>CM061557.1:67961519-69161519 GCA_030864225.1 Capsicum baccatum var. pendulum | reverse complement strand
ATTTTGAATATTAAATAAATATTATTGTGATATTATCTTAATTATACTTGAGTCGTGCTAGGCACTGTCCTAAGAAACTATTTCAACAGTGTGAAATGTTTTCCCAGGATTAAACAAACACTTCCTTGATTAATTAGAGGATTTTCAAAATTAAATAAATCTTCCCTAATAACCAGAGAATACATGAATCAATAAAATTATTAATATAAATACAAACAAATTAAACTAAAAATAATATAAATAATAGAATCCGTTAATAAATTATATAATAATATTAAAAAGGGTGAAAGGAGGAGAAATTTGAGGGAGTAGAAAACTAAAGCAAAGAAAAAATAGAAAGTTGGTTATTGCATAAGATTGCTAGTGTTAAGTTTTATATATTTGTTCTTATTGCATTTGCTGAAGTAAAGAATGCCTATTTATAGGCTATATGGAGAAAGACACTTGACACAAAAGTGTCACTTGGAACTAAATGCCACCACAATTTTCTTTTTCTCCAAGTAAAAAATCAGCTTCTAAAATACACTACAGTATAATTTCTTAAGTACACTAACTAAATTCTTTTGAAATAAAATATTTTACTTACAATCCCCATATTATTTCAAAAGCATTTATAGGAAAAAGAGTTATAACTTGTTGGATTTGAATGGCCAAAATATAGTAGGTTTGGTGTCTTCTGGACTATGAACCAAACTTAGATTAATAAAATTTAACTTACAGAATTATTGGTGAAATATAATATTTCTATAAACCGAATAACTCTTGTTGTAAGCCAGAGACTTTATCAATCACATTTTGATCGTAATTTTGATGTTCAACGCAGTTTTGCACCAATAGGTCATGTGCGTGTCTAGTATTCATAGAGCTCTAGAGACTAAAGTCTCATAGGAACGACCTCATTCCACTTCTCATATAGGTGAATTCATCAAGTCTACACTGCTTTAAATACACCATCCATAAGGACTATGAATTCATTAAGAGTTAGTAACTCATCCCTCAATTTTAGTAGCGGTTTAAACACTCTCAATAAGTGTGTAATGTCAATATTGGCTTGTTATTACTCATATGAACCTGTTTCATGTGATCTCCAATCAAATAGGTTGGATTACCATCTCTATTGATAATTATATTGGCCTTAACCCCATTTCTTTTGAGTTTTGAAGAATTAATTTTCTTTCTACAGATTTAGTCAGTGAATCGGTCAAATTCAGTTCTGACTTCACATAATTAATGAAAATTATTCCATCTCTCAGCTATTTCTTGATAACATCATGCCTCAATTTCATATGTCTACTCTTACAATTATAAGATTTAATCTTCGCAATAACAATTGTGATTTGACAATCACAGTGTATATACACATGAGGTACCAGATCATCCTTTTAAAGGAATATTTGCTAAGAAATTTCTTAGTTATTTAGCCTCAGTACCAGCTAACTCTAGAGTCACAAACTTTGATTTCATAGTTGATCTAGCAATGATTGTTTGCTTAGCTGATCTCCATGATACTGCACCCCTACCAAGGGTGAACACATAACCACTAGTGGATTTTGTCTCTTCTAAATCAGAAATCCAATTTGCATCACAATACCCTTCTAAAGTAGAAAGAAATTCACTATACAAAATGCCATAATTCAGGGTTCCTTTCAAATATTTCATCAGCCGTATTAATGTAGACCAATGCTCATTATTGAGATTGTGAGTATACTTACTCAGTCTACTCACAACATAGGCTATATCAGGCCTAGTAAAATTTATTAAATGCATCAGACTTTCAATGATCTGTGCCTACTTAGACTGAGCAATTGGGTCACCATTATTCCCTTTTAATTTAGAATTAGCATCATAAGGAGTGGCTACACGAGTTACCTTCCAACATTCAAACTTCTTAAGAAATTTTTCCACATAATGCTCTTGTGACAACACTATACCATTTTCGCTCTTTATATTTTTAATTTCTAATATCATATTCACTTCACTCGGATCTTTCATATCAAAGTTAGTAGACAAATAATTTGGTACATTCCACAATATTTAAACATGTACCAAATATAAGCATGTCATCAACATATAAGCAAATTATCCCATAATCATTGTCTGTCACTTTTGTATAAACACATTTATCCACCTCAATAGAAGAAAAATCGTCTTTTATTAAGACTTGATCAAATTTCTATTTTGTAAATGACATGCAGATAAGATAGCTTCACCCCACAAATTATCAAGTGCATTAGAGCTAATTGACATAGAGTTCATCATTTCTTTCAATGTCTTATTTTTTTTCCAGCTACACCATTAGACTCAGGAGAATAAGACGGAGTTACTTCATGAATAATACTTTCTTTTTTACAAAAAGCATTTAAAGATACATATTCTCCACCTCTATCAAATCTAGTTCTCTTGATTTTTCTACTAAGTTGATTTTCTACTTCAGATTTATAAGACACAAAAGCATCATCTTTATTTCTAAGCAAATACAACTTAGTAAATCTAGAGAAATCATCAATAAAAGTCATGTAATATCTTTTACCACCTCTAATCATAGTTTGTTTTAAATCACCAAAATCAGTGTGAATCAAAGATAATAATTCAGTTTCTCTATTAACTGAAAAACATGACTTTTTAGTAATTTTAACTTTAACACATATTTCACTTTTATCGAAATTACTTGAATCTAAATCAGATATTAAACCAAGTGATTGCTTATTCATTATATATTTAATATTAATATGTCCTAATCTAGCATGTCATAAAGAAATATACTTAATCATATAGGCAGAAGCTGATGCATTGTCATTCATAATATTAAGTACATAACGTCTATGGTTACAATAGCCTTTTCCCGCAAATACATTACTTTTTTTCAAAATAATCTTATCAGATTCAAAAGACACTTTCATTCCGACTTTATTCAGCAAAACCACAGAAATCAGGTTCGCTCGCATTGTAGGAACATGTAGCACATCCATGAGGGCTAAAGTTTTTCCGAAGTGAGTATTATGAGCACTTTACTCTTGCCTAAGACTTTAGTTGGTCTTGAGTCTCCAAGGTAGACCACTTCACTGTCATCTCCTATTGATGTATAAGAGGCAAATGCTTATCGATTTGCACAAACGTGTCGAGTAGCCCTAGAGTCTACTGCCCATTCTTTTATACGTGCCACCATATTCACTTGAGAAATAACAGCTGCAATTATTTTATCTCCTTCAGCTAAATTAGCTTTAAGAGGATATCTCATTTCTTTGTTATTTCTCATTTTGTGCCTACATTGAGTGACATAATGACTTGGTTTTCCACAAGTAAAACAAGTGCCTTTTCTCTTTTTAAAATTGGGATTATTAGGCTTGTAACCTTGAGACTTATTACCATACCTTTTGTTGATGTTGCTTTGATCTTGTACTAAATTTTCTTTGAGTGCAACCTGCTTAGCTTTAAATGACTCCTTTCTGTTGGTATCTTCAATTAGAATATGGGTTATTGTAACACCCGGTACTTTTACCTAGCTTAAATTCATCCCAAAAATATCAAAGACTTTCTTTAAAGATGAATGTACTTTTATACATGTAGAATTTTCAAGATTTTCACTTTTGTTGTATGGAAAATTGAATAAGTTGTCCATCGATATAAAATTGCCTAAATCCGATAATCGGGTAAGAAGTTATGGTGATTTTAAGTTTCAGTCGTTGAACACCGTCATTCAGGCCAGTAGCGCGTCACAGAGTGTGTTAAAATAGCAATTGTTAGTTTTCAATGTTGCTCCGCGATATTGACGCATCGCGCCATAGACCCAGTTCATAATTGTCAATTTTCAATGTACCAATGCGATTACACTGTGTCGCGGTGCACTTTCAGTTTGCAACCAAAGTGGCAACGTGATTGTACTATGTCGTGCCACCATGCAATTTCTCAGTCGTCATTTTTAGTGACATAGCGCGACGGCGCCGCATCGCGCCAGGGGTCCAGATCGGGAAAATTTTATGAAAAAATAAAGTTGCGTCCAGGGTTAAAATAGTCTTTTTCCATGATTTTATTCCGCCCAGATATGGGATTTAAATCCTAAAAATGTGTAAAACCCTTTATTATTCACTTTTCCCCCAAATCAAAAGGTATTTCTCTCTCAAGAGGCAAAAATCTTAGTTCAAGAAATCCAAAATCTCTTCAAGAACTCCAAGAAACTCACAAATTAAGGTATGTTAGATGTTGATTCATGGGTACCTTTCGCCCATGAAGTCCAAGAATCTTTTTTCAAAGTACAAAGATTGAGTATTTATGATTTTTATGTTTGAATTAGATTGAATTCATATTCTTGATATTAGTTGGGTTAAGATCCATGACTTAAGTGCAAGTTTCATGAAATTAAATAGCATGTATAACAAATATGTGATTATCTTGATAAACTCTTGAATTTATAAAATGATTAATGCATCTATGATATTGATTTGATTTTCAATCCATGATTGTGATAAGATTCATCAAAATAGAATAGTATTTAGGGGGAAATTATATAAAATGTATGTTGAATCCATGAAATTGCCAGTTTGGGCATTATAGTCGCCATGTTTATATTTTATCCGTGATTATGTGCATTAAGTTGTGCTCCCCAAGTGTTTGATAGAATGCCCATGTGAAATAAATGATACAATCATGACATGCTAGTATATGTATAAGTGAATGCATTTCAAGTGTTTGATGGAATGTCTCTATGAATGAATTATGACTAAGTGAACATTTATTATGTTATTCAAGATGATGCTTTGCTTTACTTTTCATGTTATCGAGTCCTGGGGGTATTTAATACCTGACAATTTAGTTATTTACCTAGAGCCAATGTCAGTTACAGAATAGTATCAGTCATGTCACAATCAGTAGTACTCTCAGTCAGTTATAGAACTTAGGAATACTCAGTAAAATCTGTATCAATCCAGTCCAGTTCAGTCTAATTAGTTTAGTGTCTTCTAGTTGGGAGTAGGATTCAGCACCGAGCGAACCCAGGGATGGGGGTATTTCTGTTAGTGTAGGGTTTGACCCTTAGTAGCAATCCCTGAGTTATAAAACTATGTAGCCAACATAGGTTGAGATGCTTGCTAGATAAGGGTTGACACATCTCTCATGAGTTTTCCTGTTAGTGAGGGTTGACAAAATGTCTTCCTGCTAGTTAGGGTTAACTCACAGCTAGTGTTAGTACTCATGGCATGATATTAGCACCCTTCCAACTGGGTTACAGGTTGGACCTCCAATCAGCTCGGAGAGGGGTATGTCGGTTAGATGATTACCTCCCACAGTTTTAGTTTCAGTCTTCAGTTTAGAACTCCGCTCATTTTTACAAAATAAAGACTGCCAGACACAGTCAATCATTATCAGTAATTTCAGATATCAGTTATACAGTTAGCACAACTCAGTACTTAGCTTCAGAAAAGCTCAGTTATAGTATACACGAACTCTTATATTCAGTTACTCTATATCATTTAGTCAGTTATTGTTCATGCATGTGAACACTTGTATTCAATCTTACCTCGTCTAGCATACCAATACATTCCCACGTACTGACGCATATTTTTCTGCGCTATAATGTTTCATATCATAGGTTCGGACGCTCAGGTTCTGACCGCGTTTAGCCAGATTTAGCCAGCAGTAGCAGATTTAGCAGTGAGTCCTCACTATCGAGGATATACTTTTATTTCAGTACTTCAAATTAGAAGTATTTTAGTAGATGGAGTTAGTTGGAGAATTGTCCCATCAACTCCACTTTCAGATAGATTCAGTTAGAGGCTTTTCAGACTAGATTTTCAGACAGTATTCAGTTTTACAGATGTTATAGTTTATCAGTATTTCAGATGTTTTAAACCTTATGGCATTTCAGCCTATTTTTTCGCATTAATTTTAGTATTATTGTTCAGTGCTCACAGCAGATATCATTAATGGGTTAGCTTATGGTCCTTCGAGGTCGTAATCACCGTGTAACGACTATGGGGTAGTCTCAGGTTGTTATAGTTATTATCTTCTCAATAGTAAAATTTGTCTTCTTATGTTTCAAGTTATTTTTATAGTCATTTCATTATTCGGGCAATTTCTCAATCAACACTCCAGCAACAAATTTTTCTAGTAGAGTGATTTCCTCTTCCTTCAAATCTTCTAGCAATTTTTGTTATTCATTTATTTGAATTTTCATTTCTTTCACATCACTCATTTACCAATTGTAAAATTTTTCAACCACAAACTTTTGTTTGGTTATATCTTCAGCCATGAATTTCTTAACTAAAGCTTCCCAGATGACTTTTGCTTCTTTGCAACTGCAATATACATCAAATAGTTCATTAGAAATTATTTGTAAAATAGTATGACGACATACCTTATTGGCGTATTACCATGATTCCAAAATTTGGCTATCAACATCTGCATTAGGTTATGTTTGTGATAAAGCATATGCAACACCATGGGAATCAAGTAATGAAAAAAATCGTTCTTGCCACCTTTTAAAGTTTTCATTAGCAAATATTTCAATATTTGAAACATCAAGAAATGGCTTAGATATGGTTGAACAACCGGAATAGGAGTATTAGCGGTTTCATCGGTAGTAGAAGTACCAGGAGTAGAATTATTTGCCATAGTTTCTTAGATTGTTGGGGAACAGTGGTAAAATACCAATACCAATATTATTAAATTTTTAGCAAAATAATAATATATCAATAATAAATCTATAATAATAGTTCTACTTCAATAATAATATTATAATTAATATAATAATTATAAAAATAATATAATTATTTATTAGCAAGTTAATGATATTAAATATTATTTAAATATTACTATGATATTATCTTAATTATACTTGAGTCGTGTTAGGCATTGTCCTAAGAAACTATTTCAGCAGTGTGAAATATTTTTTCAAGATTAAACAAGTATTTTCCTGATTAATTAGAGGATATTCAAAATTAAATAAGTCTTTCTTAATTAACCAGAGGATACAAGAATCAACAAAATTATTAATACAAATACCAACAAGTTAAATTAAAAATAATATAAATAATAGAACTCTTTAATAAATTATAGTATAGAGAAGGGTGAAAGGAGGAGAAAATTGAGGGAGTAGGAAATTAAAGCTAAGAGAAAATAGAAAGTTGGTTACTGCATCAGATTGCTAATGATAAGTTTTCTATATTTGTTCTTGTTGCATTTGCTGAAGCAAAGAATGCCTATTTATAGGCTATATGGAGCAAGACACTTTGACATAAAAGTGCCACTTGGAACTAAAGGCCACCACAATTTTTTATTTTGCTCCAAGTAAAAAATCAGTTTCTAAAATACACTACACTAAATTTTTTTGAAATAAAATATTTTACTTACATAATATACACTAACTCCGTCCCTACCAACAATACTTGTTCTGTTTGAAAAATCAATTGATAATTTACCTATTTGTACCCATTTTATCCTAGATATTAGTACTATTCATTATTCAATTTATTTTCAAAGCATTAAATTTATTATATTTAAAGGGTCAGTAAAACTACTTTGATTATTTACTGTTTCTTAATGTGTGTATTAAGTCAATAGTGGACAAGTAAAGATGGACGGAGGGAGTACTAAGGATAGAAAGGTTAAAATGAAACAAAATTGTCTTAATTTTAGTAAATTGAACAACTAAATTGAAACAATTATTTTTAGTATAGAGCCAAGTAAAACAAAATGAATGGAGTGATAGATAAACATAAACATGTTCTTTAACTTGCTCTCAGTTGATATTTATACCTTCCAACTTTAGTTGTGCACAAGTAGACATTTAAACTATCATAAAATTGAACAATTAGGCATACTATTTTACATGTCCTTTTTGGTTAGGAAAATGTTATCTCGGAATTAGTTATCTCAACATGTATATAGAATAACTTATACCATCACTGTGATGTAAATGGCGGGATAAATAATCCTGAGACTAACTAATACTCACATAAAAAATGGAATAAAATAGTCCTTCATTTTATTCCAGAACTATTTATCCCTTATACCTCACACTAAACGATTCCTGAAAGTGCTTATGACGCAGCCTAACTTACATCTTGTATGAATGATGCAAGATGAATAGAAGAAAAATGTGTATGTTTTCAAAGCAGAAGCTGAATGTATGAGAATGCATGTGAAGACATCGACTACATATGTGGCAAACTAGATCCAATGTAAGTTTTTTAAAATGTATGTGCATGTCAATGATATGTAAACACACACACACATATATATATGTATATATATATATATATATATATATATATATATATATATATATATATATATATATATATATTAAAAGTGTGAAGACCATTAGAGAAATGATTTAAACTTTTTAGCCTTCATTAAAAAACTTCTCTTTAGATAAAATTATCTTGTTACTTTTGGTATTATTATTTTAATGATATTAAATGTTGACTATAATAAAAAACAAAAAACTATCCTAATAAAAATCGAATACCTTTTTCAACGTCCAAATAAAATTTGGCAAAAACCTAATCTAGCTAAAATAGAACCATCTAAGGATTTTAAATTATATTATCTACAAATTATTTTCTTACTTAAATTAAGTATCACAATTAAAATAAATTATATTAGATATTTTTCTCACGTTCTTCATTTCCTTTCACTGTAATTTTTTAAGGCTTTCTTGGATTTCCACCATATTTTTCAACTGAACACGAATCTGAGTTCGTAAAAAGACGTGCAACTATAATTTTTCCTTTCAACTGATCATGTAGCAGTTGTTCTATATTATGCTCTTAAATATTTTGACTCTCTAATGAATCCATCTTTTGTGTTATCTAAATGCAACCAAACATCTCTATTTCATTTTTGACATTGGTATTGTTTATCTCTATTCTTTTTCTTTTGTCTCTATTCTTGAACGAAAGCCAGCCAAGGAATAATAGTTGTAAAAACCTTTCTTGTCCACTTACTTCACACCTATTATCAATTGTTAGTTTTTGTGATTTGAGAAAAGAGGTGTTTCTTTTGTTTTGTTTTTGCAGCGTGTGGCCATCTCAGACAAGTATGCTTTTGTGTTGATTTTTGTTAGGTTAGTGTTTTATTTTATTATTATTATTATTATTGTTATTATTACTACTATTATCATTATTATTTTTTGATTCGAGGATCTATCAAAAATAATCTTTTAGACCATAAAAGTAATAGTAGTAGAATAGGGGTAATTTCTACGTGTAACGACCTAAAAATTTGATGAAATATGTAAAATTTGTGATTTTGTGTGATTTGACTGTTTTATCCTTTTTCGTAGCTGCAATATGGTATTTCTGGGGTGTGGGAGTAATTTTCATGATTTTTGATGTATTTTGGTACCATTTATGCGATATTGTGATTTTTGATGGCTTCGAGAACCTTATTTTAGACATATGGAGACATCTTTTGATCCGTGCGATGGATGACTGAACGGAATGTGCTAGTATCTTCAAAATATCAATTTTAGCCTAGGTAGACCTTTGGTTCAGGTTTCGGTGCACCTGAGCTCATTTCGACCTATTGATCGAAAAGTTGGAAAATTAGAAATATGGGTGTGGGACCCACATTTGATGGAAATGACATCGGATGAAAAATTCGACTTTTCCAGCAGATTCGGAATGTCGATTTTAGGATGGTAAGATGTTTGGTGTGATTTTACGGCTTTTAAATCTCATTTCGATCCTTGATTTAAAAAATTACGATTTCGGGGGTCGACTTTTTGAAAATGATATTTTTTTTGAAAAATCCGACTTTGCCAGCGCATCCAGAAGATCGAATTTAGTGTGGTTGCATAGCTTATTTTTGTATATCGGACTCTAAACGAATCACGGACACCTCGTCAAAGTTCAGATTGAACTTTAAAAAAAATAACTTTTTTGTGCAGATTTTTCTGCAATATATATAGCAATTTCGGGCCCATTTTGCTCATTTTTTCATCTTGTCTTTTTAGAGTTAAGCCTTAAAATAATGTTTGAGCTTGAAAGTAAAATTTGTGGGAGCTTGGTAAGCTAGATTAACATCTACTTCTTGGTTTTATTACGGATTTAAGGTAAGAATTCACCCTTTTCTTAGTAATTTCTTGATTAATTTATCAAAACCCAAAAATCTTATGGCTTGACTTTTAAACTCCAATTTCACTTGAATAGTGTTTTTATCTTATAATTACTAGTTTTTCATCAATTTAACCTTCAAAACAACTTTGATTCTTGATTTTATCTTGGATTTTAAAGATTTACCCGGTAAAGCTCAAAAATGATTTTTCTTCAATTTGAACCACTTTTTTTACTCGATTTAACTTGGGTTTTCAGCTGTAGGTTTATCAAAATATGGATAACATATTTTTGAAGTAAAGTTCCAATTTTGACCTTCTTTTCTGAAAACCCATTCCGGCGGTCCATTTTGACCCCGCACTAAAAGTAGTCAATATGGGTGTCGTTGGTTTTGTTTTGATGCTTAGATTCCATATTTGATATTTTTAGTGGAGTTCAAGATTTTTGGTGAATAGTAGGATCGTGGGTTCGAAGTATAGCAGACTAGTTTCGGCTTTTGAGTTAGGTTATGACTTAACTCTTTCAGACTACGCAGGGTAGTAAATGGTGGTACAAAGTTCATGTTAAGGGTGGAACTAATTATGAAAAATATCTATCTATTTGTTGTGCCCGTGTGAGGGCCTATATGTGATGTAATTATTGCGATTGAGATATGATGTGACATGTGTGACCGTATTGGGTCCTATGTGATGTTGATAGTCTTAAATACATATGAATAATTATATTGTATTGTTGAAATGCCTAATATGGTTTCATTGGTATATTGTGATATATTCATACTTATTGGTATATGAGACATAGAAATTCATGGATGAAACTTAAGTAATGAGTGGATATTGGCTCACGTGGTTGTGGAACTGTAATATTATGGTTGGTTATGGAAATACATCATATGGATTGATTGTGAAAATACATCATGTGCATTGGTTATGGAAATATTTATTTTGAATGGTCATGAACATTGCATCGTCATTCTCATGTCATCATACACATTATTTCACTTGTTTGTTTTATTGCTTTATATATACTTGTTGTCATATATGTGTAGTTGATTTATGTCTTATGTTATATATGTGCTTTGAAAATACTAAAAATACTGGAATACTAGATATTGGTATTGGCTGTTGGATTTTATGGACCATCTCCAAAGGATCATGCCCGAGGAGAGTTGTGGATATTGGTGATCTTGAGGTTGTGTGCCAAACTTAAGGCAGTGTGCCAAACTTGAGGCTGTGTGTCAAACTCAAGGTTGTGTGCCAATACCATGCATCATCATCATCATCATCATTATCATATACATTGCACCCACTTTATTGTGTTTATGTTGGGTTTGAATTGCCATATTGACTTGTCATCTACATATTTGCTCCATATCTTGACTTGTTAACGTCTAATTATTCTATCTTCCTTTAATTGTACTTGATGATCTTGATTATACATGTCCCTCTTTTGTTCTACTTGTATGTGATTTTGTTTACATTTGTATTCCTATTTTGTGTGTTGTATTATATATAAATATTATAAAACTGTTAGTGCAAGCGGTGTGGGCTACTGTTGTGAGACATTTTCTGATTGCAGGTGACGTGCCCTTCGTGTATATTTTGTATGCTTTATTACTACTTTGCTTGGTCGGCCTATGATACCTACTGAGTACAAGTGGACCGTACTCATGCCTACTGTGCCCTTTTGGTGCTGGTCCTAGCTCGAGTTTGCCCCAAATTGCTTGACTCAAGCAATCGTTGAAACTTCTAAGGTAGCGGTTGGACATTCATGCATCCGGAGTTCACCTTTATCTTTCTATAGTAGTATTTATTTATTATTATTTGGAGACAAATATTATTCCTTTGCAATTATTTTCTGATGTATTTGACTCCTGGATTGTATTAATAGTTCTTACACTATTGACACCTGGTTTTGGGCATGGTTGATATTTTGAATAAGTTCATTCCACATGTTATGATTACTTGTATGGTTCGAATTTGTTCTAGAAGCCTTACCTTGGGTATTTTTGTTTTTTTCTCTTTTTATATCAGTTTGAGTGATAGGCTTACTTTTCAAGGTAGGGGTGTGCAAAAATCGAACCAACCGATAAACCGAACCGATAAAAATGTTATTGATTTATTATTATTGGGTTAATGGTTTGTTAATGGTTTTATAAAAAAAAATTATTGGGTTATCGGTTCAGTTTGATTTTTTCTTATTGGGTTATTGGGTAAACCGATAACCCAATAAGAATATATATATATATATATATATATATATATATATATATATATATATATATATGTATGCATGTATGTATGTATGACTTATTATATATTTCTCTTAATTTCTCTTTAATTTTTACCAATTAACAAACCTATTATTTCAATTATACAAACTCTTTATTTCTCCTAATAACATTTAGTTCAAACTTGAAGATTCTTGTAAATTAAAACACATTATGTAGGATTTTTGGTTGCAACTAAGATTTGATTTTTTTTTCATGTTAGTTACTACTATTTCTATTTTTATGAGTATTTTCTTATCGGTTAAACCAAAAATCGAACCATTAAGGACTAAAAACCCATAAACCAAAAATCAATAAAAATATCTTATTGGTTTGGTTATTAGTTTAGCATATTTAAAAACCGAAAACCAATAAATCAAATCGATAATATATAAAACCGAACCAAACCAATCGATGCACACCCCTATGTCAAGGTACACCGCAACAAGTGCCATCATGACCCTCGTTTTTGGGTTGTGACATATTGGTATCAGAGTAGCCAGGTTCATTGGTCTCAATGGTGTACGAACGGGATATCTAATAGAGTCTCGCGGATTGATACGTAGACATCTGTATCTATCTTTGAGAGGCTATAGGATATCTTTAGGAAACTTTCCCTATTTATATTCCTTACCGTGTGAAGCTCTTTCATACCTTGTGTTCTGAGTTATTTTTCACTCTTTCTGCGTGGATGGCGTGGCTTATAATATATCATATCAGTTGAGAGATGTTGTGAGAGATTAGTGGAAGTTATTTGTCGGTTGTAGGCCTATTGATGCTCTTGAGTTGTCATGGGATCAGTTTGTTGATGCCTTTCTAGAGAGATTTGTGCCTTACTATTTACGGGATCGGATGAAAGATAAGTTTGATCATTTGGAGTAGGGCTCCTTGGCAGTTTTTACGTATGAGGCACACTTCCATGCCCTGACCAGATATTTCTATGATAGCATCTTCATTGAGTTTGAGAAGATTTGAAAGTTTGTGAAGGGTTTGGATGTCTCCCTTCAGTTGGCTACATCTCAGATGGTTGTGCTTAGGGCTTTTTTTCCAGAGTATTGTGGATCATGCTAAGATGACAGAGCGTATTCTTAGTGCATATCAGGGAGGCGCCAAGAAGGCACGATATTTTGGTGAGTTCTGGAGTCAAACATCTTAAGGAAGAGATTTTAGAGGTTCTCATAGATACTATGGTAGGCTAGTGTAGGCGACTTTACAGAGTTCAGGTAGTGGATCTTCTAGTTCAGCAGTTCAGGATGGCGTCGAGCCTAGTTGTACTTTCTCCTATTGAGTCTAGTTGTAGAGGTTGTTATTTGTGTGATGAGATTGGCTCTGTGGCCAGGGACTGTCCCCGTCAGTTGATTCAGACTACTCCTATTTCAGCTTGAGAGATAGAGGTTCTACTAGAGGTGTGAGAGACAGATGTAGTGGAGCCCGTGGTGGGGGTTATAGGTATTTTTAACCAGTGGGTGGTCATGGTCAGTATTATACCATACTAGCCAGACCAGAGGCAGAGGCTTCAGATACTGTGATCACAATTATCATCCCTGTTTGTTTCAAACCTGCATTTGTGCTATTTGATCCTAGATTAACTTTCTCCTATGTGTTTGTGTATTTTGCTTTGGATTTTAATTCTGTCAGTGAGCCTCTTTATATGCCTATTTGTGTATCTATCTTAGTAGGTGATTCTTTAGTGGTGAATCAGGTATACCTATCCTGTGTTGTAACTTTTGTCGGGCATGAGACTTTAGTAGACTTTCTTATGTTAGATATGGTTGGTTTTGATGTTATTTTGGGTATGAATTAGTTGGATCCTTATCATGATGTCTTAAATTATTTTGTTTAGACTGTGACTTTAGCTTCATCGGGTATACCAAAGATAACTTAGAAGGGTGCACTTCATTCGGATCCTAAAGGATTATATCTTATGTTCACGCTCGTAAATTGGCTGAGAGAAGATGTTTATCTTACTTGGCTCATATTTGTGACACCAATGTTATTTAATATACTTTCTTGGATTCTGTCCATGTTGTCCATGAGTTTATGGATGTGTTCCCTACGGGCTTGTCTGGTATGCGTCCGAATTGAGATATTGATTTGCTATTGATGTTAAGTCAGGCACCAAGCCTATTTTTATTCCTCCTTATAGGATGGCTCCAGCAGAGTTAAAGGAATTGAATAATTAGTTGCAGGAGTTGTTGGATAAAGGATTTATCCAACCTAGTGTTTCACCTTGGGGTGAGCATATCTTGTTTGTGAAGAAAAAGAATGGATCTATGCGGATGTGTATTGATTGTCGATAGTTGAATAAGGTGGCGTTTAAGAATAAGTATCCTCTTCCTTGCATTGATAATTTATTTGATCAACTTCAAGGTGTTGCAATGTTTTTAAAGATTATTTGAGGTTCGGTTATCACCAGGTGAGGATTAGAGCTTTGGATATTCTGAAGACAGTTTTCGAACTCGATATGGTCATTATGAGTTCTTGATCATGTCCTTCGGGTTGACCAAGACCCCTACCGCATTCATAGAGTTGATGAACCGGGTGTTTCGACCACATCTTTACTCCTTTGTTATTGTATTTATAGATAATATCTTGGTTATTCCAAGAGTGAGGTTGAGCACAAGGAATATTTGTGGATTTTGCTTCAAAGATTGAGGGATGAGAAGTTGTATGCTAAGTTCTCTAAGTGCCAGTTTGGTTGACGTCCATTTTTTTCTTGGGTCATGTGGTGACTAAAGAAGGTATTATGGTTGATCCAACAAAGGTTGCAGTGGTTCATGATTGGGCTAGAGCTACTCCGCCCATAAAAAAATTAAAGTTTTGTTGGCTTGGTAGTTTAATATCAACGTTTTGTTAAAGGTTTCTCATCTATTGCAGCTCCTTTGACTAAGTTGACCTAGAAGAAGATTTCTTTGCAGTGGTCTGATACTTGTGAGGCGACCTTTCAAAAGCTCAAGGATTTGTTGACTTCAGCTCCAGTATTAGCTTTACCCAAGGAAGGCATGGGTTTTATCTTATTTTGTGATGCTTCAGGTATGGGATTGGGGGCGGTGTTGATGCAGGAGAGCAAGGTGATTTCTTATGCATCTCGTTAGTTGAAGCGTCATGAGAGGAATCATCCTACCCATGATTTGAAGTTGTGCATAGTTATGTTTGCCTTGATATTGTGGAGGCACTACTTGTATGAAGTGCGTTATGAGATCTTCTTAGATTATCATAGCTTTCATTATTTCTTCACCCAGTGAGATCTTAATATGAGAAAGCATTTTTGGCTTAAGTTGCTTAAGGATAATGACTTGACTATTCTCTACCATCTGGGCAAGGCTAAAGTGGTTGCGGATAACTTGAGTCGAAAGTCGACTAGCACAGGTAGCTTAGCATATTTTGACCCAAGGGAGGCCTTTGGCCTTAGAGATCAGTCTTTAGCTAACCAGATAGTTAGGCTTGATATTTTGGCACTTGGGCATATTTTGGCTTTTGTAGAGGCTAGATCTTCTCTGATGGAGTAGATTTGAGCTCATCAATTTAATGATATTGGATTGAGGTTGATTCAATATAATGTGTTAAGTGGGGAGGCTAAGGAAGCCTCACTTGATTCAGTTGTAGTTTTGAGGATTGGGGGCCGAGATTGTATGCAAAGAGTGGGTGATTGGATTAGGTTGATCTTGGAAGAGTCCCATTGTTCCAGATATTCTATCCATCTAGGTATGACTAAGATATATCATGATTTAAGGCGCACTACTGGTGGGGGTGGTATGAGGTGAGATACAGAAATTTTTATAGCTCGTTTACTATGTTGTCAGCAGGTGAAAGACGAGAATATGAGACCTGGTAGATTGCTTCAGAGGTTATCCATTCCCAAGTAAAAGTGGGAATGTATCACCATGACTTTGTGGGTCATCATGGATCGATTGACCAAGTAAGCTCATGTAACACCCCGTAAATTTTTTCGTACACTTATCGCGATTATATGGAGTCCTAAAGGCTTGCGTATGGGTTAAATTAAGTTTATGGTGTTCGGAAGTATCCCGTCAATAATTGTATGTGTAGGTATTAGAATAAGCTTTCCAACGATATAAAGTTTGCCCAAAACAGAGGAGTATTTCATATAAGCGAGCACATTTGAAATTTCAAAACGGTGGCCGGGAAGCCTGTGAACAGTAAATCTGTAGGAAAATTACTGCAGCTAGGCAATTATTTTTTTTGATCAACTTTAGACGATCATAACTCCTTGTACAAAAAGAACTGTGTGAGCTGCTATATATCGACGAAAAGCTCCGAAAGTCTTCTTTCCGAGAAGTGGTATCAGAGAAGTTCGTCCTAGTGAGTCTACAAAGTCGTGTCTACGTAGAATCTCGTTTATCGGTGTGTTGTGCACCACATCTATAAACAGGAGGCTATTGGACATTTAGGGATTGTTTCCACTCTCCATTTCTTAGATCGTGCAATAGAGCCCATATTAGAGATAAAGTCATAATCGATCGCTTAATCCAATTGTTTTTTTGTTATAGTAACGATGCCGGTTACAAGGAGAAATAATAAGTGGAAGTGAGTGGATGTAGTGGCCAGAGAAGGTACTAGTAAGTCACCACCGGCACAAGCTGAACAAAGTGAGTCTTAAGCTGAGCATATATCAGGAGCTTCTTCTCCTCCGAAAGGGCCATCTATTAATGCTGTTGATCGAGATTTGAGGGATGCAGTACAACTTCTGACGTATATAGTTGCCGGTCAAGTTCAAGGGCAAGCTATTCCTACCAGGGGCCCTAGTGGTACGGATAGAGCAGCTAGCCTTCGGACACAGTATTTTCTGAAGCTGGATCCTCCTACTTTTACCGGATCAGATATTAACGAAGACTCGCAGGACTTTGTCGATCAAACCCAAAGGGCTCTAGATGTTATGCACATATCTGGTAAAGAGATGGATGAGCTAGCAGCATATAGACTGAAAGGAGAGGCTATATTGTGGTACGAGGATTGGAAATGATCTAGGGGTATTGATGCACCTCCAACTATGTGGGGAGAGTTCAAAGATGCATTTATTGATCATTATCTTCCATTTGAGACTCGTCAGGCCCGTGCAGATCAATTCTTAAATCTTCGTCAGGGTAATATGAGTGTAAGAGAGTATAGTCTTCGATTTAACTCCTTGTCTCGATATGCTTCTAATGTGGTAGCTACTATGGATCACAGAGTTCATCACTATGTGGATAGATTGGAACCATACTTGGTTAGATATTGTACCATTGCTGCTTTGAACAAGGACATGGATATAGCGAGGATACAAGCTTTCGCCCAGAAGATGGAAGATCAGAGGCAAAGAAGAAGAACCCAGGAATCAGAAAAAGGATATTCTAAGCGGGCCAGAGCTATAGGGCAGTTTATGGCATCTCAGGGAGGTTTTAGGCCTTCGTTCTCTCATAGATTGCCTAGCCCGTTATCTTCTTATCCGGCAATTAGTGCTCCACCGCAATTTCAAAGGTTCAGAGGTAATCAGTTCGGGCAAAGCAGTGAAAATCAGAGTTCGCGAACAGTGGGGTATCAAGGGCAAGGGAGTATGAGTCAATTGAGACCTCCACGACACCCGTGCCCCATATGTAGAAGATTTCACTTTGGCGAATGTCGGCTTGGAACGAACAATTGCTTTTGGTGCGGTAGGCCGGGGCATATGGCTAGGGATTGCCCACGCAGGACCACATGTGGTATAACACGACCTACCGGATCAGCTGTTGCGTCATCATCGGTGCCTCCTTTGAGTAGGGGTGCACAACCTATGGGTCACGGTAGAGGTGATAGAGGAGCAACTAGTTCTAGCGGAGCTCAGAACCGTGTGTATGCCCTAGCAGATCGGCAGAATTTAGAGGCTTCTCCAGACGTGGTTACAGGTACGTTGTCCATCTTTGCATTTGATGTGTATGCCTTAATTGATCCTGGTTCTACATTATCGTATACTACTCCTTTGGTTGCGGGAAGGTTCGGGAGAACACCCGAATTATTAGCCAAGCCATTTGAAGTATCAACGCCAGTGGGGGAATCTCTTATAGCTAGGAATGTTTATCGAAATTGTGTTGTGAATATTTGTGGTCGTGATACGATGGCCGATCTTGTTGAGTTAGAAATAGTAGATTTTGATGTTATTATGGGCATGGATTGGTTAGCGTCTTGTTATGCTACAGTAGATTGCCGTTCTAAGAAGGTGTATTTCCATTTCCCAAATGAGGCAATCCTTGAATGGAAGGGTAATGTTGGCGCGCCGAGAGGTAGATTTATTTCCTACTTTAAGGCAAGAAAAATGATTTCCAAGGGGTACATATACCATTTGGTTAGAGTAAGGGATACAGAGGCAGAGCCGCCAACTTTTCAGACCGTTCTGGTTGTGAATGAATTTCCTGATGTATTTTCTGAAGAACTACCAGGTTTACCTCCTGAACGAGAAGTGGAGTTTGGTATTGATATGT
This sequence comes from Capsicum baccatum var. pendulum, assembly GCA_030864225.1. Classification (NCBI taxonomy): domain Eukaryota; kingdom Viridiplantae; phylum Streptophyta; class Magnoliopsida; order Solanales; family Solanaceae; genus Capsicum; species Capsicum baccatum. The sequence goes on along the minus strand of CM061557.1, from coordinate 69,142,743 downwards.
TGCCAGACACACAGCCAATCTCAATTCCTCCTTATAGAATGGCACCAGCAGAGTTGCAAGAATTGAAAGAACAACTGAAAGACTTGCTAGAGAAGGGATTCATCAGGCCTAGTATGTCCCCTTGGGGAGCACCAGTATTGTTTGTGCGTAAGAAAGATGGTTCGCTGAGGATGTTTATTGACTATTGGCAATTGAATAAGGTGACTATCAAGAATAAATACCCTCTTCCCCGAATTGATGATTTATTTGACCAATTGCAGGGTGCCCAGTGTTTTTCCAAGATTGACTTGAGATCAGGCTATCATCAAGTGAGAGTCAAGGATAAAGATATACCCAAGACAGCTTTTCGAACACGGTATGGTCATTATGAATTCCTGGTTATGTCATTCGGGCTGACAAATGCACCCGCAGTTTTTATGGATCTGATGAATAGGCTGTTTAAGCCGTTTCTAGATGTGTTCGTGATAGTTTTCATAGATCATATTCTGGTCTACTCTAGATCAGAAGAGGACCATGTTAATCACTTAAGGCAGGCGTTGCAGATTCTTCGTGATCGTAAGCTGTATGCGAAGTTTTCTAAATGTGAGTTTTGGCTCAAGTCAGTGGCATTTTTGGGCCATATTGTATCCAGTGAAGGCATAAAAGTTGACACTTAGAAGATTGAGGCTGTGAAGAATTGGCCAAGACCCACGACGCCTACGGAGATTCGTAGTTTCCTCGGGTTGGCAGGTTATTATAGAAGGTTTGTTGAAGGTTTTTCTTCTATTTCTGCACCCTTGACTAAGTTGACGCATAAAGCCTCCAAGTTTCAATGGAATGATGCCTGTGAAAAGAGTTTCCAAGATCTGAAGAGCAAGTTGACTTCTACACCGGTATTGGTACTTCCTGAAGGCACAAAAGGGTATGCAGTGTACTGTGATACTTCGAGAAGTGGCTTAGGATGCGTATTAATGCAACATGGTAGAGTAATTGCCTATGGCTCTAGACAGTTGCGACCACATGAGAGGAATTATCCCACACATGATCTTGAGCTAGCTGCAGTTGTATTTGCTTTGAAGATATGACGCCACTACTTATATGGGGTTCATGTTGACATATATACCGATCATAAGAGCCTGCAATATATCTTCAGTCAGAAAGATCTAAACATGAGGCAGCGGAGATGGCTTGAATTGTTGAAAGATTACGATGTTGATATCTTGTATCATCCAGGGAAAGCGAATATGATAGCGGATGCACTGAGTCATAAGTCTAAAATGGCATCTATAGAAAAGCAGGGGATGATTAAGGATCTTCACCAACTAGCTAATTTGGGAGTTCGACTTTTCAAAACTCCAGATGAAGAGGTTATTGTATGTAATGCAGCGGAATCTTCATTGATAGCTGAAGTGAAAGAGAAGCAGTATGCAGATCCAATTTTATTGCAGCTTAAGAAGGATGTGCAGAGTGGCACGACAAAGGCATTTGAGCTTACGCGAGAAGGAGTGCTTTAGTGTCAGAATCGTTTATGTGTACCTGATGTAGTTGAGCTAAGAAAGAGAATTATTATAGAAACACACTGTTCAAGGTATTCCATCCATCCAGGGTCGACTAAGATGTATCAAGATTTGAAAACAATATATTGATGGAATGACATGAAGAAGAATATTGCCGAATTTGTAGCTGAATGTCCGAATTGTCAAAGAGTCAAAGTAGAACACCAGAAACCCGGTGGTTAAATGCAATGTATAGATCTTCCAGTCTGGAAGTGGGACAAGATCAATATGGATTTCATCACGGGTTTGCCTCGTACATATCAAAAGTTTGATTCCATATGGGTGATCATTGATAGGCTTACCAAATCTGCGCACTTCTTACCAGTTAAGATAACTTATACGGCGGAAGAGTATGCGAAGTTGTATATTAAGGAGATTGTTCAGTTACATGGAGTTCCAATTTCCATTATATCCGATTGAGGAGCCCAATTTACCGCGAATTTCTGGAAGTCTTTTAAAGAAGTTTGGGGACACAAGTAAATCTAAGTACGGCTTTTCATCCTCAAACGGACGGACAAGTGGAACATACCATCCAGACACTTGAAGATATGCTACGAGCATGTGTATTAGATTTCAAAGGCAACTGGGATGATCACCTACCTCTTACCGAGTTTGCCTACAATAATAGCTATCATTCAAGTATCAAAATGGCACCATATGAAGCATTGTATGGAAGAAAGTGTAGATCGCCAATAGGATGGTTTGAAGCAGGTGATGCGGTCTTGTTTGGACCGGATCTTGTTTATCAAGCAATGGAGAAGGTTAAAGTGATCCAACAACAGCTTGAAACAGCTCAAAGTCGACACAAATCTTATGCGGATGTTAGAAGAAGAGGACTTGAGTTTTCTATCGACGATTGGGTATTCTTAAAAGTATCACCAATGAAAGGAGTGATGAGGTTTAGCAAGAAAGGAAAGTTAAGTCCACGATACATAGGTCCGTACAAGATCATTCAAAGATTTGGACAAGTTGCTTATGAGTTAGAGCTACCTCAAGAGCTCTCAGCAGTTCATCCCGTATTTCATGTTTCGATGCTTCGCAAGTACATCGGAGATCCATCGCACATCACTACTACGGAAGATGTACAAGTTACAGAAGATCTCACTTTTGGAGAAATGCCTATTGCTATTCTTGATCGCCAAATTAAAAAGATAAGGAATAAAGAGATAGCATCGGTAAAAGTACTTTGGAGGAATCAACAAGTTGAGGAGATCACATGGGAATCCGAGGAAGCAATGAAGATTAAGTACCCTTACCTATTCAACGATGAGGAGGAATTTCATGAGACGGGAGAAGAACAATAACAAGTAAGTGTTTATTTTTATGCAAGTATGTTATGATGATGAATATGTTAATTGTAAGCTTGGACATGTCTTAATTGAGTAACTATGCTAACATTTGAGGACGAATGTTCTTAAGGGGGGGAGAATGTAACACCCCATAAATTTTTTCGTACACTTATCGCGATTATATGGAGTCCTAAAGGCTTGCGTATGGGTTAAATTAAGTTTATGGTGTTTGGAAGTATCCCGTCAATAGTTTTATGTGTAGGTATTGGAATAAGATTTCCAACGACATAAAGTTTGCCCAAAACAGAGGAGTATTTCATATAAGCGAGCACATTCGAAATTTCAAAACGGTGGCCGGGAAGCCTGTGAACAGTAAATCTGCAGGAAAATTACTGCAGCTAGGCAATTATTTTTTTTGATCAACTTTAGACGATCATAACTCCTTGTACAAAAAGAACTGTGTGAGCTTCTATATATAGATGAAAATCTCCGAGAGTTTTCTTTCCGATGAAATTGGTTTCATTCAAATCCAATGTCTAAGTAAGGAGATATACCCGTTTTACTACAGCCTATAAAAAAAAAAACAGAATTGTGGGACAGATTTTTGGGTCAACTTTAAACGACCATAACTCCTTGTACAGGAAGAACTGGGTGGTATAATTTATATAAAAATGAAATACCTTTGAATTATATTTCCAATGCAATTGGTTTCACCCAAATCCGATACCGGAGCAAAGAGTTATGATCGATTTACTTCAACCTGTCAAAACTGTCCACTGGGGACAGATTCGGATTTATTTACATTTTTAGGGCAAAATGGTCATTTTCTATTACCTCTTGGACGAAAATGGGTCTTTATAAACCTACACTTAGCCTCATATATATCATATATCATCCAATTATTAAGATAAGGTGAAACCCTAGCCTAATTTCAACTTCAAATATTTTGTGATTCAACCGTAGAAAATTCGAATTGGTTCCGTAGTTGTGTTCACCATCTCGAAAGCTTCGAGAAGCACCCCATGGTTATGTAAGGAGGATTCTAAATGCAAGAGTTCATTGTTAAGGTATGAATATTTTTTATTCTTGATTCTTATCCATGAATAAGTATTGATAAAGAATTATGAGTATTGTCTTGATGTTGGAAGATAACCAGAAACATAGTTATGAATTGTTTTGTATAAATTGTTAGTAGTAAATTATGGAAGTTGTTGTATTGGATTATGGAGGATGAATTGTGGTGATATATCATTATATTAGTGGTTATGTATGCCTAGTGATCATGTTGGTATTGGATGGTGATTAAGAAGGGAAATAAAGGCTAAGAGTGATGTTGAGGGATATTTCATGAAAATGCATGATATGTGAATGTAATAAGAGTATAAGAGGATGTATGTAGCACTCTTATTGATGAGTTAAAGGATTACTTCCTAGACATTATTTGGTGAAGTTAATACCTAAATGGTAAGGTTTGGTTGCTAATACTAGTTTGCCACAAATGACTTATTGTAGATAAGTGTTCGAAGAGTACGCGAAGTCAAGTTGGACTTGTATTGAAGTGGTTATATCAAGGTATGTAAGACATACTCTATCTAATCTTTGGCATGAATAATGACCCATGGTACTCTCAAGTAAGCTTCCAACATTGTCCTACGACACATGACACATAATAACATCATATGATCTTCGACACTACCAATTGAACTTGTTTTCACTTTTAAGATGTCCGGCTAGTCAAAAAAATATCCATATACTATTGTTGACTCCGAAATGGTTTAATGAGGTATCCATGATTCTCTACTTCATTTTCATGATATTGATTACCTATTTACATGTTTTTCCTATTGAGTTATCATGGCTTCAAGTTCCATAAGGTGTGACCACAAAGTAACCAATCTCAAAGATTAATTGAATTAAGAAATGGAATGTCTGTATTTTAAATTGATGATATGATGTATTGTATTAGTACCACTGATCAGTTGGCCATTGTATTATAAAGTTTATGTATATATGCTATTCCAGGGGTGGTCCCTGATGTATTGTATTAGTACCACTGATCAGTTGGCCATTGTATGACATATGTTATGTATTGATAAGGATTACGGGAAGTAATGATATGAAAGTAATGTGCAGGTATCCCATCAGCTCTTTTAAGTGTGGTCTACTCATACTGTTTATTCACTGGTATCTGGGTCCTGTTGATCTTTTGTATCTCATCTTGATACTCACTGCCTTACATACTCAGTACATATTTTCGTACTGACGTCCATCACGGGGGACCTGTATTCATGCCTGCAGGAACAGGTACTTCAGGTCGTACACCTCCGCAGTAAGAGCCAGGACATTCTGTTGTTAGTGGTGAGCTCCAGTTGTTTCGGGGCATCCCAAGTCATTTCTATATGTATTTTTGGTATTTGTATAAAAGTCTTTTGTAGGCGGGAGTTTGTCCCGACCCTAACTCAGTGGTGTATCTATGTAGAGGCTTTTGTTGACATATTATACAGCCATAGAAGTGTTTGGTTGATAGACGTGATGGCTCTGACGACCAATTACATTTTATATATATATATATATTTATGCGTGTCTACTGGGCTGATACAGGTACTGTTTTCTTCTATTTACAATGAAGTGCTGCCCAAATTTCTAATTTTCATAAGTAATGTAAATGTGAAAGTATAGGTTATGGACGGGTTCTCCCGGGCCTCCTCGACTACGGGTGCCAGTCCGCTCCAATGGGATTTGGGGTATGACAGCTCATTTTATTCTGGTTCAAGTCTCATTCAGTGTTGAGAGGTTGGTTGTATCTACATTCGTAAGGTTGTCCGTCTTCATGGTGTGTCGGTATCCATTATTTCAAATCGAGGTCCCGTGTTCACTTCTCACTTTTGAAAGACTTTTTAGGATTTGTTGTGTACTCGAGTTGATCTTAGCACGACATTTTGCCCTCAGACTGATGGTTAGTCGGAGCAAACTATTCAGTTTTGGAGGATATACTCTGCACTTGTGTGATAGATTTTGGTGCTAGAGGGAGTAGCTTTTTGGCTTTAGTTGAGTTTATATATAATAATAGCTACCATTTTAGTGTTGATATGGCTCCTTTTCAGGCGTTGTATGGTCGGTTTTGTAGCTCCCCAGTTGGTTGGTTTGATGATTAAGAGGTGGAACCTCGAGTTACGACTTGCTTCTTGAGTCTTTGGATAGTGTCCGGGTTATTTAGGATAGAATTAGAGCGACTCAGAGTAGGCAGAAGTGTTATGCTGATCGTAGACTTTGTCCATTGAGATTTGTTTTGGTAATTGTATTTTCCTTCGAGTTTCATCCATGAAGGGTGTGATGAGGTTTGGGAAGAGGGGCAAGCTTAACCCCAGGTATATTAGTCCATTTAAGATTCTTCGGACTGTTGATGATTTGGCTTATGAGTTTTCTTTGTCACTTGATCTATCAGTTGTTCAACCAGTTTTTCATGTTTCTATGCTTTACCGCTATATTCCTGATGAGTCTCATATTATTTGTTGGTAGTCGGTTCAGTTAGATGAGCGATTGTCCTTTGTTGAGGATCCAGTCTCCATTTTGGCTAGGGATGTTAGGAGGTTACGCTCTAGAGTTATCCTTATGGTTAAGGTTCAGTGACAACATCGACCTGTAGATGAGGCTACTTGGGAGATTGAGTCTGATATGTGTAGTTCCTATCCCCAACTCTTCATTGATTCAAGTATTTCTTTGCTTTAGTTCGAGGATGAACTAGCTTTTTAGTGGTAGATGATGCAACGACCTAAAGATTTGATAAAATATATGAATTTTGTGATTTTATGTGATTTGACAGTTTTATCATTCTTTTTGTTGCATTATGGTATTTCTGGTGTGTGGGAGTGATTGGGATGGTTTTCCATGCATTTTGGTACCATTTATGCGATATTGTGATTTTTGATGGCTTTGGAAGACTTATTTTAGACTTATGGGGATATCTTTTTATTCGTGCGATGGATCACTGAAAGGACTGTGCTAACAGCTCTGAAATATTGATTTTAAGCTAGGTAGACCTTTGGTTCGGATCTCTGTGCACCCGAGCACATTATGACTTATTGGTTGAAAAGTTGAAAAATTAGAAATATGGGTGTGGGATCTATATTTGGTCGAAATGACCTCCGATAGAAAATCTGACTTCTCTAGCGGATCCAAAATATCAATTTTAGGATGGTAAGATGTTTTGTATGATTTTACGGCTTTTAAATCTCATTTCGACCCTCGATTTGGAAAATTGTGATTTCAGATTTCGAGGGTCAACTTTTTGAAAACGATATGTTTTTAAAAAATTCAATTTTGCCAACGCGTCCGGAACATCAAATTTAGTGTGTCTGCATAGTTTATTTGTGTTTATCGTACTCCAAACGAATCCTGGGCACCCCATTGAAGTTTGGATTGAACTTTAAAAAAAAACAGCTTTTTTGAGCAGATTTTTCTGCAATATACATAACAATTTTGGGCTCATTTTGCTCATTTTTCATCTTGTCTTTTGAGAATTAAACCTTAAAATAGTGTTGGAGCTTAAAAGTAAAGTTTGTGGGAGCTTGGGAAGCTAGATGAACATCTATTTCTTGGTTTTATTACGAATTTAAGGTAAAAATTCACCATTTTCTTAGTAATTTTTTGATTAATTTCTCAAAACCCTAAAAATCTTAGGGCTTGATTTTTAAATTTCATTTTCACTTCTTTTCACCTGAATAGTGTTTTTATCTTATAATTACTAATTTTTCATCAATTTAACCTTCAAAAAAAACTTCGATTCTTGATTTTAATCCGATTTTCAAAGATTTTTTCCAGTAAAGCTCAAAAGTGGTTTTTCTTCGATTTGAACCTTGTTTTTAACTCGATTTAACTTGCGTTTTCAGCTATAGATTCCTAAAAATATGGAGAATATGTTTTTGAAGTAAAGTTTTGATTTGGCCTTTCTTTTTCAGAACTTCATTTCGGGGGTGCATTTTGACCCCGAATCAAAAGTAGTCAATATGAGTGTCGTTGGTTTTGTTTTGATGGTAGATTTCATAATTGATATTTTTAGTAGAGTTCAGGATTTTTCATGAAAAGTAAGGTCATGTGTTTGAAGTGTAAGCGGACTAGTTATAATTTAACTCTTTTAGGGTAGTAAATAATGGTACAAAATATATGTTAAGGGCGAGAAATAATCATGAAAAATGGCTATCTATGTGTTGTGTCCATGTGGGGGCCTATATGTGATGTAATTATTGCGATTGAGATATGATGTGATATGTGTGATCGTGTGGAGTCCTATGTAACGTTGATAGTCTTAAATACATGTGAATAATTGTAATGTATTGTTGAAATGCCTAATGTGATTTCATTGGTATATTGTGATATATTCATACTAATTGGTATACGAGACATATGGAAATTCATGGATAAAACAGAAGTAATGAGTGGATATTGACTCACGTGGTTGTGGAATTGCAACATTGTGGTTGGTTATGGAAATATATTATGCGGATTGGTTGTGGAAAGACATCATATGGATTGGCTATGGAAATACTTATTTTGAATGGTTGTGAACATTACATCATCATTCTCATTTCATCATACACATTATTTCACGTGTTTGTTTTATTACTTTATATCTACTTGTTGCCATGTATGTGTACTTGATTTGTGTCTTATGTTATATATGTGCTTTGAAAATACTGAAAACACTGGAATACTGGATATTGGTATCAAATATTGAATTTTATGGACCATCTCCGAACGATTATGCCGGAGGAGAGTTATGGATATTTGTGATCTTGAGGTTGTGTGCCAAGCTTGAGGTTGTGTGTCAAACTTAAGGATGTGTGCCAAACTTGAGGCTGTGTGTCAAATTCAAGGTTGTGTGCTAATACCATTCATCATCATCATTATATACATTACACCCGTTGTATTTATGTTGTGTTTGAATTGCCATATTGACTTGTTATCTACTTATTTGCTCTTATCTTGTTAACGTTTAATTGTTCTATCTTTCTTTAATTGTACTTGATGATCTTGATTATACATTTTCCTCTTTTGTTCTACTTGTATGTGATATTGTGTATATTTGTATTCCTATATTATGTGTTGTTATACTATATATGAATATTATAGAACTGTTAGTGCAAGTAGTGTGGGCTACTATTGTGGGATATTTTCTGATTGCAGGTGACGTGCCCTTAGTGTATATTTTGTATGCTTTATTTACTACTTTGCTTGATCGACCTATGATAACTATTGAGTACAAGTGGACCGTACTCATGCCTATTGCGCCCTTTCAGTGCAATTCCTAGCTCAAGTGAGCCTCAACTTGCTTAACTCGAGCGATCGTTGGAGTTTTCAAGGTAGCGGTTGGAAATTCATGCTTCCGGATTTTACCTCTATATTTCTATAGTACTTATGTCTTTATTAGTATTCGGAGACAGATATTATTCCTTTATGGTTATTTTCTGATTTATTTGACTCCTGGATTGTATTAATAGTTCTTACACTATTGACACCTGATTTTGGTCATGGTTGGTATTTTGGTTAAGTTCTTTCCGCATTGTTATGATTACTTGTATGGTTCAACTTCATTCTAGAAGCCTTACCTTAGGGCATTTTCATCTTTTTCTCTTTTTGTATCAGTTTGAGTGATAGGCTCACTTGTCAAGGTATGCCGCGACAAGTGCCATCATGATCCTCGTTTTTGGGCCGTGACACTACGTGTACATATTTTGTTGTTGCCTTTGTTGTTGGTGTTTGAGATATCATATGTGCTTATATGTTGCTATAATGGCTAGGATTTTGCTTTGACATCACATGCACAATCACCAATATTTAAAAGGTAGGCATCTTATGCTATGACATTTTTTGTTGTATTTTCATAAAATTCTAAAGAGTGTATTTTCTTTTAACAAAAATATGTGAGAAAAAAATATATATGTTGCTTGGAATTGAGCTATTCAACTATAACATTATTTCTTCTTCAATCACACGGGTTGGTGTGGTGGTTCAGCACCTCACCCCTTAAGCAAGAGGTTAGGGGTTCGATCCCCACCTCTGGTGAATGGAAAAAACTCTGTGGATAGTTTCCTACCGCTTAGTGCGCTGACAGTAGGAACGGAGGATTAGTCTCACGGCTGTTGGCTGTGGGGATACCTTGGGAAACCAACAAAAAACATTATTTCTTCTTCAATTTTGGTATTGTTTATTTTATTGTAGTCAAAGGATAGTAAAGACAAAAGTAAGTAAAGTCAACTTTTTCTTTTTTTTCCTTCTTAAATCTATGATAGATGATTCAAGATTAAATTTTATGTTTTTTATTGCTGCAGTTTTTCTGAAATTTTGATTTTGCTTGTTTTATTGTAGTAAAAAAAATGAAGACAAAGGAAAGTTGTAACGATCCATTTTGTCGTTGCTAAATTATTCATAATAAATTCATAAAAATTCTTAATTTTCATTCCTCAGTATTAACTTGGGTCCAAAATAGCTAATATTTTATTTATTACGTCACCTCAATCTTTTCAGTGAAGATTTTAGCCTTCGGATGTGTCTAGATAGGCTCAAGCTTGATGAATTTAATTATTCATGAGTTCTAATATCAATACTTTAATTTTAAAGTTCTTTAGGTATGAATTAAGGTCGTGCAATATTCTTAACACAAAGTTAAGTATTAAACTTTCTTTTTAATCCAATTTCGATATGGGTTTCTATTAGGACCAACTTTGAATGATCATATCTAATAGAATATAAGGAGTAAGGGGTCCCATTACCTATCAAATCAAATATATCTGAGTCCTCTTTCCAATGCAATAAACCGTTTCTTAATCCAAATTTGAAGTAAACAGTTATGACTGTTTTACTAAGCACTGTCCGGGCTGAAACAGAATTTTGGTGTAGCAAAAATTCTGATTGTATTTAAATCAACTTATGCCGTTTATGAGGCCTAAAAACCCCAAATTTCATTCCCAACCCTAAGAGGTGATTTCCTAAAGCTTAATGTGAAATTCCTTCATTGAGGTAAGTTTTTTTCATTATTTTGTTCGTCTTTTAATCCTTTAACATCTTACAATCCTTAGAAAGACCTTTAATGGTGGAATTTTTTTGGAAAAACTCGTCGGTGGTTTTAATATGACCTAGAGCTGATTCTAAACTATAAATTAAAGATTCCTAACATGAATTTCATAAACTAGATTATGAATTTTGATGGTTAGGAACCTTGAATTCTGTAAAGATAAGACCTTTAGTATAAAAGCTTCATTAATGGAGATGGGTTAAGCTTGAAAGAGATAATTAATGATTAATTGAATTTGGGGGGGGGGGGGTGATATAGACCTTGAATTAAGGATAGAACTAGTGATTTTGAATCCCCAAGATATTTGTTTGAAGAGTAATTGTTTAATTACTCTTATTATTGTTTGATTTTTAGATGGTTGATTATTCCAAGGAATGAAGGAAAAGAAATAACATTCTTATTACGGCTTGCTTCATTCAAAAGCTTGGCATCCAGGTAGACTAGGTTTAATGAGTATAAGATTGTGTTATTTTATAGTTTCATAATTTAGAATTGATGGGAGAAAAAATGTCTAGGCCTGCAGGCATGGAGTTGAGGTGGATAAAGACACGAGTACTTAACTTTAATCCCCAAAATTATATTATTGATTGATTATGTAATATTTATGATATTTTGTGTTATGTGACTGAAAGGAGATTGTTATAAATGTAGTATATGAACATGATGTTTTTTAGTTGTTCTAGTGATGAACCTAGTTGAGTTGTAATGGTATTAGGTTGTATGTATTGTGCAATAATATGATGAGGAGAATTATGCTAAGATCGAATATTGATGAGCATAGTAATATCTAAGGGATAGATGACTTGAATTAGTGTGATGACTGTTTTATGGGGAAAGAGGTAGATGATAATGATATGCGTGAATTGTTAGTTATAGGTGGTGATGTTAGAACTCAAATTGCAGTATTTAAGAAGATAATGATATTTTTAATAATTAATGAGTAATTAAGGCTCTAATAGTGACTTGTATTGAATTAAATTGTAATTTATTTTATGATATTCTTGTTTTGATATTGATAAAAATACTATATCTATTGGATGCCCATGAAAGGCAAAATTGGTGATAATGGTGGTTTATTAATTGTGCCTATGAGAGGTTTGTTTGATAATGATAACTCCTTAAAGTAATGCTATAAATACTTGTTGATTGGTATTAGGACATGCTTGAAATTGTTGATGTTTGGATTGTTGATGCGTGTATAAATGATTATTGAAAATTTACTTGATGGAATTGTCTTATGAATTTAAGTGTACTTGTAAACTTGGTACATTGTGCTGTATGCTGTGAGATTGTGTAAATTTGATATTGATAATACTTATTTATGTTGGATCGGGTACTACGCCGGTATAGATATGTATATGTTGGATCAGGTACCACACCGGTATAGATATGTGTATTTTAGATCTAGTACCACGCCGGTATGGATATGTATATGTTGGATTGGGTACCATGTCGGTACGGATATGCATATGTTGGATTGGGTACCACGCCGGTACAGATATGTATATGTTGGATCGGGTACCACCCCGGTACGGATATGTGTATTTTGGGTTAGGTACCACACTGGTATGGATATGTATATGTTGGATCGGATACCACGCCGGTACAGATATGTATATGTTGGATCGGGTACCACCCTGGTATGGATGTGTATATTTTGGATCGGGTAACATGCCGGTACGGATATGTATATATTTGATCGAGCACCACGCCGGTACGGATAAGTATATATTGGATTGGGTACCATGCCGATACGAATATATATATGTTAGATCAGGTACCACGCTAGTACAGATATGTAAATGTTGGATTGGGTACCACGCTAGTACGGATATGTATATGTTGGATCGGGTACCACGCCAGTACGGTACATGAACATAGATTGTTCCCTGCAGGTCATGACTATTTGGGCAAAAATAAATTCCATAACATGTGTGTACATATTTGTGTTGAGTCTGTGGATGTTTACAGTATGGTTGATACTCTTGATGGTTATGTGACTTGTTTGTGAGCACCGTTTGATTTGTTATTGTTGTATTGTTGATTCATTGGGTATTTGATTGAGTGATATGTATTTGAAAAAGTGAAACTTTGTACTTACTTATATGTTGGTTGACTTGCTTCATTTATACGTGTTTCAATCGTAGCTTACTAGATTGACTAGTTATCATTCTTTAATATTATAAGAGAGCATTTGGTTGTTAGCCCGAGAGTTTAGTGTGGGTTTTATATGATTACGGGTTTGTTCCTATAAATATGAGTAATGAAAAGATAAGGTGAATAAAGAAGAATAATGATGTATTAATGATGGATTGTGGTTGATGGTGTGAATTAATGAGGCTAGAGTATGTTAGTAGCGAATATAATATTGATGGAGTTGGAAGAGTAGTTGGATGATGTAACTTATATAGGTAAAGTAATAATTTTATTACAACCTTAGTTGAATTATATTCCATTCATGATGTCATGATTTATTTTCCTTAATTCTATTTTATGATTATATGAACTAACACTGTCGGCCGATGATGCCTACCAGTACGTGTGGTTGTACTGACCCTACTCTTCTACATTCCTTCTTGGAATGTAGACTGGATGCAGGTTAGTTTGCAGTTACTAGATGGATGACGATATTCAACACTAAGTTACTAGATGATGACGATATTCAACACTAACTTCTGCATTTTCATCCTAGTAGATGTTAGAGTCTTTGTATTATTATTTTATTGTCAGTTTATGCTGTAGTAGATAGCTCTTGTACATGTCTGACCAAGTTTAGGATAGTGAAGGGCACTTGTAAGAAGTTTTTAAAAAAAATTATTTATTAATATTTAATTTATCTTATTATATTTAATCCAATATTTTCTTAAAACAGAAGTCTTCCGCATATTTTTAGTCGGGTGATAAGGGTTGTCCTAGCTGCTTAGAATAGTGTAGGTGCCCGCACGATCCAGTAGTTTGGGTTGTGACAAAAGTAAAGTCAAATTTTTCTTTTTGGATCTATAATAGATGATTCAACATTAGATTTTATGATTCTTTTAATGCTCTAATGTCTTTCTCTTCTCTTGATCGTCTATCAGTAATCTTACATATAATTTATATTCTAAATCGTCATTACTATGGTTACATGGTTGATATTTTAGGGTGTGTTGGTTACATCGATGAGGCTACAAATGTGATTAAGATGATGCGTTTGAAGCTAATGTAACTATTTGGGGACCATTTCTTACTGCAGCAAGGAACCAAGGTCATGTTGAACTTGGGCAAGTTCTACTTCATCTAACTGAAGTCAAACCACATAATAATGAGAATTATTTCTTTGTGTCCAATACAAATGTTGCTCTTGGTAGGTTGAGTGATGCTAGGATAGCAAGAAAAAACATGAGAGACACATGAATCAAAAAGTTGTCGGGCGGTAGTTTTATCAAGGTGAAAGACGCAGATAATTAGTTCTATTCTGGAAACAGATCACATTCTCAGTGTGAGAAGATATACAGAGTTTTCTCATAGTTAAACAGGGTGTCAAATAGAAAACTAGGGGATATAAAGATCTGCTTGATGTTGATAACCCTCAAGAGGACCACTTATAAGACAACATGTAGAATTTTGCAAAAGTCTATTTTTTTTTTATCTTTTTTAAACTTTCCATGTTTTAGCTTTCTTGTAGGCGTATAAATTCTATAATATTTGTTCTTTTTGGGAAGTTTCTTTGTGAGCTTTGTTTATAATATTTCATATGCAATTAGTTATTTCATATTGACTTATTTATAATTTTGGATAGATTTCATTATAAGAAATTGGTTGGTCATTCTGAATTCATAATAATTAATAATCTTATTAATTTAAGATTGTTTGTTGTCTATGTTTTATTTATATCTATAATCTATAATATATTAAAAGTGTGAAGGGCCTTAGAAATGTTGTTTGAACTTTATGCCCTTCATTAAAAGTCTTTGTTTTAGACAAAATTATCTTTTCACAATTTTTTTCTAATATTTAAGAGTTAAAAATTAATTAAATATATTTACGGTAAGACCTTTCCTTATTAGAAGTCATCAAAATTAATGACAATTAATACTAATCCCCCTATATTAAGAATTTTAAATCAACTAAATTTTATTTTAAGAATATTTGAAAAATCTAGAAATAGATATAAAAAGTATTAGAATAGGAAAAATTTAAGAACTATCAAATTTTTAAAAGTTGTAAATACGTAATAAGAAAGTAAAATCAATGATTTTATAAAGATTTGACTTTAAAAACAAGAAAAAACTTTAAATATACTGAAAAAAGAAGAAGAAAATAATCATACCACAAATATGGTTCAAATTGATGCGTCTCTGTTAGCCTCTGACAGCAAGAGAAAGAGGTACAACACGACAGCCGTAAAAGTGATTCCATCAACCACTTGAAACTTCTGGTGGTAAAATATATATGTGCTTATACCAAAATATATGTTTAAGTTTACATTATAATATTAAAGTGCGAAGGATCTTTGAAAAGTGATTAAACTTTTTATATTTCATTAAAATCTTTGCAATAGAAAAAATTATTTATTTTAAATAATTAAATGTTACACATACGAGGCACGTGCTGATAACAATTTCTTTCAAGCAAGAGTACTCGATTTATAGGGACTAATCTTACTAAAAATTTAAAACTTGTAAAAGATGGCCTGGATGAAGCCAAAACATTAAACTTGTTGCATATGTAGTTTTTCAAAAGAAGAAAGTAAAACATAAATTTAAATTACTCCTGACACTAATTAAAACTTAAAGCAAAAACAAAGAATCTAAATAAAAAATACCTTAAGAATCTTCAGTAAATCAGAGATGACTTCAGTGACTTGTCCTCTCCAGAATACAACAACCTTCTCACAATAACTCAAGAACTCTGGACAAGAGTTGAGTTCAAAGCTCCACAAAAAGAACGCCTCCCTTCAACCAATGAACTCTCTTTTTTACTAATTTTTTTGAACTCCATATTATCTTGTGTGTATCAAAAATCATGCAAAACCACCTCTATTTGTAGGAGAGAAAGTCTTTCATGCAATGAATAAGAATGAATGTGGGGTAGTAAAGATAGAATATCAATGGCTTAGAGGTTACAAGAGTTACATGAGTTACACCACATAAAGAATAGGATAATGGTGGAATAAAGAATGAAAGTTACAAGAGTTATATGAAACTTATGTCCACGTAAAACCACCACTACCTATTATGTTTAATGACCCATAAACCAAATGAAATGGGAGTTATGGTGGCTGAAATGTAAGCCTTGCATAAATCAAAACACCTTTTTGATTTATGCAAGGAATCTAAATAAAAACACTAATTAAAAACATTGATTTCTGCAAGGCTTACATTTTAGCCACCATAACTCCTATTTAATTTGGTTTATGGGTCATTAAACACTATAGGTAGTGGTGGTTTTATGTGGACATAAGTTTCATATAACTCTTGTAACTTTCATTCTTTATTCCACCATTACCCTATTCTTTATGTGGTGTAAGTCATGTAACTCTTGTAACCTCTAAGACATTGATTTTCTATCTTTACTACCCCATATTCATTCTTATTCATTGCATGAAAGACTTCCTCTCCTATAATTAGAGGTGGTTTTGCATGATTTTTGAGACACACAAGATAATATGGAGTTTAAAAAATTAGTAAAAACAAGAGTTCATTAGTTGAAGTGAGGCGTTCTTTTTGTGGAGCTTTGAACTCAAATCTGGTCCAGAGTTGTTGAGTTATTGTGACAAGGCTGTTGTATCCTGGAAGGGATAAGTCAAGAAGATTACTGCTGGACCGATGAAACATTTGCTACAGTGGGCCTGAATCTCCTTAAAGAGAGCGAGATATCCGCGCCTCAACCGAAAAAAAAGAAGATAGTCTTTTTATTTTCATTCACTTGTAAGTTTATTGTAATTTCACCAACCATCTTAAACATACTTTAGATTAATATTAGATAATAATTTCTTCAAATATAAAATAAACCTCAAATCCAAAATTTAAATATCCATTTATCGTTTAACCTTATTTTGGAGGTCTTGAAATTAAGGGTTACATAGAAGGAGATGAAGATGGAGATAGAGAGAAGGAAAGATCCTTCCTATTTTTAGTAGAAAATAGTTAAGAGTCCAAATTACCTTAAATTACTTTTCCTTATTTATATTTAAATATTAAAAATAAATATTGAAAATCTTACCTATTATAAATCCTAATAATCCCTGCCAATGTAGAATAGTCATTCCACTACCAGTGGATATAAGTTAAATCTCATACTAAAATACTTAATTTAATTTAATTATTTTTAAACGAGAACATTGTGCATATTTAGTTATTTCCAATCAAAAGTTTTAAATGATTATAACACTTAGAAATTAAATTTGCATACATTATCTCTTAATTATTATCATCCTCAAGTTAGGTTCAATGAAACTTTAGCAATGTATCTTCCTCAATTGTACTTATTATATAGGCCAAAGTCATCGACAAGCACTTAAACTTGTTTCTAAAATTCACTTAGACCCCTCAACTATGACCTGTACCTATCAGACCCCTAAACCCCCCGAATTTTATTTCAATTGGGCCTTTTTTACCTACATGGCATACCGCGTGCTATGCAAATGCTAGAGGCGCGTGAAGAGTTTTTTTTTTACTTAATTCCAAATAAAAAAGATGCCAAGTGGCATGAGGGCCCCAAAAATTATTAATAAAGCAAAATTCTTTTTTTAAAAAAACCTCAATCATTCTCTCCCCTCCCCCCTCCCCCCTCCCCCCACCCCCATTCTGATACCCCCTTCTTCATCTTCTTTCCCCACTCTTCTTCCCCATTCTTTTTTTCTTAAAATTAATTAGTATATGATTACCCAGAAAAATACTGTCGAACTCTTATTACTAATTATATTCTTTTCTTTTATACTTTTAGGAAATTAAATGTAGTTGATGTATTGTTTAAATAGATTTTCATCTTATTCAAGATTTTGGCATAATCATCTAAGTTAATAACAAAAACTAACATTACTTGTCTATCAATGTGATTTTCTATGTTTTACCAAAAAATAAAAAGATTGGAGAACTTGATTTTATTTTTTTTAAAGTTCTGCTTCTTGCAGAAAATGGAGAACTTAATTTTTTTTTAAAGTTTTGCCTCTTGCAGAACAATGGAGAAGAGAACAAGGGTTTGATTTCACCATTATTAGCTGGAATTAACTGCTTAAGAGCTTCCAATTTTTCAGAAACAGAAGTGCATTGGCTAATTCTACCGTCGTCCCCATCAACTTTGACAAGTCTCGATGTATTTTGAGATTTGCATATTTTTTTGTGAGTGGTACAATTCTACCGTCGTCCCATCTTCTTTTTCTTCTCATTAATAAGTTAGCAGAGGGAGAACCCATTATCGAATTGTGATGTAAATTTGGGGAAGATGAATTTTGAGTTTTTCAGTGGAACGGAGGACGGAGGAAGATTATAGTTAAATCTGTTCCGTAATAATATAATGGAGAAAGCAACACGATTTTGGGGTTTAAGTAATGGAAGCTTTTCTAATTGCCACTTCTTCGACAATGCATTACAGAAATGACATTACCACTTTTTTTTTTAAGTTCATCTTCTTTAAAAAAAAATGGAGAAGAGAATGAAAGGGGTGGTGTGAGGGGACGAGTGGGGTAGGGTTGAAGGAACCAATATTTATTTTTATTTTTTAAAAAATTTATAATTAATTTTTAATAATTATTGGACCCACAATGCCACGTGTCAGCTTTCAATTAGCCCTTTTTGTCACATCATCGCGTGTGTGCAACACACACTTTAAACTTTTAGTTGATTGAGAAAAAAAGACCCAATTGAAATAAAATTCGAGGGGTTTAGGGACCTGATAGGTACATGCCATAGTTGAGGAGTCTAAGTGAATTTTCGAAATAAGTTTGAGCATCTGTCGATGACTTTGGCCTATTATATATATACACATTGCAATGTATGACTTATTTTCTCAGTGATTGAAACTTTGTACTTAATCATTTCAGAAATGGATTCAGAATTTAAATAGACTTAAATTTAAGATCTTTTACAAGTACTCAATATATTTTGAAAGTTGTGAATTCATGTTTATGATTTATTTTAATTTTAGTATATTTTACATATCAATTAATGCTACAAATATAAAGTATTGAGTTCGAATATTTTTGATATGGCATTTTTGATATGGTAACAATGTATCCATCGCTTAACTTGGAGGAGGTAATATATAACCATATTAACATATTATTTGAAAGTTAATTCAGTATTTATAAAGTAGTGTGTTTACATTTTTGTTTCTTGTTGAGCCTCCACGGAGAAGAAATGACTTAAAGTTTAGAAAAGTGAATTAATCGTGAACGTACAAGTCCTTTTTGTCTTCTACTAATATCAAAGCCAAACTTATCAACTCCAGATTCTTTTTAATATATGTACTATCATAATTTTCATTTGGTTATATTGAGTTATTCTTTTCATTTAAAATTTATTATTTGCAATACAAAATTTATAGTAAGTGGCAAACGCAAAAGTGATGATCCATCAATCACTTGAAACTTTTGGTGGTAAAATATATATTTGCTTACACTAAAATATATGTTTGTATTTACATTATTATATTAAAGTGTGAAGGATCTTTGAAAAGTGATTTGAACTTTTTGCACTACATTAAAAATCTCCGCAATAAATAAAATCTAATTTTAAATAATTCAACGTTATACGTGTGAGGCACGTGCGATTAAAATAGCATGCATTTATATATATATATATATATATATATATATATATATATATATATATATACTAGTTTAGATGTACGCTCCTCGCGCGTGTACCTTACTTTATTGAGTTCAACCGTTACACTAAATAGCATATTTGTTTAAATAATAAAGATGAATACAATAATTAAATTCAACATCTTTTGGAGAATTTATTTAATTAAACCTAACCTTTACCAAAAAGTTTTGTCAAAGTCGATCAACATTCATCTACCACCTGTAACTGCAGTAAAATAATATGATGATTGAGACATCAAAACAATATAATTAAATCTAACCTCTACACAAAATTTTTCTCAAAGTCGTTTGACACTCATCTACCACCTGTAAACTATAACAAAATAATACGATAATAGAGATATCAATACAATACAATTAAATTTAACCTTTACACAAAAAAAAAATCTCAAAACAGAGATATAAAAACAATACAATTAAACCTAACCTTTACCTAAAAAAATTTCTCAAAGTCGAACGACATTCATCTACCACCAGTCAATTCATCTAATACTTGTAAACTACAACAAAATAATACAATAGTGATCACAAATTTTGATCCTAAAGAATGACTTGAATGAAAAACAAAGCAAATATATATACGCAGTTGAATTCTATTATGTTGACAAAAACAGTGAAGAAGTTGAGGGTTAGAAGATTAATCATCCACCAATCTAGACATGCAACCGAGTCAAGTTAGATAATCATCAATCATATTTTCCCAATAAGTAAATCAAATTCTTCTCTGGTTTAACGTGCATCTCAATATTTATAGAAGTATTTCCTTAATAGAGCCCTATTTTAGGAGTATTTTTCTATCCTATTTTAGAAGTAACAAAATTTATTTTTCATATATTTTTCCTCTTACCATATAATTTAGGACTCCTTAATCTTTTAAGATTATAATTAATTTTATAAAGCTAATTAAATAATAATTGAAGAAAATTGGTGAAAAGAATTTTGTCAAAAGGAAAGACTTTTAATAAAAGGTAAAATGTTCAAATCATATTTCTAATGGTCTTCACACTCTTAATATTATATATATATATATACACGCGCGAACTGTATGTTATATGTATGGGGAAGCCAGCACCTAAAAATATATATTTATGTATGTCAGGTATTTGTTATCTTTTCTATTGAGAGTGTACTACTTGGCACGATTTTTAGATACACTAATGTGTGAATGTTGTATATATGCTACAAACGTACATAATATCGCTATGTTTCGTCATTTTGATAAAGTACCATTCTAAAGAGTAATAAGGGGATCAAACAGTTCTATTCAATAATTTTCAGAAGAAATAATTTTTGGGCCTAGTACACCTAAAGGATGCTAGCTAATAATTGGAAAAATTACATATTATAGACAAAATACTATATTAATTACATGATATGGTTAATGTTATAAAAAATTACAATTCATAGTCATTTGATAGTTAAAAATCAGTTTTTTTTGTGCGCCCTATATACAAACATATTAAAATTTGTATATATCAATTTTCTCTTTCATGTATTTATTTTTGGTATTTTCTTTCTATTCTCTCTATCCTATTGGTTCAAAAAAAGACAATAATGGAATATCAAAACACTATGATATCTTCTTCAACTGTTTTTTCCTTAATTTTCTCTCAAAATCACTCTAATATCCTTGATTTTAAATTAAAGAAACGACGACATTGGCAACATCATAATACATGATTATTCAAGAGATCTTCTTCAACTTTCTTCTCCTAATTTTCTCTCAAAGTCACCCTAATATCACAAAATATAATCCTTGATTTTTCTGTGATAAATAGTTTTTGCGAAATTTTCACCATAGAAAATCAGTTTAGGATATTTATTGACATTAGATTTAGTTTGTTTTTTAAATTTTTATATATTATGTCAGTTAGTCATTAAATTTTTTTGTTGTTCATCTATTTTGCAAAAAAAAAATAGAAAAGGGGGAGTACTCCCCCGTTTTTATAATTTCTTTGTTTTTATGGATTTTTATTTTATAATATAAATTTTTATATATTATGTAAGTTACTCCCCCATTTTTTTTTATGGATGACTAAAAAAAAAAGGAAAGAATTTTGCATGTTTTAGCAAGACAGAAAGAAAAAAATATTTTAAGGTATCTAATCTAAAAGGGGGAGCAATGAAGTTGACAATGATTACGAGATTTTTTGTATATATTCTCGTGAAACAGAATTGTTGGTCAATATACATTTTTGTTTCAATATATGTAGATACGTATACTTTTTTTTTTGTAGAATAATACATGTATATATATATACAGAGTTAGAGTGTATGCATGTATATACAGTATATATTTTTGATATATGTATATACAATTTACATATATGTATATACAGTTAACTTTCATATATACATTTTGAAGAATAATGCATATGCAAATATATACAGTTTTAGAGTGCATATATGTATATACATTCAAATTTGTTATTATGATCAAATAATTCAAATTTGTATATACAGATATACAAATAATAAACATATATGTATATGTTTATTTCATTTGAATATATGTATATACAAATATACAAACAACAAATATACAAATATGTATAGTTCGTTTGCATGTATATTTCGTTTACAAACAACATTCAAATTTGTATATACAGATATACAAATAACAGACATATAGATAATAAACAACAATTTTGATTTGAATATATGTATATTTCGTTTGCAATATCGTTTACAAATAACATTCAAATTTGTATATACAAATATATATACAAACAACAGATATATAAATAATAAACAACAATTTTAATTTGAATATATGTATACTTCATTTTCATAGATGTATATATAGATATACAAACAATAGATATACAAATATCAAATTTATGTAAACTAATATACAGATATACAAACAATATATATATAAATAATAAAAACAATCTTTGTAACCTTTAAAATAGATATACAAATACAATTATACACTTATATTAACAGATATACAGAAATTCAAATATACTATTACTAGGCACACATAAAAAAATATTAATAAACTGTCAATATGTATATTATAAAATATGCAGTAGAGTAATGAATGAATATATCACAAAAATTGCAATTACAAATTGGATTTAGAAAAAAAAAATTAACACAAACAAGGATTATAACCTTTTAACAACTTCTGTGAAAAAAAAATCAAAATTACGAAAATAAAAATTGAATACGAAAATTGAAACAAAAAATTACAATTGAAGTTATTATATACAAAAAATAATAGTAATTACAAAATTGACAATTTGAAAGTGTTTGAAGTTTATATTGTGCATTCACTTTCGAAAATCTAATTCAGACCAATAATAAAATCGATTTTCATTATGTTGAAACTGAATCAATTTTTATTGCGTATTAGATTCAAAAAAGAATTTCAGTAAATAAATTCAAGTAAAAAAATAATTTGCGTAAATCGTATATACCAGAATTTTGTCTGCACGAATTACCAACTTTCTCCTGTAGATCACATTTTTTCTTAAAAAAAAATTATCATCTTTTGAGGGAGTAATTAACGCATAAATTCATAGTTATTGATATGTTATATGAGATAAATTAATAGAAAGTTGGAGAAGATTAAGGACATTTATTACATTAAATTATTTTTTTTTTATCTCTTTTTGCTGTTATGAATTTTTCCTTCCTTTTTGTATATATATACATAAAACTGTCATTTATTTTATTTATGAATTGTAAATATTAAAATTTATACTAGGAAGTTAGTTATAGATACTCTAATGAGACTATATGTGAATTTTTGCCTAGCTAATTAGACGGGCCATTAGTTAGACCAACTCTTAAGTCTTAACCATAAAGATTACATAACGGGAAAAAAAAAAATCTAAATATACCTCCTTAGATTATAAATTGCAAGTCATAGAAAGACTTCTTAGATTGCAACTAATAACAAGTTTTAAAAATAAATAAATTAAAACAAACAAAATTAAGAATAAAATATTTTTTTATATGCTAATTAAAAAAGCTTTCATTTTGATAGGAGTTAGTTATTATGTGGGCTAAAATTATGGAACCTATTAATGAGCATGTTTTTTTTTTTCTATTTCTTAAATTATATTTATATTTATTTTTTTTAAAAAAACAAATACTTCTTCTTTTTCCATAATTCATTCTTACTCAATCTCTATTTTAATTTCTAATTCATGAATTTTGAATTCACAATAGAATTGATGATAGTAAATATTATATGTTAATAATTTATTTTTAATTTATGAATTGTATACAACCTATTATTCATGTATTATTTTATACAATTAAGATAAAATCAATTATATATAACAAAGTCATATTTTAAATGATTTTTTTATTTTTGGGGTCTCAATTTATGAAATTGGTATATAAGATTCTATATAAATGATATATCTTATAACTATTTCTAGTGTATGAAAATGGTACATAATATGATATCCACGAATCAGTTTAATAAGTTTTATTAAAGTCCTTTTATACTCTTGTCATATTTAAGGAATTTTTTTGGGTGGGGGTGGGGGTGGGGGTTCTCAATGTATGGAATTGACATTAAAATTGGTATTGATGAAGTTTTGTATATGTCACATTTGTATGAAATGAGTTTTATGAATATGACAATTGATACAAAAAATGGTGTTGTATATTACATAACTTTTTTAGTGTATGTAATGGATCTTTAATGAAAAACTGTCACTGTACATATTAAAATAAACTAACCGATAATTGTTTGGTATCAAATAAATTTTTGTTGCAGTAAAAAAAGTAATCTATATTAGCCATGGTTGATATTGGTGTTGATTCACTATATTAATTTTGCTTTCTGGTATCAGTATAGTCAATAGTTGTACAAAAATATAGTTACAACTTGCAATAAATAATCTAAAAAATACATATAAATATAATTTTCACATATAATAAAACTAAATCTATTAACTGGGTCGGGATTTTAATTGATAAAGTGTTGCATTTTTTTACAATGTTGTACTTCTCCGTTTTTTCATTTTTCCTATTGGATACTTTATTTGTCAAAGTTAATTTTCAAAGTATGTGTCATATTTAAAAAAAAAAAAAGATCAGAAAAGATTTTTTTTTTAAAAAAACTTTTTTAGCTTTATTTTATTATTATTATTTATTGAAAGTCACTATTGTGATAAAAAGATGAAGTCTATGAATAATGGAAGAAGAATTGAAGGAATAATGTGTATTAATGTAGAAATATTTTGCCAAATTTTACTTCTTAATTTAAAAACAAGTTTTGTTACTTTACTGATAAAGTTAAAAAAAATATAAATAAAGATAACTATTGAAACCAAAATTTATTCTTAACATAATTATCAATAGAGTTAATTGAGGAAAGATAGAATATTACAGACTAAAAAATAGGAGATAATAACAAACACTTATTTAAAAAAAAATATTATTTTTTACAGAATTGCTATAACTTGCAATTAATTTTTTAATTCAATAATTATGTAAAAGTATTGCTATAACTTGAAATAAATAATCTAATAACTATATAAAAGATAATTTTCAACTTACGTAAACCCACAATTTAAGTTTCACTTATTACAAAAAATCCCATCTCTCCAAACATATTACAAAAATTTCATTTTTCTCTAAAAATACATATACATAGCTTTCTATGTATATGTCGGCCCTGTTATGTATATGAATCGACTTTGTTATGTATATGTCGGCCTTGTTATGTATATGTCGGCCTTTTCATATTTGCTATACATATGAATCGGCTTTGTTATGTATATGTCGGTCTTATTATGCATATGAATCGAAAGAGAGTAAAGTAATTAAGGAAGTGAGAGAGAATGTAAATAATTCTAATAAAGTTAAGATTTATATTATTTTTACTAACATTATTATGTGGAATTGACATAAATGTACAACCTTCTCAAAATATTGGCAATTTAATTTCCAAAAAAATTAGCAAAAAGAAGCCTTAATTAATTGGCATTAAATAGCCAACGAACTAAAAAAAAACTACCTCTTTTTAAGAGATAATATATTTTTATTCCTCAATTTTTTTCTTTTTTTTTTCTTTCTCTCTCACGTACTCTCTCTCCCTCCCTCCCTCTCACACACATTTTAAAGGTTAAATATTTTTATCCCTATCTCTCTCTTTTCTTTAACTCTCCCTCTCCCTTTTTTCTCTCTCTTTTTAATTCTTATGTATACAAATAAAATATAATACATGTATACATAAAATTATATGCATGTGTAAATTTAGATGATATTCATGATAAATGTATACATAAATCATATTTTGTTTGTATGCATAAAAATATTAGCATCAATTATAGTTGTAACTACATAATGCATATATAAAAAAACTTAATATGCTATGTGTATTCATGAAAAATTATTAATAATGATTTGCTTATAAATTTAGTTGGTGTATATGATAACTGCAGTAGTATATACATAAATTATATTTTGTTTGTTTACATGAAAAATAAAAACGAGATGAACGAGTATTATAAAAAAGGTAGAAAATTATTTAAAATATAGTAAATGTTCTTCACTTTTTTTCACAATTTTTCTATTCATTTTACCTTTTCCTGCTCACTTTCTGAATCATTTTACATCGATGTATTTTAATGGAAAACATCAAAAAGGAGCAAGTACTAAAGAAGAAGAAGAAAACACAATAACTTCTCCGTAAGGTCTCTCGTCTAATTTTTGTATTTTTTGCTATTTTAAGGAAAATTTTTGGTTGGAAGTTAGACGAGAGCGAGTATTTTTGATTAAAGAGTTTGTTTACTATTTTTAAGGAAAATGAAATATTTTTTGCTATTATTAAGGAAAATTGTTATGGGTTATGCTATGCCAATCTTTTGGCCCAGAAGCCATCTGATACCAACTTTTAAAAATATGGCTAATGTTTGCCAATTACATGCTTTAGTAGATAAGCGGTGTCATTTTTTTCTATTATTACTACTATATATAAAAGAGAATCTGAGATTTTAGTAATCCTTATATGAAGCTTTTTTATCCCTAATTTAAGTTTTAATTATTTTTTAAATTTTCATCCATTTTGGTAAATTTTGACAATTATATGAGCTTATTAAATGCTATAAAAGTGATGAGTCATAGAAAAGTGATAGTGACACCATAAAAAACTATTTGTACAATCAAATTCAAAATTGATCAAAAAATTTACTGTCCTCTATTTTCTGAAATATTTATTAATCTTATTTCAAGCTATTATTTTCCTTAACAAATTTATCATGGATAAGAAAATAAAGTATCTTGATATTCCCTTTCTAACTTAGTACATGCTTAATTATTAAATAAAAAATTATATTTTATATATAGTTAAAAATATTTGGAAAGTTAATTTAAAAAATAATAATTTAACTCTCCAAATATTAAGATACTATATAATGAAAAATGAGAGTAATTATTTTTTCACATTTTTGATAATGAACTTTTTAACAAGAAAAGAAGAATCAATAGTTTATATAATTTAGAAAAAATAATTAAATTAATATGAATTATTAAAGCTTCATTCACATTTAAGAAATATCAATATAAATTTCTTAACATGTACTTTTAGGAAAAAGAAATTATTAAAATTTAAAAAAAATTAGTAACTTTTTAGTTTCTTTTATATGATTTAATATGAAGGAACATCCAGAAAAGTATTTTGTTGAATCAAGTCTTTTACTTATTTAAATTAAATGTCAGAATTTATTTACAATAGATGAATTAATTAATTTAAGCTTAATTGAGAAAAACTTAATGAAAAATAGGTTATCCAATATAAGTTGAATTGAGAAAAAAATGATGAAGTTAATTCAATATAAGGTAAAACTTGATTTGGATCATTAAAGGCTTTAATCTCCAAAGTTTTCATTAAAATAAAAAGAAAAATAGTGTTGGCGCATGCATGTGTTTGAAATGAAAAAGAAAATCTTAAATAAACTTTAAGCAGAAAAAAATATTCTTTTAATTTTCAAAAATAAATATTATTTAATTAGTATTAGAAATATTGAGATATTGTCGAACTATCTTTACAACTAATATAATGTCACAAAAATAAAATAAAATAAAAAACAAGAATAGCAACAAGCTTAAAAAAATTACAAATATAAAATTTAATATTAATTTTGAGTCTGAATTTAGCACGGGCCTAATCCGACTAGTACTTATATATAAGATAGGATCTTAAGATTTTGGTAATCTTCACAAGGGTTTTTTGGTATTTTAATCTTTGTGTGAAATGAAATTATTACACATGACAATTAATATTATCTTTTTTGTTACATATTTTCACCTTATTCTTTTTGTTACGACCATTCCACTTTCATAATTAGTTTTCTATTGAGTTAAACCTCCCTTCATTTTAAATCAATAATCATTTTTACTCAAAACAAAAAATTCAAGCTAACTTTTAATACAAATAAAAGTTTGCAATGATTTTCAATTACAACCTCATACATAGTTCTTTTTGATATTATTCAGTTCTCAAAATATATAATTAAAATGGAACGACTAGAGTAATCTTGTAAGTGAAAATTATCTCATATACATTCATTAGATTGTTTATTATAAGTTATAGAAATGCTTGTAGATAAATATTTTATTAAGGTTTTAATTGCATGTTGTAGCAATTTTTTTTAAAAATATTTATTTATTTTGTTCAAAAAATTGATAAATCATTTTTTAAAGAATAATTAACTCTTTTTTTTTTTTTAGGATTTAATATTCAATATCTCCTAAATAAATAAGTTGATAATTATGGAAGGAGTAAAATATGGTCAATATTATATCTCCATTTAAGGCCTGTTGCATTTTGCACCCTAATGTGTTTTTTTTTTTGTAACTTGCACCCTATTCTATTTTTTTTAATGATTTACACCTCAATCTCTTTATTTTCTTACAAAACAATAAAAACGCCATTTTCACAATTTTTTCATGAGGATAAAATAGGAATAACAATAATAATAATTTTATATTTAAAGAGAGTTGAAATATCTCTCTCATTAATTTAAATATTAACAAACGAAACAATGAAAATAATGAATTAAGTGCAAATCAAAGAAGAGCAACTGAAGTCTAGCACAAGTTCAAAACGCAAAAATATAGGTTGCTGCATTTTATTGAAATAGATACGATATAAGACTTCAGTTTCTCTCAATTCATTGGGTTCTCCTCTATTTTGGGATAAAATAATAGATTGGTGAGTGTAATTTGTCTGACAGTGTCGTTTAACTACAATTTTCTTTGTAATTTTAACTAAATAAGCACTCTAAGGAGTTATGATTCGATCATCAATAACCGAACTACAATTGATTATAATTATAGAATTACTAGCCCTCTTAAAAAAATAATGCAACTCTATGCTTCTTTCTTATTTTTGGATTGATTTTGATGCGCAATATTTTAATGATAGTACTGGCTGGTATACAAGAGAAAAATATGCTCAAGGCCAATTGAAAATAATAAACTAAATCTCAAATTTTAACCGACAAATATTAGAGAAAGATCTCCAAACATAAAACAAGTAGCTACCAAAATTAAACAAATCTTCTTATAATCCTTTTTTTTCCGGTTAACTTCTTGTAATCCTTCACTAGCTATTTTGCTTCAATTTTCCTTCACGTTCGCCAAGTCTCTTTTCCTTGGATTTCATTATATAACTCATATTTTGGAGGTTTTGTAAGGTGATGCAACTTTTTTCATTCCACTTATATTTCTCAGCATTTATCATGCTGTTGCCAACATGAGCTTGTGCAGGCCTATGAGACGAATTATCCTCCATTTCCTTTCTTGGCTGCAAATAAAAATAACGTAAACAATTGTAGTTCCCTCTCACTTATGTTGCTCGGACTCATTAAAAATATCAACGGATGCGTGTTGTATTCACCAAAGCTGGTGTATTTTTGAAGAATTCGACATGGATGCGACATTGAAAGTGAAGAGTTCGTGCAACTTAGCTCTCACTGCATTAAATCACAAGTATTTAAGATTCTATACTTATATTGAAAGAAAATAAATTTATTTTAAGAAATAGTATATGGTATTCCTATTTTATCCTCATAAAAAAGTTATTAAAAGAGTGTTTTTACTGTTTTGTAAGAAAATAAAAAGATTAGGGTGTAAATTATAAGTTAAAATAGAATAGGGTGTAAGTTAAAAAACAAAGCACACATTAAGATACAAATTGCAACAGACCCCTTCATTTATTATCATTCTTACCTTTTTCAAAAAAGTCTCAAATTTTTCTAAAACAACTTTATTGAAATAATTTTTTTTGCCAAATGATACATTTCATCTTAATTATACTTTTTTATTATTACTCATCTCCATAAACAATATCTTTCACTTTAATTATCACAGGTTTCATCATTTTTGCCAAGATTTTTTGAGTTAATTCTTCAAATTGTCACTCAACTTATAGAAGTATCCCACCAAAGTAACTTTTGAATTTTTTTGAACAATATTGTCATTCAACTTATAAAAACATCTCACTAAAGTAACTTTTTAATTTTTTTGGACAATATTGTCACTGAACTACACATATACTTCCAATAGGGTGTAAACTAACGAAAAGTTAGATTTTTAACGGAATTTTATTCATTCATATTTTAATCTATATTTTTACATCAAATACCCATTAATTTTATAAAATTTATTTAATCCATTTTAAATGTGCCTTTAGTAAAATAAATTATATTTATATAATTAGAGAAAAATGATGGTGCAATCTTTCGTTAAACAGTGATACATGTATCTTTTATTTTTAACGAAAGTTTATATATTTATCTTTTTAGTTTTCTTTTTTTGTTTAAAATCCAGTCTAATTATAGAATTTGTTGTACAAACATGCAAAGATGAATAGTAATTATCCATCACCGATATTATTTTTTTAGCTAATCTTTATTGTCTGTTAAGAGGAACTTCTTAAATACCAAATCTTTTTAATTGTAAACTTGAGATTAGTATGTAGGAGAAAGAAAAAAGGGGGAAATGGTATGAGGTTTTATGAAAATATTATTTAAGATTGCACCTTCATTTTGCTCTAGTTACATGAATATAATTCATTTAATTAAAGATGTATTTGAAATAAGTTAAATAAATTTTATATAATTAATGGGTACTTGATCTAAAAATAAACATTAAAATATATATGAATTACTAATGTCTACCTTAATTATCTTTCACTTTTTAAATTTTCAAAGTATTCTGGGGTTTGAATTTTCAAAGGTATCATCTTTTATTGTTCTTATTTGATTATTTTGCTTGATTTTTGGAGATTCAATTCAAGTTCGGTATGAGTTATGTCTTTTATTCTTAAGTTTGCATTGTGCTCTCTAGACTTTCATTCGATTTTGAGTGTGTTTCACACCTTCTTCAATCAAGAATAGTAGAAAGAAGAAAGTTGATATTGACGGTATATTGAACAATCAAAGTGAGTTGGTTTTGGATATAATTGTTGATGTGAAACAACCATCACCGTTGAAGCAACCTATTTTGAACATACAAAGTGATAGTTTGGCGAAAAAATATGCTACTCCTCAAAACAAGATGAACAACACGAGGGAAAATATTTTGGTTGAGCAAGTTGTCGATTCCAATTTGAAAGATAAAATCCTTCGCACAAATCTAAATCTCTATTTTCTTTATTGACTGAAAATTCTTTCCCATTAATACACACTTTTCCTTAATTAATTTACTTTTACCTTCCTCATCTCGTCACTGATTTCTTTGTTTTTGATTTATGAAAATAAAATATAAATCTTATAAAGTTTAGTATATGAAAATGATACAAAATCTGCTAATGAGAAATGATATAACAAATTATATTGAAACCCGTTTATATATCCATCTCATTTGCTAAATGATATTTCTTATCGTGGTCTCTATGTATATAGTTCGTAATAAAAATCACAATATTTATTTGAAAATAGGTTTATACCCATCACATACACAAATTATGTATGTGTATCACATTTCATTTAATTTTTCCAACCAAATTTAAACCATGTTATATATCAATATCATATACAAAATGATTTTTGATTTTTGAATTTTTGATCTATGAAATTGGTATGTAAAATGAAATAAAAGAATGATGCATACTTATTAAAGTTTTTAATGGATGAAAATAGTATTGAAATAAAAGTAAAAAATCTAGATAATACTTTTTCCAATGTTGCGGTCAAAATCTGTAAATTTATATTTTAATTAAATAAAAAATGATGATTAAGATAAATTTTTTGAATAATATTGGTTTCACTTAGAATTTCATTTCTACTTTTTGGAGGAAGAAGAAGGAAAACATTTTAATAAAATTTTTCGATGATTAATATAAAATGTCACAATCCAAAAATAAGGGTCATGATGGAACTTGTCGTATCGTACCTTGACAAGTAAGCCTATCACCCAAACTGATACGAAAAAAAATAAAATAAAAATATCCCAAGGTAAGGCTTCTAGAATGAAGCCAAACCGTATAAGTAATCATAACAATGCGGAAAGAACTTATCCTAAATACCAATCATGCCCAAAACCAGGTGTCAATAGTGTAAGAACTATAATACAATCTAAGAGTCAAATACATAAGAAAAATAACCACAAAGAAATAATAACTGTCTCCGAATACTAATAAAGACATAACTGCTATAGAAAGATAAAGGTGAACTTCGGACACATGAATGTTTAAACCTTGGAAGCTCCAACAACCACCCGAGTCAATCAAGCTGAGGCGCACTCGAGCTAGGACCTGGACCGAAAGGGTGCAGTAGGCATGAGTACGGTCCACTTGTACTCAGTAGTTATCATAGGTCGACCAAGAAAAGTAGTAAATAAAGCATACAAAATATACAATAAGGGCACGTCACCTGCAATTAGAAAATGTCCCACAACGGTAGCCCATACCTCTTGTACTAACAGTTCTAATTATATCACATATATTACAACAACACATCAAGATATAGAACACAAGTATAAATTATGTCACATATAAATAGAACAAGAGAGAACCTGTGGATACAAGATCATCAAA
Source organism: Capsicum baccatum var. pendulum (assembly GCA_030864225.1). Taxonomy (NCBI): domain Eukaryota; kingdom Viridiplantae; phylum Streptophyta; class Magnoliopsida; order Solanales; family Solanaceae; genus Capsicum; species Capsicum baccatum. Next base: position 69,110,027 of record CM061557.1, on the reverse strand, counting down.
TACATGTAAAGGAAGGTAAGACAAATACATAGATGACAAGTCAATATGGAAATACAATACAACGCAACATAAACACAATAAAGTAAGTGCAATATATATGACGATGACGATGATGATGATGATACACGAGGTCATCGCACAACCTCTGGGATCATCACACAATCCCTGTATACACCTACGGAGCTAAAACTTTCCGATGTAGGATCCATGGGGGGTTCATCAACCGTATACAATCCACACATATCATATCTTCTTTCCAGCATATCCCTCGAAAAGGTGTTATCAGGTGTTGCCAGTGTTTTTTAGATGCTGCCACGGTGGAACCAATGTTTCATGAATGAGTATTATATCAAGATGTAATGCTCACAACCAATCACAATGAGTATTTTCACAACCAACCACATGATATATTTTGACAACCAACCACAATGATACATTTCTACAACCACATGAGCCAATATCCACTTATTATTTTCGTTTCTTCCATGAATTTTCACACGCCTCATATGCCAATAAAGTATGAGTATAATCACAATACACCAATGGTATCATATTAAGCATTTTAACAACATAATATAATTATTCACATGTATTCAAGGCTATTAATATCACATAGGACCCCACACGGTTACACATATCACATAATAACTCAATTTCGACAATTACATCACATATAGGCTCCAAAAGGGCACAACACGTAAAGAGCCATTTTCATGATCATTTTTCACCCTCAATATGCATTTTGTATCATCCTTTACTACCCAGCCCAGTCTGAAAGAGTTAAGCCATAACCTACCTCAAAAGTCAAAATCGGTCCGCTACACTTCAAACCCATGACCTTAATTCCCACGAACGATCCCGAACTCCGCTAAAATATCAAATATGAAATCTACGCGTCAAATCAAAACCAACGACACCTATATTGACTACTTTTGATTCGGGGTCAAAACGAACTCCTGAAATGGGTTTTCGAATAAGAAGGGAAAAAATCAAAACTTTACTTCAAAAACATGTTTTCCATATTTTTAGAAACCTACAGCTAGAAACCCAAGTTAAATCAAGTCAAAAACGAGGTTCAGATCGAAGAAAAACCATTTTTGAGCTTTGCCGGGTAAAATCTTTGAAATCCGGGTTAAAATCAAGAATCAGAGTAGTTTTGAAGGTTAAATTGATGAAAAAATAGCAATTATAAGATAAAAATATTATTAACTGAAAAAGAGTGAAATTTGGGTTTAAAATCATGCCTTAAGATTTTTTCGGATTTTGAAAAATTAATTAAGAAGTTACTAAGAAAAGAGTAAATTTTTACTTTAAATCCGTGATAAAACCAAGAAATAGGTGTTAATCTAACTTCCCAAGCTCACACAAACTTTATTTTTAAGCTCCCACACTATTTTAGGGTTTAACTCACAAGAGGCAAGATAAAAAATGAACCAAAAAACTGCTATAAATAGTGCAGATTTTCTGCACCAGCTATAGCAAAAAACTGTTTTTTAAGTCTAATCCGAACTTCGATTGGGTGCCCAGAATTCATTTGGAGTCCGATTTATGCAAATAAACTATGCAATCACACTAAATTCAATGTTCTGGACGTGATGGAGAAGTCATATTTTTGAAAAAATATCATTTTCACAAAGTTGACCCTCGAAATCCAAAATCATAGTTTTTCAAACCGAGGGTCGAAATGAGATTTTAAAGTTGTAAAATCATACCAAACATGCTAACACCCTAAAATCGACATTCTGGATCTGTTGGCGAAGTTAAATTTACCATCCAAAGTCTTTTCGATTAAATGTGGATCCCGCATCCATATTTTCAATTTTTCAACTTTTCGTTCCATAAGTCGAAATGAGCTCGGGTGCACCGAGACCCGAACCAAAGGTCTACCTACACTAAAATCGATATTCCAAAGCTGCTGGCGCAGTCTGTTCAGCCATCTATCGCACGGATCAAAAGATATCCACATAAGTTTAAAATAAGTCTTTCAAAGCCATCAAAAACTACAATATCACATAAATGATACCAAAATGCATCGGAAATCATGTCAATCACTCCCACACCCAAAAAATACCATAATGCAAGTACGGAGAGGGTTAAAACAGCCAAATCACACAAAATCACTAATTTTATATATTTCATCAAATTTTTAGGTTGTTACATCATCCACCACTAAAAATCTAGTTTGTCCTCGAACTAAGGCAAAGAAATACCTGAATCAATGAAAATTTGGGGATAGGAACTATGTATATCAGACTCAACCTCCCAAGTAGCCTCATCTACAGGTCGATGTCGCCACTGAACCTTAACCACAAGGATAACTCTAAAGCGCAACCGCCTAACATCCCCAGTCAAAATGGAGATCGACTCCTCAACAAATGACAACCGCTCATCTAACTGAACTGACTCCTAAAGAATAATATGAGACTCATCCAAAATGTAATGGCGAAACACAGAAACATGAAAAACTGGATGAACAACTGATAGATCAGGGGCAAAAGCCAACTCATAAGCCACACCATCAACACTCCGAAGAATCTCAAATGGACCAATATCCCTGGGGCTAAGCTTGCCCTTTTTCCCAAACCTCATCACACCCCTCATTGGTGAAATTCGAAGGAAAACATGATCACCAACACCAAATCTCAAGGCATGAAGTCTACGACCAGCATAACACTTTTGCCTACTTTGAGCCGCTCTAAGTCTATCCTGAATAATCCAGACTCTGACCAAAGACTCACGAATCAAGTTTGGACCTCAAGGTCTCACCGCTGAAACATCAAACCAACCCACTGGGGAGCGATAACGCCTACCATGTAATGCCTCAAAAGGAGCCATATCAATACTAGAACGGTAGCTATTATTATATACAAACTCTGCTAAAGCCAAATGCTGCTCCCACTGGCCACCAAAATCCATCACGCATGTGCGAAGCATATCCTCTAAAACTTATATAGTCTACTCTGTCTAGCCATTAGTTTGGGGATGAAACGCTGTACTAAGATCCACTCGAGTAACCAACTCGTCCTGAAAATTCTTCCAAAAGTGAGATGTGAACATAGGACCGCGATCTAAAATAATGAACACCGACACACCATGAAGATGCACAATCTCACGAATGTAGATACTGGCCATCCTCTCAGCACTGAATGAGACCCGAACTGGAATAAAAGGAGCTGACTTGGTCAATCGATCCACGATGACCAAAGCCCTATCAAAATCATGAGATATATGAGGCAAACCGTCAGAAAGTCCATGGTGATCCATTCCCACTTCTACTCGGGAATGGGTAAACTTTGAAGCAATCTTCTAGGTCTTATATACTCGGCCTTTACCTACTGACAACATAGGCAATGAGCCATATAATCTCTATATCTCGCCTCATACCACCCCTCCAGTAGTGCTATTTCAAATCATGATACATCTTAGTCACACCTGGATGGATAGAATATCTGGAAAAATGGGCCTTCTCCAAGATCAACCTAATCCAATCACCACTCTCGGCACACAAACTCAACCCTTAATCCTCAAAACACCATCTGAATCAAGTGAGGCTTCCTTAGCCTCCCCACTCAATATCTTATCGCGAATCAACCTTAATCTAACATCATCAAACTGATGAGCTTGGATATTCTCCATCAAAGAAAATCTAGCCCCCACAAATGCCAAAACACGCCTCAGTGTTGAAATATCAAGCCTAACTATCTGGTTAGCTAAAAGCTGAATCTCTAAGGCCAAAAGCCTCTCCTGGGTCAAAAGATACGCTAAGCTACCCATGCTAGTCGACTTCCGGCTCAAGGCATCCATAACCACATTAGCCTTGCCCGAATGATAGAGAATAGTCAAGTCATAATCCTTAAGCAAATCAAGCCAACGACACTACCTCATATTAAGATCTCACTGGGTAAGGAAGTACTGAAGACTATGATGATCTGAGAAGATCTCACAACGGACTCCATACAAGTAGTGCCTCTATAACTTTAAAGCAAACACAACTGCAAATCATGGGTTGGATAATTTCTCTCACGAGGCTTCAACTAACGAGACATATAAGTAATTACCTTGCCCTTTCACATCAACACAACACCTAACCTAACACCTGAAGCATAACAAAAGACAGTAAAACCCACACTGTCAAGTCAATAAATCCTTGAGCTTTTGAAAGCTCACCTCACAAGTATCGGACCACTGAAAAGAAATCTTCTTCTGGGTCAACTTGGTCAACAGAGCTGCAATGGATGAAAAACCCTCAAAAAAATACCGATAATGACCTACCAAGCCAATATAACTCTGAATATCGGTGGGAAAAGTAGTTCTAGCCCAATCACGAACCACTGAAACCTGGGATGGATCAACTATAATATCGTTCTTAGTCACCACATGACCCAAGAAAGAAACAGACTCCAACCAAAACTCGCACTTAGAGAACTTAGCATACAACTTCTCATCCCTCAATCTCTAAAGTACAATCCACAAATACTCCTCCTGCTCAGACTCACTCTTGGAATAAACCAAGATATCATCTATAAATACATTAACAAAAGAGTCAAGATACGATCGAAACACTTAGTTCATCAACTCTATGAACGCGGCAGGGGCATTGGTCAATCCAAAGGACATGACTAAGAACTCATAATGACCATATCGAGTCCAAAAAGTAGTTTTCAGAATATCCGAAGCTCTAATCCTCAACTAATGATAACCAAACCTTAAATTAATCTTCAAAAACACCGCAACACTCTAAAGTTGATCAAATAAATCATCGATGTGAGGAAGAGGATACTTATTCTTAACCATCACCTTATTCAACTGCCGATAATCAATACACATCCGCATAGACCCATCTTTTTTCTTTGCAAATAACACAGGCGTACCCCAAGGTGAAATACTAGGTCGAATAAATCTCTTATCCAACAACTCTATCCTTCAGTTTCTTCAACTTTCCTGGGTCCATCCTATAAGGAGGAATGGAAATGGGCTTGGTGCCCGGTTCAACATCAATAATAAAATTAATATCTTGATCCGAAGGCATACTAGGCAAGTCCATAGGGAACACATCCATAAACTCATAGAAAACACAAATAGAATCCAAGGAAGGAGGCAAAACAATATTAGTGTCATGAATATGAGTCAAGAATGATAAGCATCCCCTCTCAACCAATTTATAAGCCTAAACATAAGATAAAATCCTCTTAGGACCCGAATGAAGTGCACCCTTTCAAGCTATCTTTGGCATACCCGAGAAAGCTAAACTCACAGTCTTAGCAAAATAATCTAAGACAACATGATTAGGAGCCAACCAATCCATACCCAAAATAACATCAAAATCGATCATATCTAACACAAGAAAGTCTACCAAAGTCTTACACCCAACATAAGTCACAACACAAGATCGATGCACCCAATCCACCACTAAAGAATCACCTACCGAGGTAGATACATGAATAGGCATGGAAAGAGGCTCACTAATAGAATCAAAATCTAAAGAAAAATACACAGACACATAGGAGAAAGTCGATCCAGGATTAAATAATGCAAATACAGGTCTGAAATAAATAGAACGTTCCTGAGATCACAACATCTGAAGCCTCTGCTTCAGATCTGACTGGTAAAATATAACACTGTCCATGACTACTAACTGGCTGAGTACCCCACGACTACCAAAATGAGCTCTACCATCTCCACATCTTGCACCTTTGGTAGAACCCCTACCCCTTATAGCTGAAATAAGAGTATCTCTAAACATACGGCGAGAACAATCCTTGGCCAAATGGCCAATCTCATTATATGCATAGTAACCTCTACGACCAGTCTCAATAAGAGAAAGTACAACTAAGCCCAAACTGCTGAACTAAAAGATCCACCAGCTGAACTCTATAAAATCACCTGTACTGGCCTACCATGGTATGCACGAGAACTTATAAAATCTCTACCTCAATAAGTCTGACTCCTAAACTCACCAAAATATCACACCTTTTTGGCGCCTCCCTGAGATGCTCTAAGAATACCCTCTGTCATCTTAACATGGTCCATAATACTCTAAAAAGAAGCCCCAAATACTACCATATGAGACGTAGCCAACTGAAGAGAAATATCCAAACCCTTCATGAACTTCTATTCCTTCTCAGACTCAATAAAAATGCTATCTTAGGAATATCAGGATAGGGCATGGAAGCGTGCCTCATACTTAGCAACTATCATGGAGCCCTGCTACAAATAATCAAACTTATTCCGCATTCGATCCCTCAAACTGTAAGGCACGAATCTCTTCAGAAAAAAATCAACAAACTAATCCCATAACAACTCAGGAGCATCAACAGGCCTACAACTGACAAATAATATCTACCAATCTCTCGCAATATCTCTCAACTGATATGCAATGTAAGCCACACCATTCACTCAGAAAGAGTAAAGCATAACTCAGAACAAAAAATATGAAAGAATTCGCACGATAAGGAAGAAAATGAGGAATGTTTCCTAAAGACATCTTATAAACTCTCGAAGATAGATACAGACGTCTACGTATCGATCCATAAGACTCTATTAGACATTCCGTTCTTACACTATTGAGACTAATAAAACCTGGCTTCTCTGATACCAATTTGTCACGACCTAAAAATAAGGGTCATGATGACACTTGTTGCGGCGTATCTTGACAAGTAAGCCTATCACCCAAAAAGATACGAAAATAGAAAAAGACAAAAATATCCCAAGGTAAGGCTTCTAGAACGAAGCTGAACCATATAAGTAATCATAACAATGCAGAAAGAACTTATCCAAAATACCAATCATACCCAAAACCAGGTATCAATAGTGTAAGAACTACTAATACAATCCAAGAATTAAATATATCAAAAAAATAACCATAAATAAATAATAACTGTCTTAGAATACTAATAAAGACATAACTGCTATAGAAACATAGAGGTGAACTTTGGACACATAAATGTCCAACCGCTACCTTGGAAGCTTCAACAACCGCCCGAGTCAATCAAGTTGAGGCGCACTCAAGCTAGGACCTGCTCCGAAAGGGCACAATAGGTATGAGTACAGTCCACTTATACTTAGTAGTTATCATAGACCGATTAAGCAAAGTAGTAAATAAAGCATACAAAATACACAATAAGGGCACGTCACCTGCAATCAGAAAATATCCCACAACGGTAGCCCACACTGCTTGCACTAATAGTTCTAATATATATCATATATATTACAACAACACACCAAGATATAGAACACAAGTATACATTATGTCACATATAAATAGAACAAGAGAGAATATGTGGATATAAGATCATTAAATACAAGTAAATGAAGATAAGACAAATACATATATGGCAAGTCAATACGACAATACAACACAACATAAACACAATAAAGTAAGTGCAATGTATATGACGATGATGATGATGATGATGATGATGATGACGATGATGATGATGTACGAGGTCGTCGTAAAATCTCCGAGATCGTTGTACAATCCTCGTATACACCTACGGAGCTAAAGCTTTTCGATGTAGGACCCATGGGGGGTTCATCAACCCGTATACAATCCACATATATCATATTTTTTTTTTGACACATCCCTCGAAAAGTATTATCAGGTGTTTCCAGTGTTTCTCAGATATTATCACGATGGTACCAATGTTTTATGAATGAGTATGATATGAAGATATAATGCTCACAAACAATTACAATGAATATTTCCACAACCAACCACATGATATATTTCCACAACCACATGAGCCAATATCCGCTAATTATTTTTATTTCATCCATGAATTTCCACTTGTCTAATATGCCAATAAAGTATGAATATAATCACAATACACCAATGGTACCACATTAAGCATTTTAAAAACATAATACAATTATTTACATATATTCAAGGCTATCAATATCACATAGGACCCCACACGGTCACACATATCACATAATAACTCAATTTCGATAATTACATCACATATAGGCCCCACATGGGCACAACACGTAAATGGCTATTTTTAATAATTAGTTACCTCTCTTAACATGCATTTTATATCATTCTCTACTACCTAGCCCAGTCTAAAAGAGTTAAACCATAACCTACCGCAAAATTCAAAACTGATCCGCTACACTTTGAACCCACAACTTTAATTTCCAAGAACGATTTTGAACTCTACTAAAAATATCAAATATGAAATCTACGCGTCAAAATAAGACCAACGACACCATATTGACTACTTTTTCTTCAGGATCAAAGAGGACTCCCAAAATGAGTTTTTGAATAAGAAGAAAAAAATCAGAACTTTACTTCAAAAACATGTTCCGCATATTTTTAGTAACCTACAGCTGAAAACCCAAGTTAAATTGAGTAAAAAACGAGGTTCAAATTGAAGAAAAATTATTTTTGAGCTTTATCGGGTAAAATCTTTGTAATCCAAGCTAAAATCAAGAATCAGAGTATTTTTGAAGGTTAAATTGATGAAAAACTAGTTATAATAAGATAAAAATATTATTCAAGTGAAAAAGAATAAAATTTGCATTAAAAATCAAGCCCTAAGATTTTTTTGGATTTTGAGAAATTAATTAAGAAATTACTAAGAAAAGAGTGAATTCTTACCTTAAATCCGTAATAAAACAAAAAAATAGGTGTTAATCTAACTTTCCAAGCTCCCACAAACTTTATTTTTAAGCTCCCACACTATTTTAGGATTTAAATCTCAAGAGGCAAGATGAAAAATGAGCAAAATGGATCAAAAAGCTGCTATAAATAGTGCAGATTTTCTGCACCAGCTATAGCAAAAAGCTGTTTTTCTTAGTCTAATTTGGAATTTGATTGGGTGCCCGAAATTCATTTGAAGTCCCATTTATGCAAATGAACTATGTAACCACACTAAATTAGATTTTCTGGACGCGATGACGAAGTCAGATTTTTGAAAAAAATATCATTTTCATAAAGTTGAATCCCAAAACCTGAAATCACAATTTTCCAAATCGAGGATCGAAATGAGATTTAAAAGCTGTAAAATCATACCAAATATGTTAACACCCTAAAATTGACATCCTGGATCTGCTATCAAAGTTGAATTTTTCATCTAAGATCATTTCGATCAAATGTGGGTCCCACATCCATATTTCTAATTTTTTAACTTTTCAACCAATAGGTCGAAATGAGCTCGGGTGCACCGGGATCTGAACCAAAGGTCTACCCAGCCTAAAATTGAGATTTCGGAGCTGCTGGCGCTGTCTGTTCGGCCACCCATTATACGGATCAAATGATATCCACATAAGTTCAAAATAAGGCTCTCAAAGCCATAAAAAACCACAATATCGCATAAATGATATCAAAATGCATTGAAAATCATGGCAATCACTCCCACACCCTAGAAATACCATAATGCAACTATGAAGATGGGTAAAACAGTCAAATCACACAAAATCACAAATTTCATATATTTCATCAAATTTTTAGGTCATTAAATAAAAAATCTAAATAATAATGGATTCTTGTATCTTTTTCTTTTGAATAACTTTTATATCTTTTATCGTAGGTTATATACGAATGCTTAATTTTATTTTTTATATGAATGGAAAAAAATTGTTTTACTTATTTTTTTTATTACCAAGTTATCTACAAACTCTATTTATTGCGATACTCATTTAAGAAGATATACTTTAGATTATAAATTAAATGGAATCAGTTTATAAAGTGATTTCTTGTATGTCACATTTGTATAAAATGTGTGCGTCATAACTATATAAACTGATATCTATGGATTGTGATGTTCAATTTAGGTGATACCAGTTTATATATCCATTACATACACCATGTGCTTTATCTCTTTGAATCAAGATTCTATCTCATATTAAATTAAGGTTGAATGAACACTACCATCTTTCATACTGATAATTTATAAAAAAATGACAGTACATCTAGTTTGAAAGAAGTAGAAAAGAATATTGTGGTAAAAAGATGAAATTTGTGATTCTTATGGTGGATTTTGATTGAGTTTGAGGACACACATGTGGAAAAAGTATAAAATAAAATGGAGTGAAAAGAGAAAGAGAGAATGGTGTATTTATGAGAGAGAATTGTAAAATTGTATAACAAATGAGAGAAAATAAATAAAGAATAATTAAGAGGCGAGAGATATTAGGGTGTGATTGATATCCTATTATTAATAAAATTGCTTTTTTAAGGGGTCTTTTTTCATGTAATAAAAAACATTTTTTCCCTTTATTTTTTATTTTAAAAGTTGCTATTAATTGCAATCTAAAATGTATTGCTATAACTTGAAATATATAATCTAAGGATGTATATATAAATTTTTTCCCCATCTTGTAAGGAGCGTGAAAAAATAAAAACATGATAAGTAAATGAACCTAATTGAGTAATCTATATGTACTTTATTTATCATTTAATTTACTTATTGTCATGACCAAAAAATAAAGGTCATGATGGTACTGTCGCTGCGTACCTTAACAAGTAAGCTTATCACCCAAACTGATACAAAAAAAGGAAAAAGATAGAAATACCCTAAGATAAGGCTTCTAGAACGAAGGCGAACCATTCAAAATATCATAACAATGTGGAAATAACTTATCCAAAATACCAATCATGCCTAAAATCAGGTGTCAATAGTGTAAGAACTACTAATACAATTCAGGAGTCAAATACATCAGAAAAGTAACCATAAAGGAATAATAACTGTCTCCGAATACTAATAAAGATATAACTAATACAGAAAGATAGAGGTGCACTCCGGGTGTATGGATGTCCAACCACTACCTTGAGTAATCTGAAGGCGCTCAAAATCAATAGTCTGAGGCGCACCCAGACCTAAAGCTGCACCGAAAGGGTGAAGTAGGAGTAAGTACGGTCCATTTGTACTCAGTAGGTATCATAAGCCGATCGAGCAAAGTAGAAAGTAAAGCAAACCAAATACACACCGAGGGCACGTCACCTGCAATCATAAAATATCCCACAATGGTAGCCCACATTGCTTGCACTAACAGTTCTAATATATCACATATATTGCAACATCACAACAAGATAGAACACAAGTATGTATTATGTCACATATAAGTAGAACAAGGGGGAACATGCATATACAAGATCATCAAATACAAGTAAAAGAATATAAGACAATTACATAGATGGCAAGTCAATATGGCAATACAACACAATATAAAGACAATAAAGTAAGTGCACTGTATTGATGGTGATGATGATGATGCACGAGGTCGTCGCACAACCTCCGGGATCATTGCATAATCCCCATATACACCTACGGAGGCAAGCCTCCAAATGTAAGACTTATGGGGGGTTAGTCAACCCATATACAATCCACATATCTCATATCTCTTTTCTGGTACACCCCTCAGAAAGGGTCTTATAAGGTGTTACAATACTCCTCTCCGGCACATCCCTTGGGGAGGGTGTTACTCAGGTGTTGCCATGGTGGTACCAATGTTTTCATGAATGAGTATGATATGAGGATGTAATTCTCACAACCAACCATATGATATATTTCCACAACCAACCATATGATATATTTCCACAACCAACCATATGATATATTTCCACAACTAACCATAATGATACATTTTCACAACCACGTGAGCCAATATCCACTCATTATTTTTGTTTCATCCATGAATTTCCACAAGTCTTATATGCCAATAAAGTATGAATATAATAACAATACACCAATGGTACCATATCAAGAATTTTAACAACATAATACAATTATTTACATGTATTCAAGGCTATTAATATCACATAGGACCCCACACGGTCACACATATCACATAATAACTCAATTTTGACAATTACATCACATATAGGCCCTCACATAGGACAACACCTAGATAGCCATTTTTTATGGTTAGTTAACATGTATTTTGTACCATCATTTACTACCCAATATAGTCTAAAAGAGTTAAGCCATAACCTATCTCGAATGCTGAAACCGATCCGCTATACTTTGAATCCACGACCTTACTTTCCACAAATGATCCCAAACTCCACTAAAAACATAAAATATGAAACTATGTATCAAAACAAAACCAACAACACCCATATTGACTACTTTTGGTTCAGGGTCAAAATGGATTCCCAAAATTGGTTTTCCAAAAAGAAGGGCACAATCGTAGCATTACTTTAAAAATGTGTTCTTCATATTTTTAGGAGCCTACATATAAGAACCCAAGTGAAATCGAGTAAAAAATGAGGTTCAAATCAAAGAAAAATCATTTTAAAGCTTTACCCGGTAAAATCTTTGAAATCAAGAATCAAAGTTGTTTTGAAGGTTAAATTAATGAAAAACTAGTAATTATAAAATTAAAAATGTTATTCAAGTTAAAAGGAGTGAAATTAGAGTTTAAAATCAAGACCTAAAATTTTAGAGTTTTGAGATATTAATCAAGAAATTATTTAAAAAAGGGATGATTTCTTACCTTAAATCCGTAAGAGAATCAAGAAATAGATGTTAATCTAGCTTCACAAGCTTCACTTTTAAGCTCCCAAACTATTTTAGGATTTAACTCTTAAGAGGCAAGGTGAAAGAATGGACAGAATGGACAAAATGAGCCCCCCAAAAGGAAAAAAAGCTGCTATATATTGCAGATTTTTTAAAGTCCAAACGGTCTTCGACGGGGTGCCCGGAATTCGTTTGGAGTCAGATATACGCAAACGAACTATGTAACCACACTAAATTTGACGCTACGGACTCAGTGGCATTATTAGATTTCGAAAAACGTTATTTTCACAAAATTGACCCTCGAAACTCGAAATTATAATTTTCCAAATCAACGATCGAAATGAGATTTAAAAGCCATAAAATTACACCAAATATGCTACCACCTTAAAATCAACGTTCTAGATTTGCTAGCGAAGTCGGATTTTTCATCTGAGGTTGTTTCGATAAAATGTGGGTCTCTCACCCATATTTCTAATTTTTTAACTTTCTGAGCAATAGGTCAAAATAAGATTGGGTGCACCGGACCCCGAACCAAAGGTCTACCTAGCCTAAAATCGATATTCCAGAGTTGCTAGCACATTTCGTTCAGCCATCCATCACACAGATCAAAATATATTCACATAGGTTTAAAATAAGGCTGTCGAAGCCATCAAAAATCACAATATCACATAAATGGTCCAAAATGCATCGAGAACTTTGCCAATCACACCCATACCCCAGAAATACCAAAATGGAACTATGGGAAGGGGTAAAACAGTCAAATACCACAGAAATAAATATTTCACAAAAATGTGGTCGTTATATCATCCACCACTAAAAATCTAGTTCGTCCTTGAACTAAAGGCAAAAGAAATACCTGAATCAACAAAGATCTGGGGATAAGAACTACACATATTAGATACCACCTCCCGAGTAGCCTCATCTACAGGTCGATGTTGTCACTAAACCTTAACCATAGGGATAACTCTAGAGCGCAACCTCTTAATATCCCTAGCCAAAATAGAGATCGACTCCTCAACAAAAGACAATCACTCATCTAACTAAATCGACTCCCAATGAATGACATGAGACTCATCAGGAATATAACGACAAAGCATAGAAATATGAAAACCTGGATAGACATCTGATAAAACTGGAGGCAAAGCTAACTCATAGGCCATATCACCAATGGTCTGAAGAATCTCAAATGGATCAATATACCTGGGGCTAGGATTGCCCCTCTTCTTAAACCTAATCACACCCCTCATAGGTGAAACTCAAAGAAAAACACAATCACCAACACAAAATCTCAAGGAACGAAGTCTACGGGTTGCATAACACTTCTGCCTACTCCGAGCCGCTCTAAGTCTATCCTGAATGATCCGGACTCTGTCAAAGACTCACGAAGCAATTTCTTATCTCTAGGTCTCACCTCTGAAATGTCAAACCAACCCACTAGCGATCCTACCATACAACGCCTCAAAAGAAGCTATATAAATAATGGCATGGTAGCTATTATTGTATGTAAACTCTGCTAAAGACAAATATTGCTCCCATTGGCCACTAAAATCCATCACACAAGTGCGGAGCATATCCTCCAAAACCTGAATAGTCTGCTCTGACTACCGTCAGTTAGTTTGAGGGTGAAATGCAGTGCTAAGATTAATCCGAGTACCCAACTCATCCTTAAAAGTCTTCGAAAAGTAAAATATGAACATATAACCCCGATCTGAAATAATGGACACCGACCCACTATGCAATCGCACAGTCTCACGAATGTAGGTATAGGTTAACCTCTCAGCACTGAATGAGACTTGAATTGGAATAAAATAAGCTGACTTGGTCAATCGATCTACTATGACCACACACTATCAGAACCATGAGATGTACGAGGTAAACCACTTACAAAGTCCATGGTGATCTATTCCCACTTTTGCTCGGGAATGGGTAACTTCTGAAGCAAACCACTAGGTCTCATATATTTGGCCTTTACCTGCTGACAACATAGGTAACGAGCCACAAAATCTGCTACATCTCACCTCATACCACCCCACTAATAATGCTGCCTCTAATTATGATATATCTTAGTCATAGCTGGACAGATAGAATATTTGGAACAATGGACCTCCTCCAAGATCAACCTGATCCAATCACCCACTCTCGATACACAAACTCGGCCTTCAATCTACAAAATTCTATCTGCATCAAATAACGCTTTCTTAGACTCCCCAATCAATAACTTATCTCAAATAAACCTCAATCCAATATCATTAAACTGATGATCTCGAATATTCTCCATCAAAGAAGATCTAGCCTCCACAAATGCCAAAACACGCCCAGGTGTCAAAATATCAAGCCTAACCATCTGGTTAGCTAAAGACTGAACGTCTAACACTAAAGGTCTCTCCTGGATCAAAAGATGAGTCAAGCTACCTGTGCTAGTCAACTTTTGGCTCAAGGCACCCGCAACTACAATAGCTTTGCCCGGATGATAGAGAATAGTCATCATAATCCTTAAGAAACTCAAACCAACGGTGCTACCTCATATTAAGATCTCTCTGGGTGAAGAAGTATGAAGGCTATGATGATCTGAGAAGATCTCACATCGGATCCATACAAATAGTGCCTCCATAACTTCAAGGCAAATAAAACTACGCACAACTCTAAATCATGAGTAGGATAATTCCTCTCATGAGGCTTCAACTGATGAGACACATAAGCAATCACCTTTCCCTCCTGCATCAACACAACACCCAATCTAATACCCAAAGCATCACAAAACACGGTAAAGCTCACACCCTTCTTGGGCAAAGCCATTATGGGAGCTAAAGTCAACAAATCCTTAAGCTTTTGGAAGCTCGCCTCACAAGAATTGGTCCACTGAAAAGAAATCTTCTTCTGGGTCAACTTGGTCAATGGAGCTGCAATAGATAATAAAACCTATACAAAACATCGATAATAACTTGCTAGGCCAACCAACTTTGAATCTCGATAGGCAAAGTAGGTCTAGCCTAATCACGAACTGCTGCAACCTTGGTTGGATCATCCATAATACCTTTCTTTGTCACCACATAAACCAAGAAAGAAATAGACCCTAACCAAAACTCGCACCTAGAGAACTTTGCAATACCCTCCTTAGTCACCACATGAACCAAGAAAGAAACAGACTCTAACAAAAATTCGCACTTAGAGAACTTTGTATAAAACTTCTCATCCCTTAATCTCTGAAGCACAATCTGCAAATGCTCCTCATGTTCAGCCTCACTGTTGGAATACCCCAAGATATCATCTATAAATACAATAACAAAGGAGTCAATATATGATCGAAACACCCAGTTAGTAAACTCCATGAATGTGGTAGGGGCAGTGGTCAACCCAAATGACATGACCAAGAACTCATAATGACCATATCGAGTTCAAAAAGTTTTCTTTAAAATATCCAAAGCTCTAATCCTCAACTGGTGATTACCGAACCTAGAATCAATCTCTGAAAACATCGCAACACCCTGAAGCTGATCAAATAAATCATCAATGCAAGAAAGTGGATACTTATTCCTAACTGTCACCAGATTTGACTACCGATAATCAGTACACATCCGCGTAGACCTATTTTTTTCTTCACAAATAAGACAGGCGCACTCTATGGTAAAATACTAGGTTCGATAAATCCCTTATCCAATAACTCCTGCAATTGATCCTTTAGTTCCTTCAACTCTATTGGGGCCATCTTGGAGAAATAGAAATGGGCTTGGTGCTCGAATCAACATCAATAGCGAAATCAATATCTCAATTTAGAGGCATACCAGATAAGTCTATAAGAAACACATCCATAAACTCATGGACAACACGAACACAATTCAAGGAAGGAATCAAAACAACACTGAAGTCATAAATATAAGCCAAGTAAGATAAACATCCCTTCTCAACCAATTTACGAGCCTGAACATAAGATATAACCCTCCTAGGACCTAAATAAAGTGCACCCTTCCAAGCTATCCTTGGCACACCCATCCAATCTATAGTCACAGTCTTTGCAAAATAATCTAAGACAACATGGTATGGATCCAACCAATGGATACCGAAAATAACATGAAACTTGACCATATCTAACACAAGCAAGTCTACAAAAGTTTCACACCCGACAAAAGTCATAACACAAGATCGATGCACCTGATCCACCACTAAAAAATCACCTACCAGGGTACATACATGAATATGCATGGCAAGAGTATCACTAACAGAATCAAAACTCAAAGCAAAATAACAGACGCATAGGAAAAAGTTGATAGGGACCCAATAATACAAATGGAGGTTTGAAACAAACGAGGAAAATACCCGTAATCACAACATCAAAAGTCTCTACCTCAGGTATGACAGGTATAACATAACACTGACCATGACCACTAGCTGCCTGGGTGTCCCTACGACCACCAACTGCCTGAGTGCCCCATGACTACCCCCATAAGCTCTACTACCTCTGCGCCTCACACCTCTGGTAGCACCCCTACCCCTCACAGTTGGAATAGGAGTAGCCCAAACTATTCAGCGTACACAGTCCCTAGCCACATGGTCAATATCATCACACACATAGAAACCTTTACAACTACTATCACTTGGAGAAGGTACAACTAGGCCTAAATGGCCACCCTAAACTGCTGAACTAGAAGATCCACCACTTGAACTCTATAGAGGTATCACGAACCGAACCTAGGCCCTGGCCGTAACGAGCATCCTGAACCATGAAGGCCCGGGCACCCCTTTTTTTTTGCAATCACGCACAACATTCATATACTTTAATAAATATGGAAATAGATAATAAAGATGGTAACATGATAAAATCACTTAGTTCAGTAGAATAATACAAAACTTGAGCTCACAACATTCAACAAAACACTTGACACCAGTCTGTAAAATCTCTAACACTGTGAAGGTCAAATCTATCTATAGACTAGTATAGCCCCCCCAATCAGACTATAAAACAAAAGAAATAACAAATTTTAATCACCAGGCCTTCCGAAATAGAGAAGGATTATCAACTGTAATTTCTGACACACGAATCTACTGTTAAATGAGACCCCGAGATTGTGTCTCAGATCCTGAAATATAGGGGGGTCAATACAGATGTACTGGTATGTGAAACAACTCAAAGTAACATATTTTATACAAAAATAGATGAGAGCATATCGTAATAACAATGAAATTACGTAAATAAAATACATGGGCATATTTAATAATTTCAGAACAGTTCTTGAAAACCTTGACTCACTCTTTAATATTCTTCTGAGCTAGATGGTACACCCTTCAATCAGTAATTCCATAGACAATATGGAATTCGCCCTTAACTCAGAGTCCAAGCCCCCAATCTAAGTTTTCCATAAGAATTGGAGTATATATAAAGGGGACACGTAAGATCACACAGCAGGGTGTCAAAATCCCCAATCAAATCAACATGTCATTGTAGTGCACAAAATCAGAAAGCAGGGCTCCTAACCATAGCCCAATTCGGGATGGCATGAGTCATGGTACATAAGATCACAAAGCATGGTACCATAACCTCGTGTTGGCAAATCACGATTTCTAGCATAGAGTTTTTCAACTCGTACTTTCTTCGGGTAACTTACTAGCTCTCTTAAGCCCAACTTTTAGTTCTTTAAAACAAACATGCTTCATACTTTCAAAACATTCAATACTTATTTTATTTAGGGCATGTAATCACCGGGTATCGTCATACCCTGACTTGCAAGTCAATATCATATCCAATTCACAGCCCATCATATTCAAAACATGCATATGAACACCCAAGATTCATAATATCATAATAAAGTCATTACTTTGAAATCACAAGAACACTTAGGCAGTTAACCTCACTTTGCAAGATTCAAAGCATGTGGTGGTCATGCCAATTTATTCAATTACATGTAATTCTTTCCCTTTAAAACAAGAATGTAGTGATAACAAAAAACTCCCTCTCATCATCTATAAATCATGTCAAATACCATGATATTAAAAAGATCACTTTCAAATCTTAAGGCATGCACTTCAAATCATTCACAAAGAAAAATGTAAACTTGAGTTCGTAACAAGAGAGGGAATTCACACTCATGCTCTCAATTAATCTTTAAAAATACATGAAATCATACATACATATAGTTATAATTCAATTTCCATGAAAAGTGATTCAAGACAACCATTGTTTTCATCAAAATAGTCCCATGATGCATACTTTTCAAAAATCATATTGAATACTTTATTATAAATCATAAATACCGAATTGGCTTCCATCACGATGCGGTGAGGTTTCCATCGCTATTTCCACTGTGATGTAGGGGGATTCGCAGTGGCTTGCTGGAACAAAAATCTAAACAAAGTTTTGATGCTCATCAAAACTCAATCAATAGGAAGGCTTTTGGAACATTGACGCATAGGAATGACGGTCTATATTTTAGCTCGAAAATGTGAGGTGTTACATTATTTCCCCCTTGGGATCATTCATTCCGGAATGATGGGTAAGGACCTTTTGAAACTCTATAAGTGTAGAATAAAGAATCAAACCTTGCATTGAACATTTTTCCCTAAGAAAATATGCAAAGGCATCAAATGAGCTTCATGATAACCCCTAATGAAATATGAAAGCGCAAAACATGGGATAGTGAGAATTTACATAGGGATGATCTTGAACATGAGTTCTATGAATCATAATCATGACAACATAAGGCAGGGGTTTATTTGATGATTATAGACCAATTTAAATTGGTACTACTAATTAAATAAGATTTCACAGAAGATAGGATTAGAAGCATTCTCTCCTTACAAGGTACCACAGATAGACTTAAACTTAGAGGTATTAATTGTCTACACCCCAAATAATAAATAGCATACTTCACTCTCGTTAACTTACAATTCTCTAATCACACATCTAGCCACAAGAATTTGAGTCTCACTACTTAGTACTGCTATGTTGAAGCCAAACTCAGAGTAAAAAGGTGATAACTTAAACTATAGGACCCTGTACTTTACATCCCATTAATAATATTGCCTCACCTTATCACTATGGTCACACACTCTCGGGTTTTAGTTCAATGTATACTAACCATGTTACTACGCTTCCGCATCCACCATCGCACTAACATATATAGGGTCATTAAGGGACCCGAGCATAATCATCATGAATGGGAGAAACACTACTTAATTATAACCCATACTTGTTAACCTACGTCAAGGTGGGACATGAGGTGAAGATATGATACCATCATGAAGTACTTCCTATATCAAGTATCTGGATCATAAGTAGAGAGTCATTCGGAAGAAACAAAATACATCACAAATTCTTAGGATAGAGCATAGTGAGAAAACATTAGTGCATATATCAAGATAAAATGAGGGAAAAAAACTAATTTACCCTCTTGGACTCAGAAATCAGTAAAATGAATTGGGCACCTGGCGCATTAAGCGACGCGCTGACATTGCATTGGCCCACTATTTTGATCATCCAAACATGCCTAAGTCTTTTAACAATTAGAAAATTTTCAGGTTATTAGTTCTCCATACACGCAACCAAGAATGGCATTGAGTCGGGAATACTATAGGGTGTTACATTACAACTAAGACAAAGATTTCCACTTGAAGGATTCTCCTTATTTAAGGAACTGAGATTTTCCATGAGTTTGCATAAACTTTATCACTTTGGCTAAACCCAACATAGGATGAATCAGTGTTATTTAGAAACATATTTTCTTAGACCAAGCATGCTGAGAGACATAGATTTTCATGGATCACGAACAACATAACATATGGATTGAATACATGAAAAATTGGATTACTGAGAGGTATAATTGCTTCTAGTTTGGAGGTCAGATCATAAACGTATGTCCATAGAGAACTCAAACCATAGGCATAGGAATGACTTAAACACATGACGTAGTACATTAGCAGAATAATCTCCGAGATAGAAGTATGAAGAGTATGCTTGAGTAGGAATAGATTTATCATGACTCCTCCCCGCAACTTTCCACATTGAGAAAAATTCAGGAACTAACTTAATTCCCCATCTCCCCTTTAGATAAGTCACAATTCTAGACTTACGGACATATCCCTTTTTTCAAATCTATAGCCACAAATCTCAACATAAATGAGACATATCCACATACGTAAACTCTAAAATCTCCCTGAAGAACTATACTCTGAAGGCCTTGCTTTTCTGTAAATGCTACTCTTAACTTCTGCTAGCCTCTATAGCCACCACTCTACGACTCCCACTCTCATGCGCACATGCATTTTCACTCCTTATCACAAAAGGGGTATCAATATATACATGAACACAAACTCCTCTCATTAGTCTCTAATACAAAGACACTAAATTATTTTCTAGGACATCCCCTTTCAGGGACACTAATCATAATTTCTTCTAACTCCTAAAGTCATCAACTTACGACTAACATTTTCATGGGCATAGACACCACTCTTCTAACTACTTAACACTCCATCTTCAATTCCTTAGAATACTATTATTACACCTCTAATCACATAACCTACAACTTCACAAAAAATTGTAAAACCATACCCAAGGCTCACATTACCTACCTATTTTTTTTCCTCAATTCAACTCTAGAGAGCACCATACAACATATTCCCAAACTTCTCCATACTAAAAGATTCAAGAATTAAATCTAGGTATACAAAACACATATACACATAAAAATTTATTTAGCAACTTGCTACTAGAGGTTCAACTTATTCCCATATACTCAAGTTCTTATCCACTTAATGATTCAACCATAATTCATCGTTTTAACACTAGTCCTCATGTACACATATACCTCACGATTACCACTTACATTTAACATAAATCATTAACCTAGGCCATTTTGCACATCACATCAAGCCTGCTAATTACTCCACAAAACATGCATCATTAATCTTAAGCTATTATTCTCACCACTACACTCCACACCTACATCTAAAGTTCAAGTCTGTTGTCTACCCCCAATTATATACCACCGGTAAAGCATACCACATACTACACTAGTCCATCAAATTGGGAAATCAACCTAAATACTTTACTTTACTTAACTACTACCTACAATCACAACACTGTCATAACCTCTCTATTACAATTCAAAATCCACTACATACCTTCTCACATTAAGTACTAGTTTACTACTACTTAAAGAAAAAGACCATCAAAGGGGGGTAAAGTCACATGATTGGTTTAGTCGATCTTAATCTTACAATATAACCCATTTCAATCTTATCATCATATTCTAATTTCTCATATCATACTTACCTAATCGTATATCATAATGATCTTCAAAATTCAATAAACACTAATGAGTCTCTACTTACAACTTATTAACTAATCTGCCCTTTTCCATTTATAGCCTATAAATGATTTCTACAACCACCATAACCATCCATTCTGTGATCCTTTACTATTCTAAATAAATAATAATCATATCTTGTATCTTTCTTCACAAACTACCATACAATCTACAAATATTGCTGCACATTAGTCTATCACTATAAAATGACAACCCACTCCTTAATCCACAATTATACAACTAAAACTATTTATTTATGCAAAAGTCACCCTCACTCTGACTTCTAATCTTGTGACTTCATATCCCTAATTTCTTGGCTCATCTCACTACCAATAGGTCATGACACTTTAACATACACTACTACTCGGGTGGAAATACAGTTCCAACATTCTTCTACACATCATTATCCTTAAACATGGCATCCACAATAAGATTTTATTAAAGGAGACTGAATACACTCCATACCTCAGGCTCAAACGCATGACTGATGCAGATGGGGGTATATTCTTAAATAATCACACTTTAAAGAACTCATGTTCTCCTCTCAAGTCCTTAAGCAAATTCATAACTTTCCTGGATAACTAAATTAGAGAGAACCATATCGCTGAGGGAGCTAGACTCTTAGACTTGTATCGCCTTAACAATGAGGCATGACCCATGAAATTAGAACGAGGAATGAACTTGGTTAACTTTCTTATGGAAGACTTTATAACATAAACTAGAGTATGAAAGAATGAGAAACAACTCCTAAATGCCCGATAGCCTCCTAATTATAAGTATGGTGCACAACAAACCCATAGACAAGACTCTACTAGACACGATTTCACTGACACACTGGGACCATGAATCGTGCTTTGATACAAAGTTTGTCATGGCCCTATCCGAGGCCCTGATCGTAACAAGCATCCTGAACCATGAAGGCCCGGGCGCCCCTTTCTTTCTGGCAATCATGCACAATATTCATATTGTTTAATAAATACGAAAATAGATAATAAAGATGGTAACATGGTCAAATCACTTAGTTTAGCAGAATAATAAGAAACTTGAGTTCACAATATTCAACAAAATATTTGACACCAGTATGCAAAATCTCTAACACTGTGAAGGTCAATATCTGTCTAAAGACTGGGACAAGGCCCCTAGTCAAACCGTAAAATAAAAGAGATAAAAAAATTTAATCACTAGGCCTTTTAAAATAGAGAAGGCTCCCCAACTGCAATTTCTGACACATGAATCTACTATTGAACGGGACCTTGGGACTCTGTCTCAGATCCTAAAATATAGGGGTCAATACAGATGTACTGGTATGCGAAACAACTCAAAATAACATGTTTTATACAAAAATAGATTAGAGTATATCGTAATAACAATGAGTATTATGTAAATAAAAGGCATGGGCATATTCAATAATTTCAGAACAATTCTTGAAAACCTTGACTCACTCTTTGTCATTCTCTTGATCCTTATGGTACACCCTACAATCTGTAATTCCATGGGCTATATGGAATCCGCCCTTAACTTGGTAGCCAAGCCCCCAATCCAAGTTTGCTGCAAGGATTAGAGTATATATAAGGGGGACACGCAAGATCACAAAATAAGGTGCCAAAATCCCAAATCAAATCAACATGTCATGGTAGTGCACAAGATCACAAAGCAGGGCTCCTAACCATAGTCCCAATTTGGGATGACATGAATTAAGGTATACAAGATCATAAAGCATGGTACCATAATCCCATGTCGGCAAATCACGGTTTCTAGCATAGAGTCTTTTAACGCATACTTTCTTCGGGTAACGTACTAGCTCTCTTAAGCCCAACTTTTAGTTCTTTAAAACAAGCATGCTTCATACTTTTAAAAAATTCAATACTTATCTTATTAAGGGCATAAAATCATTAGGTATCATCATACCCTGACTTGCAAGTCAATATCATATCCAATTCACAGCCCATCATATTCAAAACATGAATATGAACACCCAAGATTCATAACATCACAATAAAGTCATTACTTTGAAATCACAAGAACACTTAGGCAGTTAACCTCTTTTTGCAAGATTCAAAACATGTGGTGGTCATGTCAATTTATTCAATTACATGCAATTCTTTCCCTTTAAAACAAGAATGCAGTGATAACAAGAAACTCACTTTCATCATCTATAAACCATGTCAAACACCATGATATTAAGAAGATCACTTTTAAATCTTAAGGCATGCACTTCAAATTATTCACAAAGAAAAATGTAAACTTGAGTTTGCAACAAGAGAGGGAATTCACACTCATGCTCTCAATCAATCTTGAAAAATACACGAAATCATACATACATATAGTTATAATTCAATTTCCATGAAAAATGATTCAATACAACCATTGTTTTTACCAAAACAGTCCCATGATGCATACTTTTCAAAAATCATATTGAATACTTCATTATAAATTATAATTGGGTATCTTTCATCTTGATAAAATATTTAAACTTATTTCCAAGATTTTTAGAGTAGTCTCATATACCTTAGATTATAAAATTTGAAAGATAGAGCTCGGATCTCGATAGATGGAACCCGAATCTTGATCCGTTTCTTAGAATTCTTGATCTTAGGGATGAGTTCTTGATCTTTGGGAGAGAGGTTAAGGTTTTTGTTCTTGAGAAAGTTAAGTAAAAATGGTCATACCCTTCCCTAAAAATGCTTTAATCACCAGTTAATACGCTTAAGAATTATAGGGAAAAGACGAGACTGCCCTTGGACTTAAAAGTTGCAGAAGAAATCCCATTTTTGAGGCTTACCGTGATGCACTGAGAGGGTCATCACGATACCCACCACGACGCGGTAGAATCGTGGTGACTCACTAGACTATGAAAATTGGTGTTTTGGGGTTCACCGCAACGCGGTGCATTTATAATGAGTTTTTGGAAATTGACAAATGCTGAATTGGCCTCCATCGCGATGCGATGAGGCTTCCATCGCTATTTCCACCGCGATGGGGGAGGGGGGATTCGCGGTGGCTTCCTGGAATAAAAATCCAAACAAACTTTAGACGCTTATCATGACTCAATCAATAGGAAGGCTTTTGGAACATTGACACGTAGGAATGATAGTCTATATTCTAGCTTGAAAATACGGGGTGTTACAAGAGGCGTATGCACTGGCCTACCATGGTATCCATGGGGACCTATGAAATCTCTACCACGAGGAGTCTGACCTCTAAACTTACCAAAATGGCACACCTCCTTAGAACCTTTCTTATATGCTCTAAGAATACCCTTTGTCATCTTGGTTTGATCCACAATATTCTGAAAGATGCTCCAAACACAACCATCTAAGAAGTACTCAACATGAGGAGCAGGGGAGAGTACCCTGCACTCCTTCTAGATGGGGATGACCCATGAAGTCGTCCACTCCCTCGGGTTCGTCCATAACTCGAGGCTCGCCCTATGGGAGGAGGCTCCGCATCTCTAACCTCGTGGGACCGAGTCAACACCATCTTTACAGAATGAGTGAAACACAACTCAAAACTCAAGGTATACAAGAAATTCGCAGCATAAGGAATAAAATGAGGGAAGTTTTCTGAAAGACATCCTATAACCTCTCATAGATAGATATGAATATTTACGTGTCCATCGGTGAGACTCTATTAGACATCTCGTTCTTACACCATTGAGATCAATGAACTTGGATGCTCTGACACCCATTTCTCACCATCCAAAAATAAGGTCATGATGACATTTGTTGCGGTGTACGTTGACAAATAAGCCTATCATCCAAACTGATATAAAAAGAGGAAAAGATAGAAATACCCCAAGGTAAGACTTCTAGAATGAAGCAGAACCATACAAATAATCATAATAATGTGGAAGGAAGTTATCCAAAATACCAACCATACCTAAAACCAGGTGTAATTAGTTTAAGAACTACCAATACAATCCAAAAGTCAAATACATTAGAATAATAACCACAAAGAAGTAATATTTGTCTTCAAATACTAATAAAGTCATAACTAATACAGAAAGATAGAGGTGAACTTCGAATGTATAAATGTCCAACCGCTACCTTGAGTAATCTGAAGGTGCCCAAAATCAACCTATCTGAGGCGCAACCAAACCTGAAGATGCACCAAAAGGGTGAAGTAGGAGTGAGTACGGTCCACTTGTACTCAGTAGGTATTATAGGCCAACCGAGCAAAATAGAAAATAAAGCATACAAAATACACACTTAGGGAATGTCACCTGCAATCAGAAAATGTCGCACAATGGTAGCCCATACTGCTTGCACTAATAATTCTAATATATCACATATATTATAACATCACACTAAGATAGAACATAAGTATGTATTAAATCACATATAAATAGAACAAGGCGGAACATGCATATACAAGATGATCAAATACAAGTAAAATAAGATAAGACAATTACATAGATGACAAGTCAATATGGTAATACAATGTAATATAAACATAAAAAGTAAGTGTCATGTATTGATTATGATGATGTATGAGGGCATCACATAACCTTCAGGATCATTGCACAATACCCGTATAGACCTGTGGAGGAAAGACTCTTAACACAAGACTCATGGGGGTTTTGTTTACCCATATAGAATCCATATATCTCATATCTTCTTTCCAGTACATCCCTCAGAAAGGGTCTTATAAGGTGTTAGAATATCTTCTCCCCAGCATATTCCTCAGGGAGGGTGTTACTCAGGTGGTGACACGGTGGTACCAATATTTTCATAAATGAGTATGATATAAGGATGTATTGCTCACAACCAACCACATGATGTATTTTCAAAACCAACCACAATGATATTTTTCCACCACCATGCAAGCTAATATCCACTCTTTATTTCTGTTTCATCCATGAATTTCCATATGTCTCATATGCCAATAAAGTATGAATATAATTACAATACAACAATGGTACCACATTAAGCATTTTAACGACATAATACAATTATTCATATGTATTCAAGTCTATCAATATCACATAGGACCCCACATAATCACACATATCACATGTTATCTCAATTTCAATAATTCCATCACATATAGGCCCCTAGTCCCGACACAGTGCTTAAGGCCAAAAGCAATCCCAAGTTAACTCATGGTCTGGTACCTACTGTGAGCAATGAATAAAATGATAATAAAACAATATATGCGGAAGATAAACTAAAAAAGTACTATTAACTAGAATACTGAAATTTATAAAATAACATGTCTGATAAATATTGGATACTAGACCGTCTTTCTGAAAGCCTCTAAAACATACAAAGTTGATGGAACAAACCCCTAACTAACTTCAAATTACTGAACATAAAGGAATATTAAAATAATTGACATAATATGTCACGTCCTCGATGGATGAGGACTCATCACTACTGTTGAGGGGAATTCTTGAGCTGTCTAGGCATAGTCAAGAAATTGTGCATTCAAACCTATGTTATAAGACAATATAGTGAAAAAGAAGAGTATGCAATTAGTACTTTAAATGTACTGGTACGTTAGGTAAGGATTAACTAAAATATATGTGGAAACTGAAAGTAGTTGCATGAACATGTAAAACTACGAATGCAAGACCAAGTAAAGCATGTATTGAAATAATCTTTAAAACTAATCAATTAAATAATTGAAAATCTAATTACTTGGTCAAATAAACCTGAACTGATATAGATTGAGTACTAACTGAAACTGTGAGAGCTATCATGCAACCGACATGCCCCAATCTGAGCAAATTAAGATCCAACCTGTAACCCTAGTTAGAATGGTCTTAGTACCTTACCATGGGTACTAGCACATGGATGACTATGTGGATCCATAAGGCTGATGTCCTGAAGGACTAGGAAGTCAGTCCTAAGCTGGCGGATGACTCCTAAGAGAGTGTTAGTCCTAAATTGGCGGGTGACATATCATAATCCTACGCTGGATACGTAGTTCTGGAACTTAGGGACTGCTACTAAGGACTCAGTCCTAACTGGCGGGCGAGTCCCCATCCATAGGTCCTCTCAGTTCTCAATCCTACTCCTAACTGAATGACACTATTATTATTATGGGTCTAACATGATGTGGTACTGTACTGATGAGTGCTCAGCATGAACATAAAATTTTGAATGTAGTAATAAAATCATGGTCTAACTAACTTGTAACTTGAGAATGAAGACATGTATAAATAGATAGGTATCAGGTGTTCATAACCCTCAAACATAGAATGGATATAAAAATACGATAACATTTTATTTAAAACAGTGATTAAAGTTATAGTTCAAAGACCCAAAACATAAGACATTTCAATAAATGAGTGAAACATGAATTTGATCATGGGAATGTGTTAAACTTGAGAGGACAACATATTTACATGGTTTAATTCATAACTTGATGATTTAGCATGAAATTAATTGAACATGACATGGGTAGTTAAAATTTAAAACATAAAGTAACCTAATTTACATGGGAAAATATGTCGACATGACTTGAATTCAAATTTCTAAGAATACATGGATTGAATTCATGATTTACACAGATAATTTCCCAAAAGAAGGTTAAAATCCATACTTGAACAAAAAGGGGATAGTTTCCCTACAAAAGGTTAAAATTCATTCTTGAAAAAAGAGATATTTGGGACTCAATGGGTGGAAGTAACCCATTGATAAATACCCCATATACCTGAGTGTAGAAGCCTTGGATAAATTCCTTAGGATTGAACTTGAACTTGATGTACCCTAGTTAGTTTTTGGGGAGAACGAAATCGTCCTTTTTGCTCTGTGATGGATGATTTCTAAGTTATAATAGGTTGGGGTAGTATTTATGCTTGATAAATGTTGTTTGGAGGGTGAAACGACATAGTTTTGGGGTTAAAAGAGTGGAAAAAGACCAATAAAGCCCTTAGGAATCGTCTGGAAGACGTACCGACGAGTTTGGCCATGACTCGTAAGGTCTGGATACGAGTTGTGGCTTGAGTCATCATCATGAACCCATATTTTGACCCTTAATGCCGTTATGATGACTCTTCCTGATAACTCGTAGGGTTTGCTTACGATTCATCTTCAAGGGTTGTAACCATTGACAGCTTTTACAGTACTTCAGTAATTTGTCCATAACTTTTCACTCTGATATCATATTACTGCAAAATTGGTATAGTTGGAAAGCTAATTCAATTATCTATATGTTGGTGGGCTTGATATAGGAAGTTCCTAGTATACCAAATGTTATGCTCATTTTAATCTAACTATAGTTATATTCTTCATAAGAATTTAATCTCTATGGGATGTTTTAACTCGTCTATCAATTAGAAGATATTTGGGGTCTTTGTATATGTTCAAGTCATTTGTAAAACTACCAAAACATGAGGCATGATGCTTTAATACTTTACTGGTCAGGCTATGAGGTTTCATAATGACTCGTAATGTCTGGATACTAGTCGTATGCTGGACTCATAGCCACTAGGTTGTATTATTTTGGATTACATACTATTGTGACTATGAATCCCTCCATATGACTCGTAGCCACTGATTACGAGTCATAATGAGTAGTCATAGTCACTAGACTTGAGCAAAGGGATTCATTGGTGTGTTTATGACTCACTTGTGATGACTCATCACGAGTGTTTATGACTTGTTACTTTGAGTTATAGCCATGGTAGTTTATCCGGCCATTAAGGGAAATCTGTTGTAACCTTTTGCCATGATCTTGGATTAAGACGAGGCTTTAAGTGTTTGAAAGCTTGATTCGTGGCTTATCTTTTAAGGGGTCTAGATCTTGAAAAAATTTAGGGTATTATAATATCTCCCCCTTGGGATCATTCATCCTCAAAGGAAATTGTTAGAGATAAGGTACTGGGAAGCTGAGATCGTACACTAATACCCATGATCTAAATTGTGATTAAATAACTTAATCTGAAACATGATGCATAGACTAAAATTAATTCATGAACGCATGATATGATATGAGGATGATTATATAGCTAATATAGAAATCGAGAAAAATATGATTAAGGGAACCCATTACCTCGAGCCAAATCAAAATTTGTAGAAAAGAGATGGGGATACTTGGCTTGCATATCTGCTTCTGCTTCCCAAGTAGCTCCCTCAACGGACTACTATCTCCATAGAACCTTAACCAAGGGGACTTATTTATTTCTCAACCTATGAATCAAACGGTCAAGGATCTCAACTGGTATTTCATCATAGGAGAGACTATCTTTCACATCCACACTCTCTAAAGGCACAACTGAATCTGGGTCGCTAATGTATTTCTTTAGTAAAGAGACATGAAATACCAAATGCACTAATTCCAATTCTGCAGGCAACTCTAAATCATAAGCTACCTTTGTAAAATAACTCAAAATTTTATATGGACTAACATAATGGGGACCGAGCTTTCCTTTATTTCAAAATCTCTTCCCCCCTTTCATGGGTGAAATTTTCAAATAAACCAGGTCACTAACATTAAACTCAAGATCTCTCCTCCTCACATCTGCATAAGATTTCTAATGACTTTGGGCTGTCTTCAGCCAAATGAACTTTCTCCATCACCTCATAAACTGAATCTGGCCCTATCAAAGCAGCCTCTCCTACTTCAAACCAACCAATAAGAGATCTATATCTCTTTCAATAGAGAGCCTCAAACTCAATCAAAGGTAAATGGTCATCCCAACTACCCTTAATAACACAGGACCTCAATATGTCCTTTAAAGTTTGAATAGTCCTTTCTACCTGACCATCCATCTGAGGATGAAAAGTTATACTGAGGTGAACTTGGGTACCAAGAATCTTTTGAAAAGCCTTCCAAAAGTGAGAGGTAAACTGAGTACCTCTATCTGAAATGATAAACAACGGAACCCCATGCAACTATACCAACTCCTTAAGATGGAGTCTAACATAATTCACAGTTAAAAACAAAGTATGAACTGACAAGAAATGAGCTGACTTGGTCATTTTATCTACAATGACCCATCTCGAATCATGATGACGATGCATATGAGGCAACCCTATCACAAAATCCATGTTCACCTTCTCCCACTTCCAAGTGGGGATACTAAACTCCTACAGTGTATCACTAGGCCTTTGGTGTTTAACCTTAGCCAGCTGACTCTGTAATATCCTTCTTTCTACCACTCCACCAATAGATGTTCCTCAAATCACAGTACATATTAGTGGCTCCTAGGTGGATAAAGTATCGCACACCATGCGCCTCAGATAATGTTTCTATCTCAGACAATCAACACATGAAACACGTAGTCTTCATTCACAACGAAGCACACCATCTCCCCCTTGAGAGAAAACCTCCACTTCCTAAACTCTAATTTCCTCCTTCAACTTAACCAAACTAGTTTCCCTGTCTTGATTTTCTTTTACTTCGGCAACCAATGAAGATTTTAAACCATTCTGAACCCATATACTACCTTCGGCTGAATCAACTAACCGAACTTCTAACCTAGCAAGCTGATGAACCTCATAGACTAACACTTTATTAACATCCACAATATGGGCAAAACTACCCATAGAAAATCTACTAAGGGCATCCGTCACTACATTGACCTTACTCGAATGATATAACACACTTATATCATAGTCTTTCAACAATTTAAGACACCTTCTCTAACAAATATTTCGGTCTTTCTGTGTGAACGCATATTGTAAGCTCTTGTGCTCCATGAACATATCAGCATGAACCCCATAAAGGTAATGCCTCCAAATCTGTAATGCAAAGACTATAACTGCTAACTCAAGATCATAGGTTGGATAATTCTTTTTATGGGGTTTAAGCTATCTAGAGGCATAGGCTATGACCTTACCTATCTGTATTAATACGCAACCAAGACCAACTCTAGAAATATCACAATACATTATGAACCCATCTGTGCAATCTGGCAAAGTCAAGACTGGAGCTAAAGTTAGTCGAGTCTTCAACTCCTAAAAACCCTTCTCGAAGGAATCTGACCACTAAAATTTGACTTTCTTCTAGGTTAGTATAGACATGGGAGAAGAAATAGAAGAAAACCTTTCAACAGACCATTTGTAATTGCTAGTTAAACCCAAGAAACTCTTGATATTTGATGGAAAGATAGGTCTAGAATAGTTTCTCATCACTTCAGTCTTTGGAGGATCAACTTGAATTCCATCACCAAAAATAATGTGACCAAGGAAAGCTATTAATCTCAACCTAAATTTGCACTTGCTGAACTTAGCGAATAATTGGTGATCCTTAAGGGTCTGCAATACAACCCTCAAATATTCCACATGATCACTCTCACTACGGGAATAAACAAGGATATCATTAATGAAGACTATGATGAACATGTCCAATTACTGTCGGAACACCCTGTTTATTAAGTTCATGAAACCTGCAGGGGCATTTGTTAGTTCAAAAGACATAGCTAGGAATTCAAAGTGACCATACTTAGTTTTGAAGGCTGTCTTTGGAATGTCACATTCTCCTACTCTAAGCCAATGATATCCAGATCTGAGGTCTATCTTAGAGAAATAACTTGCACCTAGAAGCTGGTCGAATAAGTCATCAATCCTGGGGAGAGGATATTTATTCTTAATCATGACTTTGTTTAACTGACAGTAGTCGATGCACATTCGGAGAGAACAATCTTTCTTGTGCACGAATAGAACTAGAGCACCCCATGGGGAAACACTAGGCCTAATAAAACCCTTATCTAAGAGATCCTTTAACTGTTCTTTCAATTCCTTAAATTCAGCTAGAGCCATTCTATAAGGTGGAATAGAGATAGGTTGGGTGTCTAGAAAGAGATCTATTCTAAAGTTGATTTCCCTTTTAGGAGGAACTCTGGAAAGATCTCTAGGGAATACATCTGGAAATTCATTTACTATCAAAACTGACTCAAGACTCGTAGTTCCAAAATTTGAGTCCTTGACTCAGTCGAGATAGTAAATACACCCCTTGGTTATCATCTTTCTTTCCTTAAGATATGAAACAAACTGACCCTTAAGCACTGAAGTACTACCCCTCCAATCAATAACTGGTTCATTAGGAAACTGGAACTGAACAATTTGATCTACAGTCAATTGAGGCATAGCATGGGTGGAGCCAATCCATGCCGAGAATGACATTAAAATTAGTTATCTCCAACTCCACAAGATCAACTAAAGTAACTTTTTGAGATACTGTGATCGGGCAATTTTTATATACCCATCTGGCTACCATTGACTTACCTAATGGGGTAGACACTGAGTGGCTCTACTAATATTTTGAGACTGACATCGAAGTCTGCAGCTATATAAGAAGTCACAAAGGACAGTTAAGCTCTAGGGTCTAATAATGTATAAATATAGAGATAAATGACCTATAACGTACCCGTAACCATATCAGGAGAACTTTTCTGATCATGTCATGTCTGGAGAGCATACAACCTATTCTGGCACTTCCCATTGGTGGTACTGGAGGTAGCACCCTGCTGAGTCGGACGACCTGCCGGAGCTGATGAAAAGTTGGACTGGCCCTGTTGGCATGGATCCTTTCCCCTCAAAGCAACCATCAAACACTTTCTAGTCCTATGGCCTAGCTTTCCACACCCAAAACATATATCACTACCTAATTTACACTCACCCTGATGATTCTTACCAAAATTCCTGCAGAGCAAATTAGTACGACCACTGTTCACATTACCCTAGGTCTTGGAGCCTGATTCTCTATCCCGACTGTCCTTCTTAAACTTAGGAACCTACGCACAAGCTGAAGATGGAGATAAGGATGAAAACTTCTAGCAGAACTGAGAATGATTACCACCTTCCGACCTTGGCTAAGAAAAGTTGAAACTACCTATTTTGGCCCTCTTATTCTTTTTTTCTTCTCTTTGAGCTTTTACTCCTCAATCTGCTGAGCATGAACCATCAGTCTAGAAAGGTCCATCTCCTTAATCAACATAGAATTCCTACATTCCTTGACTACACTGTCTAATACACTTGACACAAACTTACTTATCTAGACCTAAAGTTAGCCACCATAGTTGGGGCATACCTTGCCAACTGAGCAAACTTTAGAAAGTAATCCCTCTTACTTATTCCACCCTACTTTAAATTTATAAACTCTTAAACCATAGCTTCCCTCAACTTTAGTGGGAAGAACCTATCTAAGAAAGTCATGGCAAACTCTCCCCAGTCTATAGGTCCTGCATCAACATCCATGTCCTCTTTCCACTGCTTGAACTAGGTGTGAGAAACTCCCTACAACTAGTAAGAAACTAAGTTTTCAACTTCACTCGATGTGATACCCATGATGTCAGTCAATTTCCGTACCCCATCCAAAAACTCCTGTGGATCCTTTTTAGGCTTGGATCCAGAAAACAAAAGGAGATTTATCTGAGTAAAGTCTTGGATCCTGAATGCAGCTTTATTCAACACTAGATTGGCTAGAGCAACAACCTGCTAGTTGTTCTGAGCAGCTACGACATGGGCCAAAACTATGAAAGTGACCCTGAACTCAGCGTGAGAAACATGGTCATTCAGGGGATCTTCCTGAATAGGTGGTAGTGCAGGTTGGTCCCCATTCCTTCTTTCGTTGTTTTTTTTGAGAGGCATTATCTGTAAATGAAATGAAGAATAAGTTAGAAAAAGGAATTTAATAGATCTCATGCTCTTTTACATGACATGAAAACTAAAAGAAGGAAAACTTTCCTAAAAATGTCTCGTAGCCTTTTGTCCATAAGTGTGGTGCGCTTTACATTCATGCACAAGACTCTACTCAACACAAATTTTAGACACCCTTGGACACTTCAAAACCTTAGGCTCTAATACCATGTTTTGTAATGACCCAAGGCTACCCCATAGTCATGACATAGTGCTTAAGGACACAACCCAAGATAACCTATGGTCTGGTACCTGCTGTGAGCATTGAATAAAATGATAATAAAACATACATGGGGAAGATAAACTGATAAAGTATTGTCAACTAGAATACTAAAATATGTAAAATGACATGTCTAAAGTATCTGATAAATACTGAAAACTAGACTATCTATCTAAAAGCCTCTAAAACATACGAAGTTGATGGGAAAACCCCCCAACTAACAATAACTGACTGAACCTAAGAATAATAAATAACTAAAATAACATGTCACGTCCTCGATAGATGAGGACTCACCACTAATGCTGTAGGGAACTGCTAAGCTATCTAGGGATGGTAAGGAAACTATACATCCGAATGTATATTATAAGACAACATAGCACAAGAGAAAAGTATGCGATCAGTGTTTTGAATGTATTGGTACGTGAGGTAAGGACTAACTAAAATACATGTAGAAACTAAACGTGGTTGCATAAACATGTAAAACTATGAATGCAAGACCAAGTAAAGCATGTACTAAAATAATTGGTAAAACTAACCGATTAAATAACTGAAAATTTGATTACTTGGTTAAACAAACCTGAACTAATATAGATTGAGAACTAACTGAAACTATGGGAGCTATCATGTATTCGACATTCCCCAATCTGAGCAAATTAGGTTCCAACATGTAACCCTAGTTAGAAAGGTGTTATTACCTTGCCACAGGTACTAATACATTACTGACTATGTGGATCCACAAGGCTGATATCTCGAAGGACAAGGGAGTCAGTCCTAAGTTGGCGGGTGACTCCTAAGAGAGTGTCAGTCCTAAATTGGTGGGTGATATCTCATAATCCTATGTTGGCTATGTAGTTTTGGAACTTAGGGACTGCTACTAAGGACTCAATCCTAACTGGAGGGTGATCTCCCATTCTGAGGTCCACTCGGTGCTAAATCCTACTCCCAACTGAATGACACTGGTATTATTATGGGTCAAACATGATGTGGTACTGTACTGATGAGTGCTCAGCATGAACATAATGTTTTGAAAGTAGTAATAAAATCATGGTCTGGCTAACTTGTAACTTGAGAATAAAGACATGTATAAACAGATAGGTATCGGGTGTTCATAATCCTCCAGCATAGAATGTTTACAAAAATATGATAACTATATTTAAAATAGTGATATAAAGTCATAGTTCAAAGACCCAAAACACAATACATTATATTGAATGAGTGAGAAGCATGAATTTGATCATGGAAATGTGTTAAACTTGAAAGGACAACATATTTACATGATTTAATTAATATCTTGATGATTAACATGAAATCAATTAAATATGACATGGGTAATTGAAATTTAAAATATGAAGTAACCTAATTTACATTGGAAGACATGTCAACATGACTTGAATTCAAATTTCTAAGAAGGCGTGGATTAAATTCATGATTTACACGGATAATTTCCTAAAAGAAGGTTAAAATCCATACTTGAACAAAACAGGGATTTTTGAGATTCAATGGGTGGAAGGAAACCATTAATAATATCCCACATACCTGAGTGTACAAGCCTTGGATAAATTCCTTGGGATTGAACTTGAACTTGATGAACCCTAGTTGGCTTTCGGGGATAAAGAAATTACCCTTTGTTCTCTCCGATGAATGATTTCTGAGTTATTATAGGTTAGGGTAGTATTGAATATTGATAACTATTGTTTGGAAGGTGAAAAAAATATAGT
Source organism: Capsicum baccatum var. pendulum (assembly GCA_030864225.1). Lineage (NCBI taxonomy): Eukaryota > Viridiplantae > Streptophyta > Magnoliopsida > Solanales > Solanaceae > Capsicum > Capsicum baccatum. The sequence goes on along the minus strand of CM061557.1, from coordinate 69,073,745 downwards.
TTTGGTGTTCAAAGAGTGGGAAAGGACAAATAAACTCCTTAGGAATTGTCTGGAAGCCATCCTGACGAGTTTGGCCATGACGCGTAAGGTCTGGGTACGGGTCATGGCTTAAGTCGTCATAAAAAACCCATATTTTGACCCCTAATGCCATGACAATGACTCCTCCAGAAAACTCGTAGGGTCTACTTAGGAGTCGTCATCAGGAGTCGTAACCTCTAACAACTCTGATAGTGCTTCAGTAATTTGGCCATAACTTTTCACCTCGATATCGTATTAAGGAAAAATTGGTATTGTTGGAAAAATAATTCAATTATCTATATGTTGGTGGGTCTTGATTGCAGAAATTCCTAGTATACCCAAAGTTATGCTTATTTAAATCTGACTATAGTTATATTCTTCATAAGAATTTAATCGCTATGGGGTGTTTTGACTTGTCTATTAGATAGGAGATATTTGGCGTCTTAGTATATGTGCAAGTCAGTTGTAAAACTACCAAAATATGAGGCTTGATGCTTGAATCCTTTACTGGTCAGGCTACAAGCCTTCATAACGACTCATGATATTTGGATACGTGTAGTATGCTGGTCTCATAACCATTAGGTTGCTTTATTTTTGATTACATACTGTTATGACTATGAATCCCTCCATACGATTCATAGCCACTGATTTCGAGTCATAGTGAGTAGTCGTAGTCATTGGACTTGATAGTGAGATTCACTGGAGTGGCTATGACTCACTCGTGATGACTCATCACAAGTGGTTACGACTTTTTACTTTGAGTCATAGACATGAAATTTTATCTGTCCATTAAGGGAAATCTTCCATAACCTTTTGCCATGACCTCGGATTAAGATGAGGCTTGAAGCGTTGGAAAGATAACTTCGCGACCTATCTTTCAAAGTGTCTAGAGCTTGAAAAAATCTGGGGAATTATACATAGATGGCCATTTTTTTCATGATTAGTTTCCACCCTTAACATGCATTTTGTACCATCACTTACTACCCAACCCAATCTGAAAGTATAAAGCCACAACCTACCTCGAATGCTGAAATCGGTCCACTACACTTCGAACCCATGACCTTACTTTTCATTAACGATCTCAAACTTTACTAAAACATCAAATATAGAATCTACACATCAAAATAAAATCAACGATACCCATATTGACTACTTTTGGTTCGGGATCAAAACGGTCCCTCAAAATAGGTTTCCAAAAAAGAAGGAAAAAATCATAACTTTACTTTTAAATGTGTTCTCCATATTTTTTAGGAACCTACATATTAAAAATCAAGTCAAATCAAGTAAAAAACGGGGTTCAAATCAATGAAAAATCATTTTTAAGCTTTACCGAGTAAAATCTTTGAAATCCGGGTTACAATCAAGAATCAAAGTTGTTTTGAAGATTAAATGAATGAAAAACTAGTAATTATAAGATTAAAATATTATTCAAGTGAAAAGGAGTGAAATTGGGGTTTAAAATTAAGCCCTAAGATTTTTGGAGTTTTGAGAAATTAATCAAGAAATTACTAAGAAAAAGGGTGTTTTCTTACTTTAAATCCGTAAGAGAATCTAGAAATAGATGTTAATCTAGCTTACCAAGCTCTCACAAGCTTCACTTTTATGCTCCCTCACTAACTTAAGATTTAACTCTCAAGAGACAAGGTGAAAGAATGGACACAATTGGGCCAAAAAAAGAGAAGAAAACTGTTATATATTGTAGATTTTTCTACTATAGTGTAGATTTTTCTAAGTCCAAACGGACTTCGACGGGGTGTCCGAGATTCGTTCAGATTTTGATATGCGTAAACGAACTATGTAACTACACTAAATTTAACGCTCCAGACTCAATAGCGATATAAGATTTTGAAAAAACATTTCCTTCACAGATTGACCCCCAAATTTTAAAATCATAATTTTTCAAACCGAAGATCGAAATGAGATTTAAACACTGTAAAATCACACAAAATATGCTATCACTTTAGAATCAACGTTTTTGATCTGATGGCAAAGTCAGATTTTTCATCTGAGGTCGTTTTGACCAAATGTAAGTCCCACACCCTTATTTTCAATTTTTTTTAAACTTTTTTATCAATAGGTTGAAATGAGCTTGGGTGCACCAAAACTCGAACCAAATGTTTACCTAGCCTAAAATCAATATTTCAAAACTGCTGGTGGAGTCCGTTCAGCCATTCGTCACACGAATCAAGAGATATCTACCTAAGATCAAAATAAGACTCTCAAAGCCATAAAAAATCACAATATTGCATAAATGATACCATAATGCATCGAGAATTGTGCCAATCACCCTCACACTCCAGAAATACCATAACGCAACTACAGGGTGGGTAAAACAACTAAATAATACAAAAACACATATCTCATCAAAAAGCTGATCTTTATAGATTATCTTTTTAGTTAATTTATATTAAGGTTCTGAATTAAGGTTATAATTTTTATAATATAAATTTGAAATTATTGATTTTGTTTTGGATGATTCTATCGATGAAAAAACATTATTTTTGTAAAAAGTATTTCCACTAAGTTTATGAGTGGAGTTAAAACTCAGTAAATATAAAAATAAATTTATTTTTAGCTATACTAAGAAATTATATACTAGCAAATTTATAAAAATATTAATATTTTATTTATTTATGATCTTCATCGTAGTGTAATTATTAAATATTTTAAATCATGTCATTGTTCAAAATATCGGGTTACTTGTAGTTTTTTGATATATTCTAATCTAGTAATACTTTTTTCCTCACAAATAATGTTTTATTTAAAATTATCCAATTATGTGATTAACAACTTTAATAATTATGAAAACTTATCAACAAATCTTGTTTAATATTCTATTAAATTATACTGATTATAAAGTAATATATATATATATATATATATATATATATATATATATATATATATATATAATACAAACTATAATTTTAAATTATTATTTTTTATTCTTTGAGTGCTCTTGAAACTAGTTGTTGTTTATATAAATGTCAAATGAGCGTTAAAGCGATCTCTAGGTTGTTGAAGTAGGACATTCATTCCCCTCGTGAAGATTCCCGAGAAAATTGGAGGAAAGGTGTCTTTTAACTCTTCAATGAAGGATTGGCGACATTGACCAACTTAAAGGGTCAAACATAATTAAGAAGCTTTATTAAGTTAACTGTGGACTTGATTAATATTTTTAAAATTTTTAAATCCTTTTAAAAATACAAATTAACCCACACTCCTCCCCTCTCCAAATCAACCGTCTCTATCCTCTCTCCCCTCTCTCTCGATATTTTCTCTCAAACTTCTCCCAACCAACAGTTCTACAAAGTTCTCCCTTTAATCCCCATCGACTTCAACCTTTGACGAAAAATAGTTGGACTTTGAGTTCCTTTTCGATTTTTAACCGTCAATCGACATGACATCATTGCTCTCCGGTGATAATAACTCCGAGTTCTTTATTGTCCCTTTTCTTCTTGCACAGGTAAAAACTTTTGGATGTTTAGTTGTGAAGAAAAAGAAGAACTTGAGCCATCTTCTCTTCTAGTATTAGTTAACAATTTCAATATTTGTAGCTTAAATTTCAAATGGGGACTGAAGTAAACCCTAATTTTTGTTATTTCTTCTCTTCTCTTTTCGGAGTGAAATATGATTTTTGATTGTTATTGTTGTTCTTGTTGTAGAACTGTTGATTTAATTTGTCGGTGTTTGATGTGTTTGTTGAAGTTTGATTTTTATTATTTATGTTTGTACAAACAAAACAACAATATTGGTGTTTTTTGTCACTATTGATGTTCTTGGTGTGTGTGTTGTATTGATATTGATGGTTTGATTTATTCCTGTTCTTGGTAAAAATGGTGTATTTGATATTAAATGGTGATATTGTTGTTGTTCTATTGAACAAAACCTAGATGCTGTTTTTTTTTTTTTTTGCAATAGATTAACCATCTAATGCAATAAATTAACCATCTAATGAAACAGATTTACCATCTAATGCAATAGATGAACCATTTGAAGCAACAGATGAACCATCTGTTGGATAAAATCCTATCAACTATTCCAATAGGAAGACAAGTCCAAGACTTAATTTCTTCCAATATATCATTCATCTATTGTAACAAATGACCCTTTTTTGAAAAAATTCTAAACAATATTAACAGTTGATAATAGTTCCAACAGATTACTCATATGTTGCAACAAATGAATGATTTGTTGCACAGATCAGTTATCTATATCGGTTATCTGTTTCAACAGATAAGTGATCTGTTGGAAGAATTTACAACAATATTAAAATTGTTCGTATTGTTTCCAACAGATCACTAATCTGTTGTAATAGGTTAGTTATATATTACAACAGATAACTTACCTATTGCAACGGATTATTGATATGTTGAAACTGTTATTTTATTGTGTTGTACATGTTATATTTATTGTTATCCTTTCTTTAATGATGCATTAATCAATTATAGTCTTTTTTATTTTCTTGTTAGTTTTAGATAATATGGCTCCCAAAAGGAAAAAAATTGAATCAAGTCCAAGTAAAGGAATGAGTGAAGCAGCTAGGCTACATCCACCACTCTATGAGCTTGCTTTACAAATAATATCTCAATCAAAAGCAGAAGCTAATGAACATAGGGATGAGGAATGTTTGAAAAAAGACGATCCAAATGCTAATAGCCCTTCCACTAAAGAGAGTTGGTCAAAACCTTCAGCATTGATAGTTATCTTGTTAGAATGCAGTACGATGGTGCCACATATTTAAGTAATAATTTTGTGGTTAAGTCAGACATATGAAAATCTTTTGATACCTTCAGGAACAATACTTTGAGACCAAAAATTAGATGCTTATTTCAGGGACAACTGCTTTGGGCAATATCTTGATTTTCCCAGGACAATAATGCTCGTTTTCAAATGACCATGGTACATGATCTTCTCAAGCATAGGTTTATGTATGAAAATAAAGATAAGATCGATGAGGTGTGGATAAATTACTGTGGCATACCTGTTTGTTTTGGTTGGAAGAAGTTTGCCATAGTTACTGGACTAAAACATTATCCTCCTTCTCAACCTATACCTATTCTAACCCCTACAAAATCACCCCACATACTAAAAAAGGCAAAAGCAAGTCAAGTGATGGTGATGACTTGTTGTCCCTTGTTGGACCAAGCTTTAAAAACAAAAATTTGATAGAAGTATTGAATAGTAAAATACTTTCAAAGAAGCACAAACAATCATTGTGCTTGGTTGGTTTGTACATAATATTCTTTGGGTGAGAGACGTTAACAACAACATACACTTGGTTTAATAAATCTCTCTAAGGATCATTTAACAACTATCCTCGGGGTTATGAAAGCTTCAAAATGAATGTATAATATTTGTTGACTCCATTAACGTCAAAGACACTCAACTTATATGATTTTACATGGGCGTTCATGATAAATATTTCTTTTATTATGATTTATTTATTTTTTATTAAATAGTGATTTTAATTTATCGTCATTATTGTATAGGCTTGAGCATTTGAAGCCATTCCTTATTTAAGACAACAAGTGAACTACCAGGAAAAAGTTTCATGTCCAAGAATCCTGAGATGGTTGTTGGCCAAAACTGATAATTTTTTTTGGATCTCTTCACCCCCTAAAGAAAGTAGTAATTCTAATTCTAATTATTTTTTTTATTTTAATTAATGATTTTTAAAATAATTTAATCATCGTTCTAATATATGTACTAATGTATTTTTGATTGTGCATCTGCGACTTGTTACGACTTATCGAGAGATGAAGATGCCACTTTTTTCTTAATTTATGGTTTGTGAAAACTTTATAGGACCCTAAGGTCAATGATAGAATAAAAAGGAATTGTTTGGAGCAACGTCCATCATAAAAGAACAATTCTAAAGGGTGGGCTTGTTGTTGTTGCTGGTATTAGTTGTGATGGAGCTATTAATGGTGGTAGTGGTAGTGGTGCTGATATTGGGGCTAATGATTCTCCTCTTACATTTTTTGAAATAAAAAAACATTATGATTATGATCATACTAGTTTTACAGATTTTGCCCCTCCCAGCGAATGTGCTACTCGCAAATGTCAAAAATGCAAGGCAAAACATGATGGAGTGATTAATGCATTAATTGCTTCTATAACAAAATGGTATCTTGGACGGTGTCATTATATCAAAGAGGATTTCATATCCTTACACTCCATTAGAGATTAAGACAACTAAGAGGAGAAGGAAAGAAATTTCCAAGGCATTATCAAGCATCGAAAAAAGAAAAATTGCAACTCTTCTATTTGTCTTGAACTTTTGAGAAATGTACATAAGCCATATAAGAGCACCATGAGCTGAAAAGGTGAATATTTATCATCTATTTCAATAGATGACACATCTGCTGAAAATTATAAACATATATAGACATCTATTGCAACAAATGTCTAACCTGTTACATAAGATGCATTATATATTACAACATATGTCTCATCTGTTAGAGGAAATCAAACAAGTTTCCAACTATTTTAATTTGTCCCAAAAGATGACCCATATATTGCAATGGATGGGTAATCTGTTGGGACAAAATATATCAAGAATTTTCTACTATTTTAGTTTGTTCCAATAGATGAGTCATCTATTTCAACAGATGGGTCATTTATTAGAAATTGTCATTCAGGTCTTCCTCCTATTTTAATTTGTCCCAATAAATGACCTATATGGTGTAACAAATGACTAATCTATTGGAACAAACTAAAAGAGTAGGAAGACCGATTTGATTTTCTCCAACTGATGAGTTATCTTTTTTTTTTTGTATCTCTGTGATTAGCACTGATAATTCTATCTTTCTGGGTGGATGTCACAGTAGAAGCTACTGCTAAACAACATCCCACAGTTGATAATCTATCAACTTATTCCAAATAGGTAGAAAAAGTAAAGCCTGTCAGTCCAGAAGAACAGAAGAATTATACGTTTGAAGGGTTCTACATCTCAGACAAGCCTGCCAAAGAACTAAAAAAGTTGATCAATGACTATTCAGAATAGATTGCCAATGGGATGTTAAAGAAGCTTTATGACATAAGGTACATAAATTATTTTTAAAAATATTAATTTATACAATTTTTACTGTACAAACACGACATTAACACTACAAAGTGAACCAATCAGATCTTCATTTTGATATGTTGGACTTTGTTGTTGCACATCCCAAAATAAAGAATTGATTCTATTTGATGTCACAACTCTAAACTTGCTGAAATACCAACTTGGAGGGGGTTGTTTGCAAATAAGGTATTTCAGTGAAATTTAATTGATTCATTCAGAGAAATAACCTTCATCATACAAATAGGGTATTTCAGCAGAATTTAATTGATTCATTCAGAGAAATAACCTTTATCATATAAATAGTATAAGTCATTATCACTATCTACATATGAATAATCATGAATAGACTATTTGTAACGCCCTAAATCTGGTATCCAGAATGCTACACGGTGCTTATGACCCCGAAGGAGCATAAACTAACCCATGACTGATATCTGTACCAGTATACTATATGACATTATGTAAAATGCAGAAATAATAGACTGAAACATGCCATGGTTCAAGTAACTGATAAAATATAACCTCTGAGAGTACGATATACCAATACCAAAATAAAAAATGAAATAACGGTCTGAACATACTGTAGTCTGAAAAGCCTCTAACTGACAGAATTGTCTAAATAAGGAGTTGATGGGACATGTCCCCAACTAACTTCAACTACTGAAATAAACTAATTCTGAATAAGGATTTAATGGGACATGTCCCCAACTAAATCCAACTACTGAAATAAACTAAGTAATGAAATAATAAAGAAATAATCATGTCCTCGAAGGATGAGGACTCACTGCTAACTCTGACTGCTGAGACTGGAATACTACTGATGCTCTGGAGCTCGTGCTTCTAAACCTATGGTATAAAACACCATAGTGCAAATATGTTAGTATGATTAAATGTACTGGTATGAAAGTGAGGTAGGCTGAATGCAAGGGTTTATATGCATGAACTATGCTAACCGACTGTATAAGATGAACATGAGAATACATACATGAAAAGGTAACTGTAACTGAATTCATGATAATAATGACTACTGAGTATGAATACTAATGACATGAGTTACTGATGAATGATATGACTAAGCATCTATGTCTGACAGTCTGGGTTCTGATAGAACTAGTTGAGTTTCGTACTGTACTGAGATGACTGTATCTGACAGTCCTGAAGGTTGTAGAACTATCTGAGTTCTATTACTGAGAGAGATCCTAAAACTGTGGGAAGTAGTCATCTAACCGACGTATTCTAAATAAAGTATTCTAGCTGAGTTACAGTCCAATTTGTAACCCCAATTGAAAGCGTATCAATACCGCACCACTGGTAAGGACAAGATGTGAGTGATCCCTTATCTAATAGGTACTCTAAGGAGAATAGTGGGATCCTTATCTAACAGGTTAAACCACTTCATCAACCCTCATCTAAGAGGTTAGATGTCTCAACCTACGCTGGCTACGTAGTTCTGGAGTGCAAGAATTGCTTCTAAGAATCACACCCTCTACTCGCAGGTGAGTTCCCACCCTTGGTCTCACTCAGTGCTGAATCCTACTCACATCTCATTAGACACTAAATTAATTATATTGAACTGACTAGACTGAGTTTACTGAGTTTTGTTGACTGACGTAGTATTACTGAGATCTGATAATTGAGTGAGATTATTGAGATTACTGAGTTTTCCCGGGTCATGAGACTGACTGAATTCTACTGAACATGGCTTGGCTGAGAGTATCTTGAAAACATGACAGTGGCTCTAGGCACACAACTAAATTGTTGGGTACAAGTACCCCCAGGACTCGATAGCATGAAACTGACAAGACTTGACACATGACCATAGTCAACAATTCATAATACAAACATTGGGGATATTCATGGAGCATTTGCATGCCATACACTTACACATGAATGGAAGTGCAGATAAACATGTCATAATTTCATAAGCCTAATCTCATGAGCATTACATCAATCCATCACAAAGCATAACAATAACATGGGAGTCATTTGAACTTAAGGGTGAAATATAGGTTCGTCATTTTGGTCACAATTGAGTCATAAGGCATGTTTCCTATTCTCTTAGGCGTTTTGTTAAACACTTTGTATGCATAAATATAAGCTTAAGCGTGGACATTAAATTAATTTATCATGGTTGCATAAATCAACACAATTTAGTAGATTTCAATCCGCATGCTCACATAAATTAGTGAAAACATATTTAACGATTCCAACTTGGGTATCATACACAACATCCACATGAGCACAATCTTTCCACAACATAAACATCACAATTTATAATTTAAAATTGGATTCTTGGTCTTCATGGATGAAAGGAATCCATGAATGAATACGTGACATACCTGGGTGGATGATTTCTTGAAGATTGGTGGAGGAAATCTTGAGTTCTTGACTTGGGATTAAGCACCTAGGGCTTATTGTTCTTGGAGATGGATCTTTGAGAGTAACCCTAATTGGATGTTGTGAATAAATAATGAAGTTATGAGTTATTATCTGGTATAATTAGGGGTTAAAACGGGTGGGAAAAGACCAAAAAGCCCATTCTTGAATTAGTTTTAAATTACTGAACGAGATCTGTGACGGCTCATGCGATAGTCCATTGCTGGATCAACGGTCCATCTCTGGATCAATAGTCCATCATTCTAATCATCACACTTGGACCAGAATAGGGACTTACTGCCTTTGCAGCGACGGTCCATCTCAAGTTTGACGGTCCGTCAAACCGTCCATCATAACGTAGCCAGAAGATTGACTTACTGCCTCACCTGCGATGGTTTGGGATACGGTCCATTGCTAGTTCGACGGTTCGTCAACCTGCCCATCGCACCTGGGCAGTTCTGATAGCTCTCCGTAAAACGTCCATAACTTTTTACTCCGATACCATATTTGGATAAAATTGGTATCGTTGGAAAGATAATTAAATTTACCACATGATAGACAGTTAAAATTGTGGAAATTATATCTAATTTAATCATTAATCATTTAAAAAGTCATCACTAACTCTTCTGGAGACTAGATTTGGCTTAAAGAAAGTTCGGGGTATTACACCATTGTTCTTGAACAATACTGTTGATGATTTTTTAAAGAATCTTTTCTTGAAAATCCTTATTCAATTTGACTACCTTTAAGATGGTGATCAAGGTTTTTTCATTAATAAAAATAATATAGTAGCTCATTAGACTCTATGAAGGGTAGATTCTTTTAATAAAAGAGTCTGATTTTTATAAAGAAAAATTTCTGTTTCTTTTAGCATGGGAGCTTCATATATCATATCAATTATTGTGATATCTATAATAAAGCCTTTCCAAATATAGTCTTGCATCTTTTGGATATCTTTGTCAAGAATTTCTATAGATTTTTTCGATTTCCAAAATCTTTTTCTGATCTTTTTTAGTTGTGGTTGAACAACTTTCATTACTGAAATAATGAAAATTCCATGATGATGATTATTCCCTATAGGTACTTAGTATCATATAGTCTGTATGAATATGCATAGAACATATTCAGATATTCCTGAGGTTTTGTATCCAGATGTTCACAAAGAAAAAGAAATTCTTTAATATTTTTAGCCTAATCTGTATTGAGCTGATTTAACTCATAGTGCAATTTTCTTATATTTTTAAAAAGGGCCGCTAATTCATCATGAATGTTGAACAACATATTATTTTTTCCATTTATGGCTTCTTCAATGCCATTCATTCTTTGGAATACCCTGTTAACCATTACTTGTGTTCTATTATTTATATTGGACATTTCTTGAGAGAAAATCTGCAAAAATATTGTCAGATCCTTTAATATTTTCTACTTTGAAAGAGTAAAATGACAATAATACCTGCCATCTGTGTAACCTTTTGTATTGTGGTTTGGAAGGAAGTCTGTTAAATATCAAACCTGATATTTGTGTGTTACCTATTCTTACAAGAAATGGTTTTGGTAATAAAAATGCAGAAAACTTTCGTATTCCTGTTATTACCGCTAATAATTCTTTTTCATTTGTGGAATAATTAACCTTTGCTTCGTTAAATATTCCACTGGTGTACCTACAGATTTCATTTAAATCTGTTTGTAATAATGCTCTCCAATAATAGTCAGAGGCATTTGTTTGTAGAGCTAAATTGTCCTTTGGTTCTGGCAACCTAAGCTTTGGAAGCTTAGAACATTCTTCTTTTAAGCTTTGAACACAAAGAGTGTGTTCTTTAGTCCATCTGAGTCGATTTGACTTTTGAAATAGTTTTTGCAAAGGATTTCTTTTCTTTGCAAGATCCGTGATGAATTCTCCTGCATAGTTTAAACAACCAAGAAACTTTTGTATTTCTTGTTTTGTTGTTAGTTTTTCAGGAAACTCTGTTATTTTCTTTGAAATATAAGTCTGTAACTCTAAATGGGTCATCTATTTGAAGAGCTGTTATGATTTATTTTAGCAGTTGATTCATCAGTTGCAACTGATGGGGAATCTTTTAGAAAACCTATTTTAATATCTTCCAACAGATGTTCCACCTATTGCACCACGTGGTCATCTCTTGGAAGTTATCAAAACAGGTTTCAATTCTATTTAGATAACTTCTAACAGATTACCGATAACTTCCAATAGATTATCCATCTTTTGTAATAGATTGATCATCTGCTGGAAGATATTGAATCAAGTCTTCCACATTTCCATCAAATATGTAATTTGTTGGGCAATACAACACCCCAACACCACTAACATCACCAATAACAATACTACTAATACTACCACCACCACCACTACCACCACCACTACCAATATCAACACCACAAATACGAATACCACCAATACCACTACCACCACCACCACCACCACCACCACCTCATATACTACCACTACCACTATCAATACCAACACCACCAACACCACCAATACCAACACCACCAATACTACCAATACCAACACCACCACTAACACTACCAATACCAACACCACTAACACCAACACCAATACCACTAACACCACCAACACTACTAATACCACCACCACCACCACTATCAATACCACCAACACCACCAATACGAATACCACCAACAGTCCCACCAATACCACCACCACCATTACCAATACCAACACCACCAACACCATCAATACCAACACCACCAATACCACCACCATACTAATACCAACACCACCAACACTACTACCAATACCAACACTACCACTACCACCACCACTACCACCACCACCAATACCAATACCACCATGAACGCCATCAATACCAATACTACCAACATCAAAACCACCAACACTACCAATACCAACACCACCAACACCATCAACACCACTACCACTACCACTACCACTACCACTATCAATACCAACACCACTACCAACACCACCAATAATACCAACAACACCAACACCAATATTAACAATATAAACACCACCACCAACTACCAGCAACACCACAAACACCATCCAATAATACCACGACAGTCAACAGAACACTGGGATAAAAACTAGGGTTTTCTTGGGTTCTTCCTATATTTTTTAGCATTAAAACTTAAAATTGTTAACCTATTCTCGAAGATAATACAACTAAAAGTCTTATTTTTTATTATTAACTAAAAATCCCTAATTTTTAGAAAAAAACAACAAATATAGAGCTCTTCTCAAACTTTGTTACCTACTAAGAGAGAGAAAATGATGGATACAAGCAAGAAGAAAGTCAAAAATAATAACTATATGGTTGAAAGTGAGAAAAATTTAATCTGTTGTGAAGGGTTAAGCAATATGTTGAGTAGCTGTTATTTGCATTGTTGAGACAGAAAGAAAAGAGAGAACTCAAGATTTAAAATGATGAAATATTTTTCCCGCAAATGGATTATTTTTATTGGTTGATTTGTCAAAAATAATGACCAGTTTTGAAAATGTTAATTTGGTCTGAATTGATCTTAATTAATTTTTTAAAAGAGATAAATTTTAACTATTTCATAATAAATTAGATTAATTTCACTAAAATTAGGTTTTAGTTATTAAGTTCAATTGGAACTTTAATAAATTTTTTAATATTAACTTAATAATAATTTAATATGAATTATTTCAACTCAAATTGATCAATTGATGACAATGGTCAGGACGAACACAATAGTTGATCATGCAATTGCAATGACATCAATTTAAATTGTAGTTGAACAACTCGTCCTTAATTCTAGCTAAATCAATTTAGATATTTTAAACAATGACTTAATATGAACCATCTAAATTTAAATTGATCAACTAATGACTCCGGTCAGGATGAACATAATATCAACATCATGCAATTGCAACGACATCAATTGAAATTGAAGTTGAACCTATGAACTCATCCTTAATTCTAGATAAATTAATTTAGATATTTCAAACAATGGCTTGATATGAATCATTTCAATTCAAACTGATCAATTGATAACTCTGGTCAGGACGAACACAATACTAATGTCATGCAATTGCAAAGACATTAATTGAAATTGTAGTTGAACCTATGAACTCATCCTTAATTCTAGCTAAATAAATTTAGTTATTTCAAAAAAAATGGCTCGATATGAATCATTTCAATTCAAACTAATCAATTGATGACTCTAGTCAGGACGAACACAATACCAACATCATGCAATTGCAATGACATTAATTGAAATTGTAGTTGAACCTATGAACTCACCCTTAATTATAGCTAAATGAATTTAGGTATTTAAAATAATGGCTTGATATGAATTATTTCAACTCAACTTGATCAACTAATGACTCTGATCAGGACGAACAAAATAGTTGATCATGCAATTACAACGACATCAATTAAAATTATAGTTAAACTTATACACTCATCCTTAATTCTAACTACATTAATTTAGATATTTTAAATAATATCTTGGTATGAATTATTTCATTTCAAATTAATCAATTAATGACTCTGATCAGGACGAACACAGTACCAACATTATGTAATTACAACAATATTAATTAAAATTATAGTTGAACCTATGAACTCATCCTTAATTCTAGCTAAATCAATTTAGATATTTCAAATAATAGCTTGATTTGAATAAATAGAGGACTAACCTATTGTAACAGATGACACATCTGTTGAAAATTATCAAACAATTATAAACATCTATTAAAATAGATGTTCAACTTGTTACAACAGATTACTTATCTATTGCAAATTATCAAACAGATAATGACATCTATTACAATAGATGAATTATCTATTGAAAATTATCAAATATATAATGACATTTGTTGCAACAGATAACTTATCTGTTGGAAATTATCAAATAGATATTGCCATCTGTTGCGACAGATGACTGATCTTTTTAAAATTTTCAAAAAAATGTAGATATCTGTTGCAATAGATGACTTATCTGATTCAAGATCTTTTTTTATTCTAAAGCAATTTTTTGTAAAAAAAATAAAAAATACTAAGGCGGTAAAAAGTTTTGTTAAATAACTCAAAAATCTCCTCCTTGAGTTGTCTTATCTTGTCCTTATAATGTCACCGCCACCGTATCCTCTTTCTCATCAAAGAGTTTCACCACCATAAATTATTAATAAATATTTAAACCGATCTCTAGAATTCTCCCTTCTTCAACCATAAAATAATTCATCTCTCTTCTTTCTCTTTCTCTCCTCTTTAGGATAATCCCAATCATCTTTTCTTTTTTTTCTCTTTTATCTCCTCTTTGGACTGAGGATCCCTTCGTATCTCAACCAATCCATATCTTTTCTCGCCTAAAATTAGTATTTTGATCCCTTTTCTTTTGACATGGTAGCTATGATTCACTATTAGATTGCACTCTCTGCTATTATTCTTGCCTTCTTGTCTTCTTCTTTGCCTATTTCATCAAATTTTTCATGTTTTCTATGATGAAAATTGAAATTGTGTATATCATATTTTTACATAGGTTATTTAAATTAGTTATTTACATCTGTTATTTTTATTTATTTACCCATTACCCATATTCTATTTATTGAAAAAATTAAAGGAAAGGTGTCTTTTAAGTCTTGAATAAACGAACCATTATTTTTATTAAATTATATAAAAAAGTTATATTTTAGAAGAACTTAAAAAGTCTTGTTGGAAGTATCATTTTTTGTTTCTTTCTTTGTTGTTGATATTGTTGTTGGTGTTGGTGGTGTTGGTAGTGTTGGTGGTGTTGGTGTTACAACAGGTGGAATTTATGGTGAAAGATATTAAAATAGGTCTTCCAATAGATTCTCCATCCGTCGTAACTAATGAACCAACTGTTTGAATAAATCCATATAGCTCTTTCAACAGATGACCCATCTGTTGCAACATGTTAGTTATTTGTTGTAAGAGATGGGTCATGTATTAGAATGCTTGTTGTAATGTATTATATTTATTGAATTTTGTGTCACCCCTTTTTAAAATTATGCAGACATCAATTGTAACGTTCTTTTTATTTTTCTCTTATTTATAAATAAAAGATGTCTCTCAAAAGAAAAAAAAGTGAAAGTGGATCAACTTTTGCTCGACCAACATAAAAGGCTAGAGTAAAGATAGGTCTGGAGGAATAAACTTCTTGCAGATGAAACTATTTCATATGTGGGAGGTATGTATTACTGATCATGTTATCGTAAAAATACACATAGAGTACACTAATTTTTTTGAATATTTTTCTTTACCGATTAGGCACTGATCTTTCAAACAAGATATTGGATTTTATATCAAAGTTTGATAGGTTCAGATTGATAAGGTCGAGGGGCAAAGTATGTGGTGTCGATACCCTAATATGGTTTAATGATGGTTTTGCTAATGTTTATGTGTCAAGTTTGGAGAAGGGATCAAGTTTTAAGTGACAGTGTAAAGATTCAATAGTGATTGGACTGATTTTAAGGGTTCAATGGACTTTTGAAAGGCCTCCAAAGCCTCACACTTCTGCAAAAAAAATGGAAATTGTAAGACCCCACAAAATTTCTAGCTTAATTCAGTCCTTTATGCTTGATAAGGGGTCTCAGACTTAGCAAATTCTAGCTAAGTATTCAAACTTAATTTATTTTTTTGGCCTTCAAAAGTTGAAAATCTCATTTCGCGACCTATACATCCGTTAAATGTTGATATTTTAGTTAATTCATGATCAGGAGGGTTAATAGGTGTTCCTGGACTAGTTTCAACTTTTTTGGACCTCATTTAGACCATGTTTGGAATCCCAAAATAGTGAACCAACGTGATCTTGGCGCACCGCATCTACTATCGCTTTGGTTAATATTTTTCACAGCTACCAGTGTGCAATTCCAGTGGACTGGCGCAATCTTGGTGCGATGCATTGGATATCGCGTCGATGCCATCGATGCACTACATCGACCTGCGCATCGGTAGCCCAGTTAGCAGTCATTAAAAAACCGCATTCTTGGGGGTATTTGGGTCTTTTTACCTCAACCCTCAGCCCCCAAAACATGAAATTTAATACCCCAGAGAGCAAATAAACTTTTTTTTCTCAATTTCTCTCAAGAACAAGCCTTAGGGTTTTTAATTTCAAATTAAGAACTCAAGATTTCCTCCATTAACTTCCAGAAATTCTTCAACAAAGTTATGTAAAGTGTTCATCAAAGGTTCCCGTCCACCCTTGGAGTTCAAAGAAAATTCTTTTAAAAACATGAATTGTGATTTCCATGTTGTGGGTTTGAATGGAATCATGTTGATGTTGTCGTATGTGTTTCAAGTTTAAATATGTATGTATTTTTTGATATTATGATAGTATGTAAGTTGGATTTTGATTCTCTTATATTGAAACCCTTGAATTATGAAGTCATGATGTATTATCATTGTTGTTCATGCCCAAGTATAAAGCTACGCCTACCATGTGTTTGATAAAATGCTAAATTGAGATTATGGTGCTTTTATGATCCTTTGGTGATCTAAATGATGAACTTATGCTATGCCCATATGTTCATAATGTCCTCCATGCTAAATTTATACCTTGTATATGTTTGATGGAATACTTAGGAGATTGGTTTAATGAAATAATGATGTGTTAGCATGAATTCCTAATCATGTGCAAGTTCATGACTTTCAAGTGATTGATGAAATGCCTCATAGATTGTATTGTGAGTTGTTGACTATTGTCAAGTATTCAATAATTGTCATGTCTTATTACTTATATGTTATTGAGTCCAGGGGGTATTTAATATCTGACAATTTAGCTGTGTGCCTAGAGCCAGTGTCAGTTACTGAATAGCCTCAGTTATGTCACGATCAGTAGTACTTTAGTTCAGTTACAGAACTCAGGAAAACTTAGTAAACTCAGTATCAATCTTGTCCCATTCAGTACTCAGTTCAGTCCTCTATAATCTCAGTCAGCTAATAGAACTCAGTAGTATTCTGTCATTCAACGGAACTCAATAAACTCAATTCAGTTTAGTTAATTAGTAAAATTAGTAACAGATCAGTCTATCCTAGTATGAACTAGGAAATTAGTCAATGTCTATTTAGTTGGGAGTAGGATTCAGCACCGAGTGAACCCAAGGATAGGGACTCACCTGCCAGCAGAGGGTGTGATCCTTAGAAGCCGTCCTTGCTTTCCAGAACTACGTAGCCAGCGTAGGTTGTGACATCAAAACCTGCTAGTTAAGAGTTGATGAGGTGGCTTAACCTGACGGTTGAGGGTCCCATCATTCTTATTTGAGAACCTGCCAGATAAGGGTATCTCTTCAATTGTCTTTACCCATGGCACGGTACGACACCCTTCCAACTAGGGTTACAGGTTGAACCCCAAACAGTTTAGGAAGAGGCATGTCACTTAGATGATTACCTCCCATAGTCACAGTCTTAGTCTCAGTCGTCAGTAAAGAACTCAGATAGTTTTACAAATTTCAGGACTGTCAGATATAATCCCTCAGCTCAGTATAGAGCTTAGCTAATTCTACTAGAATTAGGACTGTCAGACATAGTCACTCAATAAATAGTATATCAGTTATCAGTTGTATTAGTTAATCAGTATTCAGACTCAGTATTCAGTATTATCATGATTTGAGTTATAATTCACGTATTCATGCATGTACTCTCATTTAGTCATACTCATGTTATTCAGTTGTTATTGTTCATGCATATGAACCCTTGCATTTAGCCTTACCTCACTTTGCGCACCAGTACATTCACACGTACTAACACATACTTTTCTTTTTCGCTATGGTGTTTTATACCATAGGTTCAGATGTACGGCCCTAGAGAATTCTTAGCGATTCAGACGTTCAGCAGACAGAGTTGTGGTGAGTCCTCATAGTTCGAGGACATGTTTATCCATTCAGTATTTCAGTCTATTTTAATAGTCGGAGTTAGTTGGGGACATGTCCTATCAACTCCATAGTTCAGACAGTTTTAGAGGCTTTTCAGACTAAATTTTTAGTATTTTAGATTCTGATATTTTATCAAATTTTATCATTTCTCTTTATCAGTATTACAGTTTTGAACCTTATGGTATTTCAGCCTATTATTCCGCATTACACAGTATTATTACCCAGTTATTGCAGCAGGTACCAATCATGGGTTAGCTTGTGGTCTTTTGGGATTATGAGCACCATGTAGCGTCTGGGGTACCAAACTCTGGGCATTATCGAAATAAATATAGTTATTACCCTTATATGGCTGGGTTGCTCAGAGTGACGATTATACAACAGAAGGTGCTTGGGAGAATATCTGCGAGGAAAAGAGGAGGTGTTGAAAACTATATATCAACTCAGACTTTATTAAAGAATAAATATAGGGTAGCAGGGAATGTAGCAAATTTAGCCGATGAAATTGACATGAAAAATAAAAAAACTAAATGAACTGAAATAAAAGTGTATCTAAAAATTAAAATCCATCACTCGTTGTTAAAAAGAAAAATAGTGAAATGGACTGGAGCTGTACACTTTGCTAGGTAATTGCGACTAGTTAGCGTGATCTGAATGATCACCTTCAAAGAAAGGAACAGAACTCAAAGAAAGTAGTTTTGCAAGCACCGAGGGTTGAAAAGATGTATAGTTAAGAATGAAACTCAAACTAAGAACTCCTGAAGTAAAAATAAGGGATCAAGCCAAGGTGACAATTTCTGAAGTTAAACTTGCATCCTAGGCCTTCTAGTTGTGGTTCTGGTCATTTCAAAGGCAGTGGAAATAAAAAGGCATGGGATTTCTGCCTAACTTTAGACCTTTTTGTTTCCACTGATATTGAACTGATCATAACCACAAACAGAAGGCATGGGATGCAAGTTAGACTTCAAAAATTGACGCCTTGGATTCTATTATTTTTGCTTCAGAAGTTCTTGGTTTAAGTTTCATTCCAGACTGAAAATCTTTCCAATCCTCGGTGCTCACAAAGCTACTTCCTTGGAGTTTTGTTCCTTTTTTTTGGAGGCAATTATTCAAGCCATGCTAACTACACACAGTTACCTAGCAAAATATCCGGCTCCAGTCCACTTAACCATTTTTCATTTTAACAACGATCGACAAATTTTAATTTTTGGATACACTTTCATATTTGCAGCTCATTCAGTTTTTTCATCGGTCAAATTGGATAGAAGTTGCTTTCTGTCCTGTGTTTCCTATTTATCAAGCTTTGAGATGATATAGTCTTCAACAACACCCTTTTCCTACACAACTATTCTCCTACAACATATTCTACTGTATAATTGTCTTCCCGAGTAACCCATCCACATAAATTTGGACCAGGATAATTTCTATTAGTTTTTTATTCTTGTTTGCTGCATAGGGAGGCTTCGAAGGCCTTCTCAAAGTCCACTGAACCATTAAAATCAGTCCAATCACTATTTAATCTCTACGCTGCCATCAAATATTGACCCCTTCTTAAAACTTGATGCATAAATATAAGCACAATTGTCATTAAATTATAACAGGGTATCGACACGACCTTCTTGGAACCCTTCGACCTTATCAGTTCATCCCTTTCAAAATTAACTATAAAATGCAGGATCTTATTTGAAGGATCAATGCCTAATCGGTAAAAAACTGCATTCACAAAATTATTGTACTTTATGTGTGTTGTCACGATAACCTGATCAGTAATACATAACTCCCACGCATGAAAGTGGATTCATCCATCTGCACGTACCTTATTCTTCATACCCCATCAATGTCAAATAGTGTTTAATCTTTAATTCCCATCAGGAAGTAGTGTACAAAACTATGGAGACTCAAAGAGTAACCAGCTTCAAAACCTTTCTTTTTAATCTTCTAGGAAAGGTAACAACAATCTCAAAAACTAAAAACCTAATGGAGAGAACCCTAGCTTCTACTTGATTGAGTTCTTCCAATAGATGACCCATCTGTTGCAACAAATAGAAAATCTGTTGTACTATATGCCCGTCAAGAAAACACAAGTGCTACGTATGTAATGCACCATAATCGTTGTAATAGTAAACTTATGTTGTTTGTTATGGACTTTGATAATTTTTACTCATTTTCGAGGATGTAAATGTTATTATTTATTATATAAAATAGGTTTTTATTGACTTGTGCATTAATAAAAGGAGGTAAAACTGGAACTAAATACACAGACTACAAAAATATTTTCAGCAACAAACTCAAAACACTCTTCTTCCAATAGATGACACATCTGCTGCAACAGATCTGCTGGAAGAACACAATACAGTTCTTGCCACTAGTTTGTGTTTTTCCAAAAGATGACAAATCTATTTCAATAAATGGCCCAACTATTGGAAAAACTGACTAAAAAAGATTATTAATAAAAAAGAAGGGTTATTGAAAGGGTAAAAAGTCATGACTTTTTGATTATTTAATAAAGAAAAATAGTTCATAAATAAATAATAAGGAAATAAATGATAAACACAATTTAAAACCGTTAAAAAATGATTATATAATGTTAGTAACTGATGTTAATATTAAATAGGAAAAAAGTCATGATTTTTCACCTTTTCTATTTTTAAATATGTTTTTTTTAATTTAAATAATCAAAAAGTCACCAGTTTGAATTAATTAAGGGATATAATTATTAAAAAAGAGTTGAACAGTCATGATTTTTTGTCTAACACATTCAAAGCAGCTGATGAATCGAATTCCCTATCTGTTGCAACTGATGAATTTACTGCTGAAAGAAATCAAAATAGCTCTTCCAACAGATGGTCCATCTGTCGCAACAGATAACCCATCTGTTGCAACAGATGGCTCAGCTGTTGCACAAATAGATCATTTATTGCAATATATGGTTAATTTGTTATGACAGATGTGTTATCTGTTGCAATAGATGGATAATATATTGCAACAACTAAATAAAATGGTTATTATTAAAAGAAACAGATATTCAAAAGGTGAAAAGTCTTCGATTATTTAATTAAGAAAAATACCTATTTACTTTTAAGAACTAATTAATATTAAAAAGCTGAAAAGTCATGACATTTCAGAATAATAAAAAAGTCACCAGTTTGATTTAATTAAGTCACGATGTTTCATATTAATCAAAAAGTCACTAGTTTAATTTAATTAAGACATGTAATTAATTAAATGAAGGTAAACTGTCGTGACTTTTCGCCTTACACATTCAAATTCAATCCTCTATAAATCGGTTCCTTCCTTACTCATTCATTCTACTGCACTTTATTTACTTCTTACATCTTGTCTTTTGATGATAGGAGAATTTACACGCCTAAAGTACAATATTTTACCCATATTTTAGCTAAGTTTTGAGGACAAATTATATAATTTATGCACTTTTAGTCCCTTTTCCTGTAAGTGAGCTAACAAACGTGATTAGCAAGTTTTCAGGTATAAATGATGCAGATTTTAGCATTTTATGGATAACTTGACGCCAAATAAAGCTTCACGAAAGAAGGAAGGGAAAACTTGGACCCCAAGGACCAAAAGTGGCGCATGAAAAATCTGTCCCGGGTAAAAACAATAATTCTAAAGACTTTGGGGACTAGCAGTAACTTATTAGGATAATGATGCAGTAACCCAGTAGGAATGGGTTAAGTAATGCAGTAGCTTAGTAGGAATAGGATATGGGTGGTATAAATACCCTATTTTTCTAGAGATTTTAATTCATTCCTCACAATTCCCCCATTCCATCAATTCCCATCCATCCACCATCCATCCATCCATCAAAACAATTCTCTTTATTAATTCATTGTTGACATTATTTTTCATCTATTCGACTTTTAATTTTTCAACAAGAGAATCGCTATTTTGC
This sequence comes from Capsicum baccatum var. pendulum, assembly GCA_030864225.1. NCBI lineage: Eukaryota > Viridiplantae > Streptophyta > Magnoliopsida > Solanales > Solanaceae > Capsicum > Capsicum baccatum. The sequence goes on along the minus strand of CM061557.1, from coordinate 69,051,512 downwards.
AAGGAATTCACGCCTAACACTACACCATACTACACGTGAGATCTTGGAGAATTTGTACCGTTAGATACGCTTTAAGCTCGAAAGAGTTAAAGTGAAATAGTCCTTGTTTAGGTCGAAAGACGCTTGGATTTACCATCGAATACAATTCTCTATAAGCGCATGCATGTCTGAATTCCGCACAACTCATAGCCAATAGAGACATATAACTCAGAAGGTGGACATAACCCCAACTCCTCAATTCTCATTGATTTACATCTTACCAAACATTCTTTCTTTTTACTTTGCTATTTTCAGTTTTTACTTTAATATTTTGGTTACATTACTTGCACTACAAAACTCCCCCCTTTATTACGAGATTTGCAGTAAAAGTCTAGTAATCTTTGCTTACTTGTTGACCAAGCTATTCCCTGTGGGATCGATACCCAACCCAGTTGGGTTATATATTTGACAACGACCACTTTACACTCCTACGAGAGCTGTAGATTGAGAGTTATCAAAAATTGGCGCTGTTGCCGGGGAATACGAGTGTCAATTAAGTTTGTGATAATTACTAGACCCTTTGGTCAAAGATTCTCGTACTTTTACTTTTAGTTTTTGTTTTTGTTTTCTGCAGGTTTTTATACAGTGCATTCCCCATACTCGAAGTTCTGGTCAACCGTTATTACCTATCAATCCTGAACCACAACGTATTGGCAGAATGGAGGCACAACACGAAATCGAAAGGATGGCTGCTCAACAGGAACAAGCGAGATTAGCTGCTCTTGCCGCCGCTCAAGTGCATCAACAAAACATTGACAACCCTGGGCGAGCAACAAATCCTGACGATGAGGATTTAGGTGATGACGAGTTACTAAACCCTAGGCATGCCGCTGAGATCGCCACACCTGCCAACAGAAGAGATCGTCAAGCTAGGTTTTGGCCTGAACGCCGAGCTATGCAACCAGCTTTCGACGATAATGATGATGATCTTGATGGAGCCGGAGCCACAGGAGCCATAATTCCTCCACCATTAGTGCCCGGAGCCAAGTTCAACATAACAAGCACCATGATTTAGTTATTGCAACTCAAGAGATTATTTGATGGACTAGCAGGCGATGATCCGAATATGCATCTCATCAACTTTATTTCTACATGCAAGTCGTTCGACAATCCTGGTGTTGGTCAGAATGCAATTCGACTACGTCTATTTCCATTGTCTCTGTCTGGGGAGGCAACTCTATGGTTGAATGGGCTGAATCCTGATTCTATTACAAAATGGAGGCAATTGAGAGACGCTTTCCTAGAAAGATTCTTTCTGCCATCCAAAAGAGCACAATTGAGAGATGAAATCAACAACTTTCGCCAGCTTCCAACTGAAGACCTTCATGAAACATGGGAGAGGTTCAAGAAAAAGCTAACGAGATGCCCAAACCATCACATGACTAATGTTCACCTAATAGAGATACTATACAGAGCCTTGAATTCAGTAACTAAACCAGTGGTGGATAATACGGCTAGAGGATCTTTTATGGACCTCACCTTTGGTCAAGCAAGCAATATGCTAGATCGGATGACGAAACAAAGTAGAGCTTGGCATACCAGGGATTCTAAGGTAGCAAGCCTCACTTTATATATTGACATGACTGCAGACCAAAGGAGAAGAGAAGAAGAACGTGATCAAGATATGGAGCACATGAAAACACAAGTGGATCTTCTTACAAAGCATTTATTATCAGGGAAGACCAAAAAAGTCAAAGCTATTGCATCGAAAGGAAGAGATGAATCTGATTCGGAAGAAGAGGCCAACTACTTGAACAATCAGGGGGGTTTCCGAGGCAATACCCAAGGAAACCAAGGTCGGAACTATTATGATAAACCTGGAATCAAGGACCAAGGTAGTTGGAAGAACAAGAATGACAATAGTGGTTTGTATGTTCCCCCTGGAAGACGTGACGCCACCACATCTAGTTCTGGAAGTATGGAAGACATGATGGCTAAACTATTGAAAGGAGTGGAAACAACTAGCGCGGGAGTAACGGAGGTAATAAATGATTTGTCCTCTATGAAGCAATTAGTTGATTCACATTCCACTTCAATCAAGCAAATAGAGCAGCAATTGAGCCAACTTTCAGCAGCACTCAATCAAAGAAAGGCTGGCACTTTACCTAGCGACACTGTGCCAAATCCAAGGAATGATGGATCATGCATGGCTATTACTACCCGAAGTGGTAAGGTGCTGGAAACTTCATCCAAAGGCAAGCAAGTGGTTGACGAGGCAGAAGACATCGATGATAAGGCAAAAGGAGAAGCTGCCGTAGAAACCACCCACGACGTCCATGACGTCACACCGAGTATGTTGCAGCCTGAAAAGGCTGAAAAACGGAAGCAAGAGGAGAAGAAAGCTGTTGAGAAAACAATTCCTTACCCACCACCACCTTTTCCTCAAAGATTGAAGAAGCAGGCGAATGATACAAGGTTCAACAAATTCATGACGATGTTAAATCAGCTGACCATTAATGTTCCGTTGGTGGAGGCACTTGAACAAATGCCTGGGTATGCAAAATTTATGAAAGACCTTTTGACAAAGAAGCGGGCAGCAAGCTATGAGTTGAAAGATACTGTTCATCATTGCAGCGCTATTGCTACCCGATCACTAGTTCAGAAAAAGGCCAACCCCGGTGCTTTCACTATTCCTTGCACGGTTGGATCTATGAATTTTGCTAAGGCATTGTGCGATTTCGGAGCAAGCATCAATTTGATGCCACTATCCGTCTACAGGAAGTTGGGGTTAGGCGATCCGACACCAACCAATATGAGGCTCGTGATGGCTGATAGGTCGGTAAAACAACCTGTGGGTATCTTGAATGATGTGTTGGTGAAGGTTTCTTCATTCATCTTTCCTGCAGACTTCGTGATTCTGGATTGTGAGATGGATTCTGAAGTTCCCATAATATTGGGACGTCCTTTCCTTGCAACAGGAAGTGTGCTTATTGACATGAGAGCTAATGAGCTTTTATTTAGACTGAATGACGAAGTGGTCAGTTTTGATATATGCAAAGCAATAAAGCAGCCCAACGATATGAATGTGTTCTCTGTAGCTGATGTTCATTATGAGGATATGAAAGCATTATTTGTAGCGAAACAACTTACTGTTGAGCCATTGTCTGCTGCGCTACTGAATAATGAGCATAAGGATGATGAAGATTATGAAAAAACTCCATGTGCTCTAACAGAAATAGGGTCCTATTCTTATACTCCTAAACAGTCGGACCTTGATCTTAAGAATCAACCGTCACCAACAGCGAAGACTTCCATTGAAGAGCCACCAATGCTAGAATCGAAAGAGCTCCCTGATTATCTAAGGTATGTGTTCTTGGAAAGTGGAAATATACTTCCGATAAGTGTGGTGGATGATTTAAGTGAACAGCACGTAGAGGCTCTCATCTCTGCTCTGAAGAGATACAAGAGAGCTATGGGTTGGACTATTGATGATATAATTGGTATCCCTCCTGGGATAAGCATGCACAAGGGTCATCCCGAAGAAGATTGCATGCCTACAAGTAAGCCTCATTGTCGTCTGAATCCATTCAGAAAATGATCCACCATCTATCTCGATAAAGTCTAAGTAATCGAGATAGTTATGTCGTGCCGCGACAATAAATCAAGCGCTTGATGGGAGGCAACCCATCGTTTATCGTTTTTTATTTTTTTTGTTTCGTTTTATTACGTGTTTGCTTTTGATAAATAAAAATCCAAAAAGAAGAGTCGTGCCACGACCAAAACTAAGGCTTTTGATGGGAGGCAACCCATCGTTCTAATTGTTTTTATTGTTTTTGAGTGAATGTAGGTGCAAGAGGTATAACGGAGGAGATTGGTTTCAAATTTTGATTTGGAAGTATTGCATGTTGAAGGTGGTAAGTTAGGAATGAAGAAGCAAAAGGCCATGGATTGAGCATTGCTCATGAAAATATAGGCATCGAACAAGGATCGGCCTAGGTAAAACTAGGCCACGAACAAGGCAAGGCCTATACTATGGCCTAAGGTCTCGGAATCTAGTGTGCCATAGCATAGGCGCCGCCCATGCCCAAGTATGCCATAGCATAGGCGCCGCCTATGCCAATGCCTTTTGTCTCTAAATCTCATATGCTAAGTGAAAGGTGCCGCCTATGCTCAACAATGCTTTGCAAAAGGCGCCGCCTATGCCAAGCATAGGCAAAGCAAAAGGCGCCGCCTATGGTCACTTTTGGTCTCCAAATCCGATTTTAAATGGGTCAAAACCCAACCCAAGCTTGTCCTATAAGTAAGAGACTTAGTCTTAGACCAAAAACACATTGCAAACCTAGCATAAGCGCCGCCTACCTCTCCAAATCCTCTCAAAAATTTTCCTTTTGCTCTTTTACTTTGCAAGAACATCATCCGAGGTCATCAACCAAGTAAGTACTACTTTGTTCTTCATTTATATTCCGTAAGTACTACACTACTACGCCTATAATGAATTGTTAAATCATGAAGTAGTAGTAGTGATTTGAATGTGGTTGAGTTGTTGTGATACAACTAAGTGAGTGAACGAATACGTAAGGATGATCTTAACTTGTTTCCAACTTGTATTTGATTTTGATGCACTGTCATACTTTTGTGGAATTGACATGGTCAAGAAAATTGCATAATCTTGTCATTAGAAAGTTTACATGTTGGAATGATTTGTTCATCAAGATGAGAATCATAATTGACTATCAACATATGAGGTTGTGATTATTTCTAGATGCTATAACTTGATTAAATCTCTATGTAGTAATCTTGATATATCAAACATGAAAGTAGTGCTAAGAATACAAGAAGTATGACTCCACTATTTTATTGTTGGAATATAGCACCTAAAACATATATCAATGAAGTTTGAGTAATCGACAAACTTTCACTTCACTAGTTGATGCCAACAAACTAAGTGTGGGGTGGTGCCACTACTGCCTGTTTATTGATTGTATCCACCGAGATGATACTAACTTGACTATTGTTATAATCTCAGGTACAATGGCACCCAAAGCAAGACAAGGAAAAGAAAAAGCGCCCACCACACAGAAAGGTAAGAAAAGAGAAAGAAAAGAGCAAGCTGAATCCTCCGTGCTGCAAATACCTCGACACACTCTTGGAATCAAGTGGGGTACTTATGAGGAACTTCTGAGGATGACGACTCTGATGATGATTCCGACGAAGGGGGTATGACCCCAGACATAGAGGAGGAGTCCGACTAACCAGGTTCTTCTTATTTATTTTCCACTGAGGGCAGTGTGTCCCGTCTAAGTGTGGGGTGCTGGTATTTGCATGCTATACTTCTCTATCTGCATTTGCATTTATGTTTGTTTTGTTTTTTTTAGTAGTTATTTTTTTAGTTAAATTTTTTTTTTAACTTAACTTCGCATGAAATTATTCTAATAGGTAGCATGAGATTATGACAAGAGTTTGTGCTAAAATCATGACTATTGAGACGTTTAGGCTCTAATTGTAACTCACTATGTGATATTGTGTGGTTCAATTCCTTTATCTGTTGGGTCAAGAGTCCATGCTACTCCCAATAAAGTCGACCATGTGCCTTGTGTGAGTGAGATAATAGTATATTCTATGTTTGTGGCTGATGCTAGAACTTGCCTTGTATGTATGTAAAGCGAAAATAAAGAGTGTAAGTCTAGGAGATGATTTAGACATTTATTTGGCAACCTATACTTGTTTACCTTCTTTTTACCTACCCATGGACATTATCCTAGTTAACCCCTTTGGAGCCTTTAGCCTATTTTCTTTGACAACCTCATATGTAAGCCTAATCCATTTTTTTTCAAGACCATAATTTGATCCAAATTCCTAAGTGCTTTAAAGTATAAAGTCATGTGAAAAAATAAGAGGAAATTGGGTGGGTATGATGCTTTAGAATGTATTGGTGCTTGAAATTGTTATGAAAAAGAAAGTGCTATCATAAGAGGTATGTTATGAAAAGAAAAAGGAAAGGAAAACTAAAAAGTTAGTTATGTTCAAAAATTGAAAAACAAAAGAGGTGACAAAGGGAGGTAGATTAAAAGAAAGTAGAAAGGTTGTTTGAAAGAAAAGTGTTAATGATACAATGTGATGTATTAAAGCGCTTAGGAACATAGTCACTATTTCTGGCCAAAATAGTCCTACCCGTCCCTTAGCCTACATTACAACCAACAAATGACCTATTTGATCCTAAGCTTAGCATTCTGATATTTAGTGGAGCATTACACTAAGGGCAAGTCTATGGTCATCAGTTGCAACATATGAATTCTTTGTGAGAGTGAGAGCAAGGATAATCCTATACCCATGTTCGAAATATATACAATACTTATGAGTGATTATGGGTAATATATGGTGAGACACACATGGTTGATGAGTTTTGGATAGTTGTGTATGATTCTTTGTGCCTTGACTTTTGAATATGAGTTGACCACCATCATGAGTCTATGTTGGAGGTTGAATTGTTTCTACTAATGATCAGAAAACTACTCTTTGTTAATGATTGACGTGCTTGTCTTGATGAATATTTTGTGTTGTTACTGTGAAACCCTAAGTAGATGTTTAGAAGGACATGATATTTTGTTCGAGGACGAACAAAGCTTTAAGTGTGGGGTGTTGATGATAGGCGAATTTACATGCCTAAAGTACTATATTTTACCCATATTTTAGCTAAGTTTTGAGGACAAATTATATAATTCATGCACTTTTAGTCCTTTTTCCTGTAAGTGAGCTAACAAACATGATTAGCAAGTTTTCAGGTATAAATGATGCAGATTTCAGCATTTTATGGATAACTTGACGTCAAAGAAAGCTTCACGAAAGAAGGAAGGGAAAGCTTGGACGCCAAGGACCAAAAGTGGCGCATGGAAAATCTGTCTCGGGCAAAAACAGCAATTCTAAAGACTTTGGGGACTAGCAGTAACTTATTAGGATAATGATGCAGTAACCCAGTAGGAATGAGTTAAGTAATGCAGTAGCTTAGTAGGAATAGGATATGGGTGTTATAAATACCCTATTTTTCTAGAGATTTTAATTCATTCCTCACAATTCCCCTATTCTATCAATTCCCATCCATCCATCAAAACAATTCTCTTTATTAATTCATTGTTGACATTATTTTTCATCTATTCGACTTTTAATTTTACAACAAGAGAATCGCTATTTTGCAAGGAATTCACGCCTAACACCACACCATACTACACGTGAGATCTTTTATTGTGGTATAAAGATAATGTCAAGGTAATAGGGTCCCATCCCCTATTAAAAAGTTAGTGCCGTAACTGGATTAACCTCTTGGAGAATTTGTACCGTTAGATACGCTTTAAGCTCAAAAGAGTTAAAGTGAAATAGTCCTTGTTTAGGTCGAAAGACGCTTGGATTTACCATCGAATACAATTCTCTATAAGCGCATGCATGTCTGAATTCCGCACAACTCATAGCCAATAGAGACGTATAACTCAGAAGGTGGACATAACCCCAACTCCTCAATTCTCATTGATTTACATCTTACCAAACATTCTTTCTTTTTACTTTGCTATTTTCAGTTTTTACTTTAATATTTTGGTTACATTACTTGCACTAAAAAACTCCCCCCTTTATTACGAGATTTGCAGTAAAAGTCTAGTAATCTTTGCTTACTTGTTGACCAAGCTATTCCCTGTGGGATCGATACCCAACCCAGTTGGGTTATATATTTGACAACGACCACTTTACACTCCTACGAGAGCTGTAGATTGAGCGTTATCAAAAATTGGCGCTGTTGCCGGGGAATACGAGTGTCAATTAAGTTTGTGATAATTACTAGACCCTTTGGTCAAAGATTCTCGTACTTTTACTTTTAGTTTTTGTTTTTGTTTTCTGCAGGTTTTTATACAGTGCATTCCCCATACTCGAAGTTCTGGTCAACCGTTATTACCTATCAATCCTGAACCACAACGTATTGGCAGAATGGAGGCACAACACGAAATCGAAAGGATGGCTGCTCAATAGGAACAAGCGAGATTAGCTGCTCTTGCCGCCGCTCAAGTGCATCAACAAAACATTGACAACCCTGGGCGAGCAACAAATCCTGACGATGAGGATTTAGGTGATGACGAGTTACTAAACCCTAGGCATGCCGCTGAGATCGCCACACCTGCCAACAGAAGAGATCGTCAAGCTAGGTTTTGGCCTGAACGCCGAGCTATGCAACCAGCTTTCGACGATAATGATGATGATCTTGATGGAGCCGGAGCCACAGGAGCCATAATTCCTCCACCATTAGTGCCCGGAGCCAAGTTCAACATAACAAGCACCATGATTTAGTTATTGCAACTCAAGAGATTATTTGATGGACTAGCAGGCGATGATCCGAATATGCATCTCATCAACTTTATTTCTACATGCAAGTCGTTCGACAATCCTGGTGTTGGTCAGAATGCAATTCGACTACGTCTATTTCCATTGTCTCTGTCTGGGGAGGCAACTCTATGGTTGAATGGGCTGAATCCTGATTCTATTACAAAATGGAGGCAATTGAGAGACGCTTTCCTAGAAAGATTCTTTCTGCCATCCAAAAGAGCACAATTGAGAGATGAAATCAACAACTTTCGCCAGCTTCCAACTGAAGACCTTCATGAAACATGGGAGAGGTTCAAGACAAAGCTAACGAGATGCCCAAACCATCACATGACTAATGTTCACCTAATAGAGATACTATACAGAGCCTTGAATTCAGTAACTAAACCAGTGGTGGATAATACGGCTAGAGGATCTTTTATGGACCTCACCTTTGGTCAAGCAAGCAATATGCTAGATCGGATGACGAAACAAAGTAGAGCTTGGCATACCAGGGATTCTAAGGTAGCAAGCCTCACTTTATATATTGGCATGACTGCAGACCAAAGGAGAAGAGAAGAAGAACGTGATCAAGATATGGAGCACATGAAAACACAAGTGGATCTTCTTACAAAGCATTTATTATCAGGGAAGACCAAAAAAGTCAAAGCTATTGCATCGAAAGGAAGAGATGAATCTGATTCGGAAGAAGAGGCCAACTACTTGAACAATCAGGGGGGTTTCCGAGGCAATACCCAAGGAAACCAAGGTCGGAACTATTATGATAAACCTGGAATCAAGGACCAAGGTAGTTGGAAGAACAAGAATGACAATAGTGGTTTGTATGTTCCCCCTGGAAGACGTGACGCCACCACATCTAGTTCTGGAAGTATGGAAGACATGATGTCTAAACTATTGAAAGGAGTGGAAGCAACTAGCGCGGGAGTAACGGAGGTAATAAATGATTTGTCCTCTATGAAGCAATTAGTTGATTCACATTCCACTTCAATCAAGCAAATAGAGCAGCAATTGAGCCAACTTTCAGCAGCACTCAATCAAAGAAAGGCTGGCACTTTACCTAGCGACACTGTGCCAAATCCAAGGAATGATGGATCATGCATGGCTATTACTACCCGAAGTGGTAAGGTGATGGAAACTTCATCCAAATGCAAGCAAGTGGTTGACGAGGCAGCAGACATCGATGATAAGGCAAAAGGAGAAGCTGCCGTAGAAACCACCCACGACGTCCATGACGTCACACCGAGTATGTTGCAGCCTGAAAAGGCTGAAAAACGGAAGCAAGAGGAGAAGAAAGCTGTTGAGAAAACAATTCCTTACCCACCACCACCTTTTCCTCAAAGATTGAAGAAGCAGGCGAATGATACAAGGTTCAACAAATTCATGACGATGTTAAATCAGCTGACCATTAATGTTCCGTTGGTGGAGGCACTTGAACAAATGCCTGGGTATGCAAAATTTATGAAAGACCTTTTGACAAAGAAGCGGGCAGCAAGCTATGAGTTGAAAGATACTGTTCATCATTGCAGCGCTATTGCTACCCGATCACTAGTTCAGAAAAAGGCCAACCCCGGTGCTTTCACTATTCCTTGCACGGTTGGATCTATGAATTTTGCTAAGGCATTGTGCGATTTCGGAGCAAGCATCAATTTGATGCCACTATCCGTCTACAGGAAGTTGGGGTTAGGCGATCCGACACCAACCAATATGAGGCTCGTGATGGCTGATAGGTCGGTAAAACAACCTGTGGGTATCTTGAATGATGTGTTGGTGAAGGTTTCTTCATTCATCTTTCCTGCAGACTTCGTGATTCTGGATTGTGAGATGGATTCTGAAGTTCCCATAATATTGGGACGTCCTTTCCTTGCAACAGGAAGTGTGCTTATTGACATGAGAGCTAATGAGCTTTTATTTAGACTGAATGACGAAGTGGTCCATTTTGATATATGCAAAGCAATAAAGCAGCCCAACGATATGAATGTGTTCTCTGTAGCTGATGTTCATTATGAGGATATGAAAGCATTATTTGTAGCGAAACAACTTACTGTTGAGCCATTGTCTGCTGCGCTACTGAATAATGAGCATAAGGATGATGAAGATTATGAAAAAACTCCATGTGCTCTAACAGAAATAGGGTCCTATTCTTATACTCCTAAACAGTCGGACCTTGATCTTAAGAATCAACCGTCACCAACAGCGAAGACTTCCATTGAAGAGCCACCAATGCTAGAATCGAAAGAGCTCCCTGATTATCTAAGGTATGTGTTCTTGGAAAGTGGAAATATACTTCCGATAAGTGTGGTGGATGATTTAAGTGAACAGCACGTAGAGGCTCTCATCTCTGCTCTGAAGAGATACAAGAGAGCTATGGGTTGGACTATTGATGATATAATTGGTATCCCTCCTGGGATAAGCATGCACAAGGGTCATCCCGAAGAAGATTGCATGCCTACAAGTAAGCCTCATTGTCGTCTGAATCCATTCAGAAAATGATCCACCATCTATCTCGATAAAGTCTAAGTAATCGAGATAGCTATGTCGTGCCGCGACAATAAATCAAGCGCTTGATGGGAGGCAACCCATCGTTTATCGTTTTTTATTTTTTTTGTTTCGTTTTATTACGTGTTTGCTTTTGATAAATAAAAATCCAAAAAGAAGAGTCGTGCCACGACCAAAACTAAGGCTTTTGATGGGAGGCAACCCATCGTTCTAATTGTTTTTATTGTTTTTGAGTGAATGTAGGTGCAAGAGGTATAACGGAGGAGATTGGTTTCAAATTTTGATTTGGAAGTATTGCATGTTGAAGGTGGTAAGTTAGGAATGAAGAAGCAAAAGGCCATGGATTGAGCATTTCTCATGAAAATATAGGCATCGAACAAGGATCGGCCTAGGTAAAACTAGGCCACGAACAAGGCAAGGCCTATACTATGGCCTAAGGTCTCGGAATCTAGTGTGCCATAGCATAGGCGCCGCCCATGCCCAAGTATGCCATAGCATAGGCGCCGCCTATGCCAATGCCTTTTGTCTCTAAATCTCATATGCTAAGTGAAAGGTGCCGCCTATGCTCAACAATGCTTTGCAAAAGGCGCCGCCTATGCCAAGCATAGGCAAAGCAAAAGGCGCCGCCTATGGTCACTTTTGGTCTCCAAATCCGATTTTAAATGGGTCAAAACCCAACCCAAGCTTGTCCTATAAGTAAGAGACTTAGTCTTAGACCAAAAACACATTGCAAACCTAGCATAAGCGCCGCCTACCTCTCCAAATCCTCTCAAAAATTTTCCTTTTGCTCTTTTACTTTGCAAGAACATCATCCGAGGTCATCAACCAAGTAAGTACTACTTTGTTCTTCATTTATATTCCGTAAGTACTACACTACTACGCCTATAATGAATTGTTAAATCATGAAGTAGTAGTAGTGATTTGAATGTGGTTGAGTTGTTGTGATACAACTAAGTGAGTGAACGAATACGTAAGGATGATCTTAACTTGTTTCCAACTTGTATTTGATTTTGATGCACTGTCATACTTTTGTGGAATTGACATGGTCAAGAAAATTGCATAATCTTGTCATTAGAAAGTTTACATGTTGGAATGATTTGTTCATCAAGATGAGAATCATAATTGACTATCAACATATGAGGTTGTGATTATTTCTAGATGCTATAACTTGATTAAATCTCTATGTAGTAATCTTGATATATCAAACATGAAAGTAGTGCTAAGAATACAAGAAGTATGACTCCACTATTTTATTGTTGGAATATAGCACCTAAAACATATATCAATGAAGTTTGAGTAATCGACAAACTTTCACTTCACTAGTTGATGCCAACAAACTAAGTGTGGGGTGGTGCCACTACTGCCTGTTTATTGATTGTATCCACCGAGATGATACTAACTTGACTATTGTTATAATCTCAGGTACAATGGCACCCAAAGCAAGACAAGGAAAAGAAAAAGCGCCCACCACACAGAAAGGTAAGAAAAGAGAAAGAAAAGAGCAAGCTGAATCCTCCGTGCTGCAAATACCTCGACACACTCTTGGAATCAAGTGGGGTACTTATGAGGAACTTCTGAGGATGACGACTCTGATGATGATTCCGACGAAGGGGGTATGACCCCAGACATAGAGGAGGAGTCCGACTAACCAGGTTCTTCTTATTTATTTTCCACTGAGGGCAGTGTGTCCCGTCTAAGTGTGGTGTGCTGGTATTTGCATGCTATACTTCTCTATCTGCATTTGCATTTATGTTTGTTTTGTTTTTTTTAGTAGTTATTTTTTTAGTTAAATTTTTTTTTTAACTTAACTTCGCATGAAATTATTCTAATAGGTAGCATGAGATTATGACAAGAGTTTGTGCTAAAATCATGACTATTGAGACGTTTAGGCTCTAATTGTAACTCACTATGTGATATTGTGTGGTTCAATTCCTTTATCTGTTGGGTCAAGAGTCCATGCTACTCCCAATAAAGTCGACCATGTGCCTTGTGTGAGTGAGATAATAGTATATTCTATGTTTGTGGCTGATGCTAGAACTTGCCTTGTATGTATGTAAAGCGAAAATAAAGAGTGTAAGTCTAGGAGATGATTTAGACATTTATTTGGCAACCTATACTTGTTTACCTTCTTTTTACCTACCCATGGACATTATCCTAGTTAACCCCTTTGGAGCCTTTAGCCTATTTTCTTTGACAACCTCATATGTAAGCCTAATCCATTTTTTTTCAAGACCATAATTTGATCCAAATTCCTAAGTGCTTTAAAGTATAAAGTCATGTGAAAAAATAAGAGGAAATTGGGTGGGTATGATGCTTTAGAATGTATTGGTGCTTGAAATTGTTATGAAAAAGAAAGTGCTATCATAAGAGGTATGTTATGAAAAGAAAAAGGAAAGGAAAACTAAAAAGTTAGTTATGTTCAAAAATTGAAAAACAAAAGAGGTGACAAAGGGAGGTAGATTAAAAGAAAGTAGAAAGGTTGTTTGAAAGAAAAGTGTTAATGATACAATGTGATGTATTAAAGCGCTTAGGAACATAGTCACTATTTCTGGCCAAAATAGTCCTACCCGTCCCTTAGCCTACATTACAACCAACAAATGACCTATTTGATCCTAAGCTTAGCATTCTGATATTTAGTGGAGCATTACACTAAGGGCAAGTCTATGGTCATCAGTTGCAACATATGAATTCTTTGTGAGAGTGAGAGCAAGGATAATCCTATACCCATGTTCGAAATATATACAATACTTATGAGTGATTATGGGTAATATATGGTGAGACACACATGGTTGATGAGTTTTGGATAGTTGTGTATGATTCTTTGTGCCTTGACTTTTGAATATGAGTTGACCACCATCATGAGTCTATGTTGGAGGTTGAATTGTTTCTACTAATGATCAGAAAACTACTCTTTGTTAATGATTGACGTGCTTGTCTTGATGAATATTTTGTGTTGTTACTGTGAAACCCTAAGTAGATGTTTAGAAGGACATGATATTTTGTTCGAGGACGAACAAAGCTTTAAGTGTGGGGTGTTGATGATAGGCGAATTTACATGCCTAAAGTACTATATTTTACCCATATTTTAGCTAAGTTTTGAGGACAAATTATATAATTCATGCACTTTTAGTCCTTTTTCCTGTAAGTGAGCTAACAAACATGATTAGCAAGTTTTCAGGTATAAATGATGCAGATTTCAGCATTTTATGGATAACTTGACGTCAAAGAAAGCTTCACGAAAGAAGGAAGGGAAAGCTTGGACGCCAAGGACCAAAAGTGGCGCATGGAAAATCTGTCTCGGGCAAAAACAGCAATTCTAAAGACTTTGGGGACTAGCAGTAACTTATTAGGATAATGATGCAGTAACCCAGTAGGAATGAGTTAAGTAATGCAGTAGCTTAGTAGGAATAGGATATGGGTGTTATAAATACCCTATTTTTCTAGAGATTTTAATTCATTCCTCACAATTCCCCTATTCTATCAATTCCCATCCATCCATCAAAACAATTCTCTTTATTAATTCATTGTTGACATTATTTTTCATCTATTCGACTTTTAATTTTACAACAAGAGAATCGCTATTTTGCAAGGAATTCACGCCTAACACCACACCATACTACACGTGAGATCTTTTATTGTGGTATAAAGATAATGTCAAGGTAATAGGGTCCCATCCCCTATTAAAAAGTTAGTGCCGTAACTGGATTAACCTCTTGGAGAATTTGTACCGTTAGATACGCTTTAAGCTCAAAAGAGTTAAAGTGAAATAGTCCTTGTTTAGGTCGAAAGACGCTTGGATTTACCATCGAATACAATTCTCTATAAGCGCATGCATGTCTGAATTCCGCACAACTCATAGCCAATAGAGACGTATAACTCAGAAGGTGGACATAACCCCAACTCCTCAATTCTCATTGATTTACATCTTACCAAACATTCTTTCTTTTTACTTTGCTATTTTCAGTTTTTACTTTAATATTTTGGTTACATTACTTGCACTAAAAAACTCCCCCCTTTATTACGAGATTTGCAGTAAAAGTCTAGTAATCTTTGCTTACTTGTTGACCAAGCTATTCCCTGTGGGATCGATACCCAACCCAGTTGGGTTATATATTTGACAACGACCACTTTACACTCCTACGAGAGCTGTAGATTGAGCGTTATCATCTTTCATATTACATCTTCAACCACTTCTCTTCAAAGAGCGGGTTCCTTTTTTGTTGAAGTAAGTTTTTTTTTTTAAAAGTATACCAGTTGGTGTATACATTGTATTACAATCAGACTTTTGTCTTTTCTTTAGTATTTTACATTTTTTCGTTAATGCATATGTGTTCTAGATATGGCTGATCCTGTTTGGGACATGACGATTCTCGCGATACCGTGCGGAAACTTCAAAGGCAGGTTAATGAACTCCAATGAAAGTTGGGTGCCATGAGGGCAAGGATGGTGCGTGAGATTCAAAGGCTGAGGAGGGCCCTGCTGCCGCTGGTTGACGATTAACTGTTTGACAATAATAATAAAAATAATGATAATAATAACCAAATTATATTTTTTATTTTAGCATATGTATTTTTTTATTTATATCGGATCTACCTAAACCTAATATATTTTATTTTGTTTAATTAAACAATCTATGTTTGGTCGACTTTGACTTTATTTCTTATTTAATTTTTATTCTATCTATTTCTTCTTCTAAACATGTCGAGGGTTGGAGGTAGGGATTGAGCATTTGGCACATTTTTGAATCCAGTAACAATAGTAAGAGTTTTGTGTTCTTCCAACATATGGACCATCTGTTGAAACAAATTGATTATTTGTTGGAAGAACACAAACCAGTGGCAAGAACTGTATTGTGTTGTTCCAACAGATGGCCCATCTGTCGCAACAGATTGGTGATCTATTGGATGAATACAATCCAGTTTAATAATTTGTATTGTCTTCTTCTAAAGAATCTGTTGCAACAGATGCTCCATTTTTGAAAGAACACACTCCAGTTAAAAATAATAATATTTACATTTACAATAATGAGTTCACAAAATCATCATACGAAACATCACTTTGGACTGTCATAACTATCGTCTCTAGCATTTCACCCTTTTTTCACCACCATATATATCGATTGCTCTTCTCGATCCATTCACCATGACAATCCACCGCTATTGTTATTGATCCCTCCATTAGTGGTACCTAAATAAAGACATTTGTTAAAAAGATTAATAATGACATCATAGTAAAATTAATAGTAATTTTATAGTACCGTAACATGAGCCCCAACAGATGAGTAATCTATTGTAACAGGTGAATAATATATTATAACAGGTCAGTGATCTATTGCAACAGATGACTCACCCGTTGGGATTCATGTGATGGTACTATAGAACTTGAAGCTGATTCCAACAAATGAGTGACATGTGGCAACAAATAACTAACTTGTTGCAATAGATGACTAACTTGTTGTAACAGATGACTAACTTGTTGCAATAGATCAGTTATGTTCACTAGTTCTGTAACATGAGTACCAATTGGTGAGCCATCTGTTGTAACAGATAACTCACCTGTTGCAACAGATGACACATCTGTTGGAAACAACTTTAAATTTTGTTGCAACAGGTGAGTAATCTATTTCAACGGATGACTCCTCTATTGCAAGAAATAACTCGTCTGTTACAACAGATGACTCATCTGTTCGATTCATCTTACAGCACAATAGAACCATGAACATGAATCTAACATATGAGTCTATTGCAATAAATGACTCATCTGTCACAACAGATGAGTAATCTGTTGAAACAGATGACTCTTATGTTGGATTCATGTTTGAGTTCTATTCATTGTTGAAAAAACAACAGTAGTAGTGTACCTAGATGACAAATTTAATTAAAAATCATAATTTTACTTACCAAAGTCACCTATGAATTAATGCCAAAGTGATGTACGAAACAAAATTTGATCTAAAAAATTGGTCAAGTAGCAGCAGTAGCAGTAACAACAACAACAGTGGTCAACAAGAAGAAGACGATAATGATAATGAAGAAGAAGATGATGATAATAAAGCAGAAGATGATGAATAAAACAGCAGCAATAATGAACAACAAAAATTGCGAAGAAAGAGAAAACAACAATGAATGAGAAGAGAGAGAAACACACATGTTTTCCATTTTCTGTTATATTAGGCTTTACATTTGAATCAAAGTGTAAGTTAAAAAACATGTGGGCTATTCTCAAACTTATCCAACTTTCTTAATTCATAATAAAGTAATTATAACATACACTCAATTATTAAAACTTGAGTCACCTATCCCTCATTTTAAAACTCTTTTATCAATTTTAACTAAATTGCCCAAGATTCCCGATGCTAGATGTTAGAAGTCGTCGTGCTGCAGATTCACTTCCATTAAAGAGAAATCTGTAAATATCGATAACTAGTACTTTACAGTTAAATTTGGTACCTTTTGTCAAGAAAAACTATTATTTAATATCTCGAAAAGAATAAGAATTATCTTTTAAAATTTTACTAATTAACTTTTCTCAAACGAATTAATCATATAATTATTATCTTTATATTGCAGCATTCATGTACCATTATGTTTGGTCAAATTGTTACTATTAGCTAAAGTTCAAATTCAATTTGAAAGGATAAATTATCTTCATGAACAATTATCATTATGGCATTTGCTCTATTCTTAGTTCTTCTTTTGACCAAAATATTCTACTCTAATTAAGTATTTTAGACAATAGCAAAAGATTGAAAATCTTTCTTTCCTCTATCTCTCTCTATATATTCTACAGCACTATGTAGAAAAGAGGAAAATAACGAGAGAGTGACTAGCTTTTTCTTCTTGATTTCTTTTATTGATTTTTTACCACTTTAAATAGATTATGACTTCTAGTTTTATACAAGAGGAATTTGTTCGATCCTTGGGGAATTGGGGGAATACACTTGCATCGGGTGAAATATTTTATAAAAAGTGATATATGCATGCCTCAAACTTTCAAGAAATTCTCTACCGATTTCATGATGAAGTATCTTTCTTTTCAGTTCATAATTCATATGCATGCCTCAGACTTTATTCTTAGACTTTGTTCTTATGGAAAATTGTTTACGATAATTTTTCTTCACTTGGCTTAATCAGTGTTTTAATTTCAAGAGAATTGATAAATTCAACTAATATCAACATATAAGACAAAATAAATTTTCCACTGCTTAGAAAAATTGAAGCATTTTCTTTTTTTACAAAAACGAAAGGTATATTTTCAAATTTAAATTTTTACCTGTTTAAGTTCTATATTAGAGTGGCTATTTAGCTTCTCTTTGAATCATTGATAAACCAATTAAATATTAATTGAACAAATTGGTTCTCATTTGAAGTAGTTATGTTACTGTTAAATAGTTTAATTTGCATACACTGTCTACTTGCCTGTTGGAAAAGAAAAGAAAAAGAGCTTAACCTAAAGTTTGAGACTAATTTTTGAGTTTTACAATATTGAGATTTTGTGGGAAAGTTTTATTGTTGGATCACTAGTGTAATATATCAAAGGAATATGTAAAAATCATTTTCCCTCCCCAACTTTGTCTTTAAAGTCAAACTACCTCTTCAACTTTTAACAATAATCATACTCCCCCTTTATCCTAATTGAATTTTTAAAATTCCTATTTTACCCTTTATCTTTTTTTTTTTCTAACTTCTTTAAAATCATCATATTTTCATTTTTAAAAAAATTCATATAACAAAATTTTCATAAAAACATAAACATTATCTTCTAGGAAAAAAAGTAAAAAATACTAATTAAGTATATAAGCTAATGATGATCTCTATGAAGTAAATTAACATGATAAGAAAATTAGTTTTATTAATAATAACCAAAACTATAATATTTATTTTACAAGTGAAAATAATAAGTAATACTAATTTTATAAATATATTTCAATGCAGAAAATACAAACAATAAATGAAAGCGATAAGCCTCTAGTACCACCCCGAACTATGGTCAAAGTTGTTACGACACACTCCAACTTCAAAGGGATCCTACTATCCCCTGAACTCAAATTTAGCGTATTTTTGTCATTTTTTGTGCTAATGTGGCACCTTTATTACATAAAATGGAGTCCACATCAAAGGTGTCACGCCATCTAAAATGATTGACAAAAGGTATTACATTAGCTAAAAAGATTGACAAACACTACAAAAAAAATAGCATTTAGCGACACGCCATATTCGTCACTATCATATGAAAATCCGTCGCAAATAGAAATAGCGACAGAATAGCAAAGGAATTTGTTTTGTCGCTATATTGCTCGTTGATAACCTCATAGCGATAAAAAATTGAATTCCGTTGCAAAATTTGTGACCAATTAGCGACGAAACAGTTTGGTTGTTGATATTACTGACGTACATTTCCGTTGCTATTCCCAAAATTTATTTTGGTCGTGGCTTAATTTACGACAGAATATTTTGTCGTTGATCCGTTGCAACATAATTTGGTCTACTTATTTAGAAATCAAATTTATCCATCGCTAAAGTTTTTCAGTAGCTATGACTGATGTTAGTCATTAATTTTTTGTCGCTAATTATAGCTGTCTTTAGAAACTAAATTAATCCGTCCCTAAAGTTTTTCAGTAGCAACGACAAAAGTTAGTCACTAATTTTTTGTCGCTAATAATTTTATAAGAAAAAAATTGAAACACGTAAATTATAAAATGATTAAATATCCAAAATTCAAATAGCTAGCAAAATTCACAACAATTGTGTCCAACACCCACAATTTCAAGTATTTTATCAAACATAAACTAATGTCAAAATAGTCTATCAAAAATTAGTGCAACGATCATGGACTACGAATAATATGAAGCTACGAATCAACGTCGTCATCATCATCATGAGTAGTAGGAGGATAAAGCACGGCCCCATCTTGTACCCTAGTACCACCAACACACTCAATAACTATCGGAAGAAAATGAGTAGTAAGGGCCGGAGTCAATTGCTTCACCAACTCCTCCATATTTGTTGTCGGTAAAAAAATCGAAGGTGGTACTGATGATGTGGAAGCATTGCAGGCACACATTTTTTTTCCAAAGTAACTTGTAGCTTTAGATCCAAGACCAAACAATCTTTTCTTCTTTGCTCCTCCTGCAGCTTCATAATATGTATCCAATTGATCTATTTCAGATTCACATTGTACTTTTTCCCGTATAATTTCTTCATACCTTTCCTGTAACAAGTGAAGTTATTAAAATAGACTCAAGTTCATGTCAACACAAAAGAAAAATAAGAGATGAGTATCATATCGTTATATGTAAGTTATGAACTTACATGTAGAAGTCGGGAACGCTCACCAACAAAAGATTTTCCATCATGATTATGTGTATGGACGTACAAATGTAACTTACTTGGAGTTGGATCTCGACCTATTTTAAGAGCCTATACAGAATTTTCAGGTATTTAGAATGAGACCAACGTACATTAGCAGTATACCAAAAGAGAATCATGACACACCACCAAGTTTCTTTGCCCTATTCTAAGTAAAAAAAATATCATCAAATATGTTGGTATAGCAGCAAAATAAAGAGGAAAAAGAAGAGAGTAGCAGGAAAGAATTGTTTCAAAACAAAGAGGAAAAATAAGAGAAACTGCAACAACTGCTTGCTGAAAAAATAGCATAAAACTAGCAGCAACTGCAATAATAGAAAACAGCAGCAGTAACAATTTCCAGCAACTATTAGTGTAACAAATAAGAATGCACATGTAGAAAACAGCTGCTGCAGTTCTGGAAAACAACAACTATTGATTTCTTGGGCAGTATGTTGCAGTTCAGGAAAACAGCTGCTTGCTGGAAAAGTAGCATAAAACCAGTAGCAGCTGCAATAATAGAAAACAACAGATATGTTCCACAGAGAAAATACTCTTTTTATTACAAAATAGATAGAGGTAAGATTGCAAATACACTAACCTCACGCACATGGTGAGATTACACTAGCTACGTTGTTGGTTGGAACCATGAAGTACAATTAGGAACAAAATGAGGATATGTTTCATTGAAAAGATCTGCCAATAGAATTAATAAAAAAAGTTGATGATTGAAGAAACATCATTAATATAAATAGTAGATAGCATTTAAATAGAAGTAAAGAATATGAAGGCAGATATTTTAGGGTTAAAATATCTACCTTAATATCCTTGTTTTGCAGCCCAAATAAGGTAGCACCACTACCAGCTACTTGCTACGCACTTTAGACACAACCATAGCTACTAAAACAATGAAGTAACGACTTAAAACTAATCATCTATTTCAAGGTACGTAGCAGTAGACCAGAGCATCACATATAGCGCCAAAATAAAGTGAAAAAACTAGCATGCCAACAGCCAAAAGAATATAGCAACAGCCCAAACAAAATAACTTTCTGTGTTGATGAACAATTTTCATGAAATATATGCTTACAAGTTTTTTTCGGTGCTCTCCAGCTGTGATAGAGCCACCAGTGTGTGTCCCAGCACTACTTCATGTCCACCATAATGATTCTTTGAATTTATCTCAGACTTCTTATCACAGTCATCACTTTGCCAAAGTTCCATCCACTTTTCCCACACATGGTCATTTACAAATTCCGGTTGAACTGTAGCTCTATGCTTCTTTACATTGGAAATGAAATTCTTGTAGCATAATGCAGCCTTCTTCATCCATTGTTGCTTCACTAGAACTTCACTAATGGAAGCATCCCAATAGAAATTCTTCTGAAATTCAGTTTAAAGTAATATAATTAAGTGTTAGCTGCAAACTCAAACAACTTCTATTGATTATGATCTTAAAAAACATACCTTGAATTCTCCAAAATAACCATCTTTGACATCTTGTGAAACACCTTTCCAGTTGATCCCATTAGGATCAATTTCACTTTTGAAAGACAATGTAATGGAACTGGAGCATTTGGAAGATGGTTCCAACCTGTACAACATCAAATTCAAAATCAACAACACTACACAACATCTATGTACAAAAATAGTAAACATATAAGTAGTAGGTACTAACCCTGAAGAAGTAAAAAAAATAAGGGTCCGGCTATTGTTACAATTGGAATCTCCTGAAGCAGATACATTTCTCTGATCAGATGTTGCCTCAGCTGCTGTGTTGCTTTGAGCATTCATATTATGTCCTGTTGGGCTGCTTTGGTTAGGTGAAACAGGAGATGTCTCAGGAATAACCGGTGTTTGATCGGGTGGCATGGTCGGAATGAAACTTGTATCATCCTGTTCGATTATTGAAGCTGGAATAGAAGGAATTTTTGCACGATTAGCAGCCTTACTCCTGCCTGTGGACTTGCCGGCACGATATCCATCTCGAGTCATATCTGAAAAAATAACGGTGCCATTAGATTATCACTATTAAAAATCAAATTAAAATGATGGAATATGAAAAATTAGCAGATTATTAAAAGGAAACCAAAAACTTATAAAATGATGATATCTTAGAGAAAAATTAGTAAAAACAACATACAACAAAGCTAAAATAACACATTTTTTTGAAGCACTTGGCACAGTCTATGTTTTGAACTAAAAACAAACTACAACAAAGCTAAAATAGCAGATTCCGTAGTTTCTTACCAAAAACAAAATACAACAAAGCTAAAATAGCAGATATTTATCAAGTTCTATTCACTATCTATGTCTTCTTCAAACTCTTCTTCTTTATCCTTCTCCTCAGTTTCCTCGATTTCATATTCTTCTTCTGTACATCCATCTTGAATTTCATGATGCTCTTCAAATAAACCATCATTAAGAGGTTCATTCATTTCAAGTACACCCCATTTGGATCATGCAATAGAATATCTTCATCTATAGAAACAACATATCTATCTCATGGACTTCAACTTCTTCAACTTGAAAAGGAACATTCAGTTCTGAAGTTATCACCACTTCCTCAACTGGTAATTCAATAACATTTTGAGGTTTGACCTTCAATACAGATAGCCAATCTTCTTTGTCCTTTTTCTTGCTTGAATAAGGTACATAACATACTTGCGTTGCTTGCATTGCAAGAATAAAAGGCTCATACTTTTTATATCTACGACAATGGTTAATATCAACCAATCTGTACCGATCATGCTTCTTAACATCGACATCTATTATTAGGTCAAACCATTCGCATTTGAATAACACAGTTTGCTTTAAAGGTGCTTCACGGTATTCCACTTGTATGATCTCTTTTATTCGCCCATAATAATCCCCAAAATTTGAATCTGAGATACAAACTCCACTATTCATTGTTGATCTCATGCTACCATGACATTCTGTGTGAAATTTATATCCGTTAACAAAATAAATCGGGTCAGCCCGGCCCGATTTAAACCGGCCCGGTAAGCCCTAAGGCTTTAGGGTACCGGGTATCAGACCGGATTTTTATTGATTTGGGCCCGATTAACCCGGTTCGGACCAAGCCCGGTTAGGGCTCGCCGGTTAACCGGCCCGGCCCGGTTATTTTTTTTAATGGATTTAATTATAACTTAGTTTTAATATATTATTAATTTACTATCAAGTATTATTAATTTATATATGTGTATATATATCTTTTATAGACGTATAAATTTAACGTACACATGTGTATATGTTTTATAAATTAATATATAACTATATATATAATTATATATTGTAGTATATATATATATTGTAGCATATTTTATTTAAAGTAGTACATACATATTGAATGGTACGTATATATGTGTATATATATTCTATAGACATATATATTTAATGTATACATGTGTATATGTTTTATAAATTAGTATATAACTATATATAGTGTGTGTGTAAATATTGTAGTGTATATATATTGTAGTATATTTTATTTAAGTACTACATATATTGAATGGTACGTATATGTGTGTATATATCTTCTAAAGTAGTATATATTTAACGTATGCGTGTGTATATGTTTTATAAATTAGTATATAACTATATATAGTGTGTGTATATATTGTAGTGTAAATATATTGTAGTATATTTTATTTAAAGTAATACATATTTATTGAATGGTGCGTATATATGTGTATATATATTCTATAGACATATATATTTAACGTATACATGTGTATATATTTTATAAATTAGTATATACATATATATATATATATATATATATATATATATTGTAGTATATATATATATATTGTAGTATATTTTATTTAAAGTAGTACATATATATTGAATGGTGCGTTTATATGTGTATATATCTTCTATAGACGTATATATTTAACATATACATGTGTATATGTTTTATAAACTAGTATATAACTATATATATATATATATCTATATATAAATATATATATTGTAGTGTATATATATATATATATATATATATATATATATATATATATATATATATATATATATATATATATATATATATATATATATATATATATATATTATAGTATATGTTTTACTTAAAGTAGTACATATATATTGAATGGTGCGTATATTTGTGTATATATCTTCTATAGACGTGTATATTTAATGTATACATGTGTGTATGTTTTATAGATTAGTATATAACTATATATATATTGTAGTATATACATATATTGTATTATATGTTTTACTTAAAGTAGTACATATATATTCAATAATGCGTATATTTGTGTATATATCTTCTATAGACGTGTATATTTAATGTATACAAGTGTATATGTTTTATAAATTAGTATATAACTATATATATTTATAGTATATATGTGTATATATCTTTTATAGACGTATATATTTAATGTATACATTTGTATATGTTATATAAATTAGTATATAACTATATATATGTTGTAGTATATGTTTTACTTAAAGTAGTACATATATATTGAATGGTGCGTATATTTGTGTATATATCTTCTATAGACTTGTATTTTTAACGTATAAATGTGTATATGTTGTATAACTTAGTGTATAAATATATATATATATATATATATATTGTAATGTATATATTATAGTATATTTTATATTTAAAGTAGTACATATACATTGAATGGTGCGTATATATGTGTATATATCTTCAATAGATGTATATATTTAACATATACATGTGTATATGTTTTATAAATTAGTACATAACTATATATATATTGTAGACTTGTAGTATATCTATATTGTAGTATATGTTTTATTTAAAGTAGTACATATACATTGAATGGTACGTATATATGTGTATATATCTTCTATAGACGTATATATTTAACGTATACATGTGTATATGTTTTGTATATTAGTATATTACTATATAACTATAACTATAACTATAACTATAACTATAACTATAACTATATCTATAACTATAACTATAACTATATATATATATATATATATATATATTGTACTATTGTATATATTGAATGGTACGTAGATATGTAATTGTGTATATATTTATTAAAAAATATATAGTGTATATTGGAGTGCATATAGTGTATATAATTGTAGTGTATATAATGTATATTGGATTTTTTTTAAACGGTTTTGACTGGTTTTTTAATCGGGTTTGACCGGATTTAGGTGAGTTTAACCGGGTTGGGTTAAGTGGACCGGGTTAGAGTTGTTTTTAAATTTTTTACTGTTGAACCCGGACCTGGCCCGGCCCACTTAACCCCAAACCGGCCCAGCCCGGCCCACCAACCCGTTTAACTATCACGGGCCAATTCCGGGTTGACCCGGCCCGACCCACTTAACACCCTTAATTCAAAGTGTGAAGATCCTTAGAAAAGTTATTTAAGTTTTTATCCTTTATTAAAAGCCTTTATTCTAAACAAAGTCGTCTTTTTACTGTTTTTCTCAAGTTATTATATTATTAAATGTTAACTATAATTAATAAGGGAAGTTTTGCTCTTCCTAAATATGTGAGAAGTAAATAAAACTCTAAATATATGATAAAATTTTTAAACGTTGACATACTCCATATATTTTGCATACAAATCAAAATATTTTTTACATTGTTAATGAATACTCCATAAAAATAGGATAAGTCCTATGTGCCAATGGCTGAACTATAGAGAAGCAAGGTTTGAATTGGATCCATTTGCCAAAATTTGAAACTGTGTGGATAAGAAAAAAAAATACGATTTTGATTATATATTACTTCCTAGACATTGCTATAATTGTTGTCTAATTGCAAAACAACACGTTTTTTTTTTGTTGAAGGTATCAAATTTAATATAATATGTATCTTTTATAATTTTCTTTGGTATGGTCGTTCAAGGTTTTTTGGTTAGCTTTTGCATGTCTGTTGTTTCAATCTAAACAACATGTCCATAATTTGAGTATATTAATATTCTAGGGTAATATCAAGAGTTTGGACTCACAGGATGACATATAAATTCTCTTTTTATTGCCCAATCCGTAGAGGTAGATTATGCAATATGTTTTACAAAAATAAAAATTCTCTTTTCATATATATATATATATATATATATATATATATAAATTTATTTGGTGTGTAATTCTATAGATTAATATAATTTTAATACATTATTGTTGTGTAATTCTCTTGCATAAAAGGAGATCAAGTTGATTTCCGTTACCTGTTGGAAGAATGCTATTGACATAACAAGTCGTGGCTTGTATTTTCATTTAATGATTTATGTGAAAGGGTGTTTGAGCTTTTGAATTGACACTTGCTTTGATGAGCGATTTTTTACACGCACTTAATCAATGGGTACCTTTTAATCAACATATTATCAAAATAAAAATTGGCATCCAATTGCGGTAGGATGCAACAAGATGAAAATCAATGGGCACCTCTTATGTAGACAAGTTTTATTTTGTATTTTTGCTTTATGTTAAGTCATTTTAATTAATAATTACTTTATGTGGACATAAATTAAATTTTTTAAAATATATTTGATGAAAGTATTAATCTTAATCATTCAATATTAATTATTATATTTATTTATTTTTTGAATAGAAGTTCTTCAACAGAATTTGAAGTAGAATTGAATTGAAGTTTAATGGTAAGTTTTCTTGATTTGAGTTGATTTGTGAATAATTCATATTTCTTGATTCCCCCCCCCCCCCAATATTGTAGCTTTTGGCGAGATTGTTTTCTACTAAAATTTTGAATTACTTAGTCAATAGGAAACATTTTAATAAGGTAATGGTACATAGTTTTTTTTTTTTTTTGTATTTGTTTTCGTATGGTTTGTGTTTGTTCTTTTTTAAGAACCATAAGACTAAATTACCTGGAATGTCTGAGCCCATAAGAAATCGCGGAGCCATCCATTAATAGTAATAGAACTCTGCGCAAGGTTTTTCCTCGAGATATGAGTTACTATCCCTTGATCACTTACACTACCCCAAACATCTGACTGTATTTTTTAACTGAAATGAAATATTACTATTGAAATTAAATTGTACATCCAGAATAGTTCTAAGAAGACATGAATTATTAATTTGGCAGGGACAAGGGTTGCAGATATATGATGATTATTTTTGTGTAGTTAAAATTTAGAAATTAGGTTTTAAACATTTGTTTTGTATTAGTTGGTGATAAATAAAGAATTTGACAGAAATTAAAAATTTAAAAGTCAGTGCAGAAATTAGAACAGGATTACTTATAGGATGGAAGAAATTTAGAATAAAAAAGATAATTGGTGTTTTAGGAGTAAATCAAATTGGTGATTTTTATGCGGATTGTTGAAAGAGAATGTATCCATTTAATTTGAGTAGATGTTTTATCAGAAATAGTCTCTCTATTTTTTAAGGTAGAGATATGATATCCCTAAACCCTACTTTGTGGTATTGCATTGGATATATTATTTTTGTTTTTGTTTAGATTATCAATCTTGAACTCAAAAATTTATATGAAGTAATATTATGTTCTATAATTATTAATTAGTCATG
Organism: Capsicum baccatum var. pendulum; assembly: GCA_030864225.1. NCBI lineage: Eukaryota > Viridiplantae > Streptophyta > Magnoliopsida > Solanales > Solanaceae > Capsicum > Capsicum baccatum. The sequence continues at coordinate 69,023,802 of CM061557.1, read as the reverse complement.
TTCCCTTTACTTTTTTTTTCCTGATCTTTCCTTATTTAGAAGATGTTTTAGCTTTCAAGCAATAGTACTTTATCCTTTCACTTTTACTTGTCATATTTAAACTCAACATGCTCATTAAGAAAATGATGATGGCATGAATATTTTATCAAATTATTTCTATTGATTAATGTTTAATATTATGTCTTGAAAAAAATATGCATAATAAATAATTAATGCTAGAGTAAAACATGAAAACATATCCATGATATGTTAATAGTGAAAATTTATTTTTGAAATAATTAATAAGTACAAGTGTGAATGGAGTATTTTGGTTGCCTTGATGAGTATATAATCTTTAAGTTCATTGTTTTTTTTTTTTTTTTTTTAAAAAACAAGTATGGAAAAAGAGCGTTAAAAAAGTCCTAAAAATTTTGGATGAGCAAAACTAATATCAAATGAATTATAATTATGTTAAATTGTTCAAATTAAATGTGGAATCAATTGGACACAATAGCTCCTTCCGAAATGGATTGAGACATGTGTATATGTGAATTTGAGGGAAGGTGAGAAGATAAAAAAAATTAAGAATATTTAAGAGGTTTAAAATATAATAAATATGAATAATTGAAGAGACTATCAATGTTATGAATATTTATCAAATTGAATGTGATTTATAGATTACTATAATGAAGGTTAGAACATCAAAGGCCTCAAAATACTCATAGTTAATTTATGGAAACATTAGAGAGAAATTACAAAAAAAAAATGAGAAACATGGAGGTTGACATTTATAGAATTTGCATGGCGCAACCACAATAATATACTAAATATGTTCTCATAAAGTGGAGTATGAAGAGGGTGCATGTACATAGTCTATATCACTACCTCAGAGGTGAGGTAGAAATGTTGTTTTCGATAGAACCTCAGATCAAGATAAAAAAAATTCATAAAAGGCGTAGTGTAGGAACAATAAATATCAACAAGAAACAACAGAAACAAGACTACCACAAAGTAATGAACTAATCTATCTATTCGAAATAATAAACATTTACCAAAACTTTACAAGCAAGACATTACAAGTATAGCACCGAGACTACTAGCACAGATACCAAAACAAAGCACTCCTAACTACAAGAACAAGGACACACTATCTACTGACCTTCTACCGTAATTCACATCCTCCACATTTTCCTATCTAAGATCATATCCTTGGTAAGTTGTAGCTGATTCATGTCATATCTAATCACTGCTCTCTACTATTTCTTCAATCTACCTCTTAATTGTTTGTATGAAGCCATAAACTTATTGTTGTCTTCTTCAATTTTTTCGGGTACACAGAAATCTATATGTTATGTAGTATACACTTCAACTAAGTTCAAGATCAAACTTGTCAAGAACAACTTGAAGTTTCAACACCTTCAACACAAGATGAAAAATGATCTATCCAAGAAGTGTGTTATAATTTCAGAATAAGATGAAACAAAAAGTTAAAGCCAAGTCCTATGAATTCACGGAGTGTCCTTAAGGAAATAATTTCCGTCAAGTACCCGAGGTTGCAGAATTTTCCTCCCAGGATAAAATGGCCTGACAATCCGACTGTAGTGGTACCTCTAACGATAGGATTCTTTGAACTCACTCAACGATTAGATGATCACACGGAGTATTTTTGAAGACAAGAAGAGTTTTTAATTATAGAAAAATTTCATACAAAATCTGTGAAAAATGCAGGTTTATATAGCCATTAATTAAGTGCCCCTTTCAAAAGGTAGAAATGGTTCACCGAAAAGGTGTATCATTTCTGAGCATTCATGTCTGTCCATTCGAAAAAGTGTCTTTTCTGAACAACCACAACCATCCAAACAGTCATACCTTTTTTCAAAATAGTCTCTTTTACTTGAAGAATTGTGTCCCTCCCAAACAACTTTTTATTTTTCATTCACACCAATTGAACCCAACACTTATTCCAACTCTTAATTCTTTAGATAATGTCTTATGCATAGGGGTAAAGTTTCATAGCCATAACCACCTATTTCCTTTACCTAAAGGTTCACGTTTTGTTTAAACTACCACAAAAAAATTCTTCATAATGAAGAATTTCAAAAGACATCTAAAAAGACAAAGGAGGTTGAGATTATTTTTTTACACGTAATTTAGTTATTACATAAAATCCTTTTTAAAATTCATCTACATGTAACACCAAAACAAAACAGGAGTTTTTCATGCAACAAAACAGATTTAGAAGTCGTTAGTATTTATTATATAATTATAATCAAATAATGTTTTAAAGTCTTTATTATTATTTTTTTTTAAAGAAGAAATAAGAAAAACTCAAGCATATAGAGGGCACAAACTTGTTTTGATCAATGACGGCACTAACTTTATATCTTATTTATCTACTTTCAATACTTTCACCATTTTATCTTGATATATATTTTACACTTTTAAAACAACATATATACGTTCTTCGTTCTTAAGTACTTCTCATATTTTATTTTACATATTGTTTAAATAAAACTTTAATTAGAGAGTAAATTGACTAAATTATCCTTATTTTTTTTATTCATTTCAACTTAATACAATACTTGACCCTTTTGCACCATATTCATGACCAAGCGCAAAGGTAGAAATGAGCAAAGTAATGATATGTTTGTTTTCTAAAATGGCAAATACCTCTCCTTTCATTTTTAGTTATAATGATAAGATTTTGCACAAATATTAAGAAAAATTAATTAGGAGTTTAATTTGACTCATATAGCCCTTATTAATTTATTTTTTATTTATGTGTCTATTAATTCTAGAATAATTAATACTAAAGGCAAAGTTGAAAACACATAATCAATTCACTCTTAATTTTTTAAATTGACCAGTATTGCAAACAATAACTTTTAATATTCCTTACGTCCCATTTTACTCATTTCAAATTGACATTGCACATTGATTAAGAAAAATAATTACTAACATGACTACTTTATCATAGTACCCCTATTAAATGATGTTTGCATTTTAATTTGGAGAAATACAATTAATACTAAGGGTAAAAAAGGAAAAAAATTATCTTGTCTTGATTAATGAAAAAAGACAAGTAAAATGAGAAATCAAATTAGAAAATTTGGGATGAGTAAAATGGGACGGAGGGAGTATATGATAATGAAAATGAAACAGAGAGAGTATTATGAGTCATCTATTTTTAGTAAGGAAGATGTACATTATCTAGGAACGAAAGTCGTATTATATTTAAAAAGTATTGTACTTAATAATATAACCAACACATACCAATTTATTTTTTATACATTTATAATTATTGGCGTTATATACACGTTCAAAGCACGTACATTAAACTAATATATATTAAAAGTGTGAAAACCCTTATAAAAGTGATTTGAACTTTTTGTCCTACATTAAAAGACTTTGTATAGACAAAACTGCCATTTACAATTTTACTACATTATTATTTAATTATTTTGTAACATTTTAAGTGTCCCGTTAAAATTTGGTTATTAAATTTTTCCTTACTAACCAAGTTCTACTTTAGTAATTATTGTTTTGTCACGATCCAAAAATAAGGGTCATGATGACACTTGTCGCAGTGTACCTTGACAAGTAAGCCTATTACCTAAACTGATACAAAAAGGGAAAAAGACAAAAATATCCCAAGGTAAAGCTTCTAGAATGAAGCCGAACCATATAAGTAATCATAACAATGTGAAAAGAACTTATTCAAAATATCAATCACGCCCAAAACCAGGTGTCAATAGTGTAAGAACTACTAATACAATCCAAGAGTCAAATACATTGAAAAAATAAACATAAAGGAATAATATCTGTCTCCGAATACTAATAAAGACATAACTACTATAGAAAGATAAAGATAAACTTTGGACACATGAATGTCCAACCGCTACCTTAGAAGCTCCAACAATCTCCTAAATCAAGTAAGTTGAGGCGCGCTCGAGCTAGGACCTGCACTGAAAGGGCGCAGTAGGAATGAGTATGGTATATTTGTACTCAGTAGGTATCATAGGATGACTCCAAGAAAATATTAAATAAAGCATACAAAATATAAACTAAGGGCACGTCACCTGCAAGCAGAAAATGTCCCATAACGGTAGCCCACGCCGCTTGCACTAACATTTCTAATATATAACATATATTACAACAACACACCAAGATCTAGAACACAAGTATATATTATGTCACACATAAATAGAACAAGGGAGACCATGTAGATACAAGATCATCAAATACAAGTAAATGAAGGTAAGAAAAATACATAGATGACAAGTCAATATGGTAATACAACACAATATAAACACAAGAAAGTAAGTGCAATGTATAATGATGATGATGATGATGCACGAGGTTATCGCACAACCTCCGGGATCGTCGCACAATCCCCGTATACACCTACAGAGCTAAAGCTTCCCGACATAGGACCCGTGGGGGGTTCGTCAACCCATATACAATCCACATATCTCATATCTCCTTTTTGGAATATCCCTTGGAAAGGGTTTTATAAGGTGTTACAATGTATCCTCCCCGATACATCCCTCGGGGAGAGTTTTAAAAAGGTGTTGTTAGTGTTTCTCAGATGTTGCCACAGTGGTACTAATGTTTTATGAATGAGTATGATATGAGGATGTGATGCTCACAACCAATCACAATGAGTATTTTCACAATCAACCATAATGATATATTTCCACAACCACGTGATCTAATATCCGCTAATTATTTCAGTTTTATCCACGAATTTCCATATGTCTCATATGCCAATAAAGTATGAATATAATAAAAATATACCAATGGTACCATATTAAGAATCTTAACAAGACAATACAATTATTCACATGTATTCAAGGCTGTCAATATTCCATAGGACCCCACACGGTTACACATACCATATAATAACTCAATTTTGACAATTACATCATATATAGGCTCTCACATGGGCACAACACATAAATAGCCATTTTTAATGATTAGTTACCACCCGTAACATGTATTTTGTATCATCATTTACTACCCAACCCAATCTAAAAGAGTTAAGCCGTAACCTACCTCAAAAGTCAAAATCGCTCCGCTACACTTCGAACTCATAACCTTAATTTCCAGGAACGATCCCGAACTTCTCTAAAAATATCAAATATGGAATCTACGCGTCAAAATAAAATCGAAGACACCCATATTGACTATTTTTGTCTTAAATCATGATACATCTTAGTTACACCAGAATGGATACAATATCTGGAACAATGGGCCTCCTCCAAGATCAACCTAATCTAGTCACCCACTTTCGGCACACAAACTTAGCCTCCAATCCGCAAAACTCCATCTGAATCAAGTGAGGCTTCCTTAGCCTCCCCACTCAATACCTTATCTCAGATCGACCTCAATCCAACATTATCAAATTGATGAGCTCGAATCTGCTCCATCAAAGTAGATCTAGCATTCACAAATGCCAAAAAACACCCCGGTGTCAAAATATCAAGCCTAACCATCTGGTTAGCTAAAGACTAAACGTCTAAGGCCAAAGGCCTCTCTTGGGTCAAAAGATGCATCAAACTACCCATGATAATTGACTTTCGGCTCGAGGCATCCACAACCACATTAGTTTTTCTCGGATGGTAGATAATAGTCAAGTCATAGTCCTTAAGCAATTCAAGCCAACGGCGCTGCCTCATATTAAGATCTCGCTGGGTGAAGAAGTACTGAAGGCTACAATGATTTGAGAAGATCTCACAACGGACTCCATACAAGTAGTGCCTCCACAACATCAAGGCAAACACAACTTCAAATCATGGGTAGGATGATTCATATCATAAGGCTTCAACTGACTAGGTGCATACACAATTCCCTTGCCCCCTGCATCAACACAACAACTAACCCAACACATGAAATATCACAAAAGACGGTAAAGCCCATGCCCTCCTTGGGTAAAGACAATATAGGAGCTGAAGTTAACAAATCCTTGAGCTTTTGAAAGATCGCCTCACAAGCATCAGACCACTGAAAAGAAATCTTTTTCTAGGTCAACTTGGTCAATGGAGCTATAGTGGATGAAAAACCCTCAACAAAACGCCGATAATACCCGGCCAAGACAACAAAACTCTGAATCTTGATGGGGAAGTAGGTCTAGCCCAATCACGAACTGCTGCAACCTTCGATGGATTAACCATAATACCTTATTTAGTTGCCACATGACCCAAGAAAAAAATAAACTCCAACCAAACTCGCACTTGGAGAACTTAGCATACAACTTCTCATCTCTCAATCTCTGAAGCAGAATCCGCAAATGCTCCTCATGCTCAACCTCACTCTTGGAATACACCAAGATATCATTTATAAATACAATAACAATGAAGTTAAGATATGGTCGAAACACCCAGTTCATTAACTCCATAAATGTGGCAGGGGCATTGGTCAACCCAAAAGACATGACTAAGAACTCATAATGACCATATCGAGTCCAAAAAGCTGTCTTTGGAATATCTGAAGCTCTAATCCTCAACTGGTGATGACCAGACCTCAAATCAATTTTTGAACATATCGCAGCATCCTGAAGCTGATCAAATAAATCATCAATGCGAGAAAGAGAATACTTATTCTTAATCATCACCTTATTAAACTACCAATAATTAATATAAATCCGCAGAGACCCATCCCTTTTTTTCACAAACAAGATATGCGCACCCTAAGGTGAAATACTAGGTCAGATAAATACCTTCTCCAATAACTCCTGCAACTAATCCTTCAGTTCTTTCAACTCTGTTAGGTCCACCCTATAAGGAGGAATAGAAATGGGCTTGGTGCCCGGCTTAACATCAATAGCAAATCACTATCTCAATCTGGAGGCATACTAGACAAGTCCGTAGGTAACACATCCATAAACTCACAGACAACACAGACAGAATCCAAGGAAGGAGGAAATATAACACTGGTCTCATAAATATGAGCCAAGTAGGATAAAAAACCCCTCTCAACCAATTTATGAGCCTGAACAAAAGATATAATCCTCTTAGGACCCGAATAAAGTGCACTCTTTCAAGCTTTCCTTAGAACACCCGGTGAAGCTAAAGTCACAATCTTATCAAAATAATCTAAGATAATGTGATAATAAGCCACCTAATTCATTTCCAAAATAACATCAAAGTCAACCATATCTAACACAAACAAATCTACCAAAGTCTCACGCCCAACAAAAGTCACAACACAAGATCGGTAGACTCGAACCACCACTAAAGAATCACCTACCGGGGTAGATACACGAATAAGCATGGCAAGAGGCTCACTAACATAATCAAAACCTGAAGAAAAATATAAACACATAGAAGAAAGTTGAGCCAGGATCAAATAATACCGATGCAGGTCTGAAATAAATGGGGACAATACCTGTGATCACAACATCTGAAGCCTCTGTCTCTGGTCTGGCTAGTATGGCACAACACTGACCACGACTACCAACTGGATGAGTAGTCCCACGACGACCACCACGGGATCTACTACCTCTACTTCTTCGCATCTCTGGTAGAACCCCTACCCCTCACAGATAAAATAAGAGTAGCTTGAATCACCTATTGGGGAAAGTTCTTAGCCACATGGCCATTCTCATCACACACATAACAAATTCTATGACCAGTCTCAATAGAAGAAGGTACAACTGGGCCCGAATGGCCACCCTAAAATGCTGAACTAGAAGATCCACCACCTGAAATCTATAAAGCTGACTGCACTAGCCTACCCTGGTATCTACGAGAACCTTTAAAATCTCTGACTCGAGAGGCCTGAATCCTGAATTCACCAAAACATCACGCCTTTCTGGCTTCTCCCTAAGATGTACTAAGAATACCCTCTATCATCTTAGCATGATCCACAATATTCTAAAAAGAAGCCTAAAACACAACTATCTGAGATGTAGCTAACTGAAGGGAGACATCCAAAACCTTCACAAATTGCTAAATCTTCTCTGACTCAGTAGAAATGCTATCATAAGAATATCTTGACAGGGCATGGAAATATGTCTCGTACTCAGCAACTGACATGAAGCACTGCTTTAAATGATCAAACTCATCCCATATACGATCTCTTAAATTGAAAGGCATAAATTTCCCTAGGAATGCTATGGCGAACTAATCCCAAGTCATCTCAGGAGAATCACAGAGTCTACAACTGACAAGCAACCTCCACTAATCTTTCACCATATATCTCAACTAATAAGATGTAGTATGATCCACAACATCTGCGCAGAAAGAGTGAAACACAACACAGAACATAAGGTATGAAATAAATTTGCACAATAAAAAATAAAATAAGGGATGTTTCCAAAATACGTCCTATAGCCTCTGGAAGATGGATACAGACATCTATGTAACGATCTATGAGACTCTATTAGACATGTCATTTTGTCGAGACCAGTGAAAACTAGTGCTCTAATACCAATTTTTCACGACCTAAAAATAAGGGTCATGATGGCATTTGTCACGGTGTACCTTGACAAGTAATCCTATTACCCAAATAGATACAAAAAGAGAAAAAGACAGAAACATCCAAAGGTAAGGTCTCTAGAATGAAGCCAAACCATATAAGCAGTCACAACAATGCAAAAAAAACTTATCCAAAATATCAATCATGCCCAAAACCAAGTGTCAATAGTGTAAGAACTATTAATACAATCCAAGAGCCAAATACACTGGAAAAATAAAAATAAAGGAATAATATTTGTCTCCGAATACTAATAAAGATATAACTACTATAGAAAGAGAGAGGTGAACTTTGGATGCATGAATGTCTAACCGCTACCTTAGAAGCTCCAACAATCGCCCGAATGAAGTAAGTTGAGGTGCACTCGATCTAGGACCTGCACCAAAAGGGCACAGTAGGAATGAGTACGCTATACTTGTACTCAGTAGGTATCATAGGCCGACCCTAAGCAAAGTATTAAATAAAGAATACAAAATATACACTAAGGGCACGCCACCTGTAATCAGAAAATATCCCATAACGGTATCCCACACCACTTGCACTAAAAGTTCTAATATATAACATATATTACAATAACACACCAAGATATAGAACACAAGTATACATTATGTCGCATATAAATAGAATAAGGGAGAACATGTAGATACAAAATCATCAAATACAAATAAAGGAAGGTAAGAAAAAATACATAGAAGGAAAGTCAATATGGCAATACAACACAACATAAACACAATAAAGTAAGTGCAATGAATATGATGATAATGAAGCTCGAGGTCATTGCACAACCTCCGAGATCGTCGCACAACCTCCGAGATCGTCGTACAATCCCCGTATACACCTACAGAGCTAAAGCTTACCAAAGTAGGACCCATAGAGGGTTTGTCAACCCATATACAATCCACATATATCATATCTCCTTTCTTCTATATACCTCAAAAAGGGTTTTATAAGGTGTTACAATATATCCTCCCCGACACATCCCTTGGGGAGGATTTTAAAAAGGTGTTGCCAGCATTTCTCAGATGTTGCCACGGTGGTACCAATGTTTCATGAATGAGTATGATATGAGGATGTAATACTCATGACTAATCACAATGAGTATTTTCACAGTTAACCATAGTGATATATTTCCACAACCACGTGATCCAATATCCACTCATTATTTCAGTTTTATCCACAAATTTCCATATGTCTCATATGCCAATTTAGTATGAATATAATCAAAATACACCAATGGTACCATATTAAGCATCTTAACAACACAGTACAATTATTCACATGTATTCAAGGCTATCAATATCCCATAAGACCCCACACGGTTACACATATCACATAATAACTCAATTTTAACAATTACATAACATATAGGCCCTCACATGGTTACAACACATAAATAGCCATTTTTCATGATTAGTTACCACCCTTAACATGCATTTTGTATCATCATTTACTACCTAACCCAGTCTGAAAGAGTTAAGCCATAACCTACCTCGAAAGCCAAAATTGGTTTGCTAAACTTTGAACCCACAACCTTACTTTTCATGAACAATCCCAAGCTTCTCTAAAAATATCAAATATGAAATCTACGCATCAAGAAAAAACCAAAGACACCCTATGGACCCCCAAAATGGGTTCCCAAAAAAGAAGGAAAAATTAGAACTTTACGTTTAAAACATATTCCCCATATTTTTAGGAATCTACAGCTGAAGACCCAAGTCAAATCGAGTAAAAAACGAGGTTCAAATTAAAGAATAACTATTTTTGAGCTTTACCGGGTAAAATCTTTAAAATCTGGGTTAAAATCAAGAATCTAATTTATTTTGAAGGTTAAATTGATGAAAAACTAGTAATTATAAGATGAAAATATTATTCAAGTGAAAAGAAGTGAAATTGAGGTTTAAAATCAAGCCCTAAGATTTTTAAGGTTTTGAGAAATTAATTAAGAAATTACTAAGAAAAGGGTGAATTCATACCTTAAATCCATAACAAAATCAAGAAATATATATTAATCTAGCTTCCCAAGCTCCCACAAGCTTCAATTTTAAGCCCTCACACTATTTTAGTGTTTAACTCTCAAGAGAAAGGTGAAAGAATGAGCAAAAATCGGATAAAAAGGGCTATTTACACTGTACTCGGGTTACCTGACATTTAACACATAAAACTCAATCCTCAACACCAATTTACCCTTTATGTATCTAGTTGCACTAGCAACCTAGTGCACTAGATATTTTTAATTCGAAGCAGACTTCGACGGGTGCCCGAAATTTGATTGGAGTTCGATGTATGCAAATAAACTATGTAACCACACTAATTCGATGCTCCAAATTCAATGATGATATCAGAATTTAAAAAAAAAATCATTTTCACAAAGTCGAACCCCAAAACCCAAAATCATAATTTCTAAATCGAGGGTTGAAATGAGATTTAAAAGCCGTAAAATTATACCAAACATGTCAGCACCCTAAAATCGACGTTTTGAATCTGCTGGCAAAGTTGGATTTTCCATCCGAGGTTATTTCAAAAAAATGTGGGTCCCACATTTATATTTCTAATTTTTTCATCTTTTTGACCAAGTCTAAAATTGATATTCCAGAGCTGTTGGCGTAGTTTGTTTGGCCTTCCATCGCTAAGATTAAAAGATATCCCCATAAGTGTTAAATAAGGCTCTCGAAGCCATCAAAAACTACAATATCGTATAAATGGTACCAAAATGCATCAAAAACCATTCCAATCACTTCCACACCCCATAAGTACCATAATACAACTATAGAAAGAGGTAAAATAGTCAAATCACATAAAATCACAAATTTCACATATTTCATCAAATTTTTAGATCGTTACATGTCCACCGAATTTGTGAATTCCTTTTTAAAAATAATTTAATAAAAAATTGGTAGGTTAGTTTTGTAAGAATTCTACTTAAAATAGAAACAAATTAAGTAAACACTCCTTTTTAATATCAACGTCCAACTAAGTCTATGAGTGTAACAAACAAAAAATTTGATGAAATATGTGAAATTCATGATTTTGTGTGATTTGACTGTTTTACTCCTTCTCGTAGTTGCATTATGGTATTTCTAAGGTATAGGGATGACTTACATGATTCTCAATGCATTTTGGTACCATTTATACGATATTGTGGTTTTTGATGGTTTTGAGAGTCTTATTTTGGACTTATGTGGGTATATTTTGATCAGTGCAATGGATGACTAAATGAACTAAGCCAGAAGCTTTGGAATATAGATTTCAGGCTAGATAGACTTTTGGTTTAGATCCCGATTGCCCCAAGCTCATTTTAACCTATTGGTTAAAAAGTTGAAAAAATTTAAAATATGAGTGTGAGACGTACATTTGATCGAAAGAACCTCGTATGGAAATTTGAATTCGCCAGAAAATCTAAAATATCAATTTTATGATGGTAACATATTTGGTGTGATTTTATGGCTTTTAAATATCATTTCGACCCTCGATTTGAAAAATTGTGATTTCAGGGGTCAACTTTTTCAAAATGAAGTTTTTACGAAAATCTGATATCACCATTGAGTCCAAAGCGTCGAATTTAGTGTGGGTACATAATTCGTTTGTATATATCAAACTCAAACGAATCTCGAACACCTGTCAAAGTTCGAGTTGGACTTAAAGAAGAAAAATCTAGTGCATTGCAATTTTTTGGGTATAAAAACAGCTTTTCCACTCCTTTTTGCGCATTTTACTTATTTTTCTTTCTTGTTTCTTGAGATTTAAATCCTAAAATAGTGTGGGATCTTAAAAGTGAAGTTTGTGGGAGTTTGGATTTAAAGTAAGAATTCACCCTTTTCTTAGTAATTTCTTGATTAATTTCTTAAAATTTCAAAAATCTTAAAGCTTGATTTTAAACCCCAATTTCACTCCTTTTCACTTGAATAATATTTTAATCTTATAATTATTAAGTTTTCATCAATTTAACCTTTAAAACAACTTCGATTGATGATTTTAACTCGGATTTTAAAGATTTTACTCGGTAAAGGTTAAAAATGGGTTTTCTTCGATTTGAATCTCATTTTTGACTCAATTTTGCTTGGGTTTTTAGCTGCAGGTTCCTAAATTGAAGTAAAATTATGATTCTGCCCTTCTTTTTTGAAAACCCATTTCGAGGATCTGTTTTGATCCCAAACCAAAATTAGTCAATATAAGTATCGTTGACTTTATTTTGATGTGTAGATGCTATATTTCTTGATTTTAGTTGATTTTGAGATTATTTATGAAAATTATGATTATGAGTTCGAAGTGTAGTGAACTAGTTTTGGCATTCGAGGTAGGTTATAGCTTAACTCTTTTAGATTGGGATAGATAGTAAATGATGGTACAAAATGCATGTTAAAGGTGGGAACTAATCATGAAAAATGACTATCTATGTGTTGTGCTTGTGGGGGGGCCTATATATGATGTAATTGTTGAAATTGAGATATTATGTGATGTGTGTAACTGTGTGGGGTCCTATGTGATGTTGATAGTCCTGAATACATATGAATAATTGTATTGCATTGTTGAAATGCCTAATGTAGTACCATTGATGTATTGTGATGTATTCATACTTTTTGGTGTATGAGACATGTGGTAATTCATGGATGAAATAAAAAGAATAAGTGGATATTGACTCACATGGTTGTGGAAATATATCATTGTGGTTAGTTGTGGAAATATATCTTGTGGTTGGTTGTAAAAATACTCATTGTGATTGATTGTGATCATTACATCCTCATATCATACTCATTCATGAAACATTGGTACCACCGTGGCAATACCTGAGTAATACTGACAACACCTTTTTATAATCATCTATGAGGGATGTACTGGGAAGGAGATATTATAACACCTTATAAAACCCTTTCCAAGGGATGTGTCGAAAAAGAGATATGAGATATGTGGATTGTGTACGGGTTGACGAACCCCCCATGGGTCCTAGGTCGGGAAGGTTTGGCTTTGTAGGTGTATACGTGGATTGTGTGATGATTTTGGAGGTTGTGTGATGACCTTGTGCATCATCATCATCATCACTATTATGATATAATTTGCACTTACTTTATTGTGTTTATGTAGTGTTGTATTTCCATATTGACTTGTCATCTATGTATTTATCTTACCTTTCTTTACTTGTATTTGATAATCTTGTACCTACATGTTCTCCCTTGCTCTACTTATATGTGACATGATGCATACTTGAGTTCTATCTTGATGTGTTATTGTAATATATGTGATATATTAGAATTGTTAGTGCAAGTTGTGTGGACTACCATTATGGGATATAATCTAATTATAGGTGACGTGCCCTTAGTTTGTATTTTTTATGTTTTATTTTCTACTTTGCTCGAACGACCTTTGATACTTACTGAGTACAATTGGACAGTACTCACTCCTACTTCACTCTTTTGGTGAAACTTTAGGTTTGGGTGCCCCTCAGACTAGTTGATTTCAGGCGCTTTCAAATTTCTCAAGGTAGCGGTTGAACATTCATACTTCTAGAGTTCACCTCTATCTTTCTGTACTATTTATGTCTTTATTAGTTTTTAGAGATATATATTTTCCTTTGTGGTTATTTTATGATATATTTGACTCCGGGATTGTACTAGTAGTTCTTATAATATAGACAACATATTTTGGGAGCTATGGCTATATGTGTTGATTTTATTCTTTCTACTTTTATTATATCTATGTGGTTCGGCTTCATTCTAGAAGGCTTACCTTGGGGACATTTCTATCTTTTCCCATGTATGCATCAGTTTGGGTGAAAGTCTTGCTTGTAAAGGTTTGCCGCGAGAAGTGCCATCATGACCACTTAATTTTTAGGTCATGAAAAATTGGTATCAGAGCATCCGGGTTTCATTGGTCTTAACGGTGCAAAATGGGATGTCTAATAGAGTTACGTAGGTGTTTGTATCTATCTTCAAGAGGCTATAGGATGTCTTTAGAAAATTTTTCTTATTTTTATTCCTTATGATGAGAAGTTCTTTCATATATTATATTCTGTGTTATGTTTCGCTCTATCTATGGAGATGGTGTTGACTAGGTCCCACAAGAGTAGTGATGCAGAGACTTCACCTGGAGGGCGAGCCTCAAGTTGTGGACGGACTTGAGAAAGAGGATGACTTCGTAGTGTAGCCCCATTTAGGAGGAGTGCTAGGGACTCTCCTCTAGGCCTCGTGTTGAGCAGGTTAGATATATGGGTCCTACTCTAGTTCTTCAGAGTTCATTTGCCTTAGTGTTGGAGGGATTATTAGTGCATTTGCTAACCCATTTAGAGAGTTCTATTTTGGTTATCCCAAGTGTTCCTCTAGTTCAAACTGTGGATCCTCATGTTGAACCTACTCTTGGTTTGGGTACTTCTCAAACCTGAGTCCTATTCTATCTTCAGTGATGACATCTGACTATGGGGTTTCAAGATCAGAAGTCCATTCATCATCTATGTTACCTCCCCAGATGGGATCACGGCCTACCAAATTTACTATGCCTCTTCTCGTGGATAGTGTAGTGATTCTACTAAGGATAAAAAGAGCTTTGATAGGTTTAGTCGATTAGGTCCTCCCAAATTTGGTAGCATAGTGGGCGAGGATGCCTACGAGTTTTTGATTGATTACCGAGAGATGTTGCGCAATTTCAGTTTGCTCGAGTCTTATAGAGTTGCTTCTATATTTTATCAATTGAGAGATACAGTGAGAGATTAGTGGAGGTTGCTCATTAGTTATAGACCCCTTGATTCTTCTAAGATGACTTGGAATTAGTTTGCCAAGGCTTTCCTTGAGAGATTTGTGCTTTTTAGTTTGAGAGACCATATGTGGGACGAGTTTAATTATTTGGAGCAGGGCTCTATGACAGTTGTTGAGTATGAGGCACACTTCCATGCCCTATCTAGATATTCCTATGATAACATTTCCACCAAGTCTGAAAAGATTCAAAAGTTTATGAAGGGTTTGGATGTCTCTCTTCAATTGGCTACGTCTCAGATGGTTGTTATTGGGGCTTCTTTTTAGAGTATTGTGGATCATGCTAAGATGACACAGGGTATTCTTAGAGTGTCTTAGGGAGGCACCAAGAAGGCGTAATGTTTTGGTGAGTCCAAGAGTCAAACCTCTCGAAGTAGAGATTTTAAAGGTTCTCGTGGATACTATGGTAGGACAGTGCAGGAAAATTTATAAAATTTAGGTAGTGAACCTTATAGTTCAGCAGTTAAGGGTGGCCATTTGGGCCTAATTGTACCTTCTCTTTTTAAGACTGGTCGTAAAGGTTGCTATGTGTGTAACGAGGTAGGCCATGTAGCCAGGGACTTTCCTTGCCAGGTGGTTTGGGCTACTCCTATTACAACTGTGAGAGGTAAGAGATGCTACAAGAGGTGCAAGGGGAAGAGGTAATGGAGCTTGAGGGGGTGTTCATGGGGCCACTCAGGCATTTGGTGGTCGTGGGTATAGGTATCATCCCCAGTTATTTCAGACCTACATTTGTATTGTTTGATCTCAGATCAAATTTTTTCTATGTATTTGTGTATTTTGCTTTGGGTTTTGAGTTTGTTAGTGAGTCTCTTTCCATGCCTATTCATATATCTACCCTAGTAGTTGATTCTTTAGTGGTGGAACGGGTGCACCGATCTTGTGTTGTGACTTTTATCGGGTGTGAGACTTTGGTAAGACTTACTAGTGTTAGATATGGTAGATTTTGATGTTATTTTGGGTATGGACTAGTTGGCTCCTTATCATGCTATTTTAGATTTTTTTTACTAAAATTGTGACTTTAGCTTTGCCGGATGTGCCAAGGATAGCTTGGAAGAGTGCATTTCATCCGGATCCTAAGAGGATTATATCTTATGTTTAGGATCATACATTGATTGAGAGGGGATGCTTATCTTACTTGGCTCATATTCGTAACACCAGTGTTGTTTCACCTTTATCCTAGATTCTATCCATGAGTTTATGGATTTATTCTCTACAGACTTTCCTGGTATGCCTCAGGATTAAGATATTGATTTTGTTATTAATATTGAGCCGGGCACCAAGTCCATTTCTATTTCTCCTTATAGGATGGCCCCAATAGAGTTGAAGGAACTAAATAATCAGTTGCAAGAGTTGTTGGATAAGATATTTATACGACCTAGTGTTTCACCTTGGGGTACACCTGTCTTGTTTGTAAAGAAAAAAGACGGGTCTATGCGGATGTGTATTGATTATTAATAGTTGAATAAGGTGACAATTAAGAATAAGTATCATCTTCTTTATATTGATGATTTGTTTGATCAGCTTCAGGGTGTTGTGGTGTTTACGAAGATTGATTTGAGGTCCGGTTATCACTTGTTGAGCATTAGAGATTTGGATATTCCAAAGATTGATTTTCAAACTCGATATGGTCATTATGAGTTCTTGATTATGTCCTTCGGGTTGACCAATGCCCCTATTGCATTCATGGGGTTGATGAACATGGTATTTTGACCATATATTGTCTTTGTTATTATATTTATAGATGATATCTTGGTTTATTCCAAGAATGAGCTTGAGCATGAGGAGCATTTACGGATTGTGCTTCAAAGATTAAGTGATGAGAAATTGTATGCTAAGTTCTCTAAGTGCGAGTTTTGGTTGGAGTCTGTTTCTTTCTTGGTTCATGTGGTGACTAAGGAATGTATTATGGTTGATATAGCCAAGGTTGCAGCAGTTCATGATTAGGTTAGACCTACGTCATCCATCGAGATTCAGAGTTTTATTGGATTAGCAGGTTATTATCAGTATTTTGTTAAGGGTTTATCATCCATTGCCAAGAATTTGTGAGGCAAGCTTTCAAAACCTTAAGGATTTGTTGATTTTAGCTCCTATCTTGACTTTGCCTAGGGAGGGCGTGGGTTTTACCATCTTTTGTGATGCTTTAGGTGTTCGGTTAGGTATTGTGTTAATGCAGGATGGCAAGGTGATTGCTTATGCATCTCGTCAATTGAAGCCTCATGAGAGAAATTATCCTACCAAGGATTTAGAGTTGTGCTCAGTCGTGTTTTCCTTGAAGTTATAGAGGTAATACTTGTATGGAGTTTGTTGTTAGATCTTTTCATATCTCATAGGCTTTAGTAGTTCTTTAACCAGCGAGATCATAATATGAGGCAGCGCCGTTGGCTTGAGTTACTTAAAGATTATGACTTATCTATTCTCTACCACCCGGGTAAGGAAAAATAGTTGTGGAGCATGGGTAACTTAGCGCATCTTTTTACCCAAGAGAGGACTTTGGCCTTAGAGGTTCAACCTTTAGCTAACCAGACCATTAGGCTTGATATTTCAACACCTGGGTGTGCTTTGTCATTTGTGGAAGCTAGATCTTCTTTGATGGGGAAGATTCAATCTCATCAGTTTGATAATGGTGGATTAAGATTTACTCAAAATAAGGTGTTTAGTAGGGAGTATAAGGAAGCCTCACTTGATTCAAATGGAGTTTTGAGGATTGGGGGTCGAGTTTGTATACCGAAAGTAGGTGATTGGATTAGGTTGATCTTGGAGGAGGCCCATTGTTCCACATATTCCATCCTTCCAGGTGTGACTAAGATGTATCGTGATTTGAGACAACACTACTGGTGGGGTGGTATGAGGATGATTGGTATCCGCTATATTCCTGATGAGTCTTATGTCATTCGTTGGGAGTCGGTTTAGTCAGATGAGCAGTTGTCCTTTGTTGAGGAGCCGATCTCCATTTTGGTTAGGGATATTAGGCGGTTGGGCTCTAGGGTTATCTTTGTGGTTAAGGTTTAGTGGCGACATCGACTTGTAGATGAGGCTACTTCGGAGGTTGAGTCTGACCTTAGTTCAAGGATGAACTATTTTTAGTGGTGGATGATGTAACGACCAAAAAAATTTGATAAATTATGTGAAATTTGGGATTTTATGTTATTTGATAGTTTTACCCCTCTCCGTAGTTGTATTATGGTATTTCTAGGGTGTGGGGATGATTGGCACAGTTTCCAATATATTTTGGTACCATTTATGCGATATTGTGGTTTTTGATGGCTTCAAGAGTTATATTTTGGACTTATGTGGATATCTTTTGATTCGTGTGATGGATGGCTAAATGAACTGTGTCAGAAGCTCTAGAAAATTGATTTTAGGCTAGAAAGACCTTTGGTTAAGATCCGGGTGTACCCGAGCTCATTTCGACCTATTAATTCAAAAGTTGAAAAAATTGGAAATATAGGCGTGGGACCTATATTTGGCCGAAATGACCTCAGATGGAAAATTCAACTTTTCCAGCAGGCCCAGAATGTGATGTGATTTTACGGCCTTTAAATCTCATTTCGATCCTCAATTTGAAAAAATGTGATTTCGGGGGTCAACTTTTCAAAAATGATGTTTTTTCAAAAATATGATATCTCCACTGAGCTCGAAGCATCAAATTTAGTGTTGCTACATAGTTCGTTTGCATATATCAAACTCTGAATGAATGCCGAGCACCCCGCTGAAGTTCATGTTGGACTTAAAGAAAGAAGAATCTGGTGCATTGTAGTTTTTTTGGTATAAAAACAACTTTTCCACTCACTTTTGCTCATTTTTTTCTTGCCTCTTTAGAGTTAAATCCTAAAATAGTGTGGGAGCTTAAAAGTGAGGTTTGTGGGAGCTTGGGAAGCTAGATCAACATCTATTTCTTAATTCTATTACGAAATTAAGGTAAGAATTCACCCTTTTTTTTAGTAATTTCTTGATTAATTTCTCAAAATTCCAAAATCATAGGGTTTGATTTTAAACTCCAATTTCACTCTTTTTCACTTGAATAATATTTTAGTCTTATTATTACTAGGATTTCATCAATTTTACCTTCAAAACATCTTCGATACTTGATTTTAACATGAGTTTTAAAGATTTTATCCCATAAAGTTTAAAAATAGTTCTTCTTCTATTTGAACCTTGTTTTTTACTTGATTTGACTTGAGTTTTCAGTTGTAGGTTCCTAAAATTATGGAGAACACATTTTTGAAGTAAAGTTATGATTTTACCCTTCTTTTTTGAAAGCCCGTTTTGACCTCGAACTAAAAGTAGTCAATATGGATATCTTTGGCCTTTGTTTTGAAGTGTAGATTCTATATTTCTTGATTTTAGTTGATTTTGGTATTTTTCGTGAAAATTAAGGTCGTGGATTCAAAGTGTCGTGGGCCGATTTTGGCATTCGAGATGGTTTAACTCTTTTAGAATAGGCTGGATAGTAAATAATGGTATAAACTGCATGTTAAGGGTGAGAACTAATTATGAAAAATGGACATCTATTTGTTGTGCCTGTGTGGGGGCCTATATATGATGTAATTGTCAAAATTGAGATATTATGTGATGTGTGTGACTGTGTGGGGTCTTATGTGATATTGATAGCCCTGAATACATGTGAATAATTGTATTGTTTTGTTGAAATACCTAATGTGGTACCATTGATGTATTGTGATATATTCATACTTTTTGGATTATGAGACATGTAGAAATTCATGGATGAAACAAAAATAATGAGTGAAAATGTATCATTGTGGTTGGTTATGAAAATATATCTTGTGGTTGGTTGTGAAAATACTCATTGTGATTGTTTGTGAGCATTACATCCTCATATCATCCTCATTCATGAAACATTGGTACCACCATGGTAACACCTGAGTAACACTGACAACACCTTTTAATAACCCTCTATGAGGAATGTGCTTGAAAGTAGATATTATAACACCTTATAAAGCCCTTTTAGAGGAATATGTCAGAAAAGAGATATGAGATATGTGGATTGTATACGGGTTGACGAACCTCTCATGGGTCCTACGTTAGGAAGGTTTAGCTTTGTAGGTGTATACGAGGATTGTACGATGATTTTGGAGGTTATGCGATGATCTCGTGCATCATCATCATCATCATCATTATCATATACATTGAACTTACTTTATTATATTTATGTTGTGTATTATTGCCATATTAACTTGTCATATATGTATTTGTCTTCCCTTCCTTTATCTGTATTTGATGATTTTGTATCTACATGTTCTCCCTTGTTCTACTTATATGTGACATAATGCATACTTGTGTTCTATCTTGGTGTGTTATTGTAATATATGTTATATTATAAATGTTAGTGCAAATGATGTGAGCTACAGTTGTGGGACATTTTCTGATGGTAGGTGACGTGCCCTTAGTGTGTATTTTGTATGCTTTATTTTGTACTTTACTCGGTCGGCCTATGATACCTACTGAGTACAAGTGGACCGAACTCACTCCTACATCACCCTTTCGGTGTAGCTTTAGGTTCATGTGCACCTCAGACTGATTGATTTCGAGCGCCTTTAGATTTCACAAGGTAGCGGTTGGACATTCACACATCCGGAGTTCACCTCTATCTTTCTGTACTAGTTATGCCTTTATTAGTATTTTGAGACAAATATCTCCCTTTGTGGTTATTTTTATGATGTATTTGACTCTGAGATTATATTAGTAGCTCTTATACTGTTGACACCAGGTTTTGGGAATATGACTGCATGTGTTGATTTTTATCTTTCTGCTTTTATTATATCTATATAGTTTGACTTCGTTCTAAAAGCCTTACCTTGGGGGCATTTCTATTTTTTTCCATATGTATCAGTTTGGGTGCGAGGTTTACTTGTCAAGGTTCGCTGCGACAAGTTCCATCATGACCTATCGATTTTCGAGTCGTGACAATGAGTCTTTGTCTCTTTGCTTATTTTATTTAATTTTTAATTCTCTTTTGGCACTTTGACATTTCTTTATAACTTGCAGGGTTGTTCATTGCTTTTAAACGTTGTTTTGGCTTTTTAATATTGTAATTTTTTATGTGTGCTTTGTGGTATTTTGAGATTCTATTATTAATTTTTATCTAAATTGGTTCATATTATTTTAATTTTCATAATTTATATTTGCTAGGTTGTGACCTCGCCCGGAAGAAGGTGGATGACAATTTTAATTCAAAGTCTAAACTTTTATGTTTTCTTAGATATGACCTCATCCAAAAGAATGCGGCAAAGATTAAAATTTTAATTCAGATTCTACGCTTAAAAAAACATAGATAATTGAGTTATAACTTCTACTAATTTAATTTAACATGCAATTTTATTATTTTCAAAATTTAGATGGTCTACCTTAATTTTTTATATAGGAGAAAATTATTCTCTCAATAGTATTTTAATTTTTTTTATCCATCATATGTGGTTCAATTGATTAGTCACAAAGAATTTGAATTTAACAATTTTAATATGCATCCTGATGTTGTCGTAAGTGTATCATATACATATTTACATCTAATTATGTACGTTCTTTTATTGAAGATATATACATGTTGATTGTTAGTAAATGAAAAGGGTAAAAAGTTTGTCCATGGATGGCCATTTGTTGTAGCAAGGTAGAGGAGTTATGTTGAATAAGACCAAAAATAGTATATTAAGTGTTTTGCAGGATTATTGACATGAAAGGTGGTGTTGTAGGTGGTAATATCACTAAGATATATATCTATTGTACGGTTTGATGCAAATTGTTTTAATACTATAAATTTGCTTGTATTTGATGAATGTTATCTTCGATTAAATTTCATTGATCAACTGGAGAAACTGTGGGTAACAAAGTATGATTAAATTTGAGCTTAAATACTTGATTCTTTATTATATCTAAACATTTATCATTGGTCTCTGGTGCTCAGGGTGTTCTAAAGATAAATTAGATTGTTGAGCTTTATCTAGACATCATTGACAAAAATGCAGATGGAAAAATCATTTATAAATCAATATATTCCAGAATTATGTCATTGTTTGCGGACCAAAATAAGCTTCAGTTTGCTGTGACTGGAGCCTTATTAGGGTTGGCATATCAATGGATCCTGCCCTATCACACAGTGATATGCTTATTGGTCAAGTTCTTGAAGACATCGTTATACTTCCTGAATAACATATTAAACTTAAGGTTAGCATTCATTCTTTAGCCTTTTTAGCTTTTGACATAGTTTTCTTATTTCTTATACTAAATCGTGTCATTTTTAGCTCCTGTTGATACACTTTACCATTTTCTTTTTGACTAGACCACTAGAATATCTACTTGCAACTTATTTCATATCATCTATGTTATCTTCAGATCAGGAAAATTAAACTGCTACGTCGACATGTAGGGGTTGAGAAAATGACTTGGGAAAGTAGGTTTCGAATTTGGGGAAGAGTTAGGTTCTAATATTGAATATTTTTTCCATGACAACTAGATTATTATAGTGAGAAAGAATTGTGTGGCATTACAATTAATTGCACCCGTATGAACTGGCATAACTGAGAAAGTGGTGCTCAACCGTCGAGTTGGTGACCACTGGCGTATCATTGGGTAGGGTGAGATTGAAGAAGAGTGTCTCTCGATATGCTAGCTACACCCACAGAGACATTCTCTATACGTTCAAGAAACGCTGCTCTGCGTCTTAATTTTTCTCTCTATCTTTTTCTTTGATAAGTAGAAATTTTTAATTCATTAATTTTCTCATTTTATATCATTAATTAACATTTCTCATTTTATATATAGTATTATTGATTAACATGAGACACTTATAATGTCAAATTATATCTTTTAAATTGATATAATATTTATTTCAACGTTGATTGCTATTTTTAGATAAATTTATTCCTTTGTATATAATTTTATTTATTAACACGAGATACACTACAAAACACTTACACTTGACTGGCATAATATATATATATATACTGATTTTGGTATGTTGTAGTGTTTTTACTTTTTATCGGTAGATGCTTCATATATACTTTATATTCACTTCACATACACTTTATAAGTATATATTGTGGTGGTATCATACATTATGTGAGGAGTATTACTGATTATATGAAACAGTCCTTAGTGGTACCATGCTAGTATATGATATACTATGATGGTATCACTGAGAAATTATGAGGACCCCCTCCCGAAGGACTGCTCACTAAAGAATTATGATATCATAGTGTTATATATATAATGTGTTGGCATCATTGAGGAATGAGTTGGTTGTGCATGAATGAATAAAGAAAACCTTAATACTACCACATCGGCATATTCATATACTGTGATGGTATCATACATAAATGTGTAGTTTCTTTATGAGTGACTTGGTCATTCATTAATGATACCATGATAGTGTATGTATGAATGACCAAGTCACTCATAAATAAATCACACATTTATGATACCATCACAGTATATGAATATGCCGATGTGGTAGTATTAAGGTTTTCTTTATTCATTCATGCACAACCAACTCATTCCTCAATGATGCCAACACATTATATATATAACACCATGATATCATAATTCTTTAGTGAGCAGTCCTTCGGGAGGGGGGAGGGGTCCTCATAATTTCTCAATGATACCATCACCATATACTAGCATGGTATCACTAAGGAATATTTCATATACTCAGTAATACTCCTCACATAATGTATGGTACCACCACAATATATACTCATAAAGTGTATGTGAAGTGAATATAAAGTATATATGAAGCACTACCGATAAAATGAAAAACACTGCATAATACCAAATCAGTATATATATATATATACTAACATGTTATTAGTGAGAAAAAATCAAGTGATTCTTAAAGGAACCACTCACTTATGCATGATACCAAATTAGTATGTACATGCTATTGTGGTATCATTAAGGAATGATCAAGTTATTTGGAAAGGAACCACACACCTATGCATAAACCTATCACTAGTATTTTTTATTCATTCATGCACAACCAACTCATTCGCCAATGATACCAACATATATACACTGACATGATATCATTAGGATTTTCTTCAGTCTGTAATGATACCATAACAATATATATTGTCATAGTGTTATTGATGACTTTTCCGATCCTTCAATCCGACCTCTATGATACCATGACAGTATAGTTACTATATAATATCATGGTATCATTGACGTGTACTTTAATTCTTAGTGGGACCTCTATGGTACCATCATAGTATATCTATATATCATCATGGTATCATTGCTATTTCCTTTAATTCTTCAGTTAGACCTTTATAATATCATCACGGTATATATACTGATAGGGTATCTTTGAGGTTTGCTTCGGCCTATTTAACAACTCGCGACTACCCATAGTCGTTACATGGTGATTAGGACCACAAGTGATCCCAAGCTAACCCTTATACTGGCATAACTCATGAGCAACGGAATATAAAATAAATAAATCTAAAGAATAAAGTGGAAAATAAATCTTTTCTAAACTTGATCAATGAAAAGCTACATTAAGATGAATACAACACTGCTTATACAAAACAAAACTGAAACTGAATACATCAACTATACTGACTGTCTATAAAGTCTCTACTATACTGACTATAGATAGCTGGGATGCGACTCTAACTACCACTAATCAATATATATTAGTAATAAAATAAAGTACATGAATTGCATCTAACTGAAGTCCCTGAAGTAGGAGGACACATTATCTGCAGGCCGAAATCTGCAGCTGTCTGATTATGATGTGCATGCTACAATTGGTACCTACATTATTAAAAACTATAGCACATAGACGTATATGTGGATCAGTACTTTTGGAATGTACTGAGCATGTGGAGGTGAATGCATAAGTAAAACAATAATGCACTATTCCTACAACTGTCAAAAACTACATGCTAAGTGTAAGTGACTCACCTTGGCTTGAGTAATCAAAACTGTAAAATCATAAACTATGAGAAGTAAAGTGTAAAGGTAATTCTGTGAGCCACCACACTTAGTTCTAAGAAGTTATAGCCTTATTCTATTTTCAAATCATGTTGGTTAAGTGTAAAAAAGGCTCACCTTTATCATAAGAAAACTGGAAACTGAAATCTGATAACTGAAGTCTTATGTAAGACAATATCAGAGTAAATTTGTAAGCCTTTACACTTAGTTTCTAATCTTAATGTAAGACAATATCATCACCTCTATCTTAATGTAGGAAGAGGTCATCGAAGGTCTAACATATAAGGACCTGAAGCACAAATGAATACTATATGTAACTTTGACACTTAATTGAGGCCTGCAGAATAGAATGTCAAAGGTATGGATTTATTAAAGAGATCTAAACTGAGGGCATAGATGACATAAATCTGAATTTCAATAGGATCATGATTTTCTGAGAACTGATCATACTCTGAAACATGAGTTCATACTAATCATATGCGGTTCAACATAAGATTGGAATTCATAGATTCATGAGGAATAACTCGAATCACAGAGTGAAGCTATTACTTTCTTGATAGGAGATGAGAATGGACTTGAGTAAGCATAAAGTGCATAAGCATTGGCCTTTAGCATAGATCTATCACGCAAGACATGGATTTGGCATGATAATGACTGAAATCCAAGGAATACTCTAGAGTATGAAGGGATCACTACTCATCACAACTCTTATTGACATGTATCACAATCTAATCCTCAAAAATTTATTTGGTTCTTCACGCTACCATCTCCCTTTTAGGTCAAAGTTGACATTCTAAGCTTATAGGTCTACTCCATATCCTTGAAACTGAGCCAAATTTCTTTTCTCTGACGGGCTACACATAAATGCTAAACTCACATTAATAAACTATATTTTGAACTTACTGACTTTATTTTTAAACAACCCTTTCATATACCATCCGTAACTTTCTAGCTTCAATAATCATCATCAAAGACTTACACTCTCATTTGCAAACATATCTACCTCACTAAACACATAATCACCGCCTACCAAGATCACACTTCTATATTTACATTCTCCCAAAACCATAATAATCAAATTCATACTTAAAAGACTCAACACCATCTATCCAAAACTCCTCAACTTAGCTATTAAAAACACTGTGTACTATATAACTAGCCTTTTCCACTTAATAACTCAAGGGTCCCATTGACTACACACGATACTTAATAAGCTTAGAAAATAATGCAACACCATATCACCTAGGGCATACCTCTACATCATACCTACAACATCATACTTAATCTCAAATCAATAAACTTAAATTTTTGCATTCACTGTTTCAAGCCTATTGGTTCACCTCCATATAACTAGCATCACTAACCAAGCAATCATTATATCCACCTTGATGATCATCCACTGTTCAATCTTATTGTCTAGTGCTACGCATAATTAACTACCGAACCTCACATACTATTCTCACTTGGAAGATATAAAATAAAATATCTAGAAACACTAGTCCACTAGAACTTCATGACAACAATAATCGTTCATAATATATTAAAATATGTTAGCACATCCTCCTTCTACACATTATGACTATTTACCTATCTATACACCTTCAACTAAACTCTTTTTTGCAATCTCAGGGGAAGCCTATATTAACAATACTCAACCATGAAATACTTTCATTAATAACCGATACTTTTCTAACAAAATAAATACCATCAATAACTCCTTTGATACTTAAAGAAAACAACAATTCACCTTAACTAATAGCTCCTTCTCTACCTTCCACTAAACTGACAAACAAGGACATTTCACTTCACTACTAACTCTATCGTATACAAAAGTTTAGCTATATATATTCAATCAATCGCCCTCACTATCTTTCTTGTCACTACACTTCTACACCCATACTTTCAACTATAAAAAGGTTCTACTACTTAAAAATCATAACACTCTAGGTTTTAATATCCCTCGAATGCAAACTCTATTTAACCATCTAGGTTCAGACTATCTTCTCCCATGAACACTATTTGTATTGAAGGGTTAATGAGGAATCTGGATACATATCTTACTCAGTCTTAACTGAAGGACTCTAGGGTATGAGTAAATAACTTTCAACTTGAGGAACTTATAACACACTAGCGAGCTCCTCTCAAGCCCCTTGTGTAACTTCTGAAGTTACTAATAGTAAATCTGAGAGCATCATCTTGGGAGGAATTGGAATTTTCTAACCATGTTATCTCAAGAATATAGCATAGATGGAGAAGTATATATTAATACATGAATAGACAAAAGTTTTTGAAGGAATAACTTTATAGCACAATCTAGAGTATGAAAGAAAGAAAACTTTTCTTAAATGCCCTGTAGCCTATCAGAGAAAAGTAAAGACTTCTCTGTACCATTTCATAAGACTCTACTAGACACAACTTCATAGACACCCTAGGACACTTGAACCTTGTGCTCTAATACCAAGTTTGTAATGACCTGAGACTATTCCCTAGTCATTACACAGTGCTTAGGACAACAAGTGATCCTAAACTGACTCTTATACTGGTATACCTTATGAGCAACTGAATAAAATAAATAAATATAAAGAATAAAACAGAAAATAAATCTTTTCTGAACTTGATCAACGCAAAGATACATTAAGATGAATACAACTCTGCTTATACAACACAAAACTAAAACTGAATACATCAAATATACTGACTGTCTATAAAGCCTCTACTATACTGACTATAGATAACTGGGATGCGACTCTAACTATCACTAATCAATACATATGATTAAGAAAATAAAATACATGAATAACATCTAACTGAAGTCCCTAAAGTAGGAGGACTCATTATCTGTAAGCCGAAATCTACAACTGTCTGATTATGATATGCATGCTACAATTGGTACCTACATTATTAAACAATGTAACACATACACGTATATGTGGATCAGTACTTTTGGAGTGTACTGAGCATGTGAGGGTGAATGCATAAGTAAAACAATAATGCACTATTCCTACAACTGTCAAAAACTACATGCTAAGTGTAAGTGACTCACCTTGGCTTGAGTAATCAAAACTGTAAAATCATATATCATGAAAAGTAAAGTGTAAAGGTAATTCTGTAAGCCACTACCCTTAGTTCTAAAAATCTATAGCCTTATTCTGTTTCAAATCATTCTGGCTAAGTATAAAAAAGACTCACCTTTATCATAAGAAAACTAAAAACTAAAATCTGATAACTGAAGTCTTATGTAAGACAATATCTGAGTAAATTTGTGATCCTTTACACTTAGTTTATAAAATCTATTCTGTCAATCTCTCTTAGGAATTAGGAAATCTGAGAGGTACTTCTAATCGACATAAACCATGTGACCTA
Source organism: Capsicum baccatum var. pendulum (assembly GCA_030864225.1). Taxonomy (NCBI): domain Eukaryota; kingdom Viridiplantae; phylum Streptophyta; class Magnoliopsida; order Solanales; family Solanaceae; genus Capsicum; species Capsicum baccatum. The sequence goes on along the minus strand of CM061557.1, from coordinate 68,995,294 downwards.
TCATGGAGTCCAAGATCTCGTGCCCACATTGGTAGAGTTGTTCTACCCTTGCCATCGAAATAAAACCTAGCTAGAGTGATCACTATACTGAACCACTAGGGGTATTAAAACCTATGGTGACATGTAGTTCTGGGGCATGAGACCTTGGAATCATACCCAACTGGTGCTAAATACTACTCCCAATCTGTTGCTCAGAACTTTAGAAAATCTATCTTAAAATAGCACAAGGGTTTGTAATGAAAATCAATTATGCTTCTCTTCTTTAAATCTCAAACTGTATGAACAATGTGGATTCTTTATCTTAGCTTAGGATCAAAATATCAAGATTCTTTATTAAATCTTGGTAAATAATTCATAAGAGAGGCTCAAAATTATAATCTTATTGAGATATCAATACTTCAAACTTAGGGCTTTAAAACCCATTCTTTAAACTCATGCAAACTCATAGGAAGATGCCATGATCAATACACTTCTTGAAATACTTCAACAATATCAAAGTAATGAAATCAAACTCAGAATATCATGCTTAAAACTCAATTGGAAATCTGTAAAATCATCTCACATGCATAAAGATGTGAAAATAACATGTAATTCAATATTTAAATCACCTGTAATGTCATAATCCTTAAATAATGATAATTGGGTATGAACCCTAAATTAAAACTCATGTAAATTCATATTCAAAATTAATTTTGGGCACAAGGATGAAAATGTATCCTTGTTCATAAACCCCACATACCTTAATGGTGACGAAATTGTTGAAAGATTGGACCTTCAAGCTTGATTGTGCAAACCTAGTTGTTTTTCTCCTCTTATGTTCTTAGATGATGAACTTATGATGTTAATAGGGTTAAACGTGTTTATGATCTATAAATCTTATGTAGTTATGTTTAGGAACGTTTAAGAGGTGTCAAATGACTTAGTTGCCCTCGAAATAACTCAAAAACAAAATGTCTAGGTCGTTGTGCCTTGGGGTTTGCATTGCACAAGCTATGGAAAACTTTAAGGTTTGCATCGCATTCCTTATGGAAAACTGTAAGGTTTACGTCACACTCCTTATGGAAAACCCTTTCCAGTGAACGTTTGCGATTGTTAGGCGACGCACACCCCTTTGCAAAGCCATAAATTTTTGCTCGGGTATCGGATTAAGGCAAAATTGGTATCGTTGGAAGATAATTCGATTATATACAATAGATGTGTACATAAGTTGGGTTGGTTCAGTTTTTATTAAAAAAAACAAACAAATAATGTCGGTTTATTAAAACTATAAACCAAATCAAACCAACATAAAATTGGTTTTTTCGATTTAGGTTTTAGTCGGTTTTTTTGGGTTTACATTTTTTTGGATCTTTTTTATAATCTTTAGTTTTTACAATTATATTGTGATCAAAAACTAGATCAAATATGTTTTCACTCATGTGCCAATGAAAAACCATAATTATGAAAAGACGAGAAGCGAAAAACTCTCTTGAAACTAAAAAGTGAGATGAAGAGTAAAAAGTTTAGGTTTTAAGTTTATATTGGGTTTTCGATCATTTAATTATCAATTAATGGATAAATATTACAACTTAAAGGCCCAAATCTAAATATGGCAAAATTCAGAAATAACATATTTATCCCCTTAATTATGAGTTTCATAGTAACAGTTTCATAATTACATAATATAGCAAGTTGTATTTTGTATTTTGCAAGCTGTTGCTACAAAAATACAAATACATATGATTTTTACTGCCCTTATGATAATATGTATTTTGTATTTTTGCAAAATATTGCTACAAAAGTACAAATACATACAAATACATATGCTACAAAATGTAATTTGATAAAAGTGTTGATATTTTTTGTAATTTAATACTTAAGTATGCTACTTTATGTATTTTTTTCAATATATATCTACATCTACTTTCAAATTATTGAAAATTACTAAAACTAGTTGAAAAAGTATTTAAAAAGTAGACTATAATTAATATTTTATGTAGAAAAAAGTTTGAATATTATATATATATATATATATATATATATATATATATATATATATATATATATATATATATATATATATATATTATGTCGGTTTGATTCGGGTTCGGTTTGAATTTTTTTTGGTTATCACCAAACCAAACCAAAAATGATCGGTTTTGTTTTTTCTAACACCAAACTAATCAAACCAAACCATAAGTCAGTATGTTTTTCGATTTGGTTTGGTTCGTCGGTTCGGTTTGACTTGACGGTTTGGTCTGTACACCCCTAACCTACAATTTGGTGGGTCTTAAGATGACAAATTCCAAATACACATAAAATTATACTCGTTCAAAGCTGACCCTTGTGAAACCGAACATCAAAATTTGGCCGAATCTAAGGTTCTTAGGTCAAGTTTGTTCTAAGTGATTCCTATGAACATTTTTCACCTCAAAATCACTTCACACACTAGGATAAGGATCATGCAACATGTAATAAACTACAAATCATGGGATTAGAGTTTACAAATGTAGGAACAATGGATCAATTTCTAGCTCAAAAAATACGGGGTGTTACATCTTATAATGAAACCATCACAATATAGTCATAGTATCATTGAGGTCTGCTTCAATCCTTTATGATCCTATACTATGATAGGATCATAAAAGTTTGTTCTAGTCCTTTAATGATAAATTTCTTTTCTTCATTATTTTTTGTTGTGAATTATTTATATTATTTGCTTATATTTTTATTAGTGTAAAGTAGTTAAATAATATTTTTACCTTTATATTTTAATAGAAAGAAATGAATTAATTAAATAAAATATGTATTTTTATTAATTTAAATTTTAATAAATAAATTAGTATATATATATATATATGTATATATATGTGTGTTTTTGTGTGTGTGTGCAGCATCCTCATAATCGTTCTGGAGGCCAAAATTAAAGTATATAAATACTTGCCTAGATCCATAGGGAATAATTGCATCCCTAAAGTGCACTTTTTAATACGCGTTGTCACAGATCCCTCTTCTCTTTGGCGCCAATTTCCACGTATATGTACACCTTCTTGAATGGCTCCTGAACTTCAACAGCTTTTGGAGAGGGAGGATTGAATCTTTTTTGATTCCCGATCGGAGAGTACGTTGCTAATTACTTTTTTTCTTCCTCCTAACCAACACTGTAGGAGTGTATGGCTCCCTCACCTTATTTGATGGTATGATACCCTTCTTGGGTTTGAATTCCTCGACAACTTTAGAGATAGACTCACTTTTTCAAAAAGTTTATACTGGCTGTCCTTGCACTCTTCACATTCGCAACGAGAACACGAGGGTGAAGAGGGGTGAGAGGGACCTGTGTAAGGGTGAGAATGGGTCTTATCAAACATATTTATTTTTTCTTGAGCATCAACATGATCATCATCATGAGTGGTAGCAGCATCATCATGTCTTCTACCAACACCAACAACTCCACCAGAAGAAGCACCCGAATCTGCCTTAGTAGGTTGGTCATGAAGAGCCTCAACATTAGGCTGACCTTGCCTAACTGCACTTCTTATGGTTGTTAATCCAGCCAATTCCTTCTTTATTAACTCCACCATTGGGTCTGCTATAGTATCAATATAACCTAGAGTAATATAAAAAGTCATCACCGACTCCTTCTCAGTAGGCATGATCCATGGATGCACAACCTAGAAAAAAAAGACAGATACATTTCAATCTTATAATATAATAATTTTCACAGTTGTATTACATTTTAACAGTCAACTTCTACAATAGATTAATAATATATTGCATCAGATTACCCATCTGTTTCATAGTTTACAGTAGATGGTTAAAATCTATTTGAGTCAGGTTCAGAGAACCAGAGTAACACATGGATATTCTGATGCAAAATATCAATCATCTGTCACAATAGATTACCAATCAGTTGCACTATTTGCACAAGACGGGTAATTTGTTGAGTTACATGTTATGCAATAGATGATCTGCATATCACAACAAATTAATAATATTTTACATCATATTACACATCTGTTGCATAATTTGCAGTAGATGGTTAATCTTTTAGGAGTTGGGTTTAGAAAACCAAAGCAACAGATGGATAATCTAATGAAAGATATCAATCGTCTGTCACAACAAATTATCCATCTGTTGCACCAGTTGGCACAGGAGGGGTAATCTTTCATAACAGATGTCCTATCTGATGCATTAGATATAATATCTGGTGCATCAGATATAACATCTATTGCACCAGATATAACATCAGTTCAATCTTTTTCATTGAGTAAAATTATTTTACTTGAAGAAGACGTACTGCATCATCTGAAAGGTTGAAGAGATCAGCCTTCTTAATTTTGGTATTGTTGTTTGCAACCAACCACCTAAACATCCTTGGATGAGAAACCTCATTCAAGTAATCCATTACCTATTTTTGGAGGGGAGGAATGACTTCAAATGCCCAAGCTTAAAAAATATAAACAGGAAGCAAGAAAAAATGTCATAATAACTATATTCAATATAAATTAAGGGATAAGTAAAAATAGTGATTAATTTTACCATGAAAGCCCAAGGAAATCCATATAATATGGTCGTCCCTGAGGATAGCTTTGTCAGTAAATATTGGACAGTCAAGTAGAAGCTGTCATATCCCTAGGGATAATTGTTGAATTTATCGAAATCCTCAGCATGCACCAACAAATCATCTTCTATGACCTTGTTGATATCTCTTACCAATATAACTGAATGGGCAAACCAAACTAAGCACAATTGCTCCATGTACTTCTTTGGTATGGTTTTATCCGTAAGACCTGTCAACAAATCTAATGCTTTATAGCCACGTCGAGCAATGTCAAATAATCCATCTATTTTTTCATTGCATTTTCTTGACTTGGATCATTTGTGGGGTGTTCCCTTGGCGATAGATGGTTCTTTTGGATGATGGTATCTCAAGCTTGTCATTATGGCAAACACTTGCAAGCCAAAATAAACCGGCATGCCATGGTAGTTGATCCAGATTTCATCCATCTATTTGCCCACTTCTTCGAATCTTCATCATCCCCCACATACTTGATCTTGCACTTAAGAAGACCATATACCATCCTTATATGGAAATGGGAAGGGGGGTCCTCAGGCAGCTCAAGAAACCATCCAAAACAGCTCTTCTTAAAAAGACTATCTATGTTTTCATTCTTCATAATTTTCCTAAAATAAATAAATTTTCTCCCCATCTATCAAGTACAATTTCACCAGTTAGTTCTTCTTTGCTTTTGGGTCATTTATTGGCATCGCAACTTGAAACTTGTCAATACTAAAAGTTTTAACAGGGTCATGCTGGGATGTCGATATTAATTCACGCCCCATTGGTGATCCATTATCATCATGTTGATGATCATCTTTTTTCTCTTTCTCACTCTCTAATTCCTACTCTTTCTCACTTTTATTTTCTTTATCACCATCTACAGACCCTTGTCCACCTCCCTCAATATTGTTTTTATATATCTTCTCAGTTTTACTTTTCCCTGACTGAGATTGTTGAGGAAGCTCCTACGAATCTCTCTATATTGTAGCCTTTTTTGGGTGGTCAGACGTTGATCCACTTTCACTTTCGTTTCTTTTGAGAGACATGTTTTACCTATAAAAACAGAAAAAAAATTACATTACAATGATGTATGCATAAATTTTAAAAAATACATTACAAACACCACCAGTAGACACACCAACATCCACCACTACCACAATCACCACCAACCAATGCCACAAATACCACGAATATCGACACTATCGATAACCATCACAAATACCACCAACCAATGCTACCACAAACACCACCAACAACCACCACCATTGCCACCATGACGACGATGACGATGGCGATAACCACCGCCACCACCAACACCACAAACACCATCCAACAATACCACGACAGTCAACAGAACACTGTGATAGAAACTACGGTTTTCTCAAGTTCTTCCTATGATTTCACTATCAAATTTCAAAATTTTAAACCCATTATCAAAGATAATACAACCAAAACTTTTCTTTTTCATTAATAAATTAAAAGATCTTATTTTTTAGAAAAAAATAACAAATATAGAACTCTTCTCAAACTTTGTTACCTACAAAGATAGATAAAATGACTGATACAAGCAAGAATAAAGTCAAAAATAATACCTATATGGACGAAAATGAGAAGAAAATTGATTTGTTGGGAAGGGTAGAACAATTTGCTAAGTAGTTGTTGTCTGTACTTCATAATTGAGTGAGAAAGATAAAAGAGCGAGAACTCGAGATTTGAAACGAAGAAATATTTTTCTCACAAATAGATGATTTGTATGGGTTGATTTATATTTTGAAAAAAAATGACAAGTTTTGAAAATGGTAATTTGGTCTGAATTGATCTTAATTATTTTTTAAAATTATAAAAGATATGCATAATTTTTAACCCTCTCATCATGCAATTACCAAAAGACTCAATTGAAGTTGTAGTTAACTCTATGAACTCACCCCTGGTCCTAGATTAATCAATTTAGGTATATGAACTCAATTGAAATTGTATAAAAACAAATGTTCAACTTATTGCATCAGATTACACATCTATTGTAATCTGTTGTGACAGATTAAGTAATCTATTGTGATAGATTACCTATCTGTTGTAAAATATCAAATGGATTGTCACATGTCACAATAGATTACCCATTTGTTGTAAATTATCAAATAGGCGCTGCCATCTGTTATAGTTGAACCTATGAGAACTCACCCCTGGTCCTAGATTAATCAATTAAGGTATTAGTCTAACATATGAGGTAATAAGAATTGGTTCAACTCAGAGTGTTTGATCGACGACTCTAGTCAAGAGAAACGCAATACCATCTCATAATACAATTGCCAAATGACTCAATTAAAGTTGTAGTTGACCCTATGAGAACTTACCCCTGGTCCTAGATTAATCAATTAAGGTATTAGTTGAACATAGAGGTAGTAAGAATCAGTTCAGCTCACAGTGATCGATCAATGACTTTGATTGAGAGAAACACAATACCGTCTCATTATGCAATTACCAAAAGACTCAATTAAAGTTGTAGTTGACCCTAAGAGAACTCAAACCCGGTCCTAGATTAATCAATTAAGGTATTATTCTAAAATATAAACTCAATTGAAATTGTATAAAAATAAATGTTCAACCAGTTCCAATAGATTAACTATCTATTGTAAATTATCAAACAGATAAAGTTATTTGTTACAACAGATTATGCATCTGTTGTAAATAATCAAACAAATTAAGTTATCTATTGCGATAGACTACCTATATTTTGTAAATTATCAAATGGATTAAATCATAGTCGCAACGAATTACCCATCTATTATAAATTATCAAATAAGTACTGCCATCTATTGTAGTTGACCCTATGAGAACCCTCCCTGGTCCTAGATTAATCAATTAAGGTATTAGTTCAATATGTGAGGTAGTAAGTAAGAATTGATTTATCTCAAAGTGATCAATCGACGACTATGGTCGGGAGGAATGCAATACCATCTCATCATGCAATTGCCAAAAGACTCAATAAAAGTTGTAGTTGATCCTATGAGAACTCATCCCTGGTCCTAGATTAATCAATTAAGGTATTAGTTGAATATATGAGGTAGTAAGAATTAGTTCAACTCAGAGTGATCGATCAACGACTCTGGTCGAGAGAAACACAATACCGTCTCATCATGCAATTGCCAAAAGACTCAATTGAAGTTGTAGTTGACCTTATCAGAAATCACCCCCGGTCATATATTAATCAATTAAGGTATTAGTCTAACATAAGAACTCAATTGAAATTGTAAAAAATAAATGTTCAACCTGTTGCAATAGATTAGCCATCTATTGTAAGTTATCAAAAAGATTAAGTTATTTGTTGCAACAGATTACTCATCTGTTGTACATTATCAAGCAAATTAAGTTAACTATTGGGACAAATTACCCATATGTTGTAAATTATCAAATATACTAAGTCATATGTCACAACTGATTACCTATTTGTTGTAAATTATCAAATAGGTGCTGCCATCTATTGTAGTTGACCCAATGAAGAACTCACCCCTGGTCCTAGATTAATCAATTAAGGTATTAGTTGAACATATGAGGTAGTAAGTATGAATCAGTTCAGCAAAGAGTGATCGATCAACGACTCTAGTCAGAAGGAACGCAATACCGTCTCATAATGCAATTGCCAAAAGACTCAATTGAAGTTGTAGTTGAATCTATGAGAACTCACACCTGGTCCTAGATTAATCAATTAAGGTATTAGTTGAACATATGAAATTAGTTAAAATTGTATAAAAACACATGTTCAATCTATTGCAACAAATGTCTTTTCTATTAGATTTAATCATACATATTAAGTCAACTATTGCAACATATTTGTAATACCCCGTACTTTTCCTAGCTTGAAAAGTTTCTCAAGAATGTTAGAAACTTTCTTTGAAAGATGAATCCACTTTTGTACACATGGTATTTTCAAGATTCTCTCTTTGTATCATGTGGGGAATCAAATAAGCTTTCCATCAATACAAAATTCGCCCAAATCCAACACCCGTGTGAAGAGTTAGAGCCTTTTTAGTAAGACAATGTATCACTTGAGCCTTCAGCGCATTGCAGAGATAGATCAAATAGCAATTGCCAATTTCCAGTATTTCTCCACGATAGTAGCTATCGCACCAAACTTCCAGGTTGCAGATAAGGTGGCAACGCGATAGCTCCGCATTGCGCCACCGTGCAATTTCCCATTTGTCACTTTCCAGCGACTTGGCACTATAGTGGCGCGTCGCGCCAAGGATGAAAATAAAAAAAAATTCTTAGAAACTAAAGATGCATCTAGGGTTAAAAGGGTCAATTTCCCACCCCTATATATACCCAATAACATTTGATTTAGTTATTTTTTACCCAAAATATACTAGTTTCTCTCAAGAACAAGCTAGGATTTCTATTGGGGATTCAAATTCAAGAAGCTTTCACCGTCAATCCTCAAGAAATCATATCCCAGGAATGCATAGTGTTCATTCATGGACTCCTTTCGTCCATGAAGCCCAAGAATCTGTTTTCTAAAGTAAAGATTTTATATTTTCTTTATGAACGTCATGTTGGGTTTATTTTGGGTATGTTGAGAATGATCAATTGAATTCAAATCCATGTTGGGTGATTAATGTTATGTGGAATTGATTTGTACAGATGTATATTCATGTGAACCTATGATTAAACCCTAGGATAATGAAATTAGATGTTGAATCATGATGTGTAATTATTGTATAATGGTGTCTACATATATTATGCCTATCATGTGTTTGATTAAATGTCGATATGAAGGAAAAGTGCCCAACTAGAATGATATTATGAAATCCCCATGTTTGTACAAGTTTATGCATATCACATGTTTGATGAAGTGCTTCAATATATGAATTATGAATTGTGTTATTGGTCATATGTTCACGTAAGTCATGCTATGTCAGTTTATTTCCTTAGAGTCTTAGGGGTACTTGTTCCCGACAATTTACCTATATGCCTAGAGCCATGTCATGTTTTCACGATCCTCTCAGTCAAGCTATAATCCATAGAACTCAGTTAGTCTTATGACTTAGGAAAACCCAAAAATCTCAGAAATCTCAGTAATCTTAGTAGTTCAGTAATCTCAGTAATCTCAGTACTCAGTAATCTCAATAACCTCAGTATTCCCAATCAATCTCAGTAACTTCAGTATTATCAGTCAGTCCTCAGAACTCAGTACAGTCAGTTAGTTAACAGAACTTAGTAAATTCAATTTAGTTTAGCTCCGCTAAACAATACCATTAGTATCAGTTCAGTTCAGTAAATCATGTTCAGAGTCTATTCATATGGGAGTAGGAATTAGCACCGAGTGAACTCAAGGATGGGAACACACACTATCAGATGAGGGCGTGATTCTTAGAAGTCATCCTTGCGTTCCAGAACTATGTAGCCAGCATAGGTTGAGACATCAACACTGTCCGATGAGGATTGATGAGGTGGATAAGAACTGTCAGATAAGGGCCTCACCATTCTCTTTTGGGGACACTATCAGAAGAGGGTTGCCCACAACTTGTCTTTACTAGTAGCCCGGTATTGACACCCTTCTAATTGGGTTTACAGATTAGACCCTAACTCAGCCATAATAGCATATTAGGGGCATGTTGATTAGATAACTACTTCCCACAGTATCAGTTATAGATCCAGTCTCAGTAATAGAACTTAGTTCAGTTCAACAGAAATCCAGGACTATTAGATATAGTCAACTCAGTATAGTGCAGAACTCAGCTAGTTCCATCAGTATCAGGACTATCAGATGTAGTCACTCATGTTATCAGTATTCAGACTCATTAATCATGTTATCATGAACCCAGTTAATAGTATATTAATTTATACAAAACTCATGTTATCACTATTCAGGTTTAGGATTGTAAGATACAGTTAATCAGACCAGTTTTTCATAATTAGAACTGTCAAAAATAGTTATTCCTTTATTAATAATATGACATTAGTTCCTCAGTACTCAATAGACTCAGTCATTCAGTATCCTAGTATTAGTACTCAGATATCAGTAGATCCACGTTATCAGAATTCATGAGTTAGCGTTATCACGATCTCAGTTATAGTTACGTATGCATACATGTATTTTCATATTCATGTCAGTCATTCAGTTAGTATTATTCATGCATATGAACCTATTGCATTCAGCCTACCTCACTTTTATACTAGTACATTTAAAGTACTAATGCATATGTCCTATGGTGGCTTATACCATAGGTTTAGAAGCACGAGCTCTAGAGAACCAGTAGCATCCCAGTCCAACGATCAAAGTTACTAGTGATTCCTCATCTTTTGAGGACATGATGATCACATTACTATTTTAGTTTTCAATTTATTTCAGTAGTTAGAGGTGGTAGGGGACATGTCCCATCAACTCTTTATTCAGACAGTTTAGAGGCTTTCATACTATAGTATGTTCAGACAATTATCTCAGTTGTTTTGGTATTTTTATACCATACTTTTCAGTTATGTACTAGTATTGAACCTTTTGGACTTTCAGTTCATGTTTTTGCATTTATGATATTATTACTATTATTCAGTTCTCAGGTTACAGATATCAGTTATGGGTTAGCTTGTGGTCCTTTTTGGTCATGGGCACCATGTAGCATTTTGGGTACCAGCTTTGGGGGTGTTACAAACTTGGTATCAGAGACTAAGGTTCAACAGTGTCCTAGGAAGTCTGAAAAGCCATATCTAGTAGAGTCTTGTACATGCGTGTGTTTTGCACCAGACTTATGTGCAGGAGGCTAAGAGATGTTTTAGGAATAGTTTCCCTTCTTACATGTCTCAGGTCGTGCTATAGAAAGGTTCTCTAAGAAACTCATGTAGATTCTCCTTATGCTTTAATTATGTCAACTTTACCTTACTTTCAAGGTAACAAAACGGTGAAGCTCAAAGTCCTAGAGATAGGGCTTTCTCAGACAGTTCTTGCAGACAGTTCGTATGGGATTGCCCACAAACTCATAAGTATCCCATCTGTTCAGTTATGCTTCAAAGTTGAACAACTCTTATTCATGATTATGAGAACTCATGCGTCATCAGATCCCTTCTTAGAATCCTATGATAGCATATGACCTAGAGTTAGAAGCATGAACTCAGGAGTTTAGCAGTAGTAGAGTTGGGATAACATTATCCAAATTGAGCAGATTATGTATTCATGGGGATAGATGTACTAGAGTAAATATTAGGCTTGAATAGTGCAAGCTAGCACTTAATTTATTAATTTGATTGTAAGTATGAAGGTGTGGAAGTGATTGAGGTGATGTGGTATTAGTAGTCTATGAAGAAATAGAAGTAGATGATGTGTTTAGTAAGGAAAGCATGTGTCGAACAGAGTATTAGTTGGTGACAATGATTGTAGTTTAGTTCAGAGTTTAGTAAAGTACTCACAGACTTATGATGATGGCTTAAAGCTAAGGTGGAGATGATAGATCAAGTTACTAAGTAGGCTCTCAAATCCTAGTAGTAATGCTAGTACATATAGAAAAGAAGTAAGGGAAGATGATTCCTGACCCAACCTTATCTCAATGTAAAGTTTGGTACTTTAGTCAGCATGATGCCTACGTATGCTTCATATCTCAGTTCTATGAAAACAACTTATATTCATACGCTTCCTAAAGAATCATGTACAATTCCAGTTCCCAGCATAAGGAGTTCAGTTCTATTCCCTTCAGTAATACAAATCATGTCCTACAAATGTAGAAAACTCCAAACTCAGGTCATATAGCTCATTAATCATGTACACAGATCATGTTTTACAGCATACTCAGCTTCTATGGCTCATTGTACGCCTCTACTGATAAGTTAAATTTAGACCATGTTACGCATATCCTCAATTTATACCTCTTGGTAAATCCATGATATTTATATTCTATTCCTCAGGCCTCAGTCATGTGTCAAGTTCAGTTTGTGTCCATTCATGCTTTATGTCCTCTTGATTTAACCCTTTAGTGAGCTCTCGCTGTGAAAATAGTGTAGTGGAGAACAACTGTTTAGAAGGGAGAAAGTGGATATTTCATATTAAGATAAGATTGCTTCATGCTTATTTTACATGAGGGTGTAGTGGTGAAGATAGGCTTGAATATCATGTTAGTGTGTAAGTAAATTGCTAGCAAGAGGTTGTATTTAGAAGTTGGGAAAGTACAGAGTATGAGTGTGCATTCGGATCTCAGACTTATGTCAGCCCCCGTCGTGTAACTATCATAATTCAGTTGCTATCTCAGTACAGTTTCAGTGTTCAGTACTTAGTAATCAGTGTTCAGTCTTAGAATTAAGCACTTCAGTATTAATATAAACCTTAGTTATCAGAAACCAGTATTCAGTTACAGTTATAGTCCTAGTTACGGTTACAGTCTTAATTACCGTCTTATCTATAATCATAGTCCAGTCCTAGTTCAGTAATCAAGTTGGTAACTCAGTTTAGTTTTGGGTTTACTTGACCATAGTGTACAGTTATCAGCTACTCAGTTGTCAGCCTTCTAGTACCTTAGTTTACAAGACTGTTCTAGAAACATATTGTACTCTTGGTATTGCATTCTCAAATAATACAATTACCCTCAGTTCATGCTTAGTATCTCATGTCAACCAGTCAGTCCTTATCTCTTATGCATGACGCTCTACAGTTGTAGTCCAGTTATTCAAGACTAAGTACAGTTCAGTCTTACACGTCCAGTATTCAACTATCAGCTATCTAGTTAATCAGATAGTGTATCTATGCACTCATGTTCAGCACCCATGTGAATATTTTAAGTAGCCTCAGTTGCAGTGCAAGAGACTTAGTCATTTTATCTTAAATAGTGTTCGTAGGCCCCAACTCATCTTACCAAATTTTAGCCATATGATGATTTTCTTATTTAGTTGTCTTGTTTAGAAAAGGACAAGATTTCCTTGCGCCCTACAGTCATTAGAAATCTAGAGAAAGAGTGTCATAGAAATTCTCCAATTGAGCGTAAGTTTTCAGCATGAGTTAGTCCATAAAACCAGAAAGTCAGTCTATCATTCAGACAGACAAGTTCACATAGTTTGGGTTTCCGTCCCTTCCATCTAGATGTACTATATTAAGCCTTATGAATGTAACCATTCTAAGATCAACCGACTAGATAAATACAAGCTCAGCCCAGTTCATGTATCATGCTTTATTTTCAGATCCCAGATATTCAGTTAAGACAGCTCATAGATGCCTTGTGCATCTCTTTAGTTTCCTCAGTGACTCAGCCAAGTCAGTCTTCTTCGAAGGGCATAGCATCCCAAGGGGGAGATACACTATAAATCCCTTAATCTTTTATAACATAAGCATGCCAATCTCTTTTCACGTAATGAATCCAGTTTGGAGTAAGGGGTACTCATAAGTTGACCCTCAAGCTCTAACTATAGTGGTACTCCATGTATTCATAACTTAGTTCAGTTCACAAAAATTTAGTTCATGCTCCATGTTTCAGTCTCAGTTATGTCCTCATGTTCCCGTTCATGCATACTCCTAGCATAATCATGTGTTCATCGTATTTATGGCTTAAGTAATGGGTTTTTCTTGCACTTACTCAGTTCCATGTTCAAATTACCATTACAAACTTGGTATTTAGTTCATTCTCAAATTTCCATTACAAACTTGGAACTAAGTACCCTTGCATAAGTACCCTTTTATATTCAGCCATGCATCTATATAGCAGTTCAGGCACGTAATTATGCATTAGACATGCATTCTCACTGTGAGAAATTTAGTTCATCAGAATATTCAGTCATGTACTTATAAGTCAATTATCAGTCATGCACCAGATATGAATCAATTCATCTTATTAGTCATGCATCAGATGTGCATGTTCAATATGTTATATTTAGCCATCAGTTATGTCAGTCATGAAATCATGTTCAATCCAGTCATGTTTAGTATGTACATAGGTTGTATTCTTTCCCTCTCACTCAGTCTCATTTGAGGACAAATGTTCTCAAGGGGGAGATATTGTAATACCCCGTACTTTTCCTATCTTAAAAGGTTTCCCAAGAATGTTAGAAACTTTCTTTGACTGATGAATCCACTTTTGTATATGTGGTATTTTAAAGATTTTTACTTTTAATCACGTGGGGAATCGAATAAGCTTCCCATTGATACCAAATTCGCCCAAATCCGACACCCAAGTGAAGAGTTAGAGCCTTTTTAGTGAGACAGTGTATCACCTAAGCCTTCAGCGCATCGCGGAGATAGCTCAAATGGAAATTGTCAATTCCAGTGTTGATCCACAATATGGTGCGTCGTGCCAAACTTTTAGGTCACAGACAAGGTGGCAACGCGATAGTTCTGCATCGCACCACCGTGAAATTTCCCATTTGTCACTTTCTAATGACTTGGAGCGATAGTGGTGCATTGCGCATAGGATGAAAATTGAGAAATTTTCTCAGAAAATAAAGACGCGTATAGGGTTAAAAATGTTAATTTTCCACTGCTATATATACCCAATAACACGTGATTTAGCCATTTTTCACCTAAAATATACTAGTTTCTCTCAAGAACAATCTGGGGTTTCTATTGGGGATTCAAATTTAAGAAGGTTTCACCATCAATCCTTAAGAAATCATATCCCAGGTATTCATAGTGTTCATTCATGGACTCCTATTGTCTATGAAGCCCAAGAATCTCTTTTCTAATGTAAAGCTTTTAGATTTTCTTTATGAACTTCATGTTGGGTTTATTTTATTATTTGAGAATGATCAATTGAATTCAAATCCAAGTTGGGTGATTAATGTTATGTGGAATTGATTTGTATAAATATATATTCATGTGAACCTATGATTAAACCCTAGGATGATGAAATTAGATGTTGAATCATGATGTGTAATTGTTGTATAATGGTGTCTACATATATTTTGCCTATCATGTGTTTGATTAAATGCCGATATGAAGGAAAAGTTCCCAACTAGCATGATATTATGAAATCCCCATGTTTGTACAAGTTTATGCATATCACATGTTTGATGAAGTGCTTCAATAAATGAATTATGAATTGTGTTATAGGTCATGTGTTCACGTAAGTCATGCTATGTCAGTTTCTTTCCATCAAGTCCTAGGAGGACTTGTACCCAACAATTTAGCTGTATGCTTAGAGCTATGTCATGTTTTTACAATACTCTCAGTCAAGCTATAATCTATAGAACTCAGTCAGTCATGTGACTCAGGAAAACCCAAAAATCTCAGAAATCTCAGTAGTTCAATAATCTCAGTGATCTTAGTACTCAGTAATCTCAATAACCTCAGTATTCCCAGTCAATCTTAGTAAGTTTAGTATTATCAGTCAGTCCTTAAAACTCAGTACATTCTGTCAGTCAATGAAACTCAGTAAATTCAGTTTAGTTTAGCTCCACTAAAAAATACCATTATTATCAGTTCAGTTCAATAAATTATGTTTAGAGTCTATTCAGATGGGAGTATAAATTAGCATCGAGTAAACCCAAAGATGGGAACACACACTATCAGATAAGGGTGTGATTCTTAGAAGTCATCCTTGCATTCCAGAACTATGTAGCCAGCATAGGTTAAGACATCAACACTGTCTGATGAGGGTTGATAAGGTGGATAAGCACTTTCAGATAAGGGCCCCACCATTCTCTTTTGGGGACACTATCAGATGAGGGTTGCCTACAGCTTGTCCTTATCAGTGGTGAGGTATTGACACCCTTCCAATTGGGGTTACAGATTGGACCCCAACTCATCCATAGTTCCATATTAGGGGCATGTTAGTTAGATAACTACTTCCCACAGTCTCAGTTACAGATCTAGTCTCAGTAATGAAACTCAGTGCCGTTCTATAGAAATCCAGGACTGTCAGATACAGTTAACTTAGTACAAGTAGAAATCAGCTAGTTCCATTAGTATCAGGACTTTCAGATACAATCACTCATGTTATCAGTATCCAGACTCAGTAATTATGTTATCATGAACCTAGTTAATAGTATATTAATTTATATAAAACTCATGTTATTATTATTCAGTTTCAGGACTATCAGATACAATTAATCAAACCAATTCTTCATAAATAGAACTGTCAGAAATAGTCATTCCTTTATCTGTAATATGACATCAGTTCCTCAGTACTAAATAGACTCATTCATTCAATATACCAGTATTAGTACTCAGATATTAGTAAATCCACGTTATCAGAATTCATGAGTTAGCGTTATCACGATCTCAGTTATAGTTACGTATGCATGCATGTATTCTCATGTTTATGTTAGTCAGTCAGTTAGTATTGTTCATGCATATAAACCTATTGCATTCAGCCTACCTCACTTGCATACCAGTACATTTAAAGTACTAACGCATTTGCGCTATAGTGTCTTATATCATTGGTTTAGAAGCACGAGCTCCAAAGAACCAGTAGCATCCCAGTCCAGCGATCAGAGTTAGCAGTGAGTCCTCATCCTTCGAGGACATGATGATCACATTACTATTTCAGTTTTCAGTTTATTTTAGTAGTTGGAGCTAGTTGGGGACATGTCCCATTAACTCCTTCTTCAGAAAGTTTAGAGGCTTTCAGACTATAGTATGTTCAGACAACTATCTCAGTTGTTTTGGTATTTTTATACCATACTTTTCTTCAGTTCATGTATCTGCATTTATGATATTATTACTATTATTTAGTACTCAGGTTACAGATATCAGGCATGGGTTAGCTTGGGGTCCTTTGGTATCATGGTCACCGTGTAGCATTCTGGGTACCAACTTTAGGGCGTTACAATATTACACATCTATTGTAAATTATCAAATAGGTGCGCATCTATTGTGCCAGATGATCGGGCTTTGGAAATTTTTAAACAAAAATTGTCATCTGTTGCACTTAAGTGTTTTAAGACCCTTTTTAAAGCAATTTATATATTTCCTGTCTGAGATAAAAAAGTTAAAATACTAAGTCAGTAAAAAATATTACTACTTTGATAACTCAAAAATCTCTTGAGTGAGTAGTCTTATCTGATCTTTTCAATATTACCGTATCCTCGTGCCCCTCAAAAGTTATTAATGAATATTTAAAACCCATATCTAGAAGAATACTGTCTCCCTCATCCATAAAGTAAGACAAGGCTCTACTCATCTATCACTCTTTTTTCCCTTTTTCCTCTCTTTTCCCTCTTCTTTCGGATAAGGATCCTTTTGGATTTCAGCCGATCAATATCTTTTCTCGACTGAACTAGATGTTCTGATCCCTTTGCTTTTTTCATGTTGCAAGTATGGTTCACTATTTCTCTTTCAATCTTGTCTTCTTCTTTGCATGTCATTTAAATTAGATATTTACATCTGTTGCTATTAATGATTTACCCATTACCAGTTTCCTATTTATTAAGAAAATTGAAGGAAAGGTGAATTTTAAGTCTTGAATGAACGAACCATTATTTTTATTAAAATATGCTAAAAATTCATCTGTTGGGAGAACTTAAAAATCCTTGTTGTCAGTATACTTTGATGAATCAGCTATTGGAACAAACGGAGCAACTGTTTGAAAAAATCAAACCAGTAGCAAGACTGGTTTAATTTATTCCAATAGATGAACCATCTATTGCAACATCTCAACCATCTATTACAAAATACCTCATCGGTTTAACAGATGGGTAATTTATTGCATCAGATTGGTCATCTATTGATTCACTCAATTTTGTATTACCCTTTTGTAATATTCTTTTTGTTCTTCTCTTGTTTGACATCAAATGTATTTCTCGTGTTTGAAGATAGAAGGAAGTGAAACTGGATCTAATTTTTCCCGACCAGTATTAAAGGCTAGAGTAAAGATAGGTTCGGAGGAATAAGCTGCTTGCAGATGGAACCACTTCATATGTGGGAGGTATGTATTACTAATCAACCTATCGTGAAAACACACATCCATTACAATGATTTTGTGAATGTTTGTTCTTTACCTACTTGGCGTTAATCCTTCAAACAAGATATGACATTTTATAGTTAAGATTGTTAGGTTTGAATTGGTAAGGCTAAGGGACCAAGTAGGTGGTGACGATACCCTGTGATAATTTAATGACCGTTTATGATCATATTTTTGTGTTAAGTTTGGGGAAGGATTCAAGTTTTCGCGGTGGTTTAAATATCCAATAGTGATTGGACTAGTTTTATTGGCTCAATGGACTTCTTGAAAGGCCTCTGAAGACTCGCACTGCAGCAAATAACGATGGAACCAATAAAAATTCCCCTGGTCCAAATTTATATGGATGAATTGCTGGAGGAGACTATTATACAACAGTAGGTGCTTGGGAGAATACCTGTGTGGGAAGGGAGAGGTTGAGAAGGCCATATATCATCTAAGACCTTGTTTAATAAGAAACACAGGGTAGGAAGGAAAGTGTAGCAAAATTAGTTGATGAAATTGACATGGAAAATGAAAAAACTGGATGAGCTATAAATGTGAAAATGTATCCAAAAATGAAAATCTATCAATCGTTGAGAAAAATAAGAATGGTCAAGAGGACTGGAGCTGGTCACTTTGCTAGAGGCTGCAACTAGCGAGCGTGGCCTCAATGAAGACCCACAAAATGCACGACTAGAACTCTAAGGAAGCAGCTTCGCGAGCATGAAAGGTGGTAAGATTGTCGGTCAGAATTAAAACCTGAACCAACTACTTCTGAATTAAAAATATGAGATCAGGCCAAGGTGGCAATTTCTCAAGTTAAACTTGCATCCCATGCCTCCTATTTATGGCTCTGGTCAGGTCAAAGGCAGTGGAAACAACAAGGCATGGGATTTCTACCCAACGTCAGACCTTTTTATTTCTACTACCATTGACCTGATCATAGCCACAAACAGAATGCATGGCATGCAAGTTAGACTTTAAAAATTGACGCCTTGGCTTCCCTTATTTTTAATTTAGGAGTTGTTGGTTCAGGTTTCAATTCTGACTGACAATCGTACCAATTTTCTATGATCGCGAAGCTTCTTCCTTAGAGTTCTGGTCCTTCACTTTGTGAGAGTCTTCATTCAGGCCACACTCTCTAGTTGTATTCTCTTGCAAAGTGTCCAGCTCTAGTTATGTTGACCATTCTTCTTTTTCTTCAACGACTGACGGATTTTTATATTTGGATACACTTCTATATTTGAAGCTCATCCAATTTTTCGTTTCTTATGTCAATTTCATTGCCCAGATTCGCTAGAGTTCCTTAGTTGCTTCCCTGTATTTAGGCGTGTACAGACCAAACCGTCGAGTCAAACCGAACCGACGAACCAAACCAAACTGACAAAAAAAATTGACTTATGGTTTGGTTTGATTGGTTTGACGTTAGAAAATAAAAACCGACCATTCTTGGTTTGGTTTGGTGTTAACAAAAAAAAGTCAAACCAAACCCGAATCAAACCGACATAATATATATATATATATATATATATATATATATATATATATATATATATAATATTTAAACTTTTTTATACATAAAATATTAATTGTAGTCTACTTTTTAAATATTTTTTTAACTAGTTTTAGTAATTTTCATAATTTGAAAGTAGATGTAGATATATATTAGGAAAAATACATAAAGTAGCATACTTAAGTATTAAATTACAAAAAATAGCAACACTTTTATCAAATTACATTTTGTAGCATATGTATTTGTATGTATTTGTATTTTTGTTGCAGCAGTTTGCAAAAATACAAAACACATATCATCATAAGGGCAGTAAAAATCATATGTATTTGTATTTTTGTAGAAACAGTTTGCATAAATACAAAATACAACTTGCTATATTATGTAATTATGAAACTGTTGCTATGAAACTCATAATTAAGGGGATAAATATGCTATTTCTAAATTTTGTCATATTTAATTTGGGCCTTTAAGTTCTAATATTTGTCCATTAATTGCTAATTAAATGATCGAAAACCCAATATAAACTTAAAACCTAAACTTTTCACTCTTTATCTCACTTTTTAGTTTCAAGAGAGTTTTCCGCTCTTTTTTTTTCATAATTTTGGTTTTTCATTAGTGATATGCCCAAATTATAGCTCTCGTGAGAAAGTGTAAGCGGTCGCTGTCAAACATAGAACCCAACTGGGTTGGGTGTCGAATCCCACAGGGAATACTCTGATCACTAAGTGTTGCAATTATTAGTAGACTGTTGGTCGAAAATTCCACAGAAAGGGGGTTTGATTTATGCGTGAATTAATAGTATCAAAGTAATGAATGAGACGAAGTATTTAGTAAGATTTAATCACAGAGAATAATAAGTTAGGGTTATGTCCACCTTGTAAGTTCTACTTCTCTATTAACTATGAGTAATGCGGAATTTAGACATGCATGCACTTATAGAGAATCGTATTCTAATTCTAAATCCAAGTGTTTCTCAACCATCAAGGATTTATTTCACTTTAGCTCTCTCGAGCCTAAAGTGTATACTAATGGTACGAACTCTCCAAGAATTTAATCCGGTTAAGGCATTAACGTGTAAATAGAGGTTGGAAGCCCTATTTCCTTGTCATACTCTCTTTTCCAAACATGTAACTTTTCTCTCGAACAAGTTAATGCTATAATGGCGTATTCTCTATGTTTGCAACCATAATAATTCAATCAAAATGAAGAGAGTAATGATATAAGTAGCATAACACATCAAGAATTCACAAACTCATAGTTAATAGATAGTATCTTACGAGGTTTTCATAACCCTAACAGAGAAGTTTAGCTACTCATGAGTACAACGGAAATCAAAGTAGACATCATCATCATACCAAAACTAGACAAACTCACGGTGGAGATGGTTTAGAGTCACTAAGAGGAGAACGTCGTTCCCTCTCTCTGTTGGTGTAGCCTTAGCGTTTTCTCTGTTCTAAAAACTTACAAAATCTGAAAACTGAATAATGACTAAATTCTAATGATAATTGATTAATGAATAATGCTGAAAAATTCAGCAATAGGGTTTTTATAATATCCTTGTCCACTAAATTGCTACTGCCTCCTAAAGTATTTAAAAATACTGGGTTTGCCCGGGAAAAAGTTTCCATGCATCACTTTCAGTTCAAAAGTTGCCTTCCCTCTAATGTGAAGTTTTCCTTTGCTGCTCATAAGTCCATAAAGTGCTGAAATCTTCATCATTAATACCTGAAAACATGCTAATCACACAGGTCAGCTCACTTACAGGAGAACGGACTAAAGGTGCAAGAATTATATATTTTATCCTCAAAACTTAGCTAAAACATGGGTAAATCATGGTGCTTAGGTGTGTAAATACGCCCAACATCACCACCCCACACTTAAAGCTTTGTTCGTCCTCGAAAAAAATATAACATCCATGCAAACACCTAACTAGAATTTCACAATAGCAACACAAAATTTATCCTCAAGACATGCACGACAATTATTAACAAAGAGTAGGTTTCTTGATCACTACTAGAAACAATTCAACCTCCAACATAGACTCGTGATGATGGTTAATTCGTATCCACAAGTTAAGCCATAAAGAATCATACAAAACTACCCAACAATCATCAACCATGTGTGTCTCACACAAGATATCACCCATAATCACTCACAAGTTTGCATTTTCCGAAACATGGGTATAAGACTCTCCTTGCTCTCACTCTCACAAAGAATTCTTATATTGCAACTAATGACCATAGGCTTGCCGTTAGTGTAATGCTCCACTAATATCAGAATGCTAAGCTTAGGATCAAATAGGTCCTTACAGGTTGTAATGTAGGATCAGGGACAGGTAGGACTATTTTGGCCAGAAATAGTGACTATGTTCCCTAAGCTCTTTAATACATTACGTTATGCCATTTACACGCTCTTTTAACAACCCTTCTACCTTACTTTTATCTACCAACCCCTTTTCACCTATTTTTTTATTCAATCATAAACACAACTATCTTTTTGTTTTTCTATTTCTCTTCTTTTTATTTATTTATTTATTTATTTATTTTTTATAAAGCACCTCTATGATAGCCACTCTTTTTCACAAAAATTTCAAGTACCAATACACTCTGAGGTATCACTCTCACCATTTTCCTCTTATTTTGCCACATGGCTCTACAAATTAAAGCGCTTAGGAATTTGGATCAAATTATGGTCTTGAAAAAAATGGATTAGGCTACATATTAGGTTGTCAAAGAAAAATGGCTAAAGGCTCAAAGGAGGTTAACTAGGACAATGTACAAAGGTAGGTAAAAAGAAGGTAAACAAATTAGGGCTGCCAAAGAAATGCCTAAATCACAAACAAATTAGGGCTGGCAAAGAAAGGCCTAAATCACCTCCTAAACTCACACTCTTTATTTTGCTTTACACACACACCAGGCAAGTTCTAGCATCAGTCACAACACAGAATATACTATAAACTCACCCACACAAGGCACATGGTCGACTTAATTGGGAGCACTATAGACTCTTGACCCAACAGATGAATGAATTAAACCACACAATTATCACACAGTGAGTCACACTTAGAGCCTAAATGTCTCAATAGTAATGATTTAGCACAAACTCTTGTCATAATACCATGCCGTCTATCAGAACAAAAATTTGAAAATTTAACTAACTAATTACGACTAAGTAGCAAAACAAGAATAAATGTAGGCAAAGAAGTACAATACAACATACAAATACTAGCACCCCACACTTAGATGAGACACACTGCCCTCAGTGAAAAATAAATAAGGAAAACCTGATTAGTCGAACTCCTCCTCTATGTTCGGGGTCATACCCCCTTCGTCGGAATCATCATCAGAGTCGTCGTCATCAGAGTTATCTTCCACGTCTGAGTCTGGAAGTCGGCAATCATCATCAGTCGACATGTCATCATCGAGAGGTTTCGCAAAATGTACCCCTACTCCACACATAGCCCGCGCATGCTCATTCATCGGGTAGTCATAATCTAACTGCTAAAGCTCTGCATCAGTCAGAATACGACCCCCACTCATCATGGTAAACCTAGTCATGCCATATAGATGGCGAAAGAAACTTTAATCCCGAGCATGTCTTTCTGCAGTGGTAAGGTTGATGCCATGACCAGTTTCAGGATCTTTAACTTTCGTGAGATCAACCTTCTTCGGGTTGTGTGGAAGCTTATGATCTGCAGGTTCCTCTTCAATGTGGTCCTTCCTTAATATCGCAGTCAACAAATTGCCAAAGCTGAAATGAGACCTTTTGTGTAGCCTTGCTTTACGCATTGACGATCATATAACCGCACCAATGTTGATGGGAATATTCATCATCAGAGCGTACACTAAGCATACTCGATCACGTGTGATCTTTGTGTACTGTGTCCCAGGAACCAGGCAAGAGTTGACTATCCTTAACCATATACGAGCTTCTCTGTTTAAGGAAGCATACGGGAAGGTATTGTGCCGACCGTTATCCTTGTGGCGAATCCACCGGGCCATGGACCTTGTTCCGCACAGTGTGTGTCTGATTGCCCTGTAGGGAGGTCTGTGACACAACTCCTTGAGTGATTATGGATCCACAGATGGAAGGCCCAAAAAAGAGTTGAAGAACTCCGCATTCAGTTGCAAGACGTGGCCCCGAATCTTCACTTCACTTCCGGTAGTCTTTGGGGACCAATTGGCATAAAACTCGCGTGTTAGATCAAGATTGCATTCCCCCATATCTTGGAAAATGAAATCAAGGTTTAGTGTCATCATTTTAGCTAAAATATGGGGTTCTCTCTTTGCTAGACTCTCTTTCTGCATCAAATCCACGTGAACATATTTCTTTACTTTGTTTTTATTGTACCACTCCTTTCCTTCCTCCTCTAGGACCCACTTTATCCCAAAAGTGCGTCGAGGTATTTGCAAAGAGGAGTACTCAGCTTGCTCTTTTCTTGACCTTTTTTGTCCTTTCTGTGAGGTGGACGCTTTTTCTTTTCCTTGTCATCCTTTTGGGGCCATTCTTCCTGAGATTAAGATAGAGTCATGTTAGCTTCATCTCAGAAGATTCAATCGAAAAACAAACAGTAGTGGCACCACCCCACACTTAATTTGTTGGCACAGACTAATT
This sequence comes from Capsicum baccatum var. pendulum, assembly GCA_030864225.1. Classification (NCBI taxonomy): domain Eukaryota; kingdom Viridiplantae; phylum Streptophyta; class Magnoliopsida; order Solanales; family Solanaceae; genus Capsicum; species Capsicum baccatum. The sequence goes on along the minus strand of CM061557.1, from coordinate 68,970,786 downwards.
AAGTGAGTGATGTCGATTACTCAGACTTCATCGACATCCATTTAGGCGATATGTTCCAACAACATGTTTAGCACAGTCATCCTTTCATGTAATCTTTGAATATCCTTACCAACTTAATTTCATGTAATCTTAACTATACTTTCATGTTTGGATTAATGCACTTCTTGAATAAGACTACTACATAGAGATTGTATCAAGTTATTGCATAGAAATAATCAAAACATCTTATGCTTGTGTTCAATCATGATCTTTATCTCGATGAACGAGTCATTCAAACATTCAAGCTTTCAGCTTTGAAGATTATGCATTAACTTCACAATTTCGATTCCATAAAAATATGACAGTGTATAACAATCAAGTACAAGTCGGAACAAAGTCAAGAACACCCACACATATTCTTTCACTCAACTAGATGTATCATAACAAACCAACCATATTCTCATCACCAAACACCATTTCAAAATCTAATAAATCATTATAAACGTAGCATTTCAACAACTACGGAATATAAAAGAATAACTTACTTGGTGATGGCTTGGGAAGATGATCTTGCAAGATTAGATGAGCAAAAAGAAAAACTTTCAGAGAATTTGGAAGGTTGGGCGGCGCCTATCTTGAGAAAACAATGAGATTGTGTTCTAATATTGAGGATCTATTTATATACTAAGCCATGGGTCGGGTTTGATCCATGTAAAATCGGGTTAGGAGACAAAAAGGCATAAGTTGGCGGCGCCTAATGCTTTTCTTATGCTTAGCATAGGCGGCGCCTTTGTCAATGCCTAGTTGGGCATAGGCGGCACCTATGCTATTGCCTAGTTGGGCATAGGTGGAGCCTATGCTATTGCCTAGTTGAAACAGTGAGCATAGGCAATGGCATAGGCAGCGCCTATGGTATTGCCTAGTTTGGCATAGGCGGCGCCTATAGAATTGCCTAGATTTGCATAGGTGATAACGCTCAATCTACAGCTCTCGTAGGAGTGTAAAGAGGTCGTAGTCAAATATAGAACCCAACTGGGTTGGGTATCGATCCCTCAGGGAATAGCTTGGTCAACAAGTAAGCAACGATTACTAGACTTTTAGTGCAAGTCTCGTAAAAAGGGGGGATTGTAATGTGTAACCAAAATTTCAAAGTAAAAACTGAAAATAGCAAAGTAAAAGAAAAAATGTTTAGTAGGTTGTAAAACAATGAGAATTGAAGAGTTGGGGTTATGTCCACCTTCTGAGGTTACGTCTCTATTAGCTATGAGTTATGCGGAATTCAGACATGCATGTGCTTATAGAGAATTGTATTCGATGGTAAATCCAGGCGTCTTTCGACCTATTCGAGGATTATTTCACTTTAACTCTTTCGAGCTTAAAGCGTATCTAACGGTACAAATTCTCCAAGAGGTTATTCCAGTTATGGCACTAACTTTTTAATAGGGGATGGGACCCTACTACCTTGACATTATCTCTTTTCCAGACATATAACTTTTCTTTCGAACAAGTTAATGCTATACTGGCATATTCTTGCGTTTGCAACCACAAAGAATTTAGATTAAGATGTAGAGAATAATGATATAAGCAACATACGTGTCACAAACTCACAAAGTCATAGCAATAGATAATATCTCATACGGCTTCCATAACCCCAACAGAGAGGTTTAGTTACCCATGAGTGCGAAGGAAATCACAATAGACATTGTTATTATACCACAATAAAGATTTCGTGTAGTAATGGTGTGGTAGGCGTTAGGCGTGAACTTCCCTTGCAAGTAACGTTTCTCTTGTTGCGGAAATTAAGAATTGAATAGATGAATAGAAGAAGAATAAAAAGTAGAATTAATTGAAAGATTAGAAGAGTTGTAAGGTAAGATGAGAGTTAAAACTATAATGAATAAAATCTCTAGCAAAATAGGGTATTTATAATACCCATATCCTATCCCTACTAAGCTAATGAAATACTTAATCAAATCCTACTAAGTTAATGAAATACTTAACCCAATTGTACTAGGTTAATGTATCATTATCGTAATCCTAATAAATTACTGCTAGTCCCCAAAGTCTTCAGAATTGCTGTTTTAGCCCAAGATAGATTTTCCATGCGCCACTTTTGGTCCTTGGCGTCAAAGACTCCCTTTTCTCCCTTCGTGAAACTTTCTTTGGCGTCAAGTTAACCATAAAATGCTGAATTCTGCATCATTTATACCTGAAACTTTGCTAATCATGTTTGTTAGCTCACTTACAGGAAAAAGGACTAAAAGTGCATGAAATATTTAATTTGTTCTCAAAACATTGCTAAAATATGGATAAAATATATCACTATAGGCGTGTAAATTCGCCTATCATCAACACCCCACACTTGAAGCTTTGTTCTTCCTCGAACAAAATATCATGTCCATCTAAACATCAACTTAGGGTTTCACAGTATCAACACAAAATATTCATCAAGACAAGCACAACAATTATCAACAAAGAGTAGTTTTCTGATCATTAGTAGAAACAATTCAACCTCCAACATAGACTCGTGATGGTAGTTAATTCATATCCAAAAGTTAAGGTACAAAGAGTTATACACAACTACCCAAAACTCATCAACCATGTGTGTCTCACAATATATTACCCATAATCACTCACAAGTATAGCATATTTTTCAAACATGGGTATAGAAATATCCTTGCTCTCGCTCTCACAAAGAATTCATATGCAGCAACTGATGACCATAGGCTTGCTCTTAGTGTAATGCTCCACTAAATGTCAGAATGCTAAGCTCAGGATCAACTAGGTCTTTTACAGGTTGTAATGTAGGCTAAGGGACAGGTAGGACTATTTTGGCCAGAAATAGTGACTATGTTCCTAAGCGCTTTAATACATCACATTGTATCATTAACACTTTTCTTTCAAACAACCTTTCTACCTTCTTTTATTCTACCACCCTTTTTCTCCTCTTTTGTTTTTCAATTTTAAGCAACTTTTCAGCTTTCCTTTCCTTTTTTTTTCATAACATACCTCTTATGATAGCAATTTTTTTTCATAACAAATTCAAGCACCATTACATTCTAAAGCATCATACTTACCCAACTTCCTCTTATTTTGTCACATGACTTTACACTTTAAAGCACTTAAGAATTTGGATCAAATTATGGTCTTGAAAAAAAATGGATTAGGCTTACATATGAGGCTGTCAAAGAACATAGGCTAAAGGCTCAAAAGGGTTTAACTAGGATGATGTCCATGGGTAGGTTAGAATGAGGGTAAACAATTACAGGTTGCCAAAGAAATGCCTAAATCATCTCCTAAAACTTGCACTCTTTATTTTTGCTTTACATACATACCAGGCAAGTTCTAGCATCAGCCGCAAGCACAGAATATACAATATCTCACACACACAAGGCACATGGTAGACTTTATTGGGAGTAGTATAGACTCTTGCCCCAACAGATGAAGGAATTGAACCACACAATATCACATAGTGAGTCACAATTAGAGCCTAAACATCTCAATAGTCATGATTTTAGCACGTACTCTTGTTATAATCTCATGCTACCTATTAGAATAATTTCATGCAAAGTTAAGTTAAAAAAAATAAAAAAATTTAACTACTAAAAAAATGAAAAACGAGAAAAACTAAGACAAACATAAATAAATGAAAATGCTGATAAAGAAGTATAGTATAGTATGCAAATACCACTACCCCATACTTAAACGGGACACTGTCCTCAGTGGAAAATAAATATGAAGAACCTGGTCAGTCGGACTCCTCCTCTATGTCGGGGGTCATACCCCCTTCGTCGGAATCATCATAGGAGTCGTCATCATCAGAATTCTTCTTTACGTCGGAGTCTGGCATTCGTCGCTCATCATCGGTTGGCACATTTTCATCAAGAGGTTCCTCAAAGTATGTACCTACTCCACACATCTCCCTTGCATGCACATTCATTGGATAGTCATGATCCAGCTGTTGGAGCTCTGCAGCAGTTGGAACACGTCCACCACTCATAATTGTGAACCGAGTTATGCCATAAAGATGGCGAAAGAAACTCTCATCCCGAGCATGTCTCTCTGCCGTAGTAAGGTTGACGCCATGTGTGGTTTCAACATCTTTGACCTTTGTGAGGTCAACCTTCTTTGGATTGTGTGGGATTCTATGATCAGCCGGTTTCTCTTCGATGTCTTCCTTCCTCAAGATTGCAGTCAACAAGTTGCCGAAACTGAAATGGGACCGCTTGTGTAGCCTGGATTTCCGCATGGTGGATCGAATAATTGCCCCAAAGTTGATAGGGACATTCGTCATCAGCGCGTATACCAAGCACACTTTATCTCTTGTTATCTTGGTGTACTGGGTCCCTGGTATGAGGCAAGAATTGAAAATACGTAACCATATCCTTGCTTCCCTATTCAAAGGATCATATGGGAAGGTGTTGTGTCGTCCGGTGTCTTTTTGTCTACTCTACCTTGACATGGATCTACTTCCACAAAGTGTGTGTCGAATTGCTCTATATGGAGGTCTACTGTACAGCTCTTTGAATGGTGATGGATCGACTGAAGGCAAGCCAATAAAGGAGTTGAAGAAATCCGCATTGAGTTATAAAACTTGGCCCCGAATCTTGACCTCGCTGCCTGTGGTTTTTGGTGATCAGTTGGCATAAAATTCTCTTGTCAAATCGAGATTACAGTCTCCCATGTTTCGGAAGATGAAATCAAGATGTAATGCCATAATCTTGGCCAACATGCGCGGCTCCTTCTTCGCTAGGCTTTCCTTGTTTATCAAGTCCACATGAACATATTTTCTTTCCTTGTTGTTCCTATACCATTCCTTTGCTTCCTCCTCAAGAACCCATTTTATTCCAAATATGCGGCATGATAATTGCATTGAGGATGATTCTCCTTGCTCTTTGCGGCCTCTTTTCTTGCCTTTTTGGGAAGTGGTAGCCTTATCTTTGCCTTGTCTTGCTTTGGGTGCCATTGTACCTGAGACTTAGAACAATGTTCATGTTAGCATCATCTCAATGGATACAATCTATACACAAGCAATAGGGGTACCACCCCATACTTAGATTGTTGATACAAATTAGTGAAGTAAAAGTGGTCGATTACTTAGACTTCATCGACATACGTTTTAGGTGCTATATTCCAACAATCAAATCAGAGATGTCACCCTTCTTGTAATCTTTGCAATACTTTCATGATGGATATAGCAAGACTACTACATAGGGATTACATGAAGGTATAGCATCTAACAATAATCACAACCTCCTATGTTGGCAGGCCACTATAAGTCTCATTCCGATGAACAAGTCATTCCAACATGTAAGTATTCAAGTGACAAGATTATGCAATGTTAATGACTATGGCAATTCCGTAAGTAGTATAACAATGCATCAAAATCAAATTCAAGTTGGAAACAAGTTAAGATTATCCCAACGTATACGTTCACTCACTTGGTTATGTATCAACAATTCAAACTCATTCTTATCACCAATATTTCTTCAAGATTTAGCAATTCATAATAGGCATGATAATGTAGTACTTACGAAAAATAAATGAAGAACAAAGAAGTACTTACTTGATTAATGCCTTTGGTTGATGTTCTTGTGAAGAATTAGAGCAAAAGAAAATTTTTTGAGATGATTTGAAGAGTATGTACGACGCCTAGTTAGGTTTTTCAATGTGTTTGTGTGTCAAGACTAAGTCTCCAATTTATAGAAAAAGGTTGGGTCAGGTTTTGACCCATTTAAAATCGATTTTGGAGACGAAAAGTGACCATAGGCGGCGCCTTTAGCTTTGCCTATGCTTGGCATAGGCGGCGCCTTTTGCTTTGCCTTTGGTGAGCATAGGCGGCGCCTAGTGCAAAGCCTTTAGTGACCATAGGCGGCGCCTTTCACTTTGCATTTGAGATTCAGAGACAAAAGGCTTTAGCATAGGCGGCGCCTATGCTATGGCATACTTGAGCATGGGCGGCGCCTATGCTATGGCACACTAGATTCCGAGACCTTAGGCCATAGTATAGGCCTTGCCTTGTTCATGGCCTAGTTTTACCTAGGCCTAGCCTTGTTCGATGCCTATATTTTCATGAGCAATGCTCAATCCATAGCCTTTTGCATCTTCATTCCTAACATACCACCTTTACCATGCAATCCGTCCAAATCGAAATTTAAAACCAATCTCCTCGTTGTATACCTCTTGCACCTACATTTGCTCAAAACCAATGAAAACGATTAGTACAATGGGTTGCCTCCCATCTAGAGCCTTAGTTTTGGTCGTGGCACGACTCTTCTTTTTGGATTTTTATGAATCAAAAGCAAAACACATACTATAACGAAAAAACGATAAACGATGGGTTGCCTCCCATCTAGCGCCTTATTTATTGTTGCGGCACGACATAGTTACCTCGAGTACTTAGACTTCATCGAGATAAGTGATGGCCATATAATTTATCAAATTAAGAGGACCGATATAGGGTTTAACTCGTTGGCCATTCACTTTGAATATAACACCATTGGTGTCTTCCAACTCAACTACTCCAGACGAGTAGACTTGGATAACTTTGTATGGACCAGACCACTTAGACTTTAACTTACCTGGGAATATCTTCAATCTGGAGTTGAAGAGAAGCACCATATCATCCTTTTGAAAGTTTCGTCGAACAATCCGCTGATCATGATACTTCTTCATCCGCTCCTTGTATAGGTCCGATCTCTCATAAGCATGTAGGCGGAATTCATCCATCTCGTTCAGTTGCTCCAATCTCAGATTTATTGCATCATCCCAATTCAGATTCAATTGCTTTAATGCCCACAATGCCTTATGCTCAAGCTCAATGGGTAAGTGACAAGCCTTCCCATAAACTAGTTGATAAGGGGACATGCCAATTGGTGTTTTGAATGCAGTCCTATAGGCCCATAGTGCATCATCCAGTTTCCGAGACCAATCTGTCCTATTAGCATTTGCCATTTTAGCAAGGATTTGCTTGATCTCTCGGTTGGAAACCTCTACCTGGCCGCTAGTTTGTGGGTGATAAGGCGTGGCTACCTTATGTTGCTTGACACCATATTTTGGCAACACGGATTTGAATAGCTTGTTGCAAAACTGAGATCCTCCATCGCTTATAATAGTATGTGGCACTCCAAAGCAAGAGAAGATATTTCTCTTTATGAATGCTACAACACGCTTTCCCTCATTGTCGGCCAACGCTACAGCTTCAACCCATTTTGAGACATAATCTACAGCAACTAGGATGTACTTCATTCCAAACGAATTTACGAACGGACCCATGAAATCAATACCCCATACGTCAAAGAGCTCTACTTCAAGGATTTTTAACATGGGCATCTCATGGTATTTCGAAATAGCACCTTGTCTGTGGCATTGGTCGCATCTTCTAACAAAGTCGTAGGCATCTCTGAATATCGAAGGCCAATAATATCCACTTTGCAATACCTTTCTTGCTGTCCGATTACCTGCATGATGTCCACCAACTTGGGAAGTGTGGCATGCTTCCAATATATTAGGGACCTCTACATGGGATATACATCGTCGAAACAAATATGGCTCATCCCAAAAGTAGTGCTGTACATCATGCATAAACTTCCTCTTTTGATGGTAAGATAAGTTTGCAGGTATCACATTACACACCACAAAATTTGCAAAGTCGGCATACCATGGTAATCCTTCCATTGTTGCTGCTAAGATCTCCTCATCAGGGAATGCATCATCAATCTCGATTTCAGGCTGCACCACATGCTCGTTCTCGAGTCTAGACAGATGGTCAGCCACTTGATTCTCGCAACCTCTTCTATCTTTAACCTAGAAATCAAATTCTTCCAGCAGCAAAACCCATCGAATTAGTCTTGGTTTTGCATCCTTCTTTGTCATTAGATACCTTAGAGCTGCATGGTCTGTATGAACTATCACTTTGGTACCCAACAAATAAGCTCGGAACTTCTCAAACGTGTACACAACCGCTAGGAGGTCTTGTTCTGTGACAGTGTAGTTCTTTTGGGCTTCGTTCAGGACCTTACTCGCATAGTAGATAGGATGAAATAGCTTCTCCTTTCTTTGTCCAAGTACAGCACCAACGGCTACCCCACTAGCATCACACATGACTTCGAATGGGAGAGACCAATCTGGTGCTACCATGATAGGGGCTTCAATTAGTTTTTCTTTGAGGCATTCGAATGCCTTCACACAATCTTCATTGAAGTCAAACTTTGCATCTTTCTCTAAGAGTTTGGACAATGGACTAGCAATTTTGGAGAAGTCTTTGATAAACCGTCGATAGAAACCTGCGTGACCGAGGAAACTACAAACACCTTTCACAGAGATTGGGGGTGGCAGCTTTTCAATAACTTCAATTTTTGCTCGATCCACCTCAATTCCTCTTTCGGAGATTTTATCCCCAAGAACGATACCTTCTTTTACCATAAAGTGGCAATTCTCCCAATTCAGCACTAGGTTGAATTCTACACATCTTTCCAATGCCATGCTTAGGTTTGCCGAGCACGTTTCAAAAGACTCACCAACAACTAAAAAATCATCCATAAATACCTCCAAAGTGTCTTCAACCATATCAGAAAAAATGGACATCATACAGCGCTGAAAGGTGGCTGGTGCGTTACATAGCCCGAATGGCATACGTTTGAAGGCAAACGTACCATATGGGCATGTGAACGTTGTCTTCTCTTGGTCTTCGGGAGCAATACAAATCTGATTATAGCCGGAATAACAATCTAAGAAACAAAACCATCCTTTCTCCGCTAATTGATCTAGCATTTGGTCCATAAATGGCATTGGAAAATGATCTTTGAGTATCCATGAATTTAGCTTTCGGTAGTCCATGCATACCCTCCATCCGGTGACGGGTCTAAGTGGAATAAGCTCATTCTTTTCATTCGCGACCACCGTCATGCCTCCTTTCTTGGGAACACATTGTACCGGGCTTACCCATATACTATCAGAGATTGGATACACAACTCCTGCGTCTAACCACTTAATTATTTCTTTCTTCACCACTTCTTGCATAGGTGGGTTTAGACGCCTTTGATGCTCAATGATGGGTGTGCAATTCTCTTTAAGCTGGATCTTGTGTGTACAAATCCCAGGTGGAATACCAATAATATCCGCAATGGTCCATCCAATGGATCTTATATACTTCCGTAGAATAGCAATGAGAGCTGTAACTTGTTGCTCACCCAAATCTGCCACCACAATGACTGGAAGTGTATTTTCACTTCCTAAGAATGCGTACTTTAAATGACTTGGCAGCTCCTTCAATTCTAACGTGGGTGGCTCTTCAATAGATGGCTTAGCTGGTGGTGTGGGTCGATTTTTGAGATCAAGGTCCAGCTTCTTGGGAGCATGGCGATATGTCCCTAATCCTGATAGAGCACAAATAGCTTCTTCATAATTTTCAGAATCCTTACTCTCACCATTCATAAGCAAAGTCGCCAATGGGTCATCAATCAGCTGCTCCTCTTCAAGTAATTCTTTCTCATCATTAAAGTAAACATCAGCCACCGAGAATACATTCAGATCTTTGGGTTTCTTCATTGATTTGCAAACATCAAAGCGAACTACTTCATCATTTATTCGGAATGAAAGCTCATTAGGTCTCAAATCAATAAGCACACTTCCCGTAGCAAGGAAAGGGCGCCCCAAGATTATGGGAACTTCTGAATCTGCCTCACAATCCAAAATAACAAAGTCTTCCGGAAAGATGAATGAAGAAACCTTTACCAATACATCACATAGAATACCAACAGGTCGTTTTACCGACCTATCCGCCATTACGAGCCTCATATTGGTTGGAGTAGGATCACCCAACCCCAACTTTTTATAGATAGATAGTGGAATCAAATTGATGCTGGCTCCTAAATCACATAATGCCTTGGCAAAATTTAAAGATCTAACGGTGCAAGGCATAGTGAAAGCACCGGGGTCAGCCTTCTTCTGAACTATTGATCGGGTCGCGATTGCGCTGCAGTGATGAACATCGTCTTTCAACTCATAACTTTCTGCCCGCTTCTTTGTCAAAATATCCTTCATAAATTTCGCATACCCAGGCATTTTTTCAAGTGCCTCCACCAATGGAACATTAATGGTCAGCTGCTTTAACATAGTCATGAATTTGCTGAACTTCGTGTCATCCGCCACCTTCTTCAATCTTTGAGGGAAAGGTGGTGGTGGGTATGGAATTGTTCTCTCCACGTCTTTCTTCTTCTCTTGCTTCTGTTTTTTTAGCTTTTTTAGGTTGCAAATCATTGGGGTTGACGTCATGGACATCGTGGCCTTGTTCTGCGGATGCTTCTCCTTTCGCTTTATCATCAATATCCGCTTCTTCGTCAACCACTTGCTTACTTTTTGCTGAAGTTTCCAGCACCTTACCACTTCGGGTAGTAATGGCCATGCATGACCCATCATTCCTTGGGTTTTGCACAGTATCGCTAGGTAAAGTGCCAGCCTTTCTTTGATTGAGTGCTGCTGAAAGTTGGCTCAATTGCTGCTCTATTTGCTTGATTGAAGTGGAATGAGAATCAACTATTTCTTTCATAGAGGACAAATCATTAACTACCTCCATTACTCCCGCGCTTGTTTCTTCCACTCCTTTCAATATTTTAGCCAGCATGTCTTCCATACTTCCAGAATTAGATGTGGTGGCGTCACGTCTTCCAGGGGGAACGTACAAACCACTCTTTTCATTCTTGTTCTTCCAACTTCCTTGGTCCTTGTTTACAGATTTATCATAGTAGTTCCGACCTTGGTTTCCTTGGGTATTCCCTCAGAAACCCCCCTGATTGTTCAAGTAATTGGCCTCTTTTTCCGAATCAGATTCGTCTCTACCTTTTGACGCAATATCTTTGACTTTTTTGGTCTTCCCTGATAATAAATGCTTTGTAAGAAGATCCATTTGTGTTTTAATGTGTGTCATATCTTGATCACGTTCTTCTTTTCTTCTTCTTTGGTCTGCAGTCATGCCAATAGATAAAGTGGGGCTTGCTACCTCAGAATCCCTGGTATGCCAAGCTCTACTTTGCTTTGTCATACGATCTAGCATATTGCTTTCTTGACCAAAGGTGAGGTCCGTAAAAGATCCTCCAGCCGCATTATCCACCACTGGTTTAGTTATTGAATTCAAGGCTCTGTATAATATCTCCATTAGGTGAACATTAGTCATGTGATGGTTTGGGCATCTCGCTAGCTTTGTCTTGAACCTCTCCCATGTTTTATGAAGGGCTTCAGCTGGAAGCTGACGAAAGTCGCTGATTTCATCTCTCAATTGTGCTCTTTTGGATGGCGGAAAGAATCTTTCTAGGAAAGCGTCTCTCAATTGCCTCCAATTTGTAATAGAATCAGGAGTCAGCCCATTTAACCATAGAGTTTCCTCCCCAGACAGAGACAATGGAAATAGACGTAATCGAATTGCATTCTGACCAACACCAGGATTGTCAAACAACTTACATGTAGAAATAAAGTTGATGAGATGCATATTCGGATCATCGCCTGCTAGTCCCCCAAATAATCCCTTGAGTTGCAATAACTGAATCATGGTGCTTGTGATGTTGAACTTGGCTCTGGGAGCTAATGGTGGAGGAATAATGGCTCCTGTGGCACCGGCTCCATCAAGATCATCATCATCGTCATCAAAAGCTAGTTGCATGGGTTGGTGATCATACCTAAACCGAGTTTGATGGCCTCTTCTGTTGGCAGGTGTTGAGATTTCAGCATCATGCCTTGGGTTTAGTAACTCGTCATCACCTAAATCCTCATCGTCAGGATTTGTTGCTCGCCCAGGGTTATGAATGTTTTGTTGGTGTACTTGGGCAGCGGCAAGAGCAGCTAATCTCGCCTGCTCCTGTTGAGCAGCCATTCTTTCGATTTCCATTTGTGCCTCCATTCTGCCAATACGTTCTGGTTCAGGATTGATAGGTAATAACGGTTGACCAGAACTTCGAGTATGGGGCATGCACTGAATAAAAACCTGCAGAGAACAAAAACAAAAACTAAAAGTAAAAGTACGAGAATCTTTAACCAAAGGGTCTAGTAATTATCACAAATTTAATTGACACTCGTATTCCCCGGCAACGGCGCCAATTTTTGATAACGCTCAATCTACAGCTCTCGTAGGAGTGTAAAGCGGTCGTTAACAAATATAGAACCCAACTGGGTTGGTATCGATCCCTCAGGGAATAGCTTGGTCAACAATTAAGCAACGATTACTAGACTTTTAGTGCAAGTCTCGTAAAAAGAGGAGATTGTAATGTGTAACCAAAATATCAAAGTAAAAACTGAAAATAGCAAAGTAAAAGAAAGAATGTTTAGTAGGTTGTAAAACAATGAGAATTGAAGAGTTGGGGTTATGTCCACCTTCTGAGTTTACATCTCTATTAGCTATGAGTTATGTAGAATTCAGACATGCATGTGCTTATAGAGAATTTTATTCGATGGTAAATCCAGGCGTCTTTCGACCTATTCGAGGATTATTTCACTTTAACTCTTTCGAGCTTAAAGCATATCTAACGGTACAAATTCTCCAAGAGGTTAATCCAGTTACGACACTAACTTTTTAATAGGGGATGGGACCCTACTACCTTGACATTATCTCTTTTCCAGACATATAACTTTTCTTTCGAACAAGTTAATGCTATACTAGCGTATTCTTGCGTTTGCAACCACAAAGAATTTAGATTAAGATGAAGAGAATAATGATATAAGCAGCATACGTGTCACAAACTCACAAACTCATAGCAATAGATAGTATCTCATACGGCTTCCATAACCCCAACAGAGAGGTTTAATTACCCATGAGTGCGAAGGAAATCACAATAGACATTGTTATTATACCACAATAAAGATTTCGTTTAGTAATGGTGTGGTAGGCATTAGGCGTGAACTTCCCTTGCAAGTAACGTTTCTCTTGTTGCGGAAATTAAGAATTGAATAGATGAATAGAAGAAGAATAAAAAGTAGAATTAATTGAAAGATTAGAAGAGTTGTAAGGTAAGATGAGAGTTAAAACTAGAATGAATAAAATCTCTAGCAAAATAGTGTATTTATAATACCCATATCCTATTCCTACTAAGCTAATGAAATACTTAACCAAATCCTACTAAGTTAATGAAATACTTAACCCAATTGTACTAGGTTAATGTATCATTATCTTAATCCTAATAAATTACTGCTAGTCCCCAAAGTCTTCAGAATTGTTGTTTTAGCCCGGGACAGATTTTCCATGCGCCACTTTTGGTCCTTGGCGTCCAAGACTCCCTTTTCTCCCTTCGTGAAGCTTTCTTTGGCGTCAAGTTAACCATAAAATGCTGAATTCTGCATCATTTATACCTAAAACTTTGCTAATCATGTTCGTTAGCTCACTTACAGGAAAAAGGACTAAAAGTGCATGAAATATATAATTTGTTATCAAAACATTGCTAAAATATGGGTAAAATATATCACTATAGGCGTGTAAATTCGCCTATCATCAATAGGCAATGCCTTATCCGTTGCCTATGTGAGGCAGTGAGAATAGGCAATGGTGTAGGCCTTGCCTTGTCCATTGCCTAAATTAGCATAGGCATTGCCTTGTTCATTGCCTAGAGTAGCATAGGCAATGCCTAGCCGATAGCCTTTGCTCCTTCATTCCTAACTTACCACCTTTCGCATGGCTTTCTTTCAAATCAAAATTTAGGACTAATCCCCTCCTTTATATGTCTTGCACCTACACTTTATCAAAAACAACAAAAATGATTAGAAGGATGGGTTGCCTCCCACCAAGCGCCTTAGTTTTGGTCGTGGCTCGACTCTTCTTTTTGAATTTTTTATTTAACAAAACAAACTCCTAGTAAAACAAAATGATTAAAAACGATGGGTTGCCTCCCATGTAGTGCTTGATTTATTGTCACGGCACGACATAGTTATCTCGAGTACTTAGACTTCATCGAGATAGATAGTGGCCATGCATTTTATCGAATCAAGTGGACCGATATATGGCTTCACTCGTTGGCTGTTCACCTTAAAGACACCACCATCATTGTTTTCTAACTCTACTACTCCAGACGAGTAGACTTGGCTAATTTTAAATGGACCAGACCATTTAGACTTCAACTTACCTGGAAATAGCTTCAGTCTGGAGTTGAAAAGAAGTACCAAATCACCCTTCTGAAAGTTTCGTTGGATAATCCTCCGATCATGGTACTTTTTCATCCGTCCCTTGTAGAGGTCTGCTCTTTCATACGCATGTAGACAGAATTCCTCCATCTCATTCAGCTTTTCCAATCTCATATTAATAGCATCATCCCAATTCAGGTTAAGCCGCTTCAACGCCCATAGTGCTTTATGTTCGATCTCGATTGGCAAGTGACAAGCCTTCCCATAAACTATTTGGTAAGGTGACATGCCAATTGGTGTCTTGAACACAGTCCTATAAGCCCATAAGGCATCGTCCAGCTTTCGGGACCAATCTTTCCTACTAGCATTTACAGTCTTAGCAAGGATCAGCTTGATCTCCCGATTAGAAACCTCTACCTGCCCACTAGTTTGTGGGTGGTAAGGTGTAGCTACCTTATGTTGCTTGACCCCATATTTCACCAACACAGCTCTGAACAGCTTGTTGCAAAAGTGTGATCCTCCATCGCTTATGATGGTACGTGGTACCCCAAAACGAGAGAAAATATTTCTCTTTAAGAATGCTACAACACGCTTACCTTCATTATCAGCTAGCGCTACTTCTTCGACCCATTTGGATACATAATCCACAGCAGCTAGGATATATTTCATCCCAAACGAACTCAAAAATGGGCCCATGAAATCAATACCCCATACATCAAATAGCTCGACTTCAAGAATTTTATACATGGGAATCTCATGGTGCTTTGAAATTGCGCCTTGCCTCTGACACTGATCACATATTCTCACAAAATCATAGGCATCCTTGAATAATGAAGGCCAATAATAGCTATTTTGCAATACCTTCCTGGCTGTTCGATCACCTGCATGGTGACCCCCAACTTGGGAAGTATGACTTGCTTCCAATATGCTAGACACTTTCTCATCTGATATGCATCGCCTAATAACACCATCAACACATCGTCGAAAAAGATACGGCTCATCCCAGAAATAGTGTTTCACATCATGCATGAACTTTCTCTTTTGATGAAAGGAGAGATGCTTAGGAATCACTTTACTTACCACGAAGTTTGCAAAGTCTGCATACCACGGTAAGTCTTTCACCATAGTAGCTAAGATCTCTTCGTCGGGAAATGAATCATCAATCTCAAGGTCGGGTTGCGCTATGTGCTCACTCTCGAGTCTAGATAGATGATCAGCTACTTGGTTTTCGCAACCTTTCCTATCCTTTACCTCAAAATTAAATTCTTGAAGCAATAACACCCACCGAATTAGCCTTGGCTTAGCATCCTTCTTTTCCATTAAATATCTCAGAGCCGCATGATCTATATGAACCACTACTTTGGTTCCCAACAAGTAGGCACAGAACTTTTCAAAAGCATAAACAACCGCTAGAAGCTCTTGTTCCGTGACGGTATAGTTCCTCTGGGCTCCATTCAAGGCCTTGCTTACATAGTAGATTGGATGAAATAGCCTTTCTCTTTTCTGACCAAGTACAGCACCCAAAGCTTTCCCGCTTACATAACACATCACTTCAAAAGGTAGAGACCAATCGGGTGCTACAATAATAGGAGCTTCAACTAGCTTCCCTTTGAGGCATTCAAATGCCTTCAAGCAATATTCACCAAAGTCGAACTTTGCATCCTTCTCCAAAAGTTTGCATAATGGACTAGCAATCTTGGATAAGTCTTTAATAAACCTCTGATAAAAACCTGCATGACCGAGAAAACTATGAACTCCCTTTACAGAAATTGGAGGTGGTAGTTTCTCGATAACTTCAATTTTGGCTCGATCAACCTCGATTCCCCTTTCAGAGACTTTATGCCCAAGAACAATGCCTTCCTTAACCATAAAATGGCACTTCTCCCAATTTAGCACCAAGTTAAATTCAACACATCTCTGCAAAGCCATACTCAGATTTGCCAAGCATGATTCAAACGACTCACCTATAACTGAAAAATCGTCCATGAACACCTCCAAGGTGTCTTCAACCATATCAAAAAAGATGGACATCACACATCGCTGAAATGTGGCAGGTGCGTTACATAGCCCAAATGGTATTCGTTTAAAGGCAAACATACCATACGGATATGTAAAAGTGGTCTTCTCCTGATCTTCAGGAGCAATGTAAATCTGATTATAGCCGAAATAACCATCTAAGAAACAAAACCATCCCTTCCCTGCCAATTGATCAAGCATTTGGTCCATGAATGGCATTGGGAAGTGATCTTTTAGTGTCCACGAATTCAGCTTCCGGTAGTCCATGCACACTCTCCACCCTATGACAGGTCTGAGTGGAATTAGCTCATTCATTTCGTTTGCGACTACCGTCATGCCCCCTTTCTTGGGCACACATTGTACCGGACTCACCCATTTACTGTCCGAGATTGGATACACCACCCCTGCATCTAACCACTTAATAATTTCCTTCTCCACCACCTCTTGCATAGGTGGATTCAAACGTTGTTGATGCTCAATGGTGGGCACACAATTTTCTTTGAGATGAATCTTGTGCATACATATCCCAGAAGGGATACCAATTATATCAACAATAGTCCAACCGACGGCTCTCTTGTACCTCTTCAGAACAGAGATGAGAGCCACTACTTGCTGCTCACCCAAATCAGCCGCGACAATAACCGGAAGTGTATTCCCACTTCCCAAGAACGCATACTTTGGATGACTGGGAAGCTCCTTCAATTCTAGCATTGGTGGCTCTTCAATGGATGGTTTCGCTGGTGGTGAAGGTCGATTCTTAAGATCAAGGTCCAGCTTCTTAGGAGTATGAGAATATGACCCCATTCCTGTTAGAGCACAAATAGTTTCTTCATACTCTTCAACATCTTCACGCTAAAAATTCATAAGCACAACAGCCAATGGCTCAATAATAAGCTGCTTCTCTACAGATACTTCTTTCTCATCCTCATAATAAACATTAGCTACAGAGAACACATTTATATCTTTTGGATGCTTCATTGATTTGCATACATCAAAATGGACCACTTCGTTATTCATTCGGAATAAAAGCTCATTAGCTCCTAAATCAATAAGCACACTTCCTGTTGCAAGGAAAGGGCGTCCCAAGATTATGGGAACTTTAGAATCCACCTCACAATCCAAAATAACAAAGTCTGCAGGAAAAATGAAGGTAGAAACCTTCACCAATACATTATATAAGATACCAATAGGTCATTTTACCGACCTATCTGCCATCACGAGTCGCATATTGGTTGGTGTAGGATCGCCCAACCCCAACTTTCTATAAATAGATAGCGGCATCAAATTGATGCTAGCCCCCAAATCACACAATGCCTTAGCAAAATCCAAAGATCGAACCGTGAAAAGAATAGTGAAAGCACCAGGATCTACCTTCTTCTGAACTAACGATCCTGTAGCTATTGCACTGCAATGATGAACATTATCTGCCAGGTCATAGCTTGCTTCCCGCTTCTTTGTCAAAAGGTCCTTCATGAATTTCGCGTACTCAGGCATCTGTTCCAGCGCCTCCACCAAAGGAACATTAATAGTCAACTGCTTCAACATGGTCATGAATTTACTGAACCTGGTGTCATCAACTTTCTTCTTCAGTCTCTGAGGAAAAGGTGGTGGTGGAAGAGGAAGAGTTTTCTCCACCACTTCCTTTTTCTCTTGCTTCCGATTATCAATCTTTTCCGGCTGGTGACGTCTAGGTGTAGTGTCATGAACGTTCTTATTCTGATTTTCAGCTTCTACATAATCATCACAATCTACTTTAATGACATTCTCTTTTGTATTATCAACCACCTGCTTGCCTTTGGATGGATTTTTGATAACGCTCAATCTACAGCTCTCGTGGGAGTGTAAAGCGGTCGTTAGCAAATATAGAACCCAACCTGGGTTGGGTGTCGATCCCACGGGAATAGCTTGGTCAACAAGTAAGTAAAATTAATAGACTTTTGGTGCAAGTCTCGTAAAAAGGGGGGAATTGTAATATGTAACCAAAGTAATGAAATAAAAGCTGAAAATAGCCAAGTAAAAAGAGAGTATTTCGTAAGTTGTGAAACAATGAGAATTGAAGCGTTGGGGTTATGTCCACCTTCTGAGGTATACGTCTCTATCGGCTATGAGTGTGTAGAGTCTTGACATGCAATTGATTATAGAGAATTGTAGTCGATGGTAAATCCAAGCGTCTCGCGACCTAAACAAGGACTATTTCACTTTAACTCTCGCGAGCTTAAAGCGTGTCTAACGGTACGAATTCTCCAAGAGGTTAGTCTAGTTACGGCACTAGCTTTTTAATAGGAAAGGGTGTCCTACTACCTTGACATTATCTCTTTTCCAGACAAATAACCTTTCTCGCGAACAAGTTATATGTTAGACTGGCGTATTCTTGCGTTTGCAACCGCAAAGAATGTGGGTTAAGATGAAGAGAACAATGATATAAACAATATGCGTGTCTTGAACTCACAAACTCACAGCAATAGATAGTAACTCATTCGGCTTCCATAACCCCAACTAAGAGGTTTAGTTACCCATGAATGCGGAGGATATCACGATTTGCATGGTTGATGGCGTGAGAAGTAGGTGATAGGCGTGTGGTTTTGGTGATTCCCTAGCAAGTAACGATTCTCTTGTTGTGGAATTTAAGAATAGAAGAGTAGATTAGAAGCGTTTGTGGTGGAAGATGAGAGGGATGGAAGAAAATTAATTGTTGAATTAAGTGAAGAATGAATAAAAATCTCTAACATGATAGGGTATTTATAATACTCCTATCCTACTCCTACTAAGCTAATGAAATAAATAGCCAAATCCTACTATACTAATGAAATCCTTGACCCAAATGTACTAGGGTAAGGTTACAATATCATAATCCAAATAGAATAATGAAATACATAACCTAATTGTATTAGGTTAATGTATCTTTGTAAAAATCCAGCTTTGTGTCTGTAAGTCCCCAAAGTCTTCAGAAATACTGTTTTAGCCCGGGACAGATTTTCCATGCAGCAGATTTGGTCCTTAGGTGTCCAGCTCCCTTCTACTTCGTTTGTGAGCTTTCTTTTGCGTCAAGTAAGCCATAAAATGTTGTATTTTGCATCATTTATACCTGAAACTTTACTAATCATGTTTGTTAGCTCATTTACAGGAAAAAGGACTAAAAGTGCATGAAATATATAATTTGTTCTCAAAACTCGGCTAAAATATGGGCAAAATATATTGATATAGGCGTGTAAATTCGCCTATCATCAACACCCCACACTTAGAGCTTTGTTCGTCCTCGAACAACATATCATGTCCTTCTACGCATCTACTTAAGGTTTTTACAACAACAACACAAAACATTTATCAAGATAAGCACAACAATTATCAACAAAGAGTAGCTTTCCGATTATAAGTAGAAACAATTTAACCTCAAGTGTAGACTCGTGATGGTGATCAACTCGCATGCAAACGTTAAAGTGCATAGAATCATACACAACTATCCAAAACTCATCAACCATGTGTGTCTCACCATATATTACCCATAATCACTCACAAGTATAGCATATTTTTCAAACATGGGTATCAAAGTGTCCTTGCTCTCGCTCTCACAAAAAATTCATATGTAGCAACTAATGACCATAGGCTTGCCTTTAATGTAGTACTCTACTAAATGTCGGAATGTTAAGATTAGGATCAAGTAGGTCTTTTGATGGTTGTAATGTAGGCTAAGGGACGGGTAGGACTATTTTGGCCAAGAATAGTGACTAGGTTCCTAAGCGCTTTAATACATCACATTGTATCAATGACACTTTTTTCTTTCAAACTTTCTTCACTCTTTTATTCTACCACCCTTGTTCCCCTATTTTGTTTTTCAATTTTAATCACAACTCACTTTTCAGCTTTCTTTTCCTTTTTCTTTTCACAACATACCTCTTATGATAGCACTTTCTTTTTCATAGCACATTC
This sequence comes from Capsicum baccatum var. pendulum, assembly GCA_030864225.1. NCBI lineage: Eukaryota > Viridiplantae > Streptophyta > Magnoliopsida > Solanales > Solanaceae > Capsicum > Capsicum baccatum. Next base: position 68,950,764 of record CM061557.1, on the reverse strand, counting down.
AAGCTCCATTACAATTTATAGCATCATACTCACCCAATTTCCTCTTATGTTGTCACATGACTTTTTCACTTTAAAGCACTTAGGAATTTGGATCAAATTACGGTCTTGAAAAAAATGGATTAGGCTTACATACAAGGTTGTCAAAGAAATAGGCTAAAGGCTCAAAAGGGTTTAACTAGGATGATGTCCATGGGTAGGTAAAACTGAAGGTAAACATGTATAGGTTGCCAAAGAAATGCCTAAATCATATCCTAAACTTACACTCCTTATTTTCGCTTTGCATACATACCAGGGAAGTTCTAGCATCAGCCACAAACATAGAATATACTATTATCTCACACACACAAGGCACATGGTCGACTTGATTGGAAGTAATATAGACTCTCGACCCAACAAGTGAAGGAATTTAATCACATAATATCACATAATGAGTCACAAATAGAGCCTAAACGTCTCCATAGTCACAATTGTAGCACATACTCTTGTTATAATCTCATGCGAAGCTGGAAAAATTTGACTCCTAAAAAAACTAAAAAAAGCGTCAAACGAAAAAAACAACAAAAACAAAAAAACAAAAAAACGAAAAAAAAAGAATAAACAAACAAACATAAACAAACAAAGGTGTATAGCATGCGATTCTGCCACCCCACACTTAGACGGGACACTGCCCTCAGTGGAAAATAAATTCGAAGAACCTGGTTAGTCGGACCCTTCATCAATGTCGGGGGTCATACCCCCTTCGTCAGAATTATCATAAGAGTCGTCGTCAGAGTTCTCCTCCTCATCAAAATCAGGCAAGCGTCGATCATCATCAGTCGGCACATCATCGTCTAGAGGTTCCTCAAAATATACGCCCACTCCACACATCTCCCGGGCATGCATGTTCATTGGGTAGTCGTGGTCCAGCTGTTGGAGCTCTTCAGCAGTTGGAATACGTCCACCACTCATCATAGTAAATCGTGTCATGCCATAGAGATGACGGAAGAAACTCTCATCACGAGCATGTCTCTCCGCCGTAGTAAGGTTGACTCCATGAGTTGTTTCAGCATCTTTGACCTTGGTGAGGTCAACCTTCTTTGGGTTGTGTGGGAGTTTGTGGTCAGCTGGTTCCTCTTCGACATCCTCCTTCCGCAACATTGCTGTCAACAAATTGCCGAATGTGAAATGGGACCTTTTGTGGAGTCTGGCCTTCCTCATGGTAGATCGAATGATTGCCCCAAAGTTGATAGGGACATTTGTCATCAAAGCATAGACCAAACACACTCTATCTCTCGATATCTTGGTGTATTGAGTTCCAGGAATAAGGCATGAGTTGACAATGCGCATCCAGATTCTTGCTTCCCTATTTAGTGGAGCATAGGGGAAGGTATTGTGATGGCCTGTTTCCTTATGTCTGCCCCATCTTGCCATCGATCTGCTTCCACAAAGCGTGTGTCGTATTGCTCTGTAAGGAGGCCTGCTGTACAGCTCTTTGAATGGTGCAGTGTCGACCGAAGGTAAGCCAAGAAAAGAGTTGATCCAATCCGCGGTGAGCTATAACACTTGGCCCCGAATTTTGACTTCATTGCCTGTTGTGTTCGGCGACCAGTTGGCATAAAACTTTCTTGTTAAGTCAAGATTGCACTCTCCCATGTCGCGGAAGATGAAATCCAGCTTCAAAGCCATTATTTTTGCCAACATTCGCGGCTCCTTCTTTGCTAAGGTCTCCTTGTTGATCAAGTCGACGTGCACATATTTTCTTTCTTTGTTGCTGCTGTACCATGCTTTGGCTTCTTCCTCAAGAACCCATTTTATTCTAAACATTCTGCGTGGTAGGTGTGCTGAGGATGATTCTCCTTGGTCTTTTCGACTTCGCTTCTTGCCCTTTTGGGACGTGATAACCTTCTCCTTGCCTTGCCTCGCTTTAGGTGCCATTGTACCTGAGACTAGAAATAATGTTAGTTGCAGCACAATCTCACTTGATACAATCTATATGCAAGCACTAGGGGTACCACCCCACACTTAGTTTTGTTGCATAAATCAGCGAGGTGAACATAGTCGATTTACTCAGATTTCGTCGACATACGTTTTAGGATGGTGTTCCGACAAGAAAATCAGCATTGCATCACTTATTTGCAGTCATTGGTCTACTTTCATGGTAGATATAGCAACACTACGACATAGGGGTTATCACATAGAATCGTTATTCTTACAACAAGCACAACCTCCTAAGTCGATAGGCACTATGACCTTATCCCGATGGCCGGGATAGACTATCATGTAAGCATCCAAACAACAATCTTAAGCAATATTCATAGCTATATATATTCAGCAAATATCATAACAATGCTTTTGAAACAAAATTCAAGTTGGAAACAAGTCAAGAATTCCCTACGTATAGATTCACTCACATGATTTTGCAACGATAATCCAAACACATGAACATCACCTATCAATCTCACATGATTTAGCATTTTATAATAAGCATAGCAACATAGTACTTACGATAATTAGATGAAGAATAAGAGAGTACTTACTTGCTTGAAGCTTGTGGAGAAGTTGTTGTGAATTGGAAGAGCAAAAGAAGAAAATTTTGAGAAGATTTGGAGGGTTATGCGGCGCCTTTAGGGTTGTTTCTAATGTGGTTGTGTTATAGAACTAAGTCCCCTTTATATAGGAAGAGTATGGGTCGGGTTATGACCCATTTACAATCGGATTTGGGGACAAGAACACCACATAGGCGGCGCATATCACTCGGCATATCAATGACATATGCGGCGCATTGTCTATGGCATAATGGGACATATGCGCCGCATAGTCTATGGCATTTGTAGACATATGCGCCGCATAGTCTATGGCACATGAGATACTGAGACCAAATGCCATAGCATAGGCGGCGCATAGTCAAAAGCATACCTAGGTATAGGCGGCGCATAGTGTATAGCACACTAGATTCCGAGTCCTTAGGCTATAGAATAGGTTGTGCATCATTTGTGGCCTATTTTTACCAAGGCCTAGCCTTCCTCGAAGCCTATTTTGACGTGACAAAGGCTCAATTCATCGCCTTATGCATCACCATTCCTAACTTACCGATTTTACCATACAATGCGTCCAAATTGTCGATGGAGATCAATCTCCTCGTCGCATACTTTTTGCACCTATATTTGCTCAAAACAAAATGAAAACGATTAGTATGATGGGTTGCCTCCCACCAAGCGCCTTAGTTTTGGTCGTGGCACGACTCTTATTTTTTTGAATTTTCATTTATCAAAAAGAAAAAATACTAAAACGACAAAACAATAAAACAATAAAACGATGGGTTGCCTCCCATCTAGCGCCTTATTTATTGTCGTGGATCGACGTAGTAATCTCGAGTACTTAGACTTCGTCGAGATAAGTGATGGCCTTGTCATTCATCGAGTCAAGAGGACCGATATATGGCTTAACACGTTCGCCATTCACTGTGAAGACAACACCATCATTGTCTTCCAATTCGACTACTCCAGACGAGTAGACTTGGATGACTTTAAATGGACCAGACCACTTTGATTTTAACTTACCTGGGAAGAGCTTGAGTCTGGAGTTAAAGAGTAGTACCATGTCACCTTTTTGGAAGTTTCGTCGAACAATCCGCTGATCATGATACTTCTTCATCCGCTCCTTGTATAAATCTGATCTTTCATATGCATGGAGACGAAATTCATCTAGTTTGTTCAGCTGCTCCAACCTCAGGTTCTTCACATTATCCCAATTCAGATTCAAGTGCTTCAATGCCCACAATGCCTTGTATTCAAGCTCGATGGGTAGATGACAAGCCTTCCCATAAACTAGCTGATAAGGTGACATGCCAATGGGTGTCTTGAATGCAGTCCTATACGCCCATAGTGCATCATCTAGCTTTCGAGACCAGTCCTTCCTATTTGCATTAACCGTCTTGGCAAGGATTTGCTTGATCTCGTGGTTGGAAACCTCAACTTGTCCACTGGTTTGAGGATGATAAGGCGTAGCTACCTTGTGTTGCTTGACTCCATACTTGGCCAATACAGATTTGAATAGCTTGTTGCGAAAGTGAGATCCTCCATCACTTATGATAGTACGAGGTACTCCAAAGCGAGAGAAGATATTCTTCTTTAAAAAAGCTACAACACGCTTTCCTTCGTTGTCGGCCAATGCTACAGCTTCAACCCATTTTGACACATAATCCACAGCAACCAAGATGTACTTCATTCCAAACGAATTCACGAATGGTCCCATGAAATCAATACCCCACACATCAAAGAGTTCTACCTCCAGAATTTTGGACATGGGCATTTCATGGTGTTTTGAAATAGCACCTTGACGTTGGCATTGGTCACACCTTCTCACATAGTCGTGTGCATCTCTGAATATTGTAGGCCAATAATAACCACTTTGCAAGACTTTCCTTGCCGTTCGATTCCCTGCATGATGTCCTCCAACTTGCGAAGTATGGCATGCTTCCAATATAGTAGGCACTTCTTCATGGGATATACATCGTCGAATGATACCATCCGCGCATCTTCGAAACAAATATGGCTCATCCCAATAGTAGTGCTGAACGTCATGAATAAACTTCCTCCTTTGGTGGTAAGATAAATTGGAAGGTAACACATTACTCACCACGAAATTTGCAAAGTCGGCATACCATGGTAATTTCTCCATTGTTGTCGCTAGTATCTCCTCGTCAGGGAATGCATCATCAATCTGATTTTCTGGTTGCGCCACATACTCATTCTCAAGTCTAGATAGGTGATCAGCCACTTGGTTCTCGCAACCTCTTCTATCTTTGACTTCGAAATCAAACTCTTGCAGCAGCAATACCCATCGAATCAGCCTTGGTTTTGCATCCTTCTTCGTCATTAGATACCTAAGAGCTGCATGGTCTGTATAAACGATCACCTTAGTACCCAATAGATAGGCACGAAACTTCTCAAACGCATACACAACTGCTAGGAGCTCTTGTTCGGTAACGGTGTAGTTCCTTTGGGCTTCATTTAGGACCTTATTTGCATAATAGATAGGATGAAACAATTTCTCCTTTCTCTGTCCAAGAACAGCACCAAGGGCTACACCACTAGCATCACACATGACTTCGAACGGGAGCGTCCAATCTGGTGCTACCATGATAGGGGCTTCAATGAGTTTTCCTTTAAGGCATTCGAACGCCTTTAAGAAATCTTCATGAAAGTAAAACTTCGCATCTCTCTCCAGTAGTTTGCACAATGGACTAGATTTTTTGGAGAAGTCTTTGATGAATCTACGATAAAATCCAGCATGGCCAAGAAAACTACGAACTCCCTTCACCAAAATTAGAGGTGGTAGCTTCTCGATTACCTCTATTTTTGCGCGATCAACCTCTATTCCTCTTTCGGAGATCTTGTGCCCAAGAACGATTCCTTCTTTTACCATGAGGTGGCACTTCTCCCAATTCAGCACAAGGTTGAAGTCTACACATCATTGTAATGCCATGCTCAAGTTCGCCAAACATGCTTCAAAGGACTCACCAACAACTGAAAAGTCGTCCATAAACACCTCCAAAGTGTCTTCTACCATATCAGAGAAAATAGACATCATACAACGTTGAAAGGTGGCTGGTGCGTTACATCACCCGAATGGCATGCGTTTGAAGGCAAACGTACCATATGGGCATGTGAACGTTGTCTTCTCTTGGTCTTCGGGAGAAATACAAATCTGATTATAACCTGAATAACCATCCAAGAAGCAAAACCATCCTTTCCCCGCTAATCGATCTAGCATTTGGTCCATAAATGGCATGGGGAAGTGATCCTTGAGTGTCCAAGAATTCAGCTTGCGGTAGTCCATGCATACTCTCCATCCAGTAACGGGCCTGAGTGGAATAAGTTCATTCTTTGCATTCGCGACCACCGTCATGCCTCCTTTCTTGGGAACACATTGTACTGGGCTTACCCATGTACTATCAGAAATAGGATACACGACTCCTGCGTCTAACCACTTGATAATCTCCTTCTTCACCACTTCTTGCATAGGTGGGTTTAGACGTCTTTGATGTTCAATGGTGGGTGTGCACTTTTCTTGAAGCTGAATTTTATGAGTGCAAATCCCAGGTGGGATACCAATAATGTCCGCAATGGTCCATCCAATATACTTGCGTAGGATCGGAATAAGAGCTGCAACTTGTTGCTCACCCAAATCGGCTGCCACTATGACTGGAAGAGTATTTCCGCTTCCTAGGAATGCGTACTTCAAATGGCTTGGCAGCTCCTTCAATTCTAACGTGGGTGGCTCTTCAATAGATGGCTTAGCTGGTGGTGTGGGTCGATTCTTGAGATCAAGATTCAGCTTCTTGGGAGTATAACGATATGTTCCTAATCCCGATAGAGCACAAATAGCTTCTTCAAAAATTTCAGCATCCTCATCCTCTCCTTTCATGAGCGAAACCTCCAAAGGATCATCAATAATTTGTTCTTCTTCAAGTCGTTCTTCCTCGTCATCAACGACAACATCAGCCACAGAAAATACACTCAGATCTTTGGGTTGCTTCATTGATTTGCAAACATCAAAGCGAACCACTTCGTCATTTATTCGGAATGAAAGCTCATTAGCTCTCAAATCTATGAGCACACTTCCCGTAGCAAGGAAAGGGCATCCCAAGATTATGGGAACCTCTGCATCTGCTTCACAATCCAAGATGACAAAGTCTTCTGGAAATATGAATGAAGATACCTTCACCAAGACATCGCATAGAATACCAACCGGTCGTTTTACCGACCTATCCGCCATCACAAGCCTCATATTAGTTGGTGTAGGATCTCCTAACCCCAACTTCTTGTAGATCGATAATGGCATCAAGTTGATGCTGGCTCCTAAGTCACACAATGCTTTAGCAAAGTCCAAAGATCCGATGGTGCAGGGAATCGTGAAAGCTCCGGGGTCGGCCTTCTTCTGAACTATCGATCGGGTAGCAATTGCACTACAATGATGCACATCATCCTTCAGCTCATAACCTGCTGCCCTCTTTTTAGTCAAAAGATCTTTCATAAACTTCGCATACCCAGGCATTTGTTCAAGTGCCTCCACTAATGGAACATTGATGGTCAGCTGCTTCAACATAGTCATGAATTTGCTGAACTTAGTGTCATCGGCCACCTTCTTCAGTCTTTGTGGAAAAGGTGGTGGTGGGTATGGAAGTGTTCTCTCCATGAATTTCTTCTCCTCTTGCTTCCGTTTATTATTTTTTTCAGGCTGCACGCCACTAGGTAAAACATTCTTGACGTTTAAAGTAGTTGTTGCGGCTTCTTCTCTTATAACGTCACTAGGTGTGGCGTCAATGTCTGCTGCTACGTCAACCACTTGCTTGCCTTTTGCTGAAGTTTCCAGCACCTTACCACTTCTGGTAGTGATGGCCATGCATGACCCATCATTCCTTGGGTTTTGCACAGTATCGCTCGGTAAGGAGCCAGCCTTTCTTTGATTGAATGCTGCTGAAAGTTGGCTCAATTGCTGCTCTATTTGCTTGATAGAAGTGGAATGAGAATCAAATAGTTGCTTCATGGAGGACAAATCATCAATCACCACCTTAACTCCCGCGCTCGTTGCTTCCACTCCTTTCAATAACTTAGCCATCATGTCTTCCATAGAATTAGATGTAGTGGTATCACGTTTACCCGGGGGAACATACAAACCACTCTTTTCATTATTTTTCTTCCAACTACCTTGGTCTTTGCTTCCATATTTATCATAATAGTTCCGACCTTGGTTTCCTTGGGCACTCCCACGGAAACCCCCCTGATTGTTCAAGTAGTTGGCCTCCTCTTCAGAATCAGATTCGTCTCTTCCTTTTAGCGCTATAGCTTTCACTTTTTCGGTCTTCCCTGATAATAAGTGCTTTGTCAGAAGATCCAATTGTGTTTTCATGTGCGCCATGTCTTGATCACGTTCTTCTTCTCTTCTTCTTTGGTCTGCAGACATGCCAATAGATAAAGTGGGGCTTGCTACCTCAGAATCCCTGGTATGCCAAGCTCTACTTTGCTTTGTCATGCGATCTAGCATATTGCTTGCTTGACCAAAGGTGAGGTCCATGAAAGAACCCCCAGCTGCGTTGTCCACCACTGGTTTAGTTATTGAATTCAAGGCTCTATACAAGATCTCCATGAGGTGAACATTAGTCATGTGATGGTTTGGGCATCTCGCTAGCTTTGTCTTGAACCTCTCCCATGTTTCATGAAGAGCTTCAGAGGAAAGCTGACGAAAGTTGCTGATTTCATCTCTCAATTGTGCTCTTTTGGATGGCGGAAAGAATCTTTCTAGGAAAGCGTCTCTCAATTGCCTCCAATTTGTAATAGAATCAGGAGTCAGCCCATTCAACCATAGTGTTGCCTCCCCAGACAGAGACAATGGAAATAGATGTAATCGAATAGCATTCTGACCAACACCAGGATTGTCAAAAGACTTGCATGTAGAAATAAAGTTGATGAGATGCATATTCGGATCATCGCCTGCTAGTCCACCAAATAACCCCTTGAGTTGCAATAACTGAATCATGGTGCTAGTGATGTTGAATTTGGCTCCGGGCGCTAATGGTGGTGGAATTATAGCTCCAGTGGCTCCGGCACCATCAAGATCATCATCATCATCGTCAAAAGCTGGTTGCAAAGGTTGGCGATCATACCTATACCGAGCTTGTCGACCTCTTCGATGGGCAGGTGTTATAATTTCAGCATCACGCCTAGGGTTTAGTAACTCGTCATCACCTAAATCTTCATCGTCAGGATTTGTTGCTCGCCCAGGATTATCAATGTTTTGTTGTTGGACTTGAGCAGCGGCAAGAGCAGCTAATCTTGCTTGCTCGTGTTGAGCAGCCATCCTGTCGATTTCAGCTTGTGCTTCCATTCTTCTAATTCGTTGTGGTTCAGGATTGATTGGTAATAACGGTTGACCAGAACTTCTAGTATGGGGCATGCACTAAAGTAAAAACCTGCAAGAAACAAAAAACAAAAACTAAAAGTAAAAGTACGAGAATCTTTGACCAAAGGGTCTAGTAATTATCACAAACTTGATTGACACTCGTATTCCCCGGCAACGGCGCCAATTTTTGATAACGCTCAATCTACAACTCTCGTGGGAGTGTAAAGCGGTCGTTAGCAAATATAGAACCCAACCTGGGTTGGGTGTCGATCCCACAGGGAATAGCTTGGTCAACAAGTAAGTAAAATTAATAGACTTTTGGTGCAAGTCTCGTAAAAAGGGGGGAATTGTAATATGTAACCAAAGTAATGAAATAAAAGCTAAAAATAGCCAAGTAAAAAGAGAGTATTTCGTAAGTTGTGAAACAATGAGAATTGAAGCGTTGGGGTTATGTCCACCTTCTGAGGTATACGTCTCTATCGGCTATGAGTGTGTAGAGTCTTGACATGCAATTGCTTATAGAGAATTGTAGTCGATGGTAAATCCAAGCGTCTCGCGACCTAAACAAGGACTATTTCACTTTAACTCTCGCGAGCTTAAAGCGTGTCTAACGGTACGAATTCTCCAAGTGGTTAATCCAGTTACGACACTAGCTTTTTATTAGGAAAGGGTGTCCTACTACCTTGACATTATCACTTTTCCAGACAAATAACCTTTCTCGCGAACAAGTTATATGTTAGACTGGCGTATTCTTGCGTTTGCAACCGCAACGAATGTGGGTTAAGATGAAGAGAACAATGATATAAGCAATATGCGTGTCTTGAACTCACAAACTCACAGCAATAGATAGTAACTCATTCGGCTTCCATAACCCCAACTAAGAGGTTTAGTTACCCATGAATGCGGAGGATATCACGGTTTGCATGGTTGATGGCATGAGAAGTAGGTGATAGGCGTGTGGTTTTGGTGATTCCCTAGCAAGTAACGATTCTCTTGTTGTGGAATTTAAGAATAGAAGAGTAGATTAGAAGCATTTGTGGTGGAAGATGAGAGGGATGGAAGAAAATTAATTGTTGAATTAAGTGAAGAATGAATAAAAATCTCTAACATGATAGGGTATTTATAATACTCCTATCCTACTCCTACTAAGCTAATGAAATAAATAGCCAAATCCTACTATACTAATGAAATCCTTGACCCAAATGTACTAGGGTAAGGTTACAATATCATAATCCAAATAGAATAATGAAATACATAACCTAATTGTATTAGGTTAATGTATCTTTGTAAAAATCCAGCTTTGTGTCTGTAAGTCCCCAAAGTCTTCAGAAATACTGTTTTAGCCCGGGATAGATTTTCCATGCAGCAGATTTGGTCCTTAGGCGTCCAGCTCCCTTCTACTTCGTTTGTGAGCTTTCTTTTGCGTCAAGTAAGCCATAAAATGCTGTATTTTGCATCATTTATACCTGAAACTTTCCTAATCATGTTTGTTAGCTCATTTACAGGAAAAAGGACTAAAAGTGCATGAAATATATAATTTGTTCTCAAAACTCGGCTAAAATATGAGCAAAATATATTGATATAGGCGTGTAAATTCGCCTATCATCAATTTTCCAACACTTTACCACTCTGGGTAGTAATAGCCATAAATGATCCATCATTCCTTGGATTTTCCACAGTGTCACTATGTAAGGTACCAGCTTTTCTTTGATTGAGTGCCATCGATAGTTGACTCAATTGTTGTTCCAGCTATTTTATTGAACTGGAATGCGAATCAACCAATTAATTTATTGATGACAAATCCTTCTTTACCTCAGTTACTCCTGTGTTGGTTTCCTCCACTCCTTTCAATAGCTTAGCCATCATATCTTCCATAGACATCTTCCCAGAGCCAGATGCCGCAGCCTCACAGTTTCCAGGAGAAACGTACAAACCACTCCTGTCAGTCTTATTCTTCCAACTACCTTGATCACGGTCCTTGTATCCAAATTTATCATAATAGTTTCGACCTTAGTTTCCTTGGGAATTGCCTCGGAAACCCCCCTGATTATTCAAGTAGTTATCTTCTTCCTCAGAATCGGATGTATCTCTTCCCTGTGATACAACGGCCTTAACCTTTTCTGTCTTCCCTGATAATAAATGCTTGGTAAGAAGGTCCGTCTGCGTTTTTATGTGAGCCATATCCTGGTAACGTTCCTCTTCTCTTCGCCTTTGTTCTGCCGTCAAGCCAATAGATACAGTAGAGCTTGCTACCTCAGAATCCCTGGTATGCCAAGCTCTACTCTGCTTTGTCATGTGATCTAGCATATCACTTGCCTCATTAAAAGTAAGGTCCATGAATGACCCACCTGCAGCATTATCAACCACTGGCTTAGTCACCGAATTCAAAGACCTGTATAATATCTCCATCAAGTGGACATTGGTCATATGATGATTTGGGCACCGCATAAGCTTCTTCTTGAACCTTTCCCATGTTTCGTGGAGAGCTTCAGTTGGAAGCTGTCAAAAATTGCTTATCTCGTCTCTTAATTGGGCTTTCTTGGATGGCGGAAAGAATCTTTCTAGGAAAGCATCTTTCAATTGCCTCCAATTAGTAATAGAATCAAGAGTTAGCCCGTTCAACCATAGAGTTGCCTCTCCAGATAGAGACAATGGAAATAAGCGTAGCCGAATTGCATTCTGTCCAACTCCTGGATTGTCAAACGACTTGCATGTTGAGATAAAATTGATAAGATGCATATTCGGATCATCGCCTGCAAGTCCACCAAATAACCCCTTGAGCTGCAACAGCTGAATCATGGTTCTAGTGATATTGAACTTGGATCCAGGTGCCAAGGGCAGAGGAATAATAGCCCCTGTGGCACCAGCTCCATCCAGATCGTCATCATTATCATCAAAAGGAGCCTGCACAGCTCGGCGGTCAGGTCTCATTCTAGCTTGACGATCTCTCCTGTTCATAGGCGCTGCCACCTCATTTGTATGCCTAGGATTTGGTAACTCATCATCACCTAGGTCCTCATCATCAGGATTTGTTGCACGACCTGGGTTATCAATATTCTGTTGATGCACTTGAGCAGCTACCAATGCAGCTAATCTAGCCTGCTCCTGTTGAGCAACCCTTCTTTCGATGTCACGTTGTGCATCCATTCTGCCAATAAGATGTGGTTCAGGATTTAGAGGTAATAATGGCTGACCAGAACTTCGTGTATTTGGCATGCACTCAACCAAACCTGAACAAAACAAAAACAACAAACAAAAAGTAAAATTATAAAATCTTTGACCAAAGGGTCTATTAACTATCACAAACTTAGTTGACAACCGTATTCCCCGGCAACGGCGCCAAAATTTGATACGCCCAAATTATAGCTCTCGTGAGAAAGTGTAAGCGGTCGCTGTCAAATATAGAACCCAATTGGGTTGGGTGTCGAATCCCACAGGGAATACTATGGTCACTAAGAGTTGCAATTATTAGTAGACTGTTGGTCGAAAATTCCACAGAAAGGGGGGTTTGATTTATGTGTGAACTAATAGTATCAAAGTAATGAATGAGACAAAGTATTTAGTAAGATTTAATCACAGAGAATAATAAGTTAGGGTTATGTTCACCTTGTAAGTTCTACTTCTCTATTAACTATGAGTAATGCGGAATTTAGACATGCATGCACTTATAGAGAATCGTATTCTAATTCTAAATCCAAGTATTTCTCAACCATCAAGGATTTATTTCACTTTAGCTCTCTCGAGCCTAAAGTGTATACTAATGGTACGAACTCTCCAAGAAGTTAATCCGGTTAAGGCATTAACGTGTAAATAGAGGTTGGAAGCCCTATTTCCTTGTCATACTCTCTTTTCCAAACATGTAAATTTTCTCTTGAACTAGTTAATGCTATAATGGTGTATTCTCTATGTTTGCAACCATAAGAATTCAATCAAAACGAAGAGAGTAATGATATAAGTAGCATAACACATCAATAATTCACAAACTCATAGTTAATAGATAGTATCTTATGAGGTTTTCATAACCCTAACAGAGAAGTTTAGCTACTCATGAGTACAACGGAAATCAAAGTACACATCATCATCATACCAAAACTAGACAAACTCACGGTGGAGATGGTTTAGCGTCACTAAGAGGAGAACGTCGTTCCCACTCTCTGTTGGTGTAGCCTTAGCGTTTTCTCTGTTCTAAAAACTTACAAAATCTAAAAACTGAATAATGACTGAATTCTAATGATAATTGATTAATGAATAATGCTGAAAAATTCAGCAATAGGGTTTTTATAATATCCTTGTCCACTAAATTGCTACTGCCTCCTTAAGTATTTAAAAATACTGGGTTTGCCCGGGAAAAAGTTTCCATGCATCACTTTCAGTCCAAAAGCTGCCTTCCCTCTAATGTGAAGTTTTCCTTTGCTGCTCATAAGTCCATAAAGTGCTGAAATCTTCATCATTAATACCTGAAAAATATGCTAATCACACAGGTCAGCTCACTTACAGGAAAACAGACTAAAGGTGCAAGAATTATAGATTTTATCCTCAAAACTTAGCTAAAACATGGGTAAATCATGGTGCTTAGGCGTGTAAATACGCCCAACATCAATTAGCACATGAGTGAAAACATATTTGATCTAGTTTTCAATCACAATATAATTGTAAAAACTAAAGATTATAAAAATATCCAGAAAAACCAAAAAACATTGACTAAAACCTAAACCGAAAAAACCAATTTTATGTTGGTTTGATTTGATTTATAGTTTTAATAAACCGACATGATTGGTTTTTTTTTTTTAATAAAAATTGAGCCAACCCGACCTATGTACACCCCTACTGTGTTTCCTCTTAAATAAGGTCTGAGATGATATATGGCCTTCTTCACCTCCCCCTTCCCATGCAGGTATTCTCCTAAGCACCTTCAATTGTATAAAAGTCTCCTTTAATAATCCATCCATATAAATTTAGAACAGGAGAATTTCTATTTGCTCCAACATTTTTTTGCTGCAGTGCGAGGCTTCAGAGGCCTCTCAAGAAGTTCATTGCGACATTTAAACAGGTTCAATCACTATTGGATATTTACATTGCCGCCAAAAACTTGAACCCTTCCATAAACTTGACACAAAAACATAAGCATGGACCGTCATTAAATTGTAATAGGGTATCAACACCACCATCTTGGAATCCTTTGGCCTTATCAGTTCACACCTATCAAACTAAACTGTACAATACAGGATCTTGTTTGAAGGATCAGTGTCTAATCAATAAAAAACTGCATTCACAAAATCATTGCACTTTATGTGTGTCTGTCATGGTTGCCTAATCAATAATACATAACTCCCAACATATGGTCCATCTGTCGCAACAGATAATCCATATATTACAGCAGATGGTAAATCTATTGTGACAGATCAAACGTATTCAAAATAGATGATGAATCGAAATCTCCATCTATTGCAATTGATGAATCAGCTGTTGGAAGAAATCAAAACATCTCCTTCAATATATGGTCTATCTGTCGTAATAGATAATTCATATGTTGCAATAAATGGTAAAATCTGTTACGATAGACCAAACATTGTTTATTTATCTATATGCATGTGATGACTATTAAAAAGAGGTGAAGAATCGTGACTTTTTATCTAACATATTCAAACCAGATGATGAACCGAATTCTCGTTCTATTGAAACTGATGAATCAGATATTAGAAGAAATTAAAACATCTCCTCCAATATATGGTCCATCTGTCGCAACAAATAATCTATATGTTGCAACAGATATTACAATAGATGGTAAATTTGTTGCGACAGACCAGACAGTGCTTATTCATCTACACGCATGTGATGACTATTAAAAAAAAGGTAGTGGTGATTGTTAGAAGAAATCAAAACATCTCCAAAAGATGGTCCATCTATCACAATAGTTAATACATATGTTGTAATAGATGTCTCATCTATTGTACATACAGACAATCTTTTGCAATGGATGGTAAATCTATTGGATCAGATTGGTCATCTGTTGTAGCAACCCAATAATAACAACTGTTATCAAGTCTCAAAACTATTTTGAAAAGGTGAGAAGTATTAATGTAAAATAAAAAGTCACGACTTTTCACAAAAAAATGCCACTAGTTTGAATGTAATTAATACAATAGAGCTTAAATGTCGTGCCTTTTGGCCTGATACATCCCAGATTTAATCCTCTATAAATAGGTCCCTCCTTAATGTTCATTCTACTTAACTTATTTATTTCTTGCATTATTTCTTTTCGTGTGACATCTTCAATCACTTCTCTTCAAAGAGCATATTTCTTTCTCATTGAGGTAAGTTTTTTTCGGTGTAAATCTACTAGTTGGTAGTATACATTGTATTATATTTGAACTCTTTTTCTTTATATTTGTAAATTCATGCATGTTTTAGATATGACTGATCTTGTTTGGGACATTGCTATTTTGTGTGACACAATGCGGGAACTTCAGAGGTAGGTTAATGACTTGTAGAGGGAGTTTGTCACCGTGAGAGCGATGATGTTCAGAGAGATGCAGAGGCTGATGAGGGCACTGCTGCGAATTGATTGGCCAGCTTTCATTAATGATGATGACGATAATAGTAATTACAATTAGAATGCATTTTTTCTTTTAGCGTAGGTATTTTAATTTTTCTATATTGAATCTATACCTAATGTATTTAATTTTTTGTTTAATGAAAAAATTATTTTTAGTCGACTTTGGCTTTTTAATTCTTATTGAATTTTCATTCTATCTATTTCTTCTAAACATACATGTTAATGTTAACATATCGATGGTTGGAGTTAAGGAGAAATTTTGAATCTAGTAGCAATAGCAATTTTGGCTTTTGAGTTCTTTCAACAGATGGACCATATGTTGGAATAAATTGGTCCTCTGTTTGGTTTGTATCAACAGACTATCCATCTATTGCAACAGATTGTCATCTGTTGGAGGAAAATATTCTAGTTTGATGGAACTGTGTTGTGTTCTTCCAGCTAATGTCCATTTGTTGCCACAGATGGTTAATATGTTGAGAATAATTGTAGTTGTTGTATTATTTAGTTCATGTTTTTCCTCTTTTTAGTGATGCACAAGTTATTAAAAAAGATATTTTATATATAATAAATGATAACATTTCGTTCACAACAATGGGTTAAATATATAAAAGTCCACCACAAACAACAACACAAGTTTCTGCAATTACAACGATCATGGTGGATTATGATCCGGGCATGTAGTTCTTTTGTGGCCAACGCGCTTACATATGGAGCACTTGTTTCTTCTTGATGAAAATGATTCTACGACTCCACGCATCCTCTTATGTGGCTTTCTTCCCAGTTTGATAGTGCTTGGGTCAATATATGGAGGAGGTATTAATCTCTCCAAAATCTCTGCAGGAACAACCCAAGATTCTTCAAGAGGCACCAGAGTAATATGTCCACTATATACCATTTCATAATCTTCCACAAAATAATATTGAGAGGAGTGATCGTAAACTTTAGATCCATATTTTGGACCGTATTGAGCTCAAAACATTACCATGGCATGTGGATAGGGTATTTTGTCCAAACGTACAAGATCTTGTTTGAAGATCGATCATGGCAATATCACCATGACCGGTGACACTGAATTTGTAATATGCTATTTTATGAAAAAATAACCTATTCTCCAAATTGATGTTTGTTGATATTATTTTTTCAATTTCGAGAACAAATCGGGTTCTTTTTGGGCCCTTGAACTGCACATGCCTTTCATTAAAAAAATTAGCCATACTTCTTATTTATTACTTCAAATATAGCCTTGATGGGAAATTCTCTTTCATCGCCAAATAATGAATTCACCGATTCAGCTATGTTTGATGTCATAATATTGTACCTATACAAAAGAATCACTTAGTACAACATCATACTAAACTTGTAACTCAAACAAAACACTTAAATTCATAAAATGTACCTATCTTCCAGACAGAATGCCTGGCTACATCTATCGAAACCAACACGTACGAGAAGTTCTGCTACCTTAGGATTAACATTCATTATTTGATTGAAATAGTCTAGAAACTCCTCTCTACTATATGCTTTAGCTGCTCTATAAAAAAGGGTCACGACCCTTTCGTTAAGATAGTTGGTCTGAATGTTCTCTCCAAGATGCCTGATGTAACAACCAAAGTAAGCTGAAGTGAAGAAAATTGAACCCATCTATGGGATACTTGGATGCCTATCCGAAACAAAACAAACTCTTTGGTATCTTTGACACAGCTTCGTAGTTGCTCAAAAATAAATCCATAAGAAGCATCATATTCCTTGTTCACTACACAAAAAATGACAGGAAAGATGTGATTCTTCGCATCCTGCACCACCATCGCTAACAAAACTCCATCATACCTGTACCTCAAGAAGGTACCATCGACGGCTATGCCTTTTCACAAATGTCAAAAACCTTGAATCCAAGAACCATAGGATACAAAAAAGTACTTGAACCTTCCGTTTTCATCAACATGCAATGTCGTCTTACTTATGGGATTTGTGGACTCAATCATGTAATTGTAGGCCTCCAGGACTGCATACCCATGCTCATGTGTCCCCCTAACCAAGTCCTTGGCAATCCCTATGGCTGTATATATCTTCCAATAACTGACCAGGATACCTAATTCTATAAGGATTTGATTGTCCATAACCCTTGTTGAAGGGCCTTTTCCATTGGGGAAACTACACCTAAAATATTCACCAAGGACCTTTTTCGTGGCGTGAGTATTTTGGCCCGAGATGTTCTCCGAACCACATGTGTGATGCTTTTCATGTTTATGAATGATGAATCTATCAGAAATTTCATATTTCACTACTTTCAACCACCACTTGTCATTCGCATTAGTACATTTTAAGCAAAAGGCAGTGCTCGAATTAATCACCTTTTTTATTCTGAAATCTTTTTTCAAGAAAGATATAAACAAAGTGGTAGATAGTTTATTCTTGTCCTTGAATGATATTCTAATAAAAAAGTTGGTCCCATTGTCTTGAAGATTTCCAGATTGTGTCGATTAAGAAGAACTACCCATCGTATTAGTCGAATAAACGGGTGTAGTAGTTTGATCATCATCTGAAATATTTATGTCTAGATTATCCAACCTATCATCAAATATGATTGTTGTTCTTCTTCTACGTTTTGGTTCTTATTCTCTCTCGTCTTTTCAACCACGTACACCCTTAACACCAGCCTGAATGAATAACTAAGATAAGCACACAACCAAACCTGATCGGTTATCTTAAAAGGCAACACCCTCTGATTTTCAAAGGAGATCTGCATATAGCTGATGACGAGTTCTTCCGATTGACATTTCAGTCCATAATAACTGATGATTAAGTTTACAAAATCATTATATAAAACATCACTTTGGACTGTCATATCTATCGCCTCTAGCATTTCACCCTCATTCCAATGCCATACATATCGATTGCTTTTCTCGATCCATTGACCATGACAATCCACCCTTATTGTTATTAATCCTTCCATTAATGGTACCTAAATAAAGTTATTTGTTAAAAAAAGTTAGTAGTGATTTCATAGTGCCATAAATGAATCCCAACAAATGTGTAATCAGTCGCAACAAAATACTTACCTGTTGGGATTCATGTTATGCTCTTGAAGCTGATTTCAACAAATGAGTCATCAGTTGTAACAGGTGAATCATATGTTGCAATAGACTATATATTTGTTGGGATAGATGTTATAATATTGAGGCACCTTTGAAGCTGATTCCAATAGATGAATGACATGTTGCAATAGATAATTAACCTGTTGCGACAGATGACTTACCTATTCCAACAGATGATGATCTATTAGAATCGAGGTCAGTTTCTAGCACAACAGGTTACTAATATGTTGCAACAGATATTTATCATATATTGGAATCGAGTTTAGGTTCTGTTGCAACAGGTTAATAATCTGTTGCAACAGATATTTCCCCTATTGTAACAAACAACACATCTGTTGGAATCGAGTTCAGGTTCTATTGCAACAGGTTAATAATCTGTTGCAATAAATATTTATCACGTTGCACCAGATAAGTAATCTATTTAAACAGATAAATCATTTGTGGCAACAGATGACTCATCTATTTGATTCATGTTATGGCCTATAGAACCATAAACATGAATCCAACATATCAGTCTTTCGTTGAAACAAATGTCTCATCTGTCGCAACAAATGATTTATCTGTTTAAACAGATGGCTCTTATGTTGGATTCATGATCGACTTCTATCCATTGTTGGTAAAACGACACAATAATAGTTACCCAAATGATAAATTTAACTAAAAATCAAGATTTGACTTACCAAAGTCGCCTATGAAGTAATGCCAAAGTGGAAAGTGATGTATGAAACAAACTTTGACCTAAGAAATTGGTCAAATAGAAACAGTAGCGGTAACAACAATAACAACAACAACAAATGGTCAACAAGAAAAAATAAAAATGATAATGAAGTAGAAGATGATGATAATGAAGCAGAAGATGATGAATAAAGTAGCAGCAACAATGAACAACAAAAATCGCTAAGAGAGAAAAACAAAAATGTATGAGAAGAGAGAGAAAGATGCCTTTTCCCCCCCTGTTTCCCATTATATTAGGTAAACATTTGGATCAAAGTATAAATTCAAAAATTTTTGGGCTATTCTCAAACTTACCCAACTTTCTTAATCCATAATAAAGTAATTGTCACCTCTACTCAACTATTAAGACTTGTGTCACCTACACCTCATTTTAAAACTCTTTTGTCACCTACAGCCCAAAGCCCCAAGTAACATCCAATTGTATTTTTAATAGACAAATTACTCTTCTAAGAAATGATTTTAAAATTTTAAAACTTCTATGTTATGTATACTTATTAATATTTAAAATTAAGGACTTCTAATATGGGCCAGAGACAAATATATTTAAATTCTTTTATAAGAATTAACATTAATGATTCTTAAAATTTGTGGCGAGAAAAATATATTTTAAAAATTAAGGAGTCCTATATTTATGATAAGATTTTTAAATTTTCTCCAAAATAAAAGATGTTAATGGAGGAAATATTAATTTTTGTTTAATATCACTCATAGAAGAGTGATAAAACCAAACCCAATGATATACAATTTCCTATTAGAAGGTACATACGTGATTCATCAAAATTCAAAAACAATATACATGCAATTACTAGAGATATGGTTATAAAATTTTATTTAGGAGTCCTAAACTTTTTTTGTCGAGTTTAGAAGTCTTTTATTTTAGGGTTTCTAATGTAATTAGAATTGAAGAAAACTAAAATTAAATATCTCCTATTTAAATTGAGGTAAAAATTAAGGAGTCCTAAATTTATGACAAGACTTTTAAATTTTCTGCATAAGAAAAGATGTTAATGGAGGAAATATTAATTTTTATTTAATATCACTCATTGTAGAGTGATAAAACCAAACCCAATTATGCACAATTTTAAATTAGAAGGTATATACGTGATTCATCAAAATTCAAAAACAATATACATGCAATTACTGAAGTTATGGTTATAAAATTTGATTTAGGAGTCCTCAATTTTTTTTTTTTTGAGTATAGAAGTCTTTTATTTTAGGGTTCCTAACGTAATTAGAATTCAAGAAACCTAAAATTAAATATCTCCTACTTAAATTGTGGTTGCTTTATTATATCTATTCTACATGCATGAGAAAACTTAGAGCTATTTATATCCAAAACTATTTATATCCACTGTATAATGGGTTATGTGCTTATATGCCCCAGTTATTTTGACCACAAAGCTTTGATTCAGAACCCCCCTCCCTAGCATGTCATATATCTACAACTATTCTATGTTATATGTCATATTTACATTTAATTTATGTAGCTAGCTTTTATTCCATTACTTTTTATTTTATTATTGAAATTTTTATTTTTTTTATATGTGATTTGGTTTTGTTTTGTAATATATTCATTTTTTTTCACCTTAATTTGTTTGAATGGCTGTTACGTATTATTTTATAATGCAACGTATTGTATTTTATAATGTTGTATCATACTGTATTATTTTAGTAAATATAGCATTTGAATAGATTGTATCCTTTTTTGTCGTTACTAATTTATACATTAACTATTTTTGAAAGCAATCGGAAACAACTCAAGCTTCCAATTCAGAGATGGAAGCAGAACTAAGAAAGTTAAAGATTCAATCCAATCAATTACAAACAAGATTAGCTCACTATATTTTGAGGACATGAATGATGATTTAATGAACATCCATATATGCTTAAAATAGTTGCAAGACTACAAACTTTGGTTATATATCAAAAGAAGAGATGTATCTTAACAAAAAAAATTTGGCTGAAGTGGAACTAATCAAATATATCTGTTGAGTGCTTTGAAATCATCCAACAATCGACTTTATCTCTTTCTTTTTCTCCTTTGTTTAATGATGACTTCGTTTTGATTATATAATTTAAGTATATACACTAAGTTTTTTTTTTATATAATTTCTTGTATTTTTCTTTCAGTTGAATTTTTTTTTATTAAAAATTGAATGTAATAAGCATGTTGTCATCGAATGAAGTAACCAAAAAAACTCAAAGGTTTCATCTCTTTCTTTCTTTTTTTCTTTATTTTAATCATGACTTTATTTTAATTATGTTATTTAACTATGTATATTTTAGTATATCATTCATTAGTATCGTAGTTGAATTTTTAATTCAGGTTGTTTGTTGAATTTGAAATATAAGATTTTAATTAGGTTTTGAATCTTGATATGTAGAGCTTTTATTTGGATGATGAATTTTAGGGTCATAACCGACTCTTTCAATTTGGAGCTTACTAATTTATTAAGCACATTATTTATGTAATATGCTTAGCAATTGATTAAATTTATTTATTTTGTAACTCAAATATATTGCTTAGTAATATTTATGTAGTTTTTTAAAGTTATATGCTCAATGATATAAGTCACACACTTAATAATTTTCTCCTTTTATATACATAATTTTATTATTAACGTGACTCACACGTGCAATGCACGTATCCTAATCTGGTATATTTAAAAGAAAAGAATAACAATAGAACAAGTAGAAAATTTATTTACAAACAACATAAATCCCCTAGTTTAAGAAAGTAATTACACAAAAGTCCCTCTTATTTTCTCTCTCCCAAATTTTGGCAAATATACTCGTACAATTGTCTATACATTATACTTTGATGGAATGTATAATGAAACTGTTATTTCTAAAATTAAGGTAATTGAAATCAGTAATTATATCACTGTTCCTTAATTAATGGTAATAATTAGATATCATTAACTCATATATGGATAAAAATAGTAACTAAAATTTGAATTTTAAAAAAAAATATACAAGCCAAATTTTATTTTATGTATTATTTGATTGAAGATCTGGAAACGAAAAAGGTTCTAGTGTTGAAAAAAAAAATTCAAAAAAATCCCAAATAGCAACAAAATTGTTCTACATACGTTTTTCAAAAATTCAAAAAACAACATGAATATCCCAATATTGCTGCGGTATTCTGAAATTTGGGAGTCAGAAACTAGTTATAAGTCATACAAAGGTGACACAATAATTGTTTCGGAAAGTATTACTTTCTTAAAATTGATTTCTACTATCGCCATGGAGTTGGATATAGACAAAGGGCGTAAAAAAATTGAAGTGAAATATGTGGTTGAAGGAAACTCTTCTCCAATTATAATAAGAAACGACAATGGAGTTAGAGTTTACGTTGAGTTAAAGAAACCATTTGCTGTTTGGTTAATTTTCTGCTTTGTATTTCAAGTTACGACAAAACCAATAGTGAAATAGTGTTTGATAAAGACACTGGTTCTGTAATGTGTATCGAGTGTAGTGAATATGATTTGGTTACGTTAACAGTTGTTGAAATGGATAATCAATATGATCTATATGTGCCTGAAATGAAAGTTAAAAACTTCATTACTGATTGCAAGAATACTGAAATAATGGTGAGTCAGATATACAAAGATAAGGAAACTCTTGTTTCAGTAATGGCTAGACACGCAATAGCGAATGGATTCAACACAAAAGCGAAACGATCTGACAAAAAAAGGTATGATGTCAATTGTATCTCCTGATCTTATAATATATTGATTTTTTTATGTTAAGAAATTTATGTTGTGTATTTTTGTTAACTTTAGATATGTAATGCTATCATACAAATGTATAATGTGATATTTTATGTGTTGGGTAATGTATAATTAAATCGTGTCAGGCGAAGAAATGTATGATGCATTGGTTTAATAGATTGTGAACTTGTTTGTCTGTTATTACTGTTTTTGAAGTAAAAATTTTGAATGTATAATTTAAATTATACATTACAGAGATATGTATAATATAACTGTGGCATTGAAAGTTTTTGTTTTTTTGTTATTAATATTTTAATTTTTAATATTTCTGTTTCATACATTGATTAAGTTTTTATTTGTTGTTGCAGATATCTACTGATAACATGAATATGTACTTTAAGAAATTTAATTCTTTGATTAATGTGTTGTATTATTTAGATTTTTTTTATTTAAAAAAAGCATGTATAATGTAGATTATACATGTAGAGAAATGTATAATATTACTGGGCAGTTGCTGGAATAAATTTGTTTTATTTATATTTTCAAGATTAATACTTTTAGTTAATACAATGACTAATTTTTTATATTTTGATGCAGCTATGTACTCATTTGTCGTAACGAAGATTGCCAGTGGGTCATGAAGGCCTCTTGTATGAATGAATCAGAATTGTTTGTGATTAAAATATTTGTTTCGGAGCATAGTTGCAGTGTTAGGGACTGAGTGCTAAATAATGTGGTTGGGACAAGTAATTTTATGAGTGAATTTACTGCCCAAAAATTAATCAATCACAAAAGAATACACACCCCCGCGGACATTATCGAAGAGATGAAAGCTGTTTACGGAGTTGACATTAACTACATGAAAGCATGGCGTGCAAAAGAAAAAGCGATTGCGATGCTTAGAGGTGGACCAGCAGATAGATACAGAAAAATGCCCCGTTATATATATGTTGAACCAAGTGTATCACCAATCGCACATTCGGATGCATAAGGTAGCAGATAACGAGTTTAAATACTTGTTTATTGCATTGCGTCCGATGATTAGGGGTTTTAAATTTTGTAGACCTGTTGTTGTTGTTGTTGACGGGGCACATTTAAGTGGTCCATATGAAGAAACATTTGTATCGGCAAGCACATTAGATGGTGCAGGTACTGTGCGTTTAATTTTTTTTGTGTTGTACTTTTTTTTTGTTTTGTTATTTATATTATATTATCTTATACATTGATGTTTTATTTATAATAAATCAAACCTTGAGTTTATTTTTAAAAAAAAATTATTGACTTTTTTAATTTATATGTAGGTTGTATTCTGCCATTAGCTTACGGTGTTGTTGATTCGAAGAATGACAACGTGTGGATTTATTTTTTTCAAAAGTTTCGAGAGGAATTTGGTGAAAGAGACAACATGTGTGTTGTTTCAGACAGAAATGAAAGTATCATAAAAGGTGTAAGCATTGTTTATCCTAATGTCCCTCATCTAGCTTATATATGACATTTATGAAAAAACGTTTGCCCCCATTTTAGGAAAATCAAAGATAGACTTGGTAACCTATATTATTCCATGGCTAAATCTTATAAAAAAAAAGATTTTGAATATATTAGGTCAAAGGTTGCTAAGGTTGATCAAAGAGTTAAGGAATATCTGGAGGAAGCTGGGTATGAAAAATGGGTTCGGTTTCACTTTCCTGTAAATAGAGGTAGAATGATGACTTCAAATATAGCCGAATATATTAACGGTTGTTTGGTTGAGGCTAGAAAACTTCCTATTCTAGGTTTCCTGGAAGAAGTTAGAATATTATTTGCTGCATGGAATTGTAAGAACAACGAAATTGCATCGTACACAAATACAACTCTTGGCAGAAAATTTGAAGATATTCTAACTCATAATGGTGTTAAATATTTTCGGATAACGGTATGTATTAAAATAATTATGGAACAGAAACTTTGTTTTACATTAAGTGTATATTAATATTTTTGCATCTGAAACATGTTATGACTTTTGGTAACAGGTTAAACAAGCAAAGAGTTATCTTTATTGTGCTTATGATTCGGGACGGAGGTACATTATAGATATTGAGCGTGGCATGAACAATTGTGACCGATATCAAATTGATGAAATACCTTGTCCACATGAAATTGCCGTATTCAAAAGTAAAAATGTGGATGTAAAGGATTATGGTCGTTATTGCTCTGAATTGTATAGGCCACAAACCATACTGAAGACATATGAACTCCCGATAGTTCCAATGCCAGACAAGAAGGATTGGAATATTCCATGTTTTGTTGATGATGAAGAAGTTTTGACGCCCAAATATCGAAGACCTCCTGGTAGGCCAAAAAAAGTAAGGCATCTGAAATCAAGTGAATCATTGTCTTCAAATTCAAACCGCTGCGGTAAATGCGGAAGAGTCGATCACAATCGTAGGACTTGTGGTTTCTTTCCAAAGGAATCATGATGAAGATATTATGTTTTTCTACATATTGATTATTTGTTTATTTTAGCAGTATAATCATATTAATTAGATTTCTTTGGAATGCTGAAACAATTAATTTTAAGTTTTTTGGTTGCTATTTGAGTTTCACTTATTCATTTAATATTTAGTAGTATTTGAATAGATTGTGTAATTTTTTGTTTATCATATTTCGTATCATATCACTGTAATTTTCAACTGATTGGTGTATGTGTTATGTTGACTGAGAAATATAACATTCACTTAAAAAATAGTTGAAACATAATCTGTATGAACTGTTATACGTTAGTATTTAATGAGTAAGAAATGTATGAATTAGCGTTATACGTTGTGTTGGTGTATTATCTTTCACAGGAAAAAATGTCATTCTAATCAATATTAATTGTTACACGTTATACGTTTATATAAAGAATGGTTTTGTTCATTTAAGAATGTATAAATTAGATTATTGATGATAGGCGATATTACGCGCCTATATCAATATATTTTGCCCATATTTGTGCCATGTTTTGAGGACAAATTATATATTTCATGCACTTTTAGTCCTTTTTCTTGTAAGTGAGCTAACGAACATGATTAGCAAAGTTTCAGGTATAAATGATGCAGAATTCAGCATTTTATGGATTACTTGATGCCAAAGAAAGCTTCACGGAAGGAGAAAAGGGAGCTTGGACGCCTAAGGACCAAAAGTGATGCATGGAAAATCTGTCCCGGGCTAAAACAGCATTTCTGAAGACTTTGGGGACTTGCAGTAGTTTATTTGGATTAGGATAATAATACATTAACCTAGTACAATTGGGTTAAGTATTTCATTAGTTTATTTGGATTTGGATAATGTTACATTAACCTAGTACAATTGGGATTAAGTATTTCATTAGCTTAGTAGTATTTGGTTAAGCATTTCATTAGCTTAGTAAGATTAGGATATAGGTATTATAAATACCCTATCTTGCTAGAGATTTTTAAGAATTCCTCCCTTAGTGGAGAGATACATTCAGATTCTTACAATCATCTTTCCATCCTTCTATTCTACAAACAATTCTAAAAATCTTCTAATCTTTCCATTAATTCTATTTTTCTTCTTCTATTCATCTATTCTTAATTTCCGCAACAAGAGAAACGTTACTTTGCCTAGGAATTCATGCCTAAACGCCTACCACTCTTGTGCTACACGAAATTAATCAATATTGTGGTATAATAACAATGTCAATCGTGATCTCCTTCGCATTCATGGGTAACTAAACTTCTCTGTTGGGGTTATGGAAGCCGAATGAGGTACTACCTATTACTATGAGCTTGTGAGTTCGTGACACGTATGCTGCTTATATCATTATTCTCTTCATCTTAATCTAAATTCTTTGTGGTTGCAAACGCAAGAATACGCCAGTATAACATTTAACTTGTTCGAAAGAAAGGTTATTTGTCTGGAAAAGAGATAGTGTCAAGGTAGTAGGGTCACATCCTAAATTCCCTATTAAACAGTTAGTGTCATAACTGGATTAACCTCTTGGAGAATTCGTACCGTTAGACACGCTTTAAGCTCGAAAGAGTTAAAGTGAAATAATCCTCGAATAGGTCGAAAGACGCCTGGATTTACCAGCGAATACAATTCTCTATAAGCACGTGCATGTCGGAATTCAACACACTCATAGCCAATAGAGACGTATAACTCAGAAGGTGGACATAACCCCAACTCTTCAATTCTCATTGTTTTACAACCTACTAAATATTCTTTCTTTTTACTTTGCTATTTTCAGCTTTTACTTCATTGTTTTATTTACATTACTTGCACGGCAAGATTCCCCCCTTTTACGAGACTTGCACCAAAAGTCTAGTACTTTTTGCTTACTTGTTGACCAAGCTATTCCTTGAGGGATCGATACCCAACCCAGTTGGGTTCTATATTTGTTAACGACCGCTTTACACTCCTACGAGAGCTGTAGATTGAGCGTTATCAAAAATTGGCGCCGTTGCCGGGGAATACGAGTGTCAATCAAGTTTGTGATAATTACTAGACCCTTTGGTCAAAGATTCTCGTACTTTTACTTTCAGTTTTTGTTTTTGTTTACTGCAGGTTTTTATTCAGTGCATGCCCCATACTAGAAGTTCTGGTCAACCGTTATTACCTATCAATCCTGAACCACAACGCATAGGAAGAATGGAAGCACAAGAAGAAATCGAAAGGATGGCTGCTCAACAGGAACAAGCAAGACTGGCTGCCCTTGCCGCAGCCCAGGTTCAACAGCAGAACATTGATAACCCTGCACGAGCAATAAATCCTGACGATGAGGATTTAGGTGATGACGAGTTACTAAACCCTAGGCGTGATGCTGAAATTATAACACCTGTCAACAGAAGAGGTCGACAAGCTCGGTTTAGGTATGATCGCCAACCTATGCAGCCAGCTTTCGACGATGATGATGATGATCTTGATGGAGCCGGAGCCATTGGAGCCATAATTCCTCCACCATTAGCACCCAGAGCCAAGTTCAACATCACAAGCACCATGATTCAGTTATTGTAACTCAAGGGATTATTTGGTGGACTAGCAGGCGATGATCTGAATATGCATCTCATCAACTTTATTTCTACATGCAAGTCGTTTGACAATCCTGGTGTTGGTCAGAATGCAATTCAATTACGTCTATTTCCATTGTCTCTGTCTGGGGAGGCAACACTATGGTTAAATGGGCTGACTCCTGATTCAATTACAAATTAGAGGCAATTGAGAGACGCTTTCCTAGAAAGATTCTTTCCGCCATCCAAAAGAGCACAATTGAGAGATGAAATCAGCAACTTTCGTCAGCTTCCCACTGAAGCTCTTCACGAAACATGGGAGAGGTTCAAGACAAAGCTAGCGAGATGCCCAAACCATCACATGACTAATGTTCACCTAATGGAGATATTATATAGAGCCTTGAATTCAATAACTAAACCAGTTGTGGATAATCCAGCTGGAGGATCTTTTATGGACCTCACCTTTGGTCAAGAAAGCAATATGCTAGATCGTATGACGAAACAAAGTAGAGCTTGGCATACCAGAGATTCTGAGGTAGCAAGCCCCACTTTATCTATTGGCATGACTGCAGACCAAAGAAAAAGAGAAGAAGAACGTGATCAAGATATGGCGCATATGAAAACACAAATGAATCTTCTTACAAAGCATTTATTATCAGGGAAGACTGAAAAAGTGAAAGCTATTGCGTCAAAATGAAGAGACGAATCTGATTCGGAAGAGGAGGCCAACTACTTGAACAATCAGGGGGGTTTCCGCGGGAATGCCCAAGGAAACCAAGGTCGGAACTATTATGATAAATCCAAGGACCAAGGTAGTTGGAAGAACAAGAATGAAAAGAGTGGTTTGTACGTTCCCCCTGGTAGCCGTGATACCACCACATCTAATTCTGGAAGTATGGAAGACATGATGGCTAAATTATTGAAAGGAGTGGAAGCAACGAGCGCGGGAGTTACGGAGGTAATTAATGATTTTTCCTCCATGAAACAATTAGTTGATTGTCATTCCACTTCAATCAAGCAAATAGAGCAGCAATTGAGCCAACTTTCAGCAGCACTCAATCAAAGAAAGGCTGTCACCTTACCTAGCGATACTGTGCAAAACCCAAGAAATGATGGGTCATCCATGGCCATCACTACCAGAAGTGGTAAGGTGCTGGAAACTTCAGCAAAAGGCAAGCAAGTGGTTGACGAAGTTGCGGACATGGATGACAACGCACAACGAGAGAAGTCCGCAGATGACGTTAATGACGTCACACCCAACGACGGGCAACCTGAAAAAACTGAAAAACGGAAGCAAGAGGAGCAGAAAGCTGTGGAGAGAACACTTCCCTACCCACCACCACCTTTTCCCCAAAGATTGAAGAAGGTGGCGGATGACACGAAGTTCAACAAATTCATGACTATGTTAAAGCAGCTGATTATTAATGTTCCATTGGTGGAGGCACTTGAACAAATGCCTGGGTATGCGAAGTTTATGAAGGATCTTTTGACAAAGAAGCGGGCAGCAATCTATGAGTTGAAAGAAGATGTGCATCATTGTAGTGCAATCGCTACCCGATCAATAGTTCAGAAGAAGGCCGACCCCGGAGCTTTCACTATTCCTTGCACCGTTGGATCTTTGAATTTTGCCAAAGCATTATGTGACTTAGGAGCCAGCATCAATTTGATGCCATTATCAATCTATAAGAAGTTGGGGTTGGGTGATCCTGCTCCAACCAACATGAGGCTCGTCATGGCGGATAGGTCGGTAAAACGACCTGTTGGTATTCTATTTGACGTATTGGTGAAGGTTTCTTCATTCATCTTTCCGGCAGACTTTGTTATTTTGGATTGTGAGGCAGACTCAGAAGTTCCCATAATCTTGGGGCGCCCTTTCCTATCTACAGGAAGTGTGCTTATTGATTTGAGAGCTAATGAGCTTTCATTCCTAATAAATGATGAAGTGGTTCGCTTTGATGTGTGCAAATCAATGAAGCAACCCAAAGATCTAAGTGTATTTTCGGTGGGTGATGTTTTCTTTGATGATGAGAAAGAATTACTTGAAGAAGAGCAAATTATTGATGACTCTTTAGCGGTTGTGCTCATGAATGGAGAGAAAGAGGATGCTGAAAATTGTGAAGAAGCTATTTGTGCTCTATCGGGATTAGGAACATATCGCTATGCTCCCAAGAAGCTGGACCTTGATCTCAAGAATCGACCCACACCACCATCTAAGCCATCTATTGAAGAGCCACCCACGTTAGAATTGAAGGAGCTGCCAAGTCATTTAAAGTACGCATTCTTAGGAAGTGGAAACACACTTCCAGTTATTGTGGCAGCCGATTTGGGTGAGCAACAAGTTGCAGCTCTTATTGCTATTCTACACAAGTATATACGAGCCATTGGATGGACCATTGCGGATATTATTGGTATTCCACCAGGGATTTGTGCACATAAAATTCAGCTTCAAGAAAATTGCACACCCACCATTGAGCATCAAAGATATCTAAACCCACCTATGCAAGAAGTGGTGAAGAAAGAAATTATCAAGTGGTTAGACGCAGGAGTTGTATATCCAATCTTTGATAGTACATGGGTAAGCCCGGTACAATGTGTTCCCAAGAAAGGAGGTATGACGGTGGTCGCAAATGCTAAGAATGAGCTTATTCCACTCAGACCCGTCACTGGATGGAGAGTATGCATGGACTACCGAAAGCTGAATTCTTGGACACTCAAAGATCACTTCCCAATGCCATTCATGGACCAAATGCTAGATCGATTAGCGGGGAAAGGATGGTTTTGTTTCTTGGACGGTTATTCAGGATACAATCAGATTTGTATTGCCCCCGAACACCAAGAGAAGACAACGTTTACATGCCCATATGGTACGTTTGCTTTCAAACGTATGCCATTCGGGTTATGTAACGCAGCAGCCACCTTTCAACGCTGTATGATGTCTATTTTTTCTGAGATGGTTGAAGACACTTTGGAGGTATTCATGGACGATTTTTCAGTTATTGGTGAGTCTTTTGAGGCGTGCTTGGCGAACCTAAGCATGGCGTTGCAAAGATGTGTAGAATTCAACCTTGTGCTAAATTGGGAGAAGTGTCACTTCATGGTAAAAGAAGGAATCGTTCTTGGGCACAAAATATCCGAAAGAGGAATAGAGGTTGATCGAGCAAAAATAGAGGTTATTGAGAAGCTACCGCCTCCAATTTCGGTGAAAGGAGTTCGTAGTTTTCTCGGCCATGCAGGTTTCTATCATCGGTTCATTAAAGACTTCTCAAAAATTACTAGTCCATTGTGCAAACTATTGGAGAAAGATACAAAGTTTGACTTTAATGAAGATTGCTTAAAGGCATTCGAATGCCTCAAAGCAAAACTCATTGAAGCCCCTATCATGGTAGCACCAGATTGGTCTCTCCCGTTCGAAGTAATGTGTGATGCTAGTGGTGTAGCCGTTGGTGCTGTTCTTGGTCAGAGAAAGGAGAAATTATTTCATCCTATCTACTATGCAAGTAAGGTCCTAAATGAAGCCCAAAAGAACTACACTGTGACAGAACAAGAGCTCCTAGCGGTTGTGTATGCGTTTGAGAAGTTTTGTGCCTATCTATTGGGAACTAAGGTTATCATTCATACAGACCATGCAGCTCTGAGGTATCTAATGACAAAGAAGGATGCAAAACCAAGGTTGATTCGATGGGTATTGCTGCTACAAGAGTTTGATTTCGAAGTCAAAGATAGAAGAGGTTGCGAGAACCAAGTGGATGATCACCTATCTAGACTCGAGAATGAGCATGTGGCGCAACCTGAAATTCAGATTGATTATGCATTCCCTGACGAGGAGATATTAGCCACAACAATGGAGAAATTACCATGGTATGCCGACTTTGCAAATTTCGTGGTAAGTAATGTGATACCTGCCAATTTATCTTACCACCAAAGGAGGAAGTTTATGCATGATGTACAACACTACTATTGGGATGAGCCATATTTGTTTTGACAATGCGCGGATGGTATTATTCGACGATATATATCCTATGTAGAGGTGCCTAATATTTTGGAAGCATGCCACACTTCCCAAGTTGGAGGACATCATGCAGGCAATCGAACGGCAAGAAGAGTATTGCAAAGTGGTTACTATTGGTCTTCGATATTTAGAGATGCCTATGACTATGTTAGAAGGTGCGACCAATGCCAGCGCCAAGGTGTTATATCGAAACACCATGAGATGCCCATGTCCAAAATTCTTGAGGTAGAACTTTTTGATGTGTGGGGTATTAATTTCATGGGTCCATTCGTGAATTCGTTTGGAATGAAGTACATCTTGGTTGCTGTAGATTATGTTTCGAAATGGGTGGAAGCTGTAGCGTTGGCCGATAATGAAGGGAAGCATGTTGTATCGTTCTTAAAGAAGAATATCTTCTCTCGCTTTGGAGTACCTCGTACTATCATAAGTGATGGAGGATCTCACTTTTGCAACAAGCTATTCAAATCATTCTTGGCCAAGTATGGTGTCAAGCAACATAAGGTAGCTACGCCTTATCATCCCCAAACTAGTGGACAAGTAGAAGTTTCTAATCGCGAGATCAAGAAAATCCTTGTGAAGACGGTTAATGCGAATAGGAAGGATTGGTCTAGGAAGCTTGATGATGCACTATAGGCGTACAGGACTGCATTCAAAACACCCATTGGCATGTCTCCTTATCAACTAGTTTATGGGAAGGCTTGTCACTTACCCATCGAGCTCGAGCATAAGGCATTGAAGCAATTGAATTTGAATTGGGATGATGCTAAGAATCTGAGGTTGGAGCAACTGAACGAATTATATGAGTTCCGTCTCCATGCATATGAAAGATCAGACCTATACAAGGAGCGGATGAAAAAGTATCATGATCAGCGAATTGTTCGACGAAACTTCCAAAGGGGTGATATGGTACTTCTCTTCAACTCCAGATTGAAGCTCTTCCCAGGTAAGTTAAAGTCTAAGTGGTCTGGTCCATACAAAGTTATCCATGTCTACTCGTCTGGAGTAGTCGAATTGAAAGACAATAATGGTGTTGTCTTCAAAGTGAATGGTCAACGTGTTAAACCTTATATCGGTCCTCTTGACTCGATGAATTATATGGACATCACTTACCTTGACAAAGTCTAAGTACTCGAGGAAACTATGTCGAGCCACGACAATAAATAAGGCGCTAGATGGGAGGTAACCCATCGTTTTATTGTTTTATCATTTTCCGTTTATCATTTTGTCTTTCTTTTGTTCTATTACTTGTTTTGCTTTTGATTAGAGAAAATCCAAAAATAAGAGTTGTGCCACGACCAAAACTAAGGCGCTTGGTGGGAGGTAACCCATCGTACTAATCGTTTTCATTGGTTTTGAGCAAATATAGGTGCGAGAAGTATTCAACGAGGAGATTGGTTTCAAATGATGATTTGGACGTATTGTATGGTAAAGGTGGTAAGTTAGGAATAAGGATGCATAAGGCTATGGATTGAAAATTGCTCATGCCAAAATAGGCATCGAGGAAGACTAGGCCTAGGTAAAAACTAGGCCACGAACAATGCAAAACCTATACTATAGCCTAAGGTCTCGGAATCTAGTGTGCAAAAACATAGGCGCCGCCCATGCTTAAGTGTGCTATACACTATGCACCCGCCTATGATATAGCATTAGGTCTCAGTATCTCAAATTCCATACACTATGCGGCGCATATGTCCCTAAATGCTATACACTATGCGCCGCATATGTCCCTAAATGCACTACACTATGCGCCGCCTATACTATGATTATGCAAAGCACTATGCGCCGCATAGAGGTCATTTTTGTCTCCAAAACCGTTTATAAATAGGTCAAAACCCGACCCATTCTTTTACTATATAAAGGGGACTTAGTCTTGAAACATAACCACATTGGAAATTGACCTAAAGGCGCCGCACATCCACCCAAATCATCTCAAAATTTTTTTTTTTGGCTCTTCCAATTCACAAGACCATCTCCAAAGGCTTCAATCACGTAAGTACTCTTTTATTCTTCATCTATTTCTCATAAGTACTACGTTACTATGTCTATTATGAATTGCTACATCTTGAAGGATTATTGGTAATGTTAATGTGTTTGGATTGTTGATACAAAACCATGTGAGTAAACATATACGTACGGATAATCTTGACTTGTTTCCGACTTGAATTTGGTTTTACTAGCATTGTTATACTATTTGCGGAATTGCTATGGTTATGAAAATTGCTACTTGGATACTTACATGTTAGACTATCCCGTTCATCGGGATAAGACTTATAGTTGCCTACCGACATAGGAGTTGTAATTGTTGATAGAAACTATACCATGATGAAACCCCTATGTAGTAGTCTTGTTTTACCTAACATGAACGTATTGCAAAGGTTACAAGAAGTGATACATCACTGATTTTCTTGTCGGAATATAGCTCCTTAAACGTATGTCGACGAAGTCTAAGTAATCGACCACTTTCACTTCACTAATTTGTATCAACAAACCTAAGTGTGGGGTCGTACCCCGATGGCTTGTTTATAGATTGTTTCCATTGAGTTGATGCTAACATGAAATATCGTTTAAATCTCAGGAACAATGGCACCTAAAGCAAGACAAGATAAGGCTACCACATCCCAAAAGGGCAAGAAGAGAGGTCGCAAGGACCAAGGAGAATCATCCTCAATGCAACTACTGATGATAGGCGAATTTACACGCCTATATCAATATATTTTGCCCATATTTTAGCCGAGTTTTGAGAACAAATTATATATTTCATGCTCTTTTAGTCCTTTTTCCTGTAAATGAGCTAACAAACATGATTAGGAAAGTTTCAGGTATAAATGATGCAAAATACAGCATTTTATGGCTTACTTGATGCAAAAGAAAGCTCACAAACGAAGTAGAAGGGAGCTGGACGCCTAAGGACCAAATCTGCTGCATGGAAAATCTGTCTTGGGCTAAAACAGTATTTCTGAAGACTTTGGGGACTTACAGACACAAAGCTGGATTTTTACAAAGATACTCTAACCTAATACAATTAGGTTATGTATTTCATTATTCTATTTGGATTATGATATTGTAACCTTACCCTAGTACATTTGGGTCAAGGATTTCATTAGTATAGTAGGATTTGGCTATTTATTTAATTAGCTTAGTAGGAGTAGGATAGGAGTATTATAAATACCCTATCATGTTAGAGATTTTTATTCATTCTTCACTTAATAAAAACTATTACTTTTCTTCCATCCCTCTCATCTTCCACCACAAACGCTTCTAATCTACTCTTCTATTCTTAAATTCCACAACAAGAGAATCATTACTTGCTAGGGAATCACCAAAACCACACGCCTATCACCTACTTCTCACGCCATCAACCATGCAAATCGTGATATCCTCCACATTCATGGGTAACTAAACCTCTTAGTTGGGGTTATGGAAGCCGAATGAGTTACTATCTATTGCTGTGAGTTTGTGAGTTCAAGACACGCATATTGCTTATATCATTGTTCTCTTCATCTTAACCCACATTCTTTGCGGTTGCAAACGCAACAATACGCCAGTCTAACATATAACTTGTTCGCGAGAAAGGTTATTTGTCTGGAAAAGAGATAATGTCAAGGTAGTAGGACACCCTTTCCTATTAAAAAGCTAGTGCCGTAACTGGACTAACCTCTTGGAGAATTTGTACCGTTAGACACGCTTTAAGCTCGCGAGAGTTAAAGTGAAATAGTCCTTGTTTAGGTCGCGAGACGCTTGGATTTACCATCGACTACAATTCTCTATAAGCAATTGCATGTCAAGACTCTACACACTCATAGCCGATAGAGACGTAAACCTCAAAAGGTGGACATAACCCCAACGCTTCAATTCTCATTGTTTCACAACTTACGAAATACTCTCTTTTTACTTGGCTATTTTCAGCTTTTATTTCATTACTTTGGTTACATATTACAATTCCCCCCTTTTTACGAGACTTGCACCAAAAGTCTATTAATTTTACTTACTTGTTGACCAAGCTATTCCCTGTGGGATCGACACCCAACCCAGGTTGGGTTCTATATTTGCTAACGACCGCTTTACACTCCCACGAGAGCTGCAGATTGAGCGTTATCAAAAATTGGCGCCGTTGCCGGGGAATACGAGTGTCAATCAAGTTTGTGATAATTACTAGACCCTTTGGTCAAAGATTCTCGTACTTTTACTTTTAGTTTTTGTTTTTGTTTCTTGCAGGTTTTTACTTTAGTGCATGCCCCATACTAGAAGTTCTGGTCAACCGTTATTACCAATCTATCCTGAACCACAACGAATTAGAAGAATGGAAGCACAAGCTGAAATCGACAGGATGGCTGCTCAACACGAGCAAGCAAGATTAGCTGCTCTTGCCGCTGCTCAAGTCCAACAACAAAACATTGATAATCCTGGGCGAGCAACAAATCCTGACGATGAAGATTTAGGTGATGACGAGTTACTAAACCCTAGGCGTGATGCTGAAATTATAACACCTGCCCATCAAAGAGGTCGACAAGCTCGGTATAGGTATGATCGCCAACCTTTGCAACCAGCTTTCGACGATGATGATGATGATCTTGATGGTGGCGGAGCCACTGGAGCTATAATTCCACCACCATTAGCGCCCGGAGCCAAATTCAACATCACTAGCACCATGATTCAGTTATTGCAACTCAAGAGGTTATTTGGTGGACTAGCAGGCGATGATCCGAATATGCATCTCATCAACTTTATTTCTACATGTAAGTCTTTTGACAATCCTGGTGTTGGTTAGAATGCTATTCGATTACGTCTATTTCCACTGTCTCTGTCTGGGGAGGCAACACTATGGTTGAATGGGCTGACTCCTGATTCAATTACAAATTGGAGGCAATTGAGAGACGCTTTCCTAGAAAGATTCTTTCCGCCATCCAAAAGAGCACAATTGAGAGATGAAATCAGCAACTTTCGTCAGCTTCCCTCTGAAGCTCTTCATGAAACATGGGAGAGGTTCAAGACAAAGCTAGCGAGATGCCCAAACCATCACATGACTAATGTTCACCTCATGGAGATCTTGTATAAAGCCTTGAATTCAATAACTAAACCAGTGGTGGACAACGCAGCTGGGGGTTCTTTCATGGACCTCACCTTTGGTCAAGCAAGCAATATGCTAGATCGCATGACAAAGCAAAGTAGAGCTTGGCATACCAGGGATTCTGAGGTAGCAAGCCCCACTTTATCTATTGGCATGTCTGCAGACCAAAGAAGAAGAGAAGAAGAACGTGAGCAAGACATGGCGCACATGAAAACACAATTGGATCTTCTGACAAAGCACTTATTATCAGGGAAGACCGAAAAGGTGAAAGCTGTAGCGCTAAAAGGAAGAGACGAATCTGATTCTGAAGAGGAGGCCAACTACTTGAACAATCAGGGGGGTTTCCGTGGGAGTGCCCAAGGAAACCAAGGTCGGAACTATTATGATAAATATGGAAGCAAAGACCAAGGTAGTTGGAAGAAAAATAATGAAAAGAGTGGTTTGTACGTTCCCCGGGTAAACGTGATACCACCACATCTAATTCTATGGAAGACATGATGGCTAAGTTATTGAAAGGAGTGGAAGCAACGAGCGCGGGAGTTAAGGAGGTGATTGATGATTTGTCCTCCATGAAGCAACTAGTTGATTCTCATTCCACTTCTATCAAGCAAATAGAGCAGCAATTGAGCCAACTTTCACCAGCATTCAATCAAAGAAAGGCTGGCACCTTACTGAGCGATACTGTGCAAAACCCAAGGAATGATGGGTCATGCATGGCCATCACTACCAGAAGTGGTAAGGTGCTGGAAACTTCAGCAAAAGGCAAGCAAGTGGTTGACGTAGTAGCAGACATTGACGCCACACCTAGTGACGTTACAAGAGAAGAAGCCGCAACAACTACTTTAAACGTCAAGAATGTTTTACCTAGTGGCGTGCAGCCTGAAAAAAATAATAAACGGAAGCAAGAGGAGAAGAAATCCATGGAGAGAACACTTCCATACCCACCACCACCTTTTCCACAAAGACTGAAGAAGGTGGCCGATGACACTAAGTTCAGTAAATTCATGACTATGTTGAAGTAGCTGACCATCAATGTTCCATTAGTGGAGGCACTTGAACAAATGCCTGGGTATGCGAAGTTTATGAAAGATCTTTTGACTAAAAAGAGGGCAGCAAGTTATGAGCTGAAGGATGATGTGCATCATTGTAGTGCAATTGCTACCCGATCGATAGTTCAGAAGAAGGCCGACCCCGGAGCTTTCACGATTCCCTGCACCGTCGGA
Source organism: Capsicum baccatum var. pendulum (assembly GCA_030864225.1). Taxonomy (NCBI): domain Eukaryota; kingdom Viridiplantae; phylum Streptophyta; class Magnoliopsida; order Solanales; family Solanaceae; genus Capsicum; species Capsicum baccatum. The sequence continues at coordinate 68,912,494 of CM061557.1, read as the reverse complement.
TCTTTGGACTTTGCTAAAGCATTGTGTGACTTAGGAGCCAGCATCAACTTGATTCCATTATCGATCTACAAGAAGTTGGGGTTAGGAGATCCTACACCAACTAATATGAGGCTTATGATGGCGGATAGGTCGGTAAAACGACCGGTTGGTATTCTATGCGATGTCTTGGTAAAGGTATCTTCATTCATATTTCCAGCAGACTTTGTCATCTTGGATTGTGAAGCAGATTCAGAGGTTCCCATAATCTTGGGATGCCCTTTCCTTGCTACGGGAAGTGTGCTCATAGATTTGAGAGCTAATGCGCTTTCATTCCGAATAAATGACGAAGTGGTTCGCTTTGATGTTTGCAAATCAATGAAGCAACCCAAAGATCTGAGTGTATTTTCTGTGGCTGATGTTGTCGTTGATGACGAGGAAGAACGACTTGAAGAAGAACAAATTCTTGATGATCCTTTGGAGGTTTCGCTCATGAAAGGAGAGGATGAGGTTGCTGAAATTTCTGAAGAAGCTATTTGTGCTCTATCGGGATTAGGAACATATCGTTATACTCCCAAGAAGCTGGATCTTGATCTCAAGAATCGACCCACACCACCAGCTAAGCCATCTATTGAAGAGCCACCCACGTTAGAATTGAAGGAGCTGCCAAGCCATTTGAAGTACGCATTCCTAGGAAGCGGAAATACTCTTCCAGTCATAGTGGCAGCCGATTTGGGTGAGCAACAAGTTGCAGCTCTTATTCCGATCCTACGCAAGTATATTGGATGGACCATTGCGGACATTATTGGTATCCCACCTGGGATTTGCACTCATAAAATTCAGCTTCAAGAAAAGTGCACACCCACCATTGAATATCAAAGACGTCTAAACCCACCTATGCAAGAAGTGGTGAAGAAGGAGATTATCAAGTGGTTAGACGCAGGAGTCGTGTATCCTATTTCTGATAGTACATGGGTAAGCCCAGTACAATGTGTTCCCAAGAAAGGAGGCATGACGGTGAATGCAAAGAATGAACTTATTCCACTCAGGCCCGTTACTGGATGGAGAGTATGCATGGACTATCGCAAGCTGAATTCTTGGACACTCAAAGATCACTTCCCCATGCCATTTATGGACCAAATGCTAGATCGATTAGCGGGGAAAGGATGGTTTTGCTTCTTGGATGGTTATTCAGGTTATAATCAGATTTGTATTGCTCCCGAAGACCAAGAGAAGACAACGTTCACATGCCCATATGGTAGGTTTGCCTTCAAACGCATGCCATTCGGGTTATGTAACGCACCAGCCACCTTTCAACGTTGTATGATGTCTATTTTCTCTGATATGGTAGAAGACACTTTGGAGGTATTTATGGACGACTTTTCAGTTGTTGGTGAGTCCTTTGAAGCATGTTTGGCGAACTTGAGCATGGCATTACAAAGATGTGTAGAGTTCAACCTTGTGCTGAATTGGGAGAAGTGCCACTTCATGGTAAAAGAAGGAATCGTTCTTGGGCACAAGATCTCTGAAAGAGGAATAGAGGTTGATCGCGCAAAAATAGAGGTAATCGAGAAGCTACCACCTCCAATTTTGGTGAAGGGAGTTCGTAGTTTTCTTGGCCATGCTGGATTTTATCGTAGATTCATCAAAGACTTCTCCAAAATTTCTAGTCCATTGTGCAAACTACTGGAGAAAGATGCGAAGTTTGACTTTCATGAAGATTTCTTAAAGGCGTTCGAATGCCTTAAAGGAAAACTCATTGAAGCCCCTATCATGGTAGCACCAGATTGGACGCTCCCGTTCGAAGTCATGTGTGATGCTAGTGGTGTAGCCCTTGGTGCTGTTCTTGGACAGAGAAAGGAGAAATTGTTTCATCCTATCTATTATGCAAGTAAGGTCCTAAATGAAGCCCAAAGTAACTACACCGTTACCGAACAAGAGCTCCAAGCGGTTGTGTATGCGTTTGAGAAGTTTCGTGCCTATCTATTGGGTACTAAGGTGATCGTTCATACAGACCATGCAGCTCTTAGGTATCTAATGATGAAGAAGGATGCAAAACCAAGGCTGATTCGATGGGTATTGCTGCTGCAAGAGTTTGATTTCGAAGTCAAAGATAGAAGAGGTTGCGAGAACCAAGTGGCTGATCACCTATCTAGACTTGAGAATGAGTATGTGGCGCAACCAGAAAATCAGATTGATGATGCATTCCCTGACGAGGAGATACTAGCGACAACAATGGAGAAATTACCATGGTATGCCAACTTTGCAAATTTCGTGGTGAGTAATGTGTTACCTTCCAATTTATCTTACCACCAAAGGAGGAAGTTTATTCATGACGTTCAGCACTACTATTGGGATGAGCCATATTTGTTTCGAAGATGCGCGGATGGTATCATTCGACGATGTATATCCCATAAAGAAGTGCCTACTATATTGGAAGCATGCCACACTTCGCAAGTTGGAGGACATCATGCAGGGAATCGAACGGCAAGGAAAGTCTTGCAAAGTGGTTATTATTGGCCTACAATATTCAGAGATGCACACGACTATGTGAGAAGGTGTGACCAATGCCAACGTCAAGGTGCTATTTCAAAACACCATGAAATGCCCATGTCCAAAATTCTGGAGGTAGAACTCTTTGATGTGTGGGGTATTGATTTCATGGGACCATTCGTGAATTCGTTTGGAATGAAGTACATCTTGGTTGCTGTGGATTATGTGTCAAAATGGGTTGAAGCTGTAGCATTGGCCGACAACGAAGGAAAGCGTGTTGTAGCGTTTTTAAAGAAGAATATCTTCTCTCGCTTTGGAGTACCTCGTACTATCATAAGTGATAGAGGATCTCACTTTTGCAACAAGCTATTCAAATCTGTATTGGCCAAGTATGGAGTCAAGCAACACAAGGTAGCTACGCCTTATCATCCCCAAACCAGTGGACAAGTTGAGGTTTCCAACCGCGAGATCAAGCAAATCCTTGCCAAGACGGTTAATGCGAATAGGAAGGACTGGTCTCGAAAGCTAGATGATGCACTATGGGCGTATAGGACTGCATTCAAGACACCCATTGGCATGTCACCTTATCAGCTAGTTTATGGGAAGGCTTGTCATCTACCCATCGAGCTTGAATACAAGGCATTGTGGGCATTGAAGCACTTGAATCTGAATTGGGATAATGTGAAGAACCTGAGGTTGGAGCAGCTGAACGAACTAGATGAATTTCGTCTCCATGCATATGAAAGATCAGATTTATACAAGGAGCGGATGAAGAAGTATCATGATCAGCGGATTGTTCGACGAAACTTCCAAAAAGGTGACATGGTACTACTCTTTAACTCCAGACTCAAGCTCTTCCCAGGTAAGTTAAAATCAAAGTGGTCTGGTCCATTTAAAGTCATCCAAGTCTACTCGTCTGGAGTAGTCGAATTGGAAGACAATGATGGTGTTGTCTTCACAGTGAATGACCAACGTGTTAAGCCATATATCGGTCCTCTTGACTCGATGAATGACAAGGCCATCACTTATCTCGACGAAGTCTAAGTACTCGAGATTACTACGTCGAGCCACGACAATAAATAAGGCGCTAGATGGGAGGCAACCCATCGTTTTATTGTTTTATTGTTTTGTCGTTTTATTGTTTTAGTGTTTTGTCGTTTTAGTATTTTTTCTTTTTGATAAATGAAAATTCAAAAAAATAAGAGTCGTGCCACGACCAAAACTAAGGCGCTTGGTGGGAGGCAACCCATCGTACTAATTGTTTTCATTTTGTTTTGAGCAAATATAGGTGCAAAAAGTATGCGACGAGGAGATTGATCTCCATCGACAATTTGGACGCATTGTATGGTAAAATCGGTAAGTTAGGAATGGTGATGCATAAGGCGATGAATTGAGCCTTTCTCACGTCAAAATAGGCTTCGAGGAAGGCTAGGCCTTGGTAAAAATAGGCCACAAATGATGCACAACCTATTCTATAGCCTAAGGACTCGGAATCTAGTGTGCTATACACTATGCGCCGCCTATACCTAGGTATGCTTTTGACTATGCGCCGCCTATGCTATGGCATTTGGTCTCAGTATCTCATGTGCCATAGACTATGCGTCGCATATGTCTACAAATGCCATAGACTATGCGGCGCATATGTCCCATTATGCCATAGACAATGCGCCGCATATGTCATTGATATGCCGAGTGATATGCGCCGCCTATGTGGTGTTCTTGTCCCCAAATCCGATTGTAAATGGGTCATAACCCGACCCATACTCTTCCTATATAAAGGGGACTTAGTTCTATAACACAACCACATTAGAAACAACCCTAAAGGCGCCGCATAACCCTCCAAATCTTCTCAAAATTTTCTTCTTTTGCTCTTCCAATTCACAACAACTTCTCCACAAGCTTCAAGCAAGTAAGTACTCTCTTATTCTTCATCTAATTATCGTAAGTACTATGTTGCTATGCTTATTATAAATTGCTAAATCATGTGAGATTGATAGGTGATGTTCATGTGTTTGGATTATCATTGCAAAATCATGTGAGTGAATCTATACGTAGGGAATTCTTGACTTGTTTCTGACTTGAATTTTGTTTCAAAAGCATTGTTATGATATTTGCTGAATATATATATCTATGAATATTGCTTAAGATTGTTGTTTGGATGCTTACATGATAGTCTATCCCGGCCATCGGGATAAGGTCATAGTGCCTATCGACTTAGGAGGTTGTGCTTGTTGTAAGAATAACGATTCTATGTGATAACCCCTATGTCGTAGTGTTGCTATATCTACCATGAAAGTAGACCAATGACTGCAAATAAGTGATGCAATGCTGATTTTCTTGTCGGAACACCATCCTAAAACGTATGTCGATGAAATTTGAGTAAATCAACTATGTTCACCTCGCTGATTTATGCAACAAAACTAAGTGTGGGGTGGTACCCCTAGTGCTTGCATATAGATTGTATCAAGTGAGATTGTGCTGCAACTAACATTATTTCTAGTCTCAGGTACAATGGCACCTAAAGCGAGGAAAGGCAAGGAGAAGGTTACCACGTCCCAAAAGGGCAAGAAGCGAAGTCGAAAAGACCAAGGAGAATCATCCTCAGCACACCTACCACGCAGAATGTTTGGAATAAAATGGATTCTTGAGGAAGAAGCCAAAGCATGGTACAGCATCAACAAAGAAAGAAAATATGTGCACGTCGACTTGATCAACAAGGAGACCTTAGCAAAGAAGGAGCCGCGAATGTTGGCAAAAATAATGGCTTTGAACCTGGATTTCATCTTCCGCGACATGGGAGAGTGCAATCTTGACTTAACAAGAGAGTTTTATGCCAACTGGTCGCCGAACACAACAGGCAATGAAGTCAAAATTCGGGGCCAAGTGTTACAGCTCACCGCGGATTGGATCAACTCTTTTCTTGGCTTACCTTCGGTCGACACTGCACCATTCAAAGAGTTATACAGCAGGCCTCCTTACAGAGTAATACGACACACGCTTTGTGGAAGCAGATCGATGTCAAGATGGGGCAGACATAAGGAAACAGGCCATCACAATACCTTCCCCTATGCTCCACTAAATAGGGCAGCAAGAATCTGGATGCGCATTGTCAACTCATGCCTTATTCCTGGAACTCAATACACCAAGATATCGAGAGATAGAGTGTGTTTGGTCTATTCTTTGATGACAAATGTCCCTATCAACTTTGGGGCAATCATTCGATCTACCATGAGGAAGGCCAGACTCCACAAAAGGTCCCATTTCACATTCGGCAATTTGTTGACAGCAATGTTGCGGAAGGAGGATGTCGAAGAGGAACCAGCTGACCACAAACTCCCACACAACCCAAAGAAGGTTGACCTCACCAAGGTCAAAGATGCTGAAACAACTCATGGAGTCAACCTTACTACGGCGGAGAGACATGCTCGTGATGAGAGTTTCTTCCGTCATCTCTATGGCATGACACAATTTACTATGATGAGTGGTGGACATATTCCAACTGCTGAAGAGCTCCAACAGCTGGACCACGACTACCCAATGAACATGCATGCCTGGGAGATGTGTGGACTGGGCGTATATTTTGAGGAACCTCTAGACGATGATGTGCCGACTGATGATGCTCGACGCTTGCCTGATTCTGATGATGAGGAGAACTCTGACGACGACTCTTATGATGATTCTGACAAAGGGGGTATGACCCTCGACATTGATGAAGGGTCCGACTAACCAGGTTCTTCGAATTTATTTTCCACTGAGGGCAGTGTCCCGTCTAAGTGTGGGGTGGCAGAATCGCATGCTATACACCTTTGTTTGTTTATGTTTGTTTGTTTATTCTTTTTTTTTTTCGTTTTTTTGTTGTTTTTTTTCGTTTGACGTTTTTTTTAGTTTTTTTAGGAGTCAAATTTTTCCAGCTTCGCATGAGATTATAACAAGAGTATGTGCTACAATTGTGACTATGGAGACGTTTAGGCTCTAGTTGTGACTCATTATGTGATATTATGTGATTAAATTCCTTCACTTGTTGGGTCGAGAGTCTATATTACTTCCAATCAAGTCGACCATGTGCCTTGTGTGTGTGAGATAATAGTATATTCTATGTTTGTGGCTGATGCTAGAACTTGCCTGGTATGTATGCAAAGCGAAAATAAGGAGTGTAAGTTTAGGATATGATTTAGGCATTTCTTTGGCAACCTATACATGTTTACCTTCAGTTTTACCTACCCATGGACATCATCCTAGTTAAACCCTTTTGAGCCTTTAGCCTATTTCTTTGACAACCTTGTATGTAAGCCTAATCCATTTTTTTCAAGACCGTAATTTGATCCAAATTCCTAAGTGCTTTAAAGTGAAAAAGTCATGTGACAACATAAGAGGAAATTGGGTGAGTATGATTCTATAAATTGTAATGGAGCTTGAATGTGCTATGAAAAAGAAAGTGCTATCATAAGAGGTATGTTGTGAAAAGAAAAAGGAAAAGAAAGCTGAAAAGTGAGTTGTGATTAAAATTGAAAAACAAAATAGGGGAACAAGGGTGGTAGAATAAAAGAGTGAAGAAAGGTTGAAAGAAAAAAGTGTCATTGATACAAAGTGATGTATTAAAGCGCTTAGGAACCTAGTCACTATTCTTGGCCAAAATAGTCCTACCCGTCCCTTAGCCTACATTACAACCATCAAAAGACCTACTTGATCCTAATCTTAACATTCCGACATTTAGTAGAGTACTACATTAAAGGCAAGCCTATGGTCATTAGTTGCTACATATGAATTTTTTGTGAGAGCGAGAGCAAGGACACTTTGATACCCATGTTTGAAAAATATGCTATACTTGTGAGTGATTATGGGTAATATATGGTGAGACACACATGGTTGATGAGTTTTGGATAGTTGTGTATGATTCTATGCACTTTAACATTTGCATGCGAGTTGATCACCATCACGAGTCTACACTTGAGGTTAAATTGTTTCTACTTATAATCGGAAAGCTACTCTTTGTTGATAATTGTTGTGCTTATCTTGATAAATGTTTGTGTTGTTGTTGTAAAAACCTTAAGTCGATGCGTAGAAGGACATGATATGTTGTTCGAGGACGAACAAAGCTCTAAGTGTGGGGTGTTGATGATAGGCGAATTTACACGCCTATATCAATATATTTTGCCCATATTTTAGCCGAGTTTTGAGAACAAATTATATATTTCATGTACTTTTAGTCCTTTTTCCTGTAAATGAGCTAACAAACATGATTAGGAAAGTTTTAGGTATAAATGATGCAAAATACAGCATTTTATGGCTTACTTGACGCAAAAGAAAGCTCACAAACGAAGTAGAAGGGAGCTGGACGCCTAAGGACCAAATCTGCTGCATGGAAAATCTATCCCGGGCTAAAACAGTATTTCTGAAGACTTTGGGGACTTACAGACACAAAGCTGGATTTTTACAAAGATACATTAACCTAATACAATTAGGTTATGTATTTCATTATTCTATTTGGATTATGATATTGTAACCTTACCCTAGTACATTTGGGTCAAGGATTTCATTAGTATAGTAGGATTTGGCTATTTATTTCATTAGCTTAGTAGGAGTAGGATAGGAGTATTATAAATACCCTATCATGTTAGAGATTTTTATTCATTCTTCACTTAATAAAAACTATTACTTTTCTTCCATCCCTCTCATCTTCCACCACAAACGCTTCTAATCTACTCTTCTATTCTTAAATTCCACAACAAGAGAATCGTTACTTGCTAGGGAATCACCAAAACCACACGCCTATCACCTACTTCTCACGCCATCAACCATGTAAATCGTGATATCCTCCACATTCATGGGTAACTAAACCTCTTAGGTGGGGTTATGGAAGCCGAATGAGTTACTATCTATTGCTGTGAGTTTGTGAGTTCAAGACACGCATATTGCTTATATCATTGTTCTCTTCATCTTAACCCACATTCTTTGCGGTTGCAAACGCAAGAATACGCCAGTCTAACATATAACTTGTTCGCAAGAAAGGTTATTTGTCTGGAAAAGAGATAATGTCAAGGTAGTAGGACACCCTTTCCTATTAAAAAGCTAGTGTCGTAACTGGACTAACCTCTTGGAGAATTCGTACCGTTAGACACGCTTTAAGCTCGCAAGAGTTAAAGTGAAATAGTCCTTGTTTAGGTCGCGAGATGCTTGGATTTACCATCGACTACAATTCTCTATAAGCAATTGCATGTCAAGACTCTACACACTCATAGCCGATAGAGACGTAAACCTCAGAAGGTGGACATAACCCCAATGCTTCAATTCTCATTGTTTCATAACTTACGAAATACTCTCTTTTTACTTGGCTATTTTCAGCTTTTATTTCATTACTTTGGTTACATATTACAATTCCCCCCTTTTTACGAGACTTGCACCAAAAGTCTATTAATTTTACTTACTTGTTGACCAAGCTATTCCCTGTGGGATCGACACCCAACCCAGGTTGGGTTCTATATTTGCTAACGACCGCTTTACACTCCTACGAGAGCTGTAGATTGAGCATTATCAACTACCCCGCCAAATGTTTGGAATAAAATGGGTTCTTGAGGAGGAATCCAAAGAATGTTACAAGAACAACAAGGAAAGAAAATATGTTCACGTCGACTTGATCAATAAGGACACCCTAGCGAAGAAGAAACCGCGTATGTTGGCGAAAATAATGGCGTTGAATCTGGATTTCATCTTCCGCGACATGGGAGAATGTAATCTCGATTTGAAAAGGGAATTCTATGCCAACTGGTCATCGAAAACCACAGGCAATGAAGTCAAGATTCGGGGCCAAGTTTTACAGATCAACGCGGATTTGATCAACTCCTTTCTTGGCTTACCTTCGGTCGATCCAGCACCATTCAAAGAGCTGTACAGCAGACCTCTTTATAGAGAAATTTGACACACACTTTGTGGAAGTAGATCCATGGCAAGGTGGGGCAGACACCGAGACACCGGACGACCCAACACCTTCCCCTATGCTCCATTGAATAGGGAAGCAAGAATCTGGTTGCATATTGTCAACTCATGCCTTATTCCTGGGACTCAGTACACCAAAATATCAAGAGATAGAGTGTGTTTGGTCTATGCTTTGATGACGAATGTCCCTATTAACTTTGGGGCAATCATTCGCTCTACAATGCGGAAGGCCAGACTACACAAGAGGTCCCACTTCACTTTTGGTAATCTGTTGACAGCAATCTTGCAGAAAGAGGATATCGAAGAGGAACCAGCTGATCACAAACTCCCACATAACCCAAAAAAGGTTGACCTCACAAAGGTCAAAGATGCTGAAACAACTCATGGTGTCAACCTTACTACTGCGGAGAGACATGCTCGTGATGAGAGTTTCTTCCGTCATCTTTATGGCATGACACGATTTACAATGATGAGTGGAGGTCGTGTTCCAACTGCTGAAGAGCTCCAACAGCTGGACCACGACTATCCAATGAACATGCATGCACGGGAGATGTGTGGAGTGGGCATATACTTTGAGGAACCTCTTGATGATGACGTACCGATCGATGACGATCGACGCTTACCAGACTCCGACGAGGAGGAGAACTCTGACGACGACTCTTATGATGATTCCGACGAAGGGGGTATGACCCCCGACATTGAGGAAGAGTCCGACTGACCAATTTCTTCGTATTTACTTTCCACTGAGGGTAGTGTCCCGTTTAAGTGTGGGGTGGCGGTATCGCATGCTATACTTCTCTATCGCATCTATGTTTGTTTTACTCTGTTTACTTTGTTTTATTTTTGTGTCGTTTTTTTAGGAATAATTTTTTTTAGCTTCGCATGAAATAATTCCAATAGGCAACATGAGATTATAACAAGAGTATGTGCTACAATTATGACTATTGAGACGTTTAGGCTCTAATTGTGACTCATTATGTGATACTGTGTGGTTCAATTCCTTCATTTGTTGGGTCAAGAGTCTATATTACTTCCAATAAAGTCGACCATGTGTCTTGTGTGTGTGAGATCAATAGTATATTCTATGTTTGTGGCTGATGCTAGAACTTGCCTGGTATGTATACAAAGAGAAAATAAGGAGTGTAAGTTTAGGAGATGATTTAGGCATTTCTTTGGCAACCTACATATGTTTACCTTCGTTTTACCTACCCTTGGACATCATCCTAGTTAAACCCTTTTGAGCCTTTAGCCTATTTCTTTGACAACCTTGTATGTAATCCTAATCCATTTTTTCAAGACCGTGATTTGATCCAAATTCCTAAGTGCTTTAAAGTATAAAGTCATGTGACAATATAAGAGGAAATTGGGTAAGTATAATGCTTTAAATTGTAATGGTGCTTGAATGTGTTATGAAAAAGAAAGTGCTATCATAAGAGGTATGTTGTGAAAAGAAGAAGGAAAAAGAAAGCTGAAAAGTGAGTTATGTTTAAAATTGAAAAGCAAAAGAGGAGAACAAGGGTGGTAGAAGAAAAGAAGAAGAAAGGATGAAAGAAAAAATGTCAATGATACAATGTGATGTATTAAAGTGCTTAGGAACTTAGTCACTATTTCTGGCCAAAATAGCTGATCCTACCCGTCCCTTAGCCTACATTACAACCATCAAAAGACCTACTTGATCCTAATCTTAACATTCTGACATTTAGTGGAGTATTACACTAAGGGCAAGCCTATGGTCATCAGTTGCTACATATGAATTCTTTGTGAGAGTGAGAGCAAGGCTATTTTGATACCCATGTTTGAAAAAATATGCTATACTTGTGAGTGAGTATGGGTACTATATTGTGAGACACACATGGTTGATGAGTTTGGGTAGTTGTATCTGATTCTTTGTACCTTAACTTTTGAATATGAGTTGACCACCATCACGAGTCTATGCTAGAGGTTAAATGGTTTCTACTAATGATCGGAAAACTACTCTTTGTTGGTAATTGTTGTGCTTGTCTTGACGAATATTTTGTGTTGTTGCTGTAAAACCCTAAGTTGATGTCTAGAAGGACATGATATGTTGTTCGAGGACGAACAAAGCTTCAAGTGTGGGGTGTTGATGATAGGCGATATTACGCACCTATATCAATATATTTTGCCCATATTTGTGCCATGTTTTGAGGACAAATTATATATTTCATGCACTTTTAGTCCTTTTTCCTGTAAGTGAGCTAACGAACATGATTAGCAAAGTTTCAGGTATAAATGATGTAGAATTCAGCATTTTATGGATTATTTGATGCCAAAGAAAATTTCACGGAAGGAGAAAAGGTAGCTTGGACGCCTAAGGACCAAAAGTGATGCATGGAAAATCTGTCCGGGGCTAAAACAACATTTCTGAAGACTTTGGGGACTTTCAGTAGTTTATTTGGATTAGGATAATAATACATTAACCTAGTACAATTGGGTTAAGTATTTCATTAGTTTATTTGGATTTGGATAATGTTACATTAACCTAGTACAATTGGGATTAAGTATTTCATTAGCTTAGTAGTATTTGGTTAAGCATTTCATTAGCTTAGTAGGATTAGGATATAGGTATTATAAATACCCTATCTTGCTAGAGATTTTTAAGAATTCCTCCCTTAGTGGAGAGATACATTCAGATTCTTACAATCATCTTTCCATCCTTCTATTCTACAAACAATTCTACAAATCTTCTAATCTTTCCATTAATTCTATTTTTCTTCTTCTATTCATCTATTCTTAATTTCCACAACAAGAGAAACGTTACTTTGCCTAGGAATTCATGCCTAAACGCCTACCACTCTTGTGCTACACGAAATTAATCAATATTGTGGTATAATAACAATGTCAATCGTGATCTCCTTCGCATTCATGGGTAACTAAACTTCTCTGTTGGGGTTATGGAAGCCGAATGAGGTACTACCTATTACTATGAGCTTGTGAGTTCGTGACACGTATGCTGCTTATATCATTATTCTCTTCATCTTAATCTAAATTCTTTGTGGTTGCAAACGCAAGAATACGCCAGTATAACATTTAACTTGTTCGAAAGAAAGGTTATTTGTCTGGAAAAGAGATAGTGTCAAGGTGGTAGGGTCACATCCTAAATTCCCTATTAAACAGTTAGTGCCATAACTGGATTAACCTCTTGGAGAATTCGTACCGTTATACACGCTTTAAGCTCGAAAGAGTTAAAGTGAAATAATCCTCGAATAGGTCGAAAGACGCCTGGATTTACCATCGAATACAATTCTCTATAAGCACGTGCATGTCGGAATTCAACACACTCATAGCCAATAGAGACGTATAACTCAGAAGGTGGACATAACCCCAACTCTTCAATTCTCATTGTTTTACAACCTACTAAACATTCTTTCTATTTACTTTGCTATTTTCAGCTTTTACTTCATTGTTTTATTTACATTACTTGCACGGCAAGATTCCCCCCTTTTACGAGACTTGCACCAAAAGTCTAGTACTTTTTGCTTACTTGTTGACCAAGCTATTCCCTGAGGGATCGATACCCAACCCAGTTGGGTTCTATATTTGTTAACGACCGCTTTACACTCCTACGAGAGCTGTAGATTGAGCGTTATCAATTATACATTTGTATCATTGTATGAAATTGTGTAATGCTTTAAAAAAGTGATTCTGGTAAACTATGTTTGAAAATTTTGTTTAAGAAAATATCAAGTGTGACAACAGGAATATATGTTATGTGTAACATATATTTAACGTATTAATTATTAGTGTAATGTAGTTTTACCTTAAAATAAAATTTACATTACAGTAAAAATATTATGTGTTCAAATTCAATGGCAATATATTTTTATTTTTGTTTGTACAAGTCGAAAATAAAAGAATATAAGGCAAACTCAAATTAGACCAAAAAAAAGTCTGTATCATAACAGTATTGTGTAAGAAACTGCTAATCAATTGCTTAAAAAAAAGAAGACATACATAAAATTTCATTAACCATAAGAAAATATTACTGGAAATGTATAACATTAAACATCAAAATAAGAAATAGTTCTCTCAATGCCAACAATTAGAAAACATTGCTACCCTAAAGTAACAATTGCATTTGCTTCAATTTCTTCGATAACACTTTTCCTTGGTCGAGGTGGATCTCCATTATCACTCGTGTACCCTTCATTTGCCTTTTTCACTCCGTAATGCCACAGTAAGGAAGCATAGTGTGCACGTTGACATGCAGAATCAAAACCACATGAATGAACTTGTAGTCCTTCGCTTAATATTTCTGCATAGACACACACAAATATGCCACAGTCCCTGCTTTGAAAATAAATAAATAATAATAATAATCAGTAAATCAATTCTAACATTATTATACATGAAAAATAAACTGTAATTTACTTACAAACTATCAGATGCTTGTTGTGGGATATATTCCACATAGTCAACATCAAATGGGATTTCATTTACAAGACCAGTTTGTTGAGTAATCTTTCCTTTGTAAGCTTCAAGTGATGCCCAGTCAGTTCGCTCGGTCTTATCATAAAAGTCATTGTCTAACAAGTAAGTTGGAAGCATAACTGCAAGCTTTTGTATTTCAATTGGAAGTTCTTTTTTCCTTTTACTTGACAGTGAGTCATACACACGTATTAATCTTTCCTTCAAAACAATCACAGCCAATACCCACTGAAAGTCTTTATCGCAGTTAATTGGAACATATACCTCATCAACCATATACCATGGTAATCCAGCAGGCATACAGAATCCCTGAATTATATTAGCAATAGCATCTTCATTCTTAGCCACCACAATTGATTCTACATAGTCTTGTTGCGTGGATAGGTCAACTGTCGGTTCCACTGAATAATAGCGAGTATGTGTCTTCTCAACATATGTTTTAAAGAAGCAGCTTGTCTTTGTATATCAATAATTATCACTCAGCTAAATCTTTGATTTCTTTCTCGAGTGGTAGAAGATCACATCTAAATGCTACAAGTGAAAACAGGGTAAAATAGTAAAAATGAATCAAAGAAATCAGTAGATTCGACCTTAATTGTTGAGTATATGTATGATATACAGCTATGCTGTAGTTACATGGTATTATACATGACATTTTGGTTAAACTTGAAGAAATTATAATGGAAAATATTGCATGTATGATATGTTATTATACATCGGCTAACATGTATAATATGTTATTATACATACGTTTTTATGTATGCTATGTTATGCTATTGTTAAATATTAAGTATCAGTAAAAGAACTTATGTTATGGATAATAGTTAGAATAAGTTACCTCATCGTTCCAACATGTCTTGCGTTCAGACATCAAGTCAAACCAATTTTTTGACTGTGGGTATGCAACGACAAAGTCCAATTGTCTGTAACCTAACCCAGAAGCATTTACTCAATAGTGGTTGTCCATCTCTTTCCTGGAAAATACTCATTGATTACACATGATAGTAACCCTTAAGATTAAGATGACAAAGTATTGTTAGGCAAAAATATAATACCAAATTTCTTACTTGGCAGAATTTTTCAGAAATCCTACGGCAATCCACTGGGAGTAATCAATCATCAATTCATTAGGCAAATCTTGGTTGATGTTGTACCCATCAAAATCATAATTCAACTTCTCCTCTTTATCGATATCAATCGCATCCTTATAGCCAGAACCATACTTTGACATATATGGTGACCTTAAAACCCTGGAGTTCTCTCTTTCTCGTTTGGCAGGTGCTTTTGATTTTAAGGCTTGAAGCTCCCGAACCTGAGCATCAGGGAAATCAGGTGGAATCTGACTGTCTGGAAGGTCCTAGTGCCTTTTGATCATTTTATTTGAAGCACCAACATCCAATGACTTTGTAGTCGAAGGTGGTGACAGACCAAATAAAAATGTATCTACAACTAATTGTATTGAATCATTTATTGTCCCACCAACTTCATCCTACGTGAACACATAAAGATTTGAAATGTATACATAGAATATTTGAATGTGTAACCATAACAATGCTTATAATATTTATGTTAGAAATCATAACAGCATCAATATCAGAAAAAAATTGAAATGCAGTAGAGAAAAAATCCAATACATTCCAGTTGGTTCAAATTCACAAAAAATATTTGATATTCACCAGAGAAATAACATTAAGTCCCAATACGTACTTTTACAAGGTCGAACACATAGAACAATATTTTTGTGTAAAGAAAAGTAAGTGTTAAGCAAAAAAAAAAACTGGACATCTATCACATCAGTAGATTTTTGATTTTTCAAATTCACTTCAGTAACATCTTCTTTAGCGGTTAGATTCACATCCTAAATTAAATAACAATTATCGTGTATTAACATTTATTCAAAGTATAATGTAAGAGTTTGTGATAAAGTTTTACACCCGTGATAAGAAATTTCTATCTGTAATGGGTCCATTTGAATATATAAATACATCAGTAGTAACAAATGATGTAATATTTGATGCACAAACGATTTTATGGCATTAAAAACATAAATATGTATGATGTTAATCATGAAGTACAACCTTTATGTTAATGAAAAAGTTTGTATATTGGATGTATGAATGTTCTTGATACATTCAATTGAATGTTTTATGTAGATTTAACTATCCTAATATGAAGAAGTTAGAAGAAACTACATGTGTATAGAAACTTATAGTAGTAATAAAACAATATTAGGGACATAAGAATACCGGTAAATCTTCTACATCTGGAATGTTCTTTTTTCCCAACTCTTCATCGCTATATTCTTCTTCATATGCCATAATCTCATCCTATTATTTATGTATTAATTTTTATTATCCAAGTTGCATGTAGATTAAAATTTGTATTTATTAAGACAACTGTTAAACAATGTGCAAAATATTGAAAGCGTCTAGATCACTAAACTGTTAGTCATGTATGATGGATGTTTATACATTGACATAATTAGATAACAGTTACTGATGTATGATGTTCAGTTATACTTTCATAAAAATAAATCAAACCAACATTAAACAATTGTTAGTTATGTATGAGAGTAACTTATAACTGTGTAAGGTTTAATATATACACTACATTAACAAATGTATAAGGTTAACTTATTCATCTGAAAATTAATATAATCTGTTAAACAGGTGTGATGGTTACTTATTAAACAATAGTTAGTCATGTATGAGGGTTGTTTTAATGTTTAAATATTGAAAGCGTCAAAATCAATACATCTATATATTCAGCCGATAAGGTTAATATCCTTTCTTTCAAAGATAAATATAATGTACATAAAGATACCTCCAAAGCTTGCAAATCAAAAAAGTCCCCATTTTCAAAATTATCCTCATGACCTGTGTCCCTATCGGCCGCATTCACATCCTAAATTAAATTACAAGTCGCTTTAATTAAAAGTTCTTCATAAACTTATTTTTGGTGATTCTTGAATGTTGTAGTTTAAGTAAGTGTAAATGAAATTATTATTAACAAAGAAATTAATAAATAACATGTGTTTTGCTGAAGAAAAATGTAGAAAGTTTAATGTATAACTGATCATTATACATTCAACTTAATGTATGATGAAAAGTTAAACTGCACAAATTTAGTACTTAACAAGTATTCAGGAAAAATATACCAGCAATTGTTGCTCTTTAAGAAGGTGTTGCTTATTAGATTCTTCATCACGAGACACTTCTATATCGTTTAGTGATCCCTTATCATAATCTTCATGCTATTTAAAAAAAACATTTTTTTTTGAGAAGGTAAGTATGTTGATTTATAGTAAAAGAACAACATAAGTGAGAAAAAGTACCTGCATATCAGATTTACGTTGTCTCTCCTATTTGTTGGATCTCTCTTCTTGACTTTGTTGTTTTTCATCAATTTTATCCTCCTGTATAACAACAAAAATTTGAATGCATGAATATTTCATCAACGTTATGCAAAATATAATGAAATTAAGTTGTTATACCTGTGATTGCTTATTTTGTTCATTCTTTAATGCTTTGACAACCTCAGCAGGTATTTTTTATATTAGTGTAACTAGTTCGGCCATCTTTTCAGCAAACTTATCACATAAAGGAAAAATAAATTATTAGAAACACATCATGCTATTCTGATAAAATGTATGATGAAGAAACTAAACTTACACATTTGTTGATGTAATTTTTTATTTCATCACCATCTAAACTTGATTTAGAAGTCCCTTCAGGCTGTGTGGATGATGAAGGAATAGACTTGTGCTGGTGACTCTGCAGAGAAACACCAATTTCTACATGATGATGATGTTGAATTTCAGACACATCAATTTCTCCCTTGTCTGTTGCATCCTTATGCATTTCACGATACAAATCAGATCCATGATGTACTACATGACCAAATCTAGATATATCATTATCCATCACCGCTTATTTTTCTTGGTCAAACATGATAGTCTTTCTTTTCTTCAAACGTTGGTCAGGTGATATAGGCGATTCAAAACCAGCCTTCATGAGGATTTCCCACGGTGGTATAGTACTGAAATCACCAAATTCTTCAACAATGGTACCAACACGCTATTGAAGTTCAACTGCTGTCCTTTTCAACTTTCTAGAATCAAATATCAAAGCATAAGTTGTTGGATCATATATCTCAAAATCTTTTGAAAAGGACAAATCCAATCTTCTAACTTCATCGGTTGTAGGTTGTATATTCTTGTAAGAATGCTAGAAAGAATAAAAAAAAATATTTGCACATAAATGAAACGGCGTGAATAAAAAAAATAAGTACAAAGTTAAAGAATTACCTTAGTGAACATGCCGGACATAAAAGATTCATACTTAGGCCTTATACACTGCACCAACCAATTTAGTATTCTGGGAATAGCATTTCTCTGAAGGACAATAGTTTTTGATTATACTTTGGAGCAGCACTCAAAATCCAAACATTTAGAACGTGCAACATTCCACCCAATGAATATAATTGCTTCACAGTGTTGAAATCCTGCTGCCAGGAGCTCATTAACTTTTCAAATGTGACCTTCCCCCGTGGAAAGTGAATGTACCGACCGTCCTCAATAATCAGAAAGTGTGTAACACTTATTGGTGTTTTCTTATACTGAGAAAACATGAATGTATAAACAAAGAACAATATCCCCAGGTTCAGAACATCTTCAGCATTATCAAAGTTTCCATTCTGCACCCGTGTTATCAGTTTTGAATGAGTTATTTCTTCTTTATTATCGGGAAAATACCTCGACATCAACGCTGATTTAGATGATGAAGTATACATATAATCATCAATATTACCGGTACACTTCAGACCGCTTATAATGGTGAACTCAAGCATTAGGAATTTGAGGATTTTCCCTTGTACCCAAACTTGAAGCTCGTCTTTGTTATCCTGCTGAATTTCAAGCATGAGTAGGCATTTTAAAATCTGTCCTATCCAGTTACACCATGGCAAATCCAGAAATATGTCAAAAATCGTATTTCTAAATGCTCCCAGTACATTTTATCCAAAATATTCCTTTATCTCAATTCGTTATTTCATGCCCTGGGAAAAAACATAAAATAATTAGCTAACAGTTAAAGATTGTATGATGTTCATTTATACTTTCATAACATAAATCAGACTAACATTAAACAATGGTTAGTCATGTATAATGGGTAAGTTATAACTGTATAAGGTTAAAATATACACTGCACTAACACATGTATAATGTTAACTTATACATCTGAAAAGTAATATAATCAGTAAACATGTGTGATGGTTACTTATTAAACAACAGTTAGTCATGTACGAGGGTTATTTATACATTGATAATTAAATTATTAGTCATGTATAAGGGATAATTATATATTGACAATTAAACAGTTAGTCATGTATGAGGGTTATTTATACATTGACATAATTATCTAACAGTTAGTGATTGTATGATGTTCATTTATACTTTCATAATATAAATCAAAGAGTATGATGGTTAGTCGTGTATGAGGGTTAATTATACATTGACAATTAAACAGTTAGTCCTGTATGAGGGTAACTTATACATATAAAATTTCAAAGAGTACCCTAATTAAACAACATGTACAGATGTATGATGGTTATGTATACATCTAAAAAATTATGACTGACCAAAACATAAATAGAAAATACACATGTATGAGGTAACTTATACATTTCAAAAATTAATATCAGCTTTATTAGAGTGTATAACCTTTACAATAATATTTCAGATCAACTATATTATATATTCCTTTGATGAAACACTAATGTATGATGTAATATTATACATGTATCAAATTACACTTACACTCATAGTAAATACCTTCGACCGATGTGGTTGGCCGGAATCGTCAAATTTCTTTTTACTTGCTTTTGAAGTAAACTTCTTCGATTTTGAAGCAGCATTATCCGCCAATTTCTTCATTGTAACGGGGTCATTTCTGTGCTTTGATCGATTCTCTGCCCAATCAGGATGTTGTTCATCAAATGCAGCAGGAACAAATCCAAGTGGAATATCTTGTACAGTTGCATCTAACTGAGTAATTCCTAAACTAAAACTTGGAGGATTATCCATTACCAAATAACACTAATTTAAGTTACCAGTATTGTAAAATCAAACTAAAAAATAAGAAAATCTCAGATCTAACTTGTACCATATGAAAAAATAACAAAAAGACGAACTACTTAACTTGAATAAGATTGAACAATACTATAATTTGAACATGCAAAAAAAAAAATGGAAAACCCCTGATTTGGAAAAGTTGAAAAACAAATCAAAACAATTAATGAAGTACAAAATTAAAAACAAGAATAACTTACAATTTGATAACCACAAGTAGATTTTACTTCAAGTATGCGATAAGAAGAGGGGTTTCAAAAATGGATTAAATAACGGCTTGATAATGGGAGCATAAGGGAGTAAAAAGACGGAAGGATGAAACCTGTTACATGTATAATGTTGATGAGAGAGAAAATATTCAATAAAGGGATTTTTGTAATTATTATGGGATTTGTGTAATTACTTTACCAATTGGGGACTTTTTGTAATTATGTAACTTAAATTTGTGTATATATGTAATTCTTAGAAAATTTATTAGTATTTAGTATTCTTATTGCAAAGGGTTAAAATTTATAAATATCTCACTTTTTTTTAATTCCCATAAATGATATTGATTGTCCTTCATCCGGTTCTTTAAGCTGTCATATTGTTTTGTAGCAAGTGATAAACTTTTCTTGGTTTATTTCATTATTTGTGTTTTTTTAATTTTTTTTTATATGATTTTTGAAGAATTGTTTTTTGTTTGTCTTTTTTTTCCTTCTTATTGATCATCCAATTCAATTTCTTTTAGAAATCAGAAATTGTGATGACAACTATTTTAGGTTACTACAAATTTTTTGGTAAGTTTGTTAATTTATTCTTTTATTTGATTATTATTATTGTTATTATTTCTGGAGCTCATGATCTATTGGAAATATCCTCTTACCCTATTGGACCTTTATCTGTTCATTCACTGTCATAAAAAAGGTAGAAATCTTGGAATGACCTGAAATTTTGATAAAATTTGTGATTTTGTATGATTTGACTATTTTACCCCTCCCCGTAGTTGCATTGTGCTATTTCTGGGGTGTGGGGTGATTGCTATGACTCCTGATGCATTTTGGTGCCCTTTGTGAAATATTGTGATTTTTGGTGGCTTCGGGAGCCTTATTTTGGACTTATGTGAATATCTTTTGATCCGTATGATGGATGACTAAATGGACTGTGGTAGCAACTTAGGAATATCGATTTTAGTCTAGGTCGACCTTTGATTTAGGTACTGATACACCTAAGATCATTTCAACCTATTGGTCGGAAAGTTGAAAAATTAGAAATATGAGTGTGGGACCCATATTTGGTCTAAACGATCTTGTATGAAAAATTTGACTTCGTCAATACATCCAAAACGTTGATTTTATGGTGGCAACATGTTTGGTGTGATTTTATGGCTTTTAAATCTCATTTTGATCTTCAATTTGGAAAATTACAATTTCAAATTTTGGGGGTCAACTTTGTGAAGCGTCGAATTTTGTGTTGTTGCATAATTCATTTGCATATATCGGACTCCGAATAAATTTCGGAAACTCCATCGAAGTCCGGGTTAGACTTGAAAAAAAATTGGTTTTTCCAGATCTAGTGCAGTATAAAAACAACCCTAATACCTTCTTATTTTTGCCCATTTGCCCATTCTTCATCTTTCCTCTTGAGGTTAAATCATGAAATAGTGTGAGAGCTTAAAAGCGAAACTTGTGGGTGCTTGGGAAGCTAGATTAACATATAATTCGTGTTTCTCTTATGGATTTAAGGTGAGATTTCATCATTTTCTACTCTAATTCTATATTTATTTCTCAAAACCCCAAAAATCTTAGGGCTTGGTTTTAAACCCCTATTTCACTTGAATAATGTTTTAATCTTATAATTACTTGATTTTCATCAATTTAACTTTCAAAACAACTTCGATTCTCGATTTTAACACCAATTTCAAAGATTTTACCCGGTAAAACTTAAAAATAAATTTTCTTCGATATGAACCTCATTTTTTACTAAATTTGACTTGAGTTTTTAGCGATTGATTTCTAAAAATATGGGAAACACATTTTTGAAGTAAAGTTACGATTTTTCCCCTTTTTTGAAATTATTTCGGGGGTTCATTTTTATCCCGAATCAAAAGTAGTCAATATAGGTTTTAATAGCTTTGTTTGGACGCGTAGATTTTATATTTCTCAGTTTTAGTAGATTTCGGGACCATTCGTGAGAAGTAGAGCTTTGTGATTGAAGTGTTGCAGACTAATTTTTATACTAAAATGCATGTTAAGGGTGAGAATTAATCATGAAATATGGCTATCTATATGTGTTGTCTGTTGACACCCAATTTTGGCTCTCCAAACTTAAAATTAACGTATTTAGGCACCCTGATTGTTAAATGGCACAATATGCAATTTTTCACATATTTTTTGCAATTGTTAATAAATTGTTGATAATCATCATTATTTTAGAATTTTTACTCATTTATTTTAATAATTTATTTTTACATGATTTATGGATAATTACATTTAATTTCATAAATTTTTAGATTTTTATCAGTTTATTATTATTTTAATATTTTTGCACAGTCCTCTGCATACGTATACAATATAGCACTGCAATTCTTTATAGCGTAGTATAATTTTAATCATTTATAGCATAATATATTTTTTTCAAGACAATTATATTTTTTATTTGTTGTTTATATTTTTCTGTAATTATACACCGACATTCATATTTTTGGTATTATACGACTTACAAATGTGAGTCGATTTAATTATTTTAATACACAGAATAATAAATTATTCAAGTCGAAGTCTTATCACTTTTTAATTTTTTGACTTTATTTCATCCACTATCCCTAATTTAAGGGACTTATTGGGAAAAAATAGATATGAATATTATTTTTTCTTTTTAAATACTCCACACACACAATAAACACACAAAGCAAACACCATAAACATTCACACCCTTAATTTCATAAATTTTAAGATTTTTATCATTTTATTATTATTTTAATATTTTTGCACAGTCATTTACAAGCGTACACAGCATAGCACTACAATTTATTACCGTATAATTTTAAGTATTTATAGCATAATATATTTTTTTCAAGATAATTATATTTTTTTATTTATTATATGTATTTCTATTTTTTTTTGTATTTATATATCGGCATTCATTATTTTATATGTTATTTAATACGACCTGCAAAAGCTGAGTCGGGTCAGTTATTTCAACACACAACACAATAATAATTTGGTGCCTTGTCACATTAACACAAATAATATTAATTTAATTTTGTTTTGCTATTTCCTCCACTTCTATTTACTTTTCCACATCTACTTTCCTAAATCTAAGGGATATGGATGAAAAATGTAGATTTGAAGAATTACTTTTTCCTTTTAAATACTCTAACACACATTCACAATACACATACAAAAACATAGATTTTTACTCCCGCATATTTTCTTTCATTTTTTCTCTCTCTCTAAAACCCACAAACTCCATGTATGCTGGATAATTTGCTATATTTAGATGCTAATTTTTTTTATGTCTTTTTCTTTTCTATTTTATTATTTTTGTTTGATGCTAGTGACTATATTCACGTTGCATTTCTTTTGTTATTACTTTACTTATGGAGTGACTTAGCACAATCTTATGATTTTTTGGGTGAGCTGCTACTATTTTACGGGACTGCTTAGGATGAATTTGTCCTTTATATTTAATTCAACAGATAAGAAACATGATTCTACACTAAACATGGCCAATGAAATTATCTGTCCGTCTGGATACTTGAGGCCACCCCATTACAAAAGATGTACTTTATTTTATCAAAGTTATTAGTTTATATTAAGGTCCGACACTTGGCCTATGAAGAAATTCTCCGTCGATTTTCGAGGAATGCACAAATAAAAGGCGGATATTACGTAAATAAATACGTAATCAAATAAATATTTTTGGGCGATGACAAAATTTTATAACAATGCAAAAGATTTTACGACTTGTATCTTGGCCAGATGATTTAGGACGACTAATCAATTGAGCAACCACTTCGTCGCCATGATGTATTTAAAATTTAATCCGAGCCCACACTTTTAACAAAAATTATATCATTTTATACATATATACTTTGTCAATTTATTGATTATTTATTTATTACTAACATTTCTATTACGATTATTTGTACAGGTTATTGAGAACATTTATCGGGAATGGCATGCAAAGAAGATTTTAATTTTTATGTTTGTATTTTATATTCTTGTAATTGTACAAAATATTAATCACAGTGAAATCTTTTAGTTTGTGGCGTTGGGCGAGTTAGTCTTTATTTATGCAATCTACGTCACGCGTTTAGGCAAATTTAGGCTGTTATTATTTATATTAAAATTGATTTAGATATTTTATTAAATAATTCACACTTTTTACACTAAAAAAATATTATGTAATTTTTTCTAAAATCATTTTCTTTTTCATTCAATCTTTGCCTTTCTTTTTATATATACTTATATACTTTTGTTTGTACATCTTTATGTGCGTTTATGTATAATTTGCAATAACATATGTATTATATTATTTTTGTATTTGAAAACATTAAATTTTCTTTTTCTCTTTTAATAATAAACCTAAGTTTAGCCGGGAACCACATTTGTGGATTCTGAAGGGTGCCTAATACGTTTTCTTTGGAATAATTTGAACCCTTACCTAGAATTTGAATTGGTTTCACAGATTAGAATAAAGTCATACTTGTTAAATAAAAAAATAGGTTATCTATTTTTTCTTAAAAATTAGGTGGCGACTCTGTATAAAATTAATTTTTTTTGAGTCCATAATGTCGTGCTCATTTTGACCTTAGGTAAAAATTGGGTATGACAATTTGGTGACTCTATATAAAATTAATTTTTTTTTGAGTCCATAATGTCATGCTCATTTTGACCTTAGTAAAAATCGGGTATGACAGTCTGACGACCCTGCTGGGGACTCAAGGTTCTAACCATTACAGATGTAGGTAAATATTTACATTTTATACATTGTTATTTATTTCATACTATTTTTTTTTATTTATCATGTTTACATGGATTAAATTATTTATTTGTTATTATTTTTTTATAAATTATTTTTGGTTTATCATTTTATATAAATTATCATTCCGTTCATATTTCCTCCTTTTTGGAAAGCTGACACTCATACACATTGTACACACGGATTGTACATTGCACTTTCCCAAATTTTTTAAAATCGCCTTATTTTAGATAGTTGGCGTATACGTGGGGTGAGCGGGAGTTTTACTGCTGTGGGACCACGTGACTTCTTATATAAAAATCTCAGTCCGTGTCTACCCACTCTTAGTCAGCATAATATAGAGCTAAAATAACACATTTTAGGTACATACATATTAGTCAATTTTTGTCCAAATGATCGAAGGGTTCACGACCCGAGTGACATATTATTATAGTATTTGTACATATTTGAAGGATTATTGTGTCTGTACATATTTATTTGCTCTAAATTGATTATACTTTAGGGAGATAACCTTTGTTTTGCATAGCAAATCAGTTAAAAGATGCATCTTAGCAATATCGCCACTATCTGCGTGTAGGTTTGAACTACGTTTTGACCTGATTCTTTCCCTGACAAGATACGTAGGCAGTCCTGCATTAGGGTTCGGTCTCTTCACTATTTCATAATAATTTCTTTGGTATTTAAACTGGGGCAATTTTCTGAAACAATTCAAAGACGCTCCTTCAAGAGCGTAATTTAATAGCTCCTCAAATCCAAATCTCATTGACATTAGTGCCTAACTGGCCTATCTACAGATCTTCACCTAATTTTTGTGCAAGAATACCTAGCTTCTTCTTTTGAACGTCGTAAACCATTAACTTTATGGCGTATCGATCCTCACTTTTAAAAGCAAGGTTTCAATAGTTTTCACTAATAATAATCCTTCCAACTGTGGAGAAATAATGTCTTAATTCCTTCAATATCTGACTTTTTCAATCTTGTCGGCATACTAAAGTTATGTCAAAGCTTTCCTCATGCTTGACATCCATACTCTCAATCATCTGATCGAAATGATTTTGATGCTACAAGCAGTTCTTTTTTATCGTCTTTCATATTATTTTCATGGACGACCATCACTTTTTTTACAATCATGCATTGAACATACAAATTTACAAATTTTCCTGAACTACGCAGAACTGATTCTTGTTTTCACAAGATACGTAGTCAACCCTTACTTGGGTTCGGTCCCATTTTTTTTTTTTTTAAATTAACTTGGTTGATACCAATACGGTTAGGAGTGTGCACAAGAAAGAACAATTTGGTATGATGAAAAGGACCAACTTTATGGTAAATCATAGGTTCCTTTGGTACCTTTTATCACACCTGAGTAACACTTGAAAAATTCTCTTGCATACATCTAAGACAAGAACGAAGCCAACCTCATCGTTTCATATGCATTGTGTGGTAAGCTTTAATTTAATTCATTGCATTGCATTTTTGATCTAGAATTTGACCTTACTATTTGTTGAGGAGAAATTCTAAGTTTCACTTGGTTTAGGAAAGGACCGTAAGACTTCTTCGAGCCGATTGTGCCTTTCACAGCCCACCAAATGACACTAATCCCTAGCATTTCCTCTTTTGAGCCTAAAACCTTTTTTTGAACAACTGCATTTGAGCATATACCTTTTTGAGTGCTTATATGCACTATCCCTCTTTTGACCCTACCTCCTTGAGTGCACTAAATGTGTGAAAATTACAGACGAAGATTCAAGATCAAAAATACAAGATGCAAAGGATATATTATCCCAGATGAAAAAAAAGATGAAAGAAACGACTTCAAAAGAAGCAAAACCCCACCAAAAAAGAGAAAACAAAAAAAATCAAACAAAAAAATATATATTTTCTAGAAAAAAAAGGCGGGAAAAAATTCCAACACAAGATTCAAAACAAGTCAAAGCAAATACAAAACAAGGGGCAACACAGCACAACTAAAAAGATCATGCGTCAAAGCACAAAAAACGTCGAAAGCACAAATGCAGTGTAATGCTTATTGAGGAATTAGTCACTTTTATCCCAAATATTATCCTACCCGTCCCCAATCCTACATTACAAGCCGATAGTAAACACTACGAGATTCTATTTCAAGTGTTCTCACATTAGTGGATACTTACATGAAGGTCAAGACTATGTTATCACAATTACATGTATGAATTTCTTTGAGTGTGAGCGTATTTCTCTAGGTGTTCCTAAATTCAAAAAAAAATGACTCAAATATGTGAGAAATTGGACTTTCTTTTACTCTAATATGTACAAAACGAGACTTTCTTTTTGGGGAGGGCACTTGAAACATGAGAATAAGCATATCTCAAATCTTTATTTGAAGCAAGATGAATAAATCTTGCCGATACTTAGGTATGTCTGAGGTACTACTTGAAACTATAGGAGTTACCCTGAAGTCGATCTCAGTTATATGGGAAAAATATGAGGGAATTCTTATGCGCACTACTAATTATTGGTACCAACTGATGTCAAGATGCGATTGTGTCTTTTTCATCTTTTAGCACTTTTTACCAAGAAAATGCAAAATTCTTTCTTTGTTTTTTCCAGGACGCCCACTTTCACATACAGACATTTTTTACCTTTCATTCAAGGTGTCCACTTTCACATACATGTATTTTTACTTTTTATTGAAGGGGCCTAATTTTGAAATACGGACATTTGATTTTTTTTACTTTCAAGCACATATCTTTAAATAACGATATTTTATTTTCAGTCAAGCGTCCATTTTTTGAGTATTTTTTATATATTTTTATAGCCCCTCCAGTCGAGAGCCTATTACATTTTGTTTTGCAGTCTAAAGCCTTTTACATTCAATAGCCCGGTCAGTCAAAAGACTATATAGATTTCTGTCACCTCACTAGTTGAGGGCCTCAGTCTTCGTAGGCAATCGAAGACGTCATACATCTTTTCAAGACTTCTTTTTTTTCAAAGAGACAGTGCTAGCCATAAATCATACACTAGCACAATTTTAGCTTTCCAAACTTAAAAATAACATATTTAGGCCCCCTGATCATTAAATAGCACAATATATATGTAATTTTTTACATATTTTTTGCAATTGTTAATAAATTGTTGATAATCATCACTATTTTAGGATTTTTACTCATTTATTGTAACATTTTAATTTTACATGATTTATTGATAATTAACTTTAATTTCATAAATTTTAGGATTTTTATCAGTTTATTATTATTTTAATATTTTTGCACAGTCCTCTGCATAAGTATACAAATAACACTGTAATTCTTTATAGCATAGTATAATTTTAATCATTTATAATATAATATATTTTTTTAAGAAAATCAAATTTTTTATTTATTTTTTATATTTTTCTGTAATTATACATCGACATTCATATTTTTTGTATAATATGACTTACAGATGTGAGTCGATTTAATTATTTATTACACAGAATAATAAATTAGTCAAGTCAATTTTTTATCACTTTTTAATTTTTTGACATTATTTCACCCACTATCCTTAATTTAAGGGACTTGTTGGGAAAAAGTAGATATGAATATTGTTTTTCCTTTTTTAAATACTCCACACACACAATAAACACACAAAGCACACACCACATTCACACCCTAAATTTCATAAATTTTAGAATTTTTATCAGTTTATTCTTATTTTAATATTTTTGCACAATCATTTACATACGTATAAAACATAGCACTGCAATTTTTTACTATACAATTTTAATTATTTATAGCATAATATATATTTGTAAGATAATTATATTTTTTATTTTTTATTTATATTTCTATTAGTTTTTTTGTATTTATATATCGGCATTCATTATTTTATATGTTATTTAATACGACCTGCAAAAGCTGAGTTGAATCAATTATTTCAATACACAGTACAATAATAATTCGGTGTCTTGTCACGTTTACACAAATAATATTAATTTAACTTTCTTTTCCTATTTCCTCCATTTTTTTTTGACTTTCCCACATCTACTTTCCTAAATCTAAGGGATATGCATGAAAAATGTAGATTTGATGAATTGTTTTTTCCTTTTAAATACTCTTACACACATTCATAATACACATACAAAAACATAGATTTTTACTCTCACATATTTTCTTTCATTTTTTTCTCTCTCTAAAACCCACAAACTCCATGGATGTTGGAAAAGTAGTTATATTTAGATGCTAATTTTTATGCCTTTTGCTTTTCCATTTTATTATTGTTGTTTGATGCTAGCTACTATATTCACGTTGCATTTATTTTGTTATTACTTTACTTGTGGAGTGACTTAGCACAATCTTATGATTTTTTTTTGGGTGAGTTGCTACTATTTTGCGGGACTGCTTAGGACGACTTTGTCCTTTATATTTAATTCAACAGATAAGAAACATGATTCTACACTAAACATGTCCAATAAAATTATCTGTCCATCTTGATACTTGAGGCCACCTCATTACAAAAGATAGACTTTATTTTATCAGAGTTATTATTTTTTATTAAGGGCCAACACTTAGCCCATGAAGAAATTCTCAGTCGATTTTCGAGGCCTCCACAAATAAAAGACGGATATTACGTATATAAATATGTAATAAAATAAATAAATTTGGGTGATGACAAAATTTATAACAACGCAAAAGATTTTACGATTCGTATCTTGGCAAGACGATTTAGGACGTCTAATCAATTGAGCAACCACTTCGTAGCCATGACGTATTTAAAATTTAATCCGAGCCCACACTTTTAACAAAACTTATATCGTTTTATTCATATATACTTTCTAAATTTATTGATTATTTATTTATTACTAACATTTCTATTTCGAGTGTTTGTATGGGTTATCGAGAATATTTATTGCGAATGGCATGCAAAGAAGATTTTAATTTTTATGTTTGTATTTTATATTCTTGTTATTGTACAAAATATTAATCATAGTGAAATCTTTATTTTTGAGGCATTGGGCGGGTTAGTCTTTATTCACGCAATCTACGTCACGCGTTTAGGCAAATTTAGGCCGTTAATATTTATATTAAAATTAATTTAGATATTTGATTAAATAATTCACACTTTTTACACTAAAAATATATTGCATAATTTTTTCTAAAATCAATTTCTTTTTTATTCAATCTTTGCCTTTCTTTTTATATATACTATATACTTTTGTTTATACATCTTTATGTGCATTTATGTATAATTTGCAATAAGATATGTATTATATTATTTTTGTAGTTGCAAACCTTAATTTTTCTTTTTCTCTTTTAATAATAAACCCAAGTCTAGCTGGGAACCACATTTGTGGATTTTGAAGGGTGCCTAATAATTTTCCTTCAGAATAATTTGAACCCTTACCTAGAATTTAAATTGGTTCATAGATTAGAATAAAGTCATACTTGTTAAATAAACAAATAAGTTTTCTATTTTTTCTTAAAAATTAGGTGGCGACTCTGTATAAAATTAATTTTTTTAGAGTCCATAATGTCATGCTCGTTTTGACCTTAGATAAAAATCGGGTATGACAATTTGTCGACTCTGTATAAAATTAATTATTTTTTGAGTCCATAGTGTCGTTCTTGTTTTGACCTTAGATAAAAATAGGCTATGACATTGTCCGCGTGGGGGCTTAAAAGTGATGTAGTTGTTGAATCTGAGATATCATATGATATGTGTGACCATGCGGGGTCTTATGTGATGATTTGATAGCCTTGAATACATGAGAATAATTGTATTGTGTTGTTAGAAATGCCTATTGTAGTTCCTTTGGCATATTGTGATATAATCATACTTTGTGGGCATGTGAATTATGTGAAAAATTCATGGATATTGACTCACATGGTTGTGAAATTGTAACATTATGGTTGGATGTGGAGATACTTCATATGGATTTGTTGTGGAAATACATCATGTGAATTTGTTGTGGAAATACTCATTTTGAATGGTTGTGAACCTTCCATTATCATTCTCATGTCATCATGTGCATCATGTCAGTTGTTTGTTTTATTTCTTTATATTTACTTGTTGTCATGTGTGTGAACTTGATTTGTGTCTTATGTTATGTATGTGCTTTGGAAAAACTGAAAATACCAGAATTACTGAAAATACTAGAAACATTGGAAATACTGCTGGAAATATTAAAAATACTAGAAATACTAAATATTTTCAAAACTGTGTGACAACCTCAAGGCTGTGTGCCAATCTCAATGTTGTGTGCCAAACTCAAATCTATGTGGAAATCTCAAGATTATGTGCCAACCTCAAGGTTGTGTACAAACTTGTGCATCATCATCATCAGCAGCAGCATTATCATCTTATACATTGCATTTGCTTTATTGTGTTAACATTTTGATTGAATTTACGTATTAACTTATTAAATTTCTACTTTCTCTATACCATGTTACTTATACTTGACCATCCTGTATATACATGTTCTTCTCTATTTTTACTTATATGTGATATACTGTATACTTATGTTATACTTGTTGTATTATTGTTGAATTTGCGATATATATTAAAATTATTAGTGCAAGCGGTATGGGCTATCGTTGTGGGATATTTTCTGATTGCGGGTGACGTGTCCTTAGTGTGTATTTTGTGCACTTTATTTTTTACTTTACTCGGTCGGCCTATGATACCTACTGAGCACAAGTAGACTGTACTCACTCCTACAGTATCCTTCTGGTACAGATCCAGGTTCGAGTGTAACCCATTTGCTTAACTCGGGGGATTGTTGGAGCTTTCAAGGTAGTTGATGATTTTCAGGCATTCAGATGTCTTCTACTACCTTTATCTATAGACTATGTCTTTAATTTTATTTTAGAGATTGAGTTTCTCTTGTATTTGGATATCTTATGTATTTCTTTTGGATTCAAGTTGTACTAGACACATTCTTATATTGTAGACACCCAGATTTAGGAGTTATCACTTTATTACTGATACGAGACGTAAAACACGAAATTAGAAACAACACAAAAACAAGGACAATTAAAGGAAAACATTAAAATTAAAAAAACGAGATAGAAAATAAAGGGGATAGATAGATTGACATAAATCTATAATGAGAGGACAACCAAGGGTATACTAAATCCTAGACCTTCCTATCAATCATCAACAACACCAACCTTTTATGTGGACACAACAAAAATAGATTTTGAGCACCCATGTTTCTCACGACTCAAGAAACTCCCAACAAGTTTCTACAAAACACTCTCAAGTGTTAACTCAATTCATTATTCATCAACTCCCTAAAAATGAAAGAAAACTAGTTATTTATAGCCATGGGCTATTGTTACACAATAGGCCCAAAAGTGACCCTAAAAGCTATTGGACCCAAATCCAAAAATAATGGAATGGAAGCCCATACTTTATCGAAGCCCAAGCTATCATCCAAATACGGTGTCGCCCATTTCTTTCATTGAGGATATCACCAAATAAAGCTTCTTTCCAAGCTATCCTCTATTCACGTATTTGATCTCCTAAAATGACCAAGTCTTGGATCTGTAGATGTGATCCTTGAAGTATCGATCCCAAAGGAGTGGATCCCATAATCTCTTATCATCCTTCCTTTCCTGAAGAGGATTCATCCTTGAATCCAATTCCTTTATCAACTTGTTGTGGTACCTTCAAGTTTGGAATCCGTTGGTAAGAATTCCGTTAGCCTTTCAAGCTCAATTCATATGGAATTCTCCATCCTCATTTGATATTGATTGTTCATGAACCTGTAGAAATAAAGAAGTGATGTTAGGTAAAATTCTAGCATCATGGTTAGAGAGTGACAAAGGTTTCATATTGGAATTGATCTTTTTAATTTGGATTTGGGTTGGTTGAACAATGTCTTTAGGAACTTAGTTTGTAGTTGTTTGGGTTGAGGGAACATGGGCTTGTGCATCCTATCCAAAACGTCCTTCAACATGTCCTACAAACTCTCCTTGAAATCCAACAGCTTGGTTTGGTGGCATGTGGTGTGGTGGCATTTGGTTAAGTGGACTTGGTAAGGTGGATTCGTATTTGGTGGCCTTTGGTAGTCTGGTATTTGGATTTGGGGTACTTGATAGGGTGGGTAATAGGGTGGACTGAGGCCTTGTGAGTTCAATCCTTAGGGAATTTGGTAGTTTGGAACTTGAATTGGGAGTGTTTGATAGGGTAAAGTGAGGATTTGGAGAGCTTGGGTAGTATTTTGGGGAGTAAAACATGTCAAAGTTTCCTTCTTCCCTTTCAAGTGTGACCATTATACCTTTCAATCATTCAAATCTTGTCGTAAACCCATGATGGCTTCCACTAAGGTAACAAAGGTTGCTTCACCCATATATTCTTAGCATAATTGAGAAAAGATATGAAATAATTATTGATGACTCATTTGAAAGTTGAAAGACATGACTCAATGACGTTTATTTAGAAAGAAATGATAAAACACACAAAGAGAGAATAAAATATAAAACAAAGACTAGAAGAAATTAAATTTCAAGTTCTAAACTAAGAAAACAATTGGTAAAATAGGTAAAATACACAAGAAATTAAGACATAAAAGAAGAACAAAACAAGCACTAGTTAAAAAACTAAGTTGATTACAGTTTAGTAGTTAACTAGTATCAAGAATCAATGAAATTACAGGAGGAATAAATAGATGAAATTAATGGTTTTGAAACTGATATAATGAACTTTCTAAGTATTGAAATACGTTTGAGAACTTGAATTGATGTCGGAGAAGTGTTGGAATGCATTTCGGATGCATTTGGGGTTGTTTTGGCATCCAATTGGGTGATCTGCGTTGGGGAACTTGCTGCAGCAGGTGGGGAATAGAGGACCTCCCCCTACTGGTTTGAGGTGCGTTGGACCTGCTGGAGCAGACCAAGAGCACCTTGGGCACAAATGCAAGGCAGTTCACCCACCCCTCTCTATTGAAATGGCCTTTTTTCCCTCTAAATGATCCCCCTTTGTACTCTCTTGTGGAATATTCTTTAGGTACTTGTACAAACACTTTTGTACACCTTTTATTAACTTTTGAGGATCAAACAAGCACCTTTTGAAGAAAATTCCTCTTGAAGATTTGAATTTCTCCAAGAACACTCAAGAACACCAACAACTTCAAAATGCTCTAACTCTTCAACCATTACTCGAAATGCGGTGAAATTTTTAACTTAGGCTATTTTAAACCTTCTAAACATATTTCAAGCATCAATTTACTCAGATTCTCAACCAAAAATTTCAGATTTTAACTCCACCTTCAACCTTCAAACTTGAGCTTCTCAACAATGGTAGACCCTCCTATTTTCCTTCGAATGAGCTCAAATTCAAGGTTTAGACTCTAGTGGTGTTATAAAACAAGAATCTAACACCAAAAAATAATAAAACAACAAAATCAAAGACTAAAATTTTGACCTAAAGGTAAAAATGTGAATAGTGATTTTTTTTTTTTTGATTTTCAATTTTCCAACACAACGAGTCCCAAGACTAGAATCGTGGGAATGATTCTAAGATCGACTTTGATACCAAATGATATGAGACATGAACAAAAAATTTAAAACAACACAAAAACAAGGAAAATCAAAGGAAAACATTAAAAAGAAAGAAACAAGATAGAGAATAAAGGGGATAGATAGATTGACATAAACTGATAACGAGAGGACAACCAAAGGTATACTAAACCCTAGACTTTCCTATCAATCATCGATAATACCAACCTCTTACGAGGACACAATGAAAATAGATTTTGAGCACCATATTTCTCATGACTCAAGAAACTCCCAACAAGTTTCTACAAAACACTCTGAAGTGTTAACTCAATTCATCATTCATCAACTCCCTAATAATGAAAGAAAACTAGCTATTTATAGCCATGAGCTATTTATTACACAATGGGCCCAAAGTGACCCTAAAAGCTATTGGGCCCAAAAGTAACCCAAAACCCAAAACAATGGAATGGACGCCCATACTCTATTAAAGCCCAAGCTATCATCCAAATGTGGTTTCGCCCATTCCTTTCATGGAGGATATAACCAAAGCCTGTTTCCAAGCTATCCTCTATTCACATATTTAATATCCTAAAATGACTAAGTCTTGGATCTGTAGGTGTGACCCTTAAAGCATCGATACCAAAGGAGTGGAACCCATTAATCTTGTATAAATTATTATGTTTCTTTCCACATTTATTATATTTTTATGGTTTGGATTTGTTCTAGAATCCTTACCTTAGGGTTATTTCTATCTTTTTACCCTTCGTGTATCAGTTTGTCTGATAGGCTTACATGTCAAGGTTCGCTTCAACAAGTGCCATCATGACCTATCATTTTTAGGTTGTGAAATAGTGGTATTAGAGCTAGGTTTTGTTAGTCTCAATGGTCTAAGAATAGAATATCTATTAGAGTCTCGCGAATCAGTATGTAGATGTCTGTATCTATCTTTGAGAGGCTATAGGATGTCCTTAGGAAAACTTTCCTTGTTTTATTCCTTATCGTGTGAATTTCTTATATACCTTGAGTTTTGAGCTGTGTTTTACTCTTTCTGCGAAAATGATGTTGACTAGGTCCAATGAGATCAGAGATGTAGAGCTCTCCCAGAGGGTAAGCCTCGAAGGACTTGAAGGAGTGGACGGGCTCATCAATCAGCCCCATCTATAAAGAGTGCTAGGGGAATCTCCCCTGAGCCCCATGTTGGCTACTTCTTAGATGGTTATATTTGGAGCATTTTTTTAGAGTATTATGGATCATGTGAAGATGATAGAGGGTATTCGTAGAGCATCTCAGGGAGGCTCCAAGAAGGTGTTCCATTTTGGTGAGTTCAAAGGTTAGGCTTCTCGCGGTAGATATTTTAAAGGTTCTTGTAGTTTTCAAGTAGGCCGGTGCAAGCGAACTTTCATAGCTTAAGTGGTAGATCTTCAGGTTTAGCAGTGCAGAGTGGTCATTTAGGCCCAGTGGTACCTTATCCTATTGAGGTGGGCCATAGGACTTGCTATATGTGTCATGAGGTTGGCCATTTAGCCAAGGACTATCCTTGCCGTACGATTAGGGCTAATCTTATTTTAGTAATGAGGGGCAGGGGTACTACCAGAGAAGCAAGGGTAAAGATGGTGGAGCTCACGGTGGTGGTCATAGGGCTACTTATCTAGTTGGTGGTAATGGTCAGTGTTATGTTATACCCACTAGGCCTGAGGTAGAGTCTTCTGATGTTGTGATCACAAATATCATCCCTATTTGTTTTAGATTTGCATTTGTATTATTTGACCTCAGATCAAACTTCTCCTATGTGTCTGCATATTTTGCTTTAGGTTTTGATTTTGTTAGTGTTCCTCTTGCTATGACTATTCATATATCTACCTCTGTATGAGATTCTTTAGTGGTGGATCGGGTTTACCAATCTTGTGTTGTGACCTTTTGTGGCCGTGAGACTAGAGTAGATTTGATTGTGTTAGATATGGTTGATTTTGCTGTTATTTTTGGTGTGGATTGGTTGGTTTCTTATCATGATGTCTTAGATTATTTTGCTAAGACTGTGACTTTAGCTTTTCCGAATTTACCAAGGATATCTTAGAAAGATGCACGTCATTCGGGTCCTACGAGGATCATATCTTATATCCAGGCTCGTAGATTAGTTGAGAGGGGATGTTTATCTTATTTGGATTATATTAGTGATACTAGTGTTGTTTCACCTCATTCTTTGGATTCTATTTATGTTGTCCATGAGTTTGTGGATAAGTTCCTATACGGATTTTCCTGGTATGCCTCCGAATTGTGATATTGACTTTTCTATTGATGTTGAGTCAGCCACCAAGACCATTTCTATTTCTCCTTATAGGATGGCCTCAATTGAGTTGAAAAAATTGAAAGATTAGTTGCAGGAGTTGTTGGGTAAGGGATTTATCCGACCTAGTGTATCACCTTGGGGTGCTCCTATCTTTTTTGTGAAGACGAAAGATGGGTCTATGCGTATGTGTATTGATTATCGACAGGTTAATAAGGTGACAATTAAAAATAAGTATCCTCTTCTTCGTATTGGTGATTTATTTGATTAGCTTCAGGGTGTTTTGGTGTTTTTAAAGAGTAATTTGAGGTTTGGTTATCACCAGTTAAGGATTAGAGCTTCAGATATTCCGAAGACAACTTTTCAAACTTGATATGGTCATTATGAATTCTTGGTGTTGAAACCTAATTTTTTCCCTCCACAACTAAATTTAATCCTGAGTTTCTTCAAGTTTTAATAAAATTAGAATATTTATTTCCTCCTGATAATTGTGCTCTAAAATATTTATTTTTGGGTAATTTAGCCATTTAAGTGATGATTATACATTTTCGTATTTACATATACAAGATTGTAGAAATTTTGTTACTTAAATAAATATTTTTATCAAAATTGGACTATTATTGAGATTAATCTTGAAAATTAATTCAAATGGGTAAGATCTTGATTTAAGTATAATTTGTTGTCAAAAAATAATTTATTTGGAAAAGTATTTATTTGGTTTTATCTAATCAAGAAGCTTGGGATTAAACTGATTAATAATTCGTATAGGATCTTATTTAAGTTTTTAGTCAATTTATTGAATTTGGTCATAATTGAAATCATTTTGGCCATAATTGCAATGCAATTGGCCAATTGATTTTAAATATGATTTTAATTTAAATAAAATCGACTAAAATTATGATCTAGGGCCATTTATTAAATCCTAATCTCAATTCCCACTCTCAACCAATCAAAAGTCACCAAAATAAATTCAAATCCCCAAAATTCAAATTTAAAGTTTAAAAGTTGTACTAGATTGTAAAATTCCACCTCAACCTTATTTTTTTTCCATTTGAAATTCAAAATTTGCACTAGATTATACAATTCTACCTCAACCTTATTCTTTTTACATTTTGAAATTCAAAATTTGTACAAGATTGTACAATTCCACCTCAACCTTATTCTTTTTCCATTTTGATATTCAAAATGTGTACTAGGTTGTACAATTCCACTTCAAATTTCCAAAAATACCCCTAAATTCTTTCTCCCACATTGGTGGATTCAAAGAATTGGATCCCCATCCTTTTTTGTAAATCTACCATTATTTTGGTAGAAAGACGAAGCCTCAAGAGGGTTGAAAAACTTTTGAGCAAACACATTCTATTTTTCTAGTAAAAAAATTTTCATGAAATTTGTCAGCTAATCAAAGTTCTTAAGTTGACTGAGATATTTCGGTGGTCGTAGATTCCGAAAAAGTTCGAGGTCTCATTTTGCTACCCAAGAATCAATTAGTCTTCAATTCTTTCTTTCTTATATTGTCGCGTTGTAATAGTTGTAGTAGTAGTTTTGAT
Source organism: Capsicum baccatum var. pendulum (assembly GCA_030864225.1). Lineage (NCBI taxonomy): Eukaryota > Viridiplantae > Streptophyta > Magnoliopsida > Solanales > Solanaceae > Capsicum > Capsicum baccatum. The sequence continues at coordinate 68,874,265 of CM061557.1, read as the reverse complement.
AATTGCATTGTATGCTGGAAATTATTGATGTAGAGGCCCTAAGAGACGTAGGATGTTGTGAAAGGATTGCGATTGTTGTTTGAGAATTTGATGATTTTTAGTTAGTCTTTAAGTTCACCTTTTGCTTTAGATGATGTTTTCTTTTGGCATAAAATCCATGGCCATTGTCTTTTTTTGTTGTTGATTTAGCATGATTGTCATTTTTAAATTTGACACATTGTCTTTTTTTAATCAAAAGGTTGTCTGTTTTTCTATAGTCCGTGCATTGTCTCAGCTTTAAGTTTAGTTGCCTTTTTTAGCTTGAATTTTTCTTGTTTTGTTTGTATGTCTGTAAACTTGACTTTGTTTCGGCGTTCCAGTTTCTCTGTTCTCTTTGGGTTGATAACAACTATTTTCTAAACATTTTTCGACTCTCAATGTCAAATGGAAGTAATGAACTTAGAATTTCTCTAGGATATCTTGATGTTTTAGCTTAATGACTTGTCGAGAAAAGGATAGAATAGGCCTTAAACGACCCAAAATCTTATGTTTTATGCGTTCTTTTTACTTAGTTTGCTCCATTTTTTTAAGTAAAATTGTCTAAATATGTTTGAATGTAGTAAATATGTAATTTACCTGGAGATGTTCTGTTTGCAAAATATTCAGTTTCCCTTGCTTTGATTTTTTTCTTGTCCTTGTGGTCACTTTTAGGAATTCGTATGTGGTAAAAGGGTCTAGCGTGCTTAAGTTTTTAGTACAAACTGGTTTCTCATTACTGTAAGTCAAAATGATGCATTTTCTTTATGTTTGAAGTATGCTATGTATGATGTAACTTGAAGTCTTTGCCTAGTATAACACACTATGTTTCTCCTATAAATTATAGTCTTGCTCATGTCTAGTGTCTTACTTCTTTAATCTGTTTGGTTAGAAGTTTAGCATGATTGGTTGAAGTGTTCAATATTAATTCGGTATATTGAGTCCCTTTCTTGATATTGTACTGATGTTGTAAGCGTATTACTAACAGTGAGCTGATATGTCTTCACCATAGTCACCTTGTATGGTAACTAAGTGGTTGTTTCCCTTATAAATCTCCTTATTGACACATGTTGTTTCTTATATATATTAAGTCTCTATGAAGCTTCAATTAGATTGAAATGTGTTATCATCTTATCTCTACATATCTAAATGATTATTCCAAGTTAGTTAGGAAGATGGTACATGCTTTGCCTTTATGTTATTGAAACTGCTTTTTACCATTTTGGAGAACTATTGGATTAGCTAAAATATAAGATCTAACTTTTTGCATGTAACCCTTCTTTGTTTAACCAATATGAATATGTCTTGTTATTTTCAATCAACTTTCAACTATTTGTTAGGATCCTTGTTACTTTGTTTATGTAGTTAACCATGTATTAATTTTCTTCATATTTTCTTTCATTCTTTAGTTGATCATGTATCCTACTTTTGTTGATCATGTGTTGACTTTCTTTACCCTTCCCCCTCCCTTCCTTTTGTCGATTATGTATTAATGAACTTTATTTTTCTTTATTTGGTTTTAAATCATTTGACTCCTACATGGACTCTTTCCCTTTTGTATATTCATCATAGCCAATGAGGCCTATCTTTCGAGTCAATCCCGAAAGAAAGTCCAAAACCAGTTATGTGGCATACAAATATGAGGATTCGGAAGAAGAAAATGGGTCGAAACCCATTGATGAAAACTGCTAAACTTGTATCGTTGTTTTTACTTACATCTTTCTTTCTTTATTCATTGATTCATTCATTTGGGCTTCGAAGCAAAAGTTGTAAATTAATACAGGTGAAACGATTATGGGTTGAAATACCGAAGCGACTAGTTTAGGATAGGTACAGGTGGGCCAGAAGACGAAACAAATAGTTTAAGACATGTTTTATCTCTTTGGGACCAAAGGGGTCTAAATCTATCCATCCCTTCCCTTTTTCTCTTTTTCCTTATGTTTATTTGCTAGTTGTTTCCTAAGGCCTAGTTAAATTCCCTATTAAGTCGTTAAAAATAAATTTTGCATAAACCTCAAAATGTTTTCTTAATCAATTTCTTTTGAGCAATCAACTTTTTTCTCAAAGTTAGTCAAAGAATCATTTTCAAATAGTTCGAATAACTGTAAATTAGCGGAATACTCTTGGTGCCTTAATAACCTTCCAAGAGTATTAATACGAACCACTTACTCAGAGTTTTCAAACTTAAAAGATTTTTTCTGTTTTGAATCATTAAATAATTTTTAAATGTTTTCTTAGTTTCCTAAATAAATTAAGTGGCGTCTCTATTCACGAGTTTAAAAACTTTTTCGAAAGTATTTGAACTTATGAAAAACACCAAAAGTAATTTCTCCGTAATACAAAAATGGCGACTCTGCTGGAGAATTTAACTAGGTTCTAATCAAATATTTGAATTAGATTCTTTGACTAAGTATTGTTTATGTGCTTATGTGCTAATGACATCTTGGGATGATAACAATATGGTGTTTCGCTTTGGAGACGTTGAATTGACCCCCACTATTGAAAAGGTGTTGACTTGTTATGAGATCATCGATATGTGTGTGAAAAGAAGAAGTGCACCTGATAAAAGCATTCTAGTCTCTATTGTATGAAACCATCAAGAGATCAAGAATGCCTTTTCAATCAATGATGATACCTGTTTGGGGGAATGTTATAGGGCAAACATATCTTTTGGTGAGTTGTAGCACTGGTTTGAAGATATTAAGATTTTGAGAAGTTCGAACATAAATTTCAATCAGAGGCAAAATAGAAGGAGAAAAGAGCATTTGCATTTGTGGTAGGTTTACTTGGAACTATGGTGTTCCCACAAGGAGAAAATGGAACCATTTATCCAAGATTCATTATGGTGATGCACACACTCTTGTATGGAATGGAGTATGTTTCCCCAAAGGTATTTCACACCTTAGCTCCCATGATCATAGCAGAAATATATCGGGCTTTGGGAATGTTTCAAACTGAGCATCATTTCTTTCAAGGTTGCAACCTCATCTTGCAATGGTGGATGATGAAACACTTAGTGAAAAATCCTAGAAAGGAGAAGCCAGACACTCAGACAAGGGCAGATCTTCTATCATCGCATAACATGTGGTTGTTCCTGCACAAGTTTAAGAGAAAGCCATCTGGAATTTTGGTTTAAGATTTTTGGGGAATTAAGAGATGACAACATTCAGTGGTCAATTAGATATCTTTGCCCAGGGAAGTACAAGCAGAGTATGATGAAGGCGAAACCCTACTCGTCCTTATAATACTAGCAGAGTCCTTAGGTAATTCAAAATCAAGCAAGAGACACCATAAACTGCACCTATGCTTAGATTCATCGCCGAGTATGATGAAGGCGAAACCCTACTCAAAGACAACATGGTATATAGGTGGAGGAGAAGAAAGATAGAGGAAGTATATTTGCATATTGGGTATGAACTCGAAGTCAATGACACTTACAAGGAGTGGTTAACGGAGAATCTTGCTGGAACATTGATCCTAGGGCCGAATGTACACACCCAAATTATTGATGTAGAATCAAAACATCAGATTCAACTCCATAGGATTTAAGATGAATTGTAAAAAATTGAGGTCATGCACCAACATATGGATAAGGAGGATGCCTCAACCATACGCCGATTGAGAAAAGAGTTAAAGTGAGCCAGACAAAAGGTTGATGATGCTAGATGTTGTCTGATTGATTTAAATGATTGCATGGTTTCTCAGATTGATATCATGGGGAAGATAACCTACGAGAACAAAGCTCCGTTTTGCGAGAGTTACCTAATCATTAATAGATATCACATATGGCAAGAGGGGGATAAAGATAAGAAGTCAAAGGCCAATGAAGGAAAATCTAGGAGCTAGTGTTTCTATCCCCTACGCGGGATCTAGTTCTTTCTTTCATGTGATCTTCCTTTTCCCTAAGGATTGTATCCCTCTTATGCTAATTTTATAGGCATTTAGGTCTTTTTTATATATCTATGTAAATTTAGAGGGGGGGGGGGATAATGGATTGGCTTTTAAAGCGACATAAATTTTTTCAAAATTTGTTAGGACAACCCTTAGGTTAATAGGGTTACTCCAACTAGGATGTGCATTTACTTTAATGTTATTATATGATATAACTGCCTTATGTGTTTATGTGCGTTTGTTTGAATTAAAGATAAATTTATCCACTATGCTCTCGTGGATCAGTTTGCCTATGAGGAAAACAACTCTATGTGGTAACTTCTTGTAAAATATCTTGCATTCTTTATCATATATAGGATCTAACACATCCGTCTTTGAGCTTTTTACTTTACATATAATCAAAAACTACTCCGTGTTGAAACAAGCTGGCGGAGTATCCTTACTTCACCTAGTCAAAAGTTCATAAAATCTCATTCTCTAACCATCATTCAAATATAACTGGAAGCGACAAAGATAACACATTGACCATCAGGTACAATGTATTAGCAGAATAAAGCAAGATGATTGATGAACTTGCAAGAAAATTGGAAATGCTTCAAGAGGAGATGAATCATACTAGATATTTGGCTAATCTGGCCATCACCGTCAATGCTCCGGTCCCAGGAGGACAAGGACCTCCACTCCTAATTCCTTCCCTCAGTACTCCTATTCTCAGGAGTCATCCAAATATCTTATCGTCCGCCTCTGCTTCCTAATTACCTATAAATCCCATAATCAATAATCCTTTAGTTCATACTATCCAAAAAATCAATCGAGAAAATAAGCCAGATGCTTACCATCCATAAAATCCATCCCTAACCCCATAAAATCCATCTCCAAATCTACAAAATGCATTTCCAAACCAATAAATTCCACTTCCAAATTCATAAAATCCATCTCCAAATCCATAAAACCCATTTCTAAACCCAAAAAATCCAGTTCCAAATCCACGGGACTCATTTCCAAATCCATAAAATCTCACTCAAATTTTACCAAACTACTCTCAAATTCCACAAAGTGTTCTCAATTTCCAAAATATCCTCCCATCTACCACCCCACCTCCTTTTATTCTCAAAATCAAGCTACCATTCCAAATCCTTCTTATGTCATCATATTCTCTGACATCTACAATCTCTTTTCTAATCCTGAGGTAGACCATTATGAGGAGAAGGAAAAAGAGTGGAGGAACGAGAATAAAAACAAGTTGTTGACCATGAATGAAAAGATTTTAAGGATCAAGGAATCTCATGAGACAGGGGATAATGATGATTTAGGGTACGATGGTTTGTGTGTGCACCCCATAGTAGATCTACCAGAAGGGTACAAGATTTCTAAACTTGAAGTGTTCAATTGCACTAGAAATACCATGTCTCATATGAGAAGGTATTGTGACCAAATAGTTGGGGTAGGAAGAAATAAGGCATTACTAATGAGCTTACTCAGTTGAAGCGTAAGTGGCGAAGCTTTAGATTGGTTCATGTCTCAAGAATTGTAAAGATGGTATGGATGGAGAGAGTTGGCTAAAAGATTTCTAGATAGGTTCGCATTTAATATTGAAATAGTCTCTGACCGATACTTACTAGATCGGATCAAGCAGAAGAATGATGAGTGTTTTCGAGACTATACCTTTCATTGGAGAAAAGAAGCTGCTAAGGTACAACCTCACATGTCTAAGGAGGAAATGATTTTAATTTTCTCTCGCACCTAAGAGGGAGAACTAGGATGGTATCCACGGTCAGGACAACTTTTGTAGATTTGGTAAAAATTAGGGAATCGCTACAGAAAGGCATTTGAGCAGGTAAGATCATTAAAACCCCAACATCATCTGGGTATTTTGTGTTCCTAAACAAGAAAAGATAAGATGTGATTGAGGTATCTACTGATTTTGTTTCTAAATTGAATAAGAAATTCAAGCCTAAGAACTTTCTCTTCTTTCCACTACCACTAAGTTTTCAACCTGTATTCTATGCCAAACCCCAATACTAAGATCCACTTCCAAGTATCCAATTACAATACCAAGCTCCACTTCCAAATATCCAATTCCAATACCAAGCTCCACTTCCCAATATCCAATACCATTACAAGCCCCACTTCCAAATATCCTACCCTAATATCGAGCTTCACAACCAAATACTTTACCCAATATCAAGTACCACTGCCAAATTATCAATCTCATGTTCAAGCTATCCTTCCAAACAACCAAGTGCCTCAAAACTATCATCAAGTACCTCTTCCCGCTAATCAAAACTAGTATAACCTTCCATGTCCAAAACTAAAAAAGAAACCTCCTCAAAATTTCACTCTATTGGCTGAAAGTTGCACACATTTCTTTGGAAGATTGAAAGAAGTTGTCTACATACAACCTATCTAACCAAAACCTATCAATTCCAATTCCTGATTCTTTCAGGCCGATCAAATCTGTACTTATCATTCCTAAGCAGTTGGGCATAATCCAAATATTGTTCAACCTGAAACACAAGATCCAAGACTTGATTGATAAAACAATCATCACTCTTAAAGCACCAACACCAAATGCCACTAGTAATCCATTGCCTAATCATGGGGGATCCATGGTTAACATGATCAAAATAGAAGGCGAATGGGTATCTAGTAAGACTATAACTAAGGTAGATTAGAAAATCCCCAAAAAAAGGAGTGAAGAATATAGAGAAAGTCGTGGCTGACTTAAGTGTCAATGAAAGGACCCCATTTATATTGATGATAGCCCCAACTCAGGTATATGCTCCACCATCGCCTAGAAAGAAATTTATTATAGAGACTGCCACTGGCTAAGGGATGACACAGTCTGGACGATGATATATTCCTAAAGTTTTGACCAACAGAAAGGATTAACAAAAAAATCCAATCAATGAAGGGGAGAACAAAGAATTTTGGAGGCATATGCAGCCAAAAGAGTATTAAATTGTCAAGCATTTAGAAAAGGCTCCAGTCTATATTTCTATTTGGGCACTGTTAATTAGTTCCCAAAACCACCTAAAAGTTTTATTGAAAATCCTAGATGAAGAATATTTTCCCATAGGTACGACTATTAAACATCTTACCACAATGATAGGAAACATTATGGGAAGTCATCATACATCGTTAAGTGAGGAAGAGTTGCCTTTTGAGGAGGTGATGCATAACAAATCCTTACACATCAGTGTCAATTATTTGGACTATGTGATTAATTTGGTATTTATAGATAATGGATCTGGTTTGAGCATCTGTCCTCTTTCCACTTTAGTTCAAATGGGCTACGACTTGGGAAAGGTTTGCCAAAGCTATGTTAATGTGCAAACTTTTGATAAATGGCAGAGATAAACTATAGGTAAAGTTGACTTGTATATCCAAATCGGACATTCTAATTTCAAGGCTAAACTACATGTTATGGACACCCATCCTCATTACCACCTGCTCTTGGGGAGACCATAGATCCATGGTGCAAAGGCAGTTTTATCAACCCTTCATCAATTATTGAAGTATATTTTGGAAGACTATGAAGCAGTCATTTAAGGAGAAGGAAGACATTTGAATATCCCAGTAGTTATGTGCCTATGCTTGAAGATATTTCAAGGAGTAGTAGTTGTTTATGCAGTAGAAATTTTAAGTGATACGAAGAAAGATCTGAAGCCTCAAGAGCCAGTTCCTTCTATCTATAAAATGATTGTGACTGTGATGTTAAGAAGTAGGTTCGAGCCTGGACGGGGTTTGGGTAAGAATTTGGAAGGAATTACTGAGTCCATTATGGTCCAAGAAAAGGCATCTAAGTATGGGTTAGGATACTATCCAACAAAGGAAGATGAGATTGAAGATAAGTCAAAGATAAGTCTATCCAAACAATTGTCACTCCTATACCAGTCATTTCCTGTACGTGAGGTGTCAAAAGTTAATGTTATTGGGGATGGTATAGGAAATATGTTTGAGGAATGCTATGCTATATTAGAATATTTCCCCAAGTCTAGTAGGGTGAGGAAGGTTGCACTAGGATAGGCTTTGATGATGATCTGGAAGAGGCCCCGTGATCCACCCTTTTATGTCTCAAATTTTATGTTGGTGTTTTATTATTTTTAAAAAGGCTTGGGCCGTATTTGTGCGGTCATGAGCCATAGTATGTAAATATTTTCCAATAAATGAAAAGGCCTTCTTTATATAAGAAGTTATTTTGAAATGTGATTATATTATCATATTTTATTATCTTGTTATCATCTATCTTTTTTTTTAGCAGTTGTAATTTAAAACCTGCTAATGTCATGTCATATCAAGGGTTAGATGAACAAAGCGGGGTGAATGATGATGAATGGAAAGAATATAATAAGGACAGGTTAGTGAAAGATATTGAAGAATTTGAAAACCAAAAGAATACCAACTCGGAGGAAACTGAAATAGTCAACCTGGGCGACCGCGATGAAATCAAAGAGACAAGTGTTAGTGTTCACTTAGCTGAAGCATAAAAAGAGAAATCATTCGCTTGCTACCGGAGTACATTGACATATTTAATTAGTCTTATGATGATATGCTGCGGTTAAGCACCAACATCGTGTTAAATAAGTTACCAATCAATTTCGAGTTTGATCTAGTTAAGCAAAAATTATGTAAATCCAAGATGGACTTAAGTTTTAAGATCAAGGAGAAAGTGATGAAGAAAATTCAATCTAAGATTGTGGAGGTCACAGGATATCTAACATGTCTAGCCAACATAGTTCCAGTACCAAAAAGTGATGGCAAGATCAGAATTTGTGTTGACTATAGATATTTGAATAGAGCCAGTCTAAAAGATAATTAATCGCTACCCAACATCTACATCCTCATTGATAACTATGCACAGCATGAAATGCAGTCTTTCATGGATCGCTTCACCAGGTATCATCAGTTATTAATGAATGAGGAAGATGCATAAAAGTTGACTTTTATTATGCCCTGGGGTGTTTATCACTATAAGGTAATGTCATTTGTTCTCAAGAATGCTGGTGCAAAATACATGAGGGTTATACCGATGATTTTTCATGACATGATTCATAAAGAGATTAAGGTGTATGTGGATGATGTAATTATCAAATCTCGCAAGATTTTAGATCATCTGACCTATCTAGAATAGTTTTTCAATAGACTAAGAAAGTACAAATCTAAGTTGAATCCTGCTAAGTGTGCCAGGAAAAATTACTGGGGTTCATAGACAGTAGAAGGGGCATCGATGCTAGACCCATCCAAGATCAAGACAATTCATGATTTACCACCGCCAAGAACCAAGACAGAGGTTATGAGTTTCCTGGGTTGTTTGAATTACATTAGTAGGTTCATAGTTCAATCAATATTATATGTGAGCCAATTTTCAAGATGTTGAAGAAAAATGCATTGAATGGGCTGACAGAAGAATGTCAGAAGGCTTTTGACACAATCAAGGATTATCTATCTGCTCCACCACTTTTGGTTCCACCAAGGGAAGGAAGTCCATTGTTTCTTTACCTGTCAGTCTTATAAAATGCTTTTGGGTGTGTCCTCGTGCAACATGATGAGACCGGTAAGAAATAAAAAACAATCTACTACTTGAGTAAGAAGTTCACTCCATATGAGGCTCGCTACATTCTTGTTGAGAGAAAATGTTGTGCTTTGACCCAGGCAACACAAAAGTTGAGGCATTAACTATCCTCGTTCACAACATACCTTATCTACAAAATAGATTCGTTGAAGTATATATTTTAAAAATCCATGCCTACGGGAAAGTTAAACAAGTGGAAAATATTGCTGAGTGTGTTCAACATTGTGTATGTGACTCAAAAGGTAATCAGGGGGCAAGCATTACCGGATCATTTAACTGAGAATCTAGTAGATGATGAATATGAGCCACTTTGAATCTACTTCCCAGATGAGGATATTTTATTCATGGGAGAAGACATTGCCAAAATATACCCCAGATGGAGATTATTGTTTGATGGAGCGGTCAACTTTAAAGGCTCAGGAACTAGAGTGGTTTTGGTATCAGAAATGGGCCAACACTATCCAGCAACCGCTAAATTGTGCTTCCCATGTACCAATAACATAGATGAATACGAGGATTGCATCCTAGGTCTCAAGTTAGCACTTTATATGGGTGTTTGTAAATTGCTAGTCATCGGAGACTCAGATTTGTTGATTCACCAAGTATGGGTGGGGGGGGGGGAATGGGTGGTAATAAACTCCAAGACTACTCTTTATATAGAGCTAGCGTAGGATTTATGTGGACGATTCAAGAAAGTCGATTTCTCACATATCCCAAGGATGCAAAATAAGTTTGTTGACTCTTTGGCTACTATATCCTCCATGATTCAGTGCCTAGATCAGAGTTACATTGATCCTCTAAAAATAAGCTTGAAAGAACAACCCACACATTATGTGCACGTCGAAGAGGAACCTGATGGAAAGTCATGGTACTATGATATTAAAAGATATTTAAAATCTGGAATATATCTTGAAGTGGCCAGCATCAATAAGAAAAAGGCAGTCCAGCATCTGGCAAAGAATTATTTTCCAAGTTGGAAAATTCTTTTTATGAGGACTCTAGAATTAAGATTCTTGAGATGTGTTGATGCCACAGAAGCCACTAAACTAATAAAATAAGTACATGGCCTAGTCTGTGGGCCCCACATGAATGGGTTTTCCCCTAGAAGAAAGATTCTGAGAACTGGTTACTTCTGGATAACTATGGAAAATGATTGTAGCAAGTATGTGCAGATGTGCTCAAAATTCCAGATACATGGAGATTTGATTCGAATGCCCCTTATGAGATTTATGCGATGAGTTCACCTTGTCCTTTTGTAGCTTGGCGTATGGATGTTATAAAACCAATAGAGTCACTGACATCAAATGGGCATAGATTTATTTTGGTTACTATTGATTACTTCACTAAATGGGTCAAATCTGCTTCATATAGAGCCATCACCAAGAAGGTGGTCATAAATTTTGTTAGGAATAACTTGATTTGTCGATTTGGAGTGCCAGAATCGATTATCACTGATAATGGGGCTAACTTGAGCAGTCACTTAATGGATGAGATTTGTGATCATTTCAAGATTGTTCATTGCAACTCGACTGCATATCGTCCATAGATAAACGGAGCCGTGGAAGCCGCCAATACAAATATCAAGAATATCTTGTTGAAAATGGTTGAGAATGATAGATCATGGCATGAGATATTGCCCTATGCTCTACTAGGATATCATACAATAGTTAAAATCTTAACTGGGGAAACCCCTTATCTACTTGTTTATGGGAATAAAGCTATGATAACTACTGAAATGCCCCGAGTCTGTACCCTGGATGCTATACGATACTCATAATCCCGAAGGACCACATGCTAACCCATGACTGGTACCTGCTGTAATAACTGAATAATAATAATACCAAAATATATGGAAATTAGGTGTAAAACATTCCATAAGGTTCAATAATGAAATAAAACTGAATACGGTATAACAATACCTAAACTAAGATATCTGTCTAAAAATACTCTAGTTTGAAAAGCCTTTAAGCTATTGAAATATGGAGTTCATGGGACAAGTCCCCAACTAACTTCGGCTATTGTAATAAATTGATAAACTAAAATACTAGAGAAAATAAGCAGGTCCTCGAACTATGAGGACTCACCACTAGCTCTGTCTGCTAATAGGCTGAACTGCTAAGGGTGCTCGGGAGCTCATGCATCTGAACCTATAATATAAAACATCATAGTGCAAAATAAAGGTATGAATCAGTACTTTGAATATATTGGAATGCAAAGTGAGGTAGGCTGAAATACACGGGTTCATATACATGAACAATACTGACTGAATGACATGAGTATAACTAGATGAGAGTACATGCATGAATATGTAACTATAACTGAGATCGTGATAACACTGAATACTGAGTATGAATATTGATTAACTAATAACTAAATATATTGATACTAAATTACTGATTACTGAATGACTGTATCTGACAATCTTGATTCTATGGAACTATACTAAGTTCCGTACTGAACTGAGTGACTGTGTTTGGCAGTCCTAAATCTATAGAAATGAACTGAGTTCTATACTGGGACTAAATCTAAAACTGAGACTGTGAGAGGTAATCAGCTAACCGACATCCCCTTTCTAATTAGATTGGGGTCTAACCTATAACCCCAATTAGAAGGGAGCCAATATCGTGACATAGGTAAAGAGAAGCTGTGAGTTAACCCTCCTTGACAGAAAGCTCTTTCATCAACCCTCACTGGCAGGAAAACTCAAATGAGATGTATCAACCCTCATAATATCTGGCAGAATGATATGTCGTCCTACACTGGCTACATAGTTCTGTAATGTAGGGATTGCTACCAAGGGTTAAATCCTCTGCTGGCAGGAATGCCCCCATCCCTGGGTTAGCTTGGTGTTGAATCATACTCCCATCTGTATAGACGCTGAACTAATTCTCTAGTTCATACTAGGCTTGACTGGACTGTTACTGGTTATACTGTTGCTGAGTTCCGTTGACTAATAGAATACTATCAAATTCTGTTAACTAATTGAATTTACTGAGGTCTGAACTGAATATTGACTGGACTAGACTGGACTGGACTAATACTGAGTTTTCCTGAGTCCTGCAACTGACTTAGAGTACTACTGATCATGACATGACTGAGATTATTCTATAACTGACATTGGCTTTAGGTAAACAGCTAAATTATCGAATATTAAATACCCCCAGGACTCGATAGCATGAAAATAAAGAATCAAATGATCTTGCATAGCATAAAATGCACACTTGTTCATAATGTATCTATAGAGATATTTTATCAAACACTTGCCTGGTATAACTTGTACATAAGCTAGCATGACATGATTTCTTTCCCTTACTAGTTCACATAAACAATACATCAAGCATTTGGTGAGCATAATATATGCACATAATAGGTGAGCATCATGATTTACTTCCAATTTCACAACTTCAAGAGGTTTAACATGGATTCATACAAATCTACACACATAATAATTAATTCCACATGAAACGTGTAATAAATCATGAAATTGGAATCCAATTCAATTAATAATCATTAATACACTTTAATTCCAATCATAAAAGTCATAAATTCCAACTACTTGAAGCTTAAAAAAAAGTTTCTTGGACTCCAAGGGTGGAAGGAACCCTTGGTTGAACACTTGACATACCTTAGTTGGCGAATTCTTGAAGATTAATGGTGGAAACCTTGAGTCTTGAATCTTGAATGTGATGAACTAGGGTTTGTTCTTGATAATTTCTAAAGCAAATGAGAATATTTTGACTCTTGGATGGCTTAATGATATGTTTTAGGGGCTAAAGGATGTAGGAAAAAGACCCAATTACCCCCAAAGATGTGGATTTTTAATGACTGAAAATTAAAGCATCGATGCGCAGTTCAACGCGCTGCATCTTTGGCATCTACGCGATGACCAATGTGCCACGTCGAGTCAGCTTTGGTTCACTAGAAATTGCCACTGGGAGCTAAGGAAAATATTGATCGACGTGATGGCCAACGCGCCATGTCGAGATCGCATTGATACACTATTTTGGATTCCCAAACGTGGTAAAAATAAGGTCCAAAAAATATGAAACTCATCCAGGAATACCTACTGAACTTCCTGATCATGAATTAACCTAAAGATTGACACTTTAAGGTCATAGAGGTTGTGAAATAGATTTGCCAACTTATGAAGGCCAAAATGACACTTAAGTCTGAATACTTAGCTAGAATTTTCTAAGTATGGGACCCCTTAGCAAGCTTAAAAGATTGAGTTAAGCTTAGGATTTTACGAGGTCTTACAATATCTCCCCCTTGGGAACATTTATCCTCGAATGAGACTGGTTAAAACTAAGAATTACTGATAGAATGAATTTAGACACTGGACATACATAACTGAAGCATGATTTCATGACTGAGATTTCTAATATACTGAACTATCATACTAAACATGCATATCTGATACATGAGTACATAGTTGAATATGATTCATGAATGCATGACTGGGATTACTGATAAGCTGAATTTATATATTAGACATGCATATCTGATGCATGAGTACATGACTGAACTGATTTATGTATGGATGACTGAGTATGTAACGTTAATTGATACCGAGTTGGTAGCATATCTGAACATGGACTGAGTAAGTTTATAGTAAAACTGTTACCTTGAGCTGAGTCTGAATTTATAGAAAAGAGGTGTGGATACTTGGTTCGTATGTCTACTTCTGCTTCTGAAGTAGCTCCTTAATGGACTGATTCTGCCAAAGTACTTTGACTAAAGGGACCTCTTTGTTCCTTAGTCTGCGAATCTGAAAATTAGGGATTTCGACTAGGATCTCTTTATAAAAGAGGCTGTTCTGAATATCTATGCCCTCGATAAGGACTACGATTGCTGGGTCACCTATGCATTTCATAAGTAAGGAGGCATAGAATACTGGATTCACTGAAGCTAAGTCTGAAGGCAACTCAAGCTCGTAAGCTACCTTTTCGAAATGGTTGAGAATTCAGTAAGGACCGACATATCGGGAACTAAGCTTTCCCTTCTTGCAAAACCTCTTCACTCCTTTCATAGGAGAGATTTTCAAATACATAAAATCACCAATCTCAAACTCAAAATCTTTTCTGCGTACATTTGCATATGATTTTCGTCGGCTCTAAGTTATCTTAAGCCTTTCCCTGATCCACTGGACTTTCTCTAAGGTATCAAATACCAAATCAGGCCCTATCACTACGGCCTCACCCACTTCAAACCAACTAATGGGAGATCTACACCTCTTCCCATAAATCTCCTCAAATGGAGCCATATGAATACTGGAATGATAACTGTTGTTATATGCGAATTCAATCAAACGAAAGTGGTCATCCCAACTACCTTTAAATGATATTGCACATGCTCACAGCATATCTTCTAAAGTATAAATGGTCCTTTCTACTTGACCATCTGTCTAAGGATGAAAGGTTGTACTGAGGTAAACTTGTGTACCAAGACCCTTTTGGAATGCCTTCCAAAAATAAAAGTTGAACTGGGTACCTCTTTCTGAGATAATGGACAACGGAATACCGTACAATCTGACCAACTCCCTGATATAGAGTTTGGCGTAATCCTCAGTTGAGTAAGAGGTATGAATTAGTAGGAAATAAGCTGATTTGGTCATTCTGTGAACAATGACCCAAATTAAATTATGCTGACGACGAGTATGAGGCAAACCCATCACAAAGTCCATGTTCACTTCTTCCCACTTCCAAGTGGGAATATTGAACTCCTATATGTTCCCACTAAGCTTCTAATTCTCAATTTTAAGCTGCTAACATGTTGAGCACTTAGCCATAAACTCCGCAATATCTCTCTTCATCCCACTCCACTAATAGATCTTCGCAAATCACGGTACATCTTAGTGGCCCCTAGATGAATAGAGTATCATGCACCATATGCTTCTACAAAAACTCGCTACCTCAAGTCATCTACATCTGGCATACATAGCCGACCCTAACAGAGCAACACACCATCTCCCTCTTAGAAGAAAACCTTCACCTTCTGATCCTTGACTGATTCTTGTAACTTTACTAGACTGGGATGTCTATCCTACTTTTACTTTACCTTGCAAACCAGGGATGATTTTGAACTAGTCTGCACCCATACACTACCTTCTGCTGAATCAACTAAGCGAACACCTAATTGGGTAAGCTGGTGAACTTCCTAAGCTAACTTCTTCTTACTATCCTCCACATGAGCAACACTCCCCATGGACATCCTACTGAGAGCATCAGCCACCACATTGGCTTTACCCGAATGATACAGGATGCTTATGCCATAGTCTTTCAACAACTCCAACCACTTTCTCTTACGGATTTTTAAATCTTTCTGAGAGAACACATACTAAAGGCTCTTATGGTCAGTGAACACATCAACATACACCCCATACAAATAGTGCCTCTAAATCTTTCAGGAAAACATTACTGCTGCTAACTCAAGATCATGATTATGATAGTTCTTTTTATGAGGATTAAGCTGTCTAGAGGCGTAGGCTATGACCTTACCTCTTTGCTTTAAAACACACCCCAAACTTACTTTAGAGGCATCAAAATACACTATAAACCCATTTGAATCATCTGACAGGGTCAAAATTGGAGCTGTAGTGAGTCGAGTCTTCAACTTCTGAAAACTCTTTTCACAAGAATCTGTCCACTAGAATTTGACTTTCTTCTAAATTAATTTGGACATAGGGGATATAATAGATTAAAATCCCTTAACAAACCATCGATTACAACCAGCCAAGCCCAAGAAACTCCTAATATCTGATGGAGAGATGGGTCTAGGCCAGTTTCTCATTACTTTGGTCTTTTGGAGATCAACTCTAATGCCATCACCAGAAATGATATGACCAAGGAAAGCTACTGACCTTAGCCAAAATTAACACTTATTGAATTTGGTGAATAGATGATGGTTTTTGAGAGTCTCTACATATTTTGAGATGGTCTGCATGATCATGCTCACTGCGAGTGTAGACAAGAATGTCATCTATGAAGACTATGATGAACATGTCCAAGTAATGCTTGAACATAAAGTTCATCAAGTTCATGAAAGTTGTTGGGGCATTGGTAAAACTAAAGGACATGACTAAGAATTTGAAGTGACCATACCAAGTTTTGAAGGCTGTCTTCGGGATGTCATATTCCATGACTCTGTGATGAAGATAGCCTGATCTGAGGTCTATCTTAGAGAATTAACTGGCACCCTGAAGTTGTTCAAACAAGTCATGAATTTTTGGAAGAGGGTACTTGTTTTTTACAGTAACTTTATTTAGCTGGTGGTAATTAATACATATTCTGAGAGAACCATCTTTCTTACGCATGAATAAAACTAGTGCACCCCAAGAGGATATATTAGGTCTAATAAATCCCTTATCTAGGAGATATTTTAACTATTTTTTTAACTCTCTGATTTTTGCTGGAGCCATTTTATATGGCAGAAAAGATATGGGTTGAGTATCTAGGAGAAAGTCTATTTCGAAGTTGATTTTCCATTCAGGAGGAACTCTGTAAAGATCCTCGAGAAACACATCTGGGAATTCACATGCTACTGACACTGATTCAAGATTAGGGGTTTTTGAACTAGAGTCCTGGACTCAAATGAGATGGTAAACATATCCCTTAGACATCATCTTTCTCACCCGAAGTTAAGAAATAAGCTAACCCCTAAGTGCTGAAGTACTACCCCTCCACTCAAGGATGTGTTCATTTAGAAACTGAAACTGGAAAACTCTGTTTCTACAGTCAACTGAGGCATAGTAGAAATAAAGCCAATCCATGCCAAGAATGACATTAAAATTAGTCATCTCTAATTTGACTAAGTCTGCTGAAGTGACTTTTAGAGATATCATAATTGGACAATTACTATATACCCATCTGGCTATGATGGGTTTACCCACTAAGGTAAAGACTGAGAAAGGCTCTGCTAGAATTTCAGGACTGACTCTAAAATCAACTGCTATATATGGAGTAACAGAGGACAAAGAAGCTCCTGGATCTAGCAAAGAATAAACATCTAAATGGAAAACTTGTAACATACCAGTGACCATATCAGGAAAACTTTCTTGATCCTGTTAGGGATGAAGAGCATAGAGTCTATTTGGGCACTGCCCACTGGTGGCACTGGAAATAGAACCCTGCTGATTTGGGTAACCAGACTGAGCTGGGGGATGGTTATGATGACTCTGAGAACCCACCTAAGACATTGTCTGACCCTGTGGCCTAGCTTGCCACATCCGAAACACATATCACTGCCCGATCTGTAGATACCCTGGTAGTTTCTCCCACACTTCTGACAAAGGGGATTGGTTTGGGCACTGCTAACACTACCTTGGGGTTTAGGACTTGATGTCCTATCCCTATTTCCATCTTTAAATTTTGGCACAGGAGCACTGGCTAAGGACGGATATGGAACTGAGGATTTCAGGCAGAACTGAGAATGATTCCCACCCTCTAACTTAGGCTAAGCAGAACTAAAACTACCTATTCTTGCTCTCCCTCTCCCTTTCTTTATTATTGGCCTCCTCTATCTACTGAGCATGGACCATGATCTTGGATATGTTTATCTTGTTAATCAACATTGCAGTCCTACACTCTTTGACGAAACTGTTAGACATCCCAGACATAAACTTACTCATCTTAGCTCTACTATCAGCTACAACATGCGGGGCATAGCTGGCTAACTGAGTAAACTTGAGAGAATACTCCTGTACTATCATATTGCCCTGATTCATGTTTATAAACTCCGAAACCTTCATTTCCCTCAACTCTAGCAGGAAGAACCTATCCAGAAATACAACTGCAAACTCCTCCCATTCTATGGGCCCTACATTTGTGACCCTTTCTTCTTTTCATTATTTAAACCATGCGTGAGCCACATCCTACAACTTATATGCAGCTAAATCAGTGCTCTCAACAACATTCACCTCCATAATGTCAGTAACTTTATTCACCTAATCAAGAAACTCCTTAGGATCCTCATCTGACTTAGACCTAATAAAAGATGAAGGGGTCATTTGGGTGAAATCTCGAATCCTGGAAGCAGTAGTATTGGCCACTAGGTTAGCCAAAACAGAAACTGAACATTTACTATGGGCTTCCACAGATTGAGCTATGGTGGTGAAAGATGATCTAAACTTAGCATGGGAGATATTTTCATCCAGAGGATCTAGCTGGATGGGCTGGGGTTCTGGATGGTCTCCTGTTCCTCTCCCCTTAGTCCTCTTTGGTGGCATGTTCTATAAACGGAATAGAAACTTGGATTAGACAGAGAGTTTAGCTGGAGCTCATGCTCACTCGCATAACATGAATACAGAAAGAAGAGAAACTTTTCCTAAAAAATCTCATAGCTTCCTGTCCATAAGTATGGAGCGCTACACACCCATGCACAAGACTTTACTAGAAGCAACTTTCATACATCCTAGGACTTTGTTGAACCTTAGGCTCTGATACTAAGTTTGAAATGCCTCGAGTCTGTACCCCAAATGCTACACGGTGCTCATAATCTTGAAGGACCATATGCTAACCCATGACTGGTACCTGCTATAATAACTGAATGATAAAAATAGTGAAATATGTGGAAATTAGGCAGAAAACATGTCATAAGATTCAATACTAAAATAAAACTAAAAATGGTATAACAATACCATAATTGAAACATCTATCTGAAAATACTCTAGTCTGAAAAGCCTCTAAACTGTCTGAAATGTGGAGTTGATGGGACAAGTCCCCAACTAACTCCGGCTACTGAAATGAGCAGATAAGCTAAAATACTAGACAAAACAAGTATGTTCTTGAACTATGAAGACTCACCACTAGCTTTTTCGGCTGAAGGTCTGAACTGCTAAGGGTGCTCGGGAGCTTATGTGTCTGAACCTATGATATAATACATCATAGTACAAAAGCAAAGTATACGTCAGTACTTTAAATATAATGGTATGAAAAGTGAGGGAGGATGAAATGCATGGGTTCATAGGCATGAACAATACTGACTAAATGACATGAGTATAACTGAATGAGAGTACATATATGAATACGTAACTATAACTGAGATCGTGATAACACTGAATACTAAGTTTGAATACTGATTAACTAATAACTAAATATACTGATACTGAATTACTGATAACTAAATGACTATATCTGACAGTTCTAATTTTGTGGAACTATACAGAGTTTCGTACTAAACTGAGTGACTGTGTCTGACAGTCCTAAATCTGTAGAACTGAACTGAGTTCTATACTGAGTCTGAATCTAAAACTGAGATCGTGGGAGTTAATCATCTAACCAACATGCCCTTTTCTAATTAGATTGGTGTCCAACCGGTAACCCTAGTTGGAAGGGTTCCAATATCGTGCCATGGGTAAAGACAAGCTGTGAGTTAACCCTCCCTGACAGGAAGCTCTTTCGTCAACCCTCGCTAGCAGAAAAACTCGAATGAGATATTCAACCCTCATAATATCTAGTAGGAAAATATTTTGACCTATGCTGGCTACGTAGTTTTGTAATGCAGGGATTGCTACTAAGGGTCAAACTCTCTGCTGGAAGGAATTCCCCCACCCCTGGGTTAACTCGATGCTGAATCCTACTCCCATCTGAATAGACACTGAACTAATTTTCTAGTTTATACTAGGTTTGACTGGACTGTTACTGATTATACTGTCTAACTGAACTAAACTGAGTTTGCTGAGTTCTGTTGACTGACAAAATGCTACTGAATTGTTTTAACTAATTGAATTTATTGAGGTCTAAACTAAATACGGAACTGCATTAGACTGATACTGAGTCTACTGAGTTTTCCTGAGTCCTATAACTGACTGAGAGTACTACTGATTATGACATGACTGGGATTATTTTGTAACTGACATTGGCTCTAGGTAAATAGCTAAATTATCAGGTATTAAATACCCCCAAGACTCGATAGCATGAAAAAAAAATCATCACATGATCTTGCATAGCATAAAATGCACACTTGTTCATAATGTATCTATAGAGACATTATATCAAACAATTGCATGGTATAACTTGCACATAAGCTAGCATGACATGATTTGTTTCCCTTGCTAGTTCACATGAACAATCATCAAGCACTTGGTGAGCATAATATATGAACATAATTGGTGAGCATATTGATTCGCTTCAAATTTCACAACTTCAAGAGGTTTAACATGGATTCATATGAATCTACACACATAATAATTAATTCCACATAAAACGTGTAATAAATTATGAAATAGGAATCTAATTCAATTAATAATAATGAATACACTTTAATTCCAATCATGGAAGTCATAAATTCCAACTACTTGAAGTTTAAAAAAAAGTTTCTTGGACTCCAAGGGTGGAAGGAACCCTTGGATGAACACTTGACATACCTTAGTTGGCGAATTCTTGAAGATTAATGGTGGAAACCTTGAGTCTTGAATCTTGAATGTGATGAACTAGGTTTTGTTCTTGATAAATTCTAAAGAGAATGAGTATATTTTGCCCTCTTAGACGGCTTAATGATATATTTTGGGAGCTGAACGACGTGGGAAAAAGACCAAATTATCTCCAAAGATGTGGATTTTTAATGACTAAAAATTGAACTATCGACGCATTGGCCAACGCACGGTGTCGTTGGCATCGACGCGATGACCAACGCACCACGTCGAGTCCACATCGGTTCACAAGAAATTTTCATTGGAAGCCAAGAAAAATATTTATCGACGCGATTGCCGACATGCCATACTGAGATCACGTCGATACACTATTTTAGATTCCCAAACGTGGTTCAAACGAGGTCTGAAACATACGAAACTCGTTCAGGAATACCTACTGACATTCCTGATCATAAATTAACCTAAAGATTGGCACTTTAAGGTGATAGAAGTCATGAAATAGAGTTTCCAACTTATGAAGGCCAAAATGACACTAAGTCTGAATACTTAGCTAGAATTTTCTAAGTCTGGGACCCCTTAGCAAGCTTAAAAGACTTAGTTAAGCTTAGGATTTTGTGGGGGTCTTACACCTACCAAGGTTGAAATACCTTGTTAAGGATTATTCAAGAAGCCGTATTAAGTAACAAAGAATGGGTTCGCGCTTGCTATGAGCAACTCATGTTACTTGATGAGAAAATATTGGTTGTCGTGTGTCATGGTCAGTTGTACCAACACAGGACGACCTATGCCTTCAACAAGAAAGTAAGAGCTCAAACATTTGAAGTTGGATAATTGGTTCTCAAATGCATATTTCCTCACCAAGAAGAGTACAAAGGCAAGTTCGCTCCAAATTGGCAAGGACCTTACATAGTACACAAGGTACTATCTGGAGGATCTCTAATTCTATTTGAGATAGATGGTTAAGATTAGACCAAACCAATCAATTTTGATGCAGTAAAGAGATACAATGTTTGAAGGATGTTTTAGTTTTTTTTTCTTTTGTTTATTTGTAATTGGCTTTATGATAGTATTTATTTTATGATGTATAATTGCCTAGAATCCCTTTCCTTTTATGTGTGAACTATGTTTGATGAGAATTCCCAAGAAAGGGATACGTAGGCAGCCTATATTGTCTTTGGTCAACCCCTTAGGATAATTTATCCTTTCCTTTAATGTACGAACTAAGTTTTACCTGAATTCCCAAGATAGGGATACATAGGCAGCCTATGTCATCTTCGGTCAAACCATTAGGAGAATTTTTCCTTTTCTTTTATGCACGAACTATGTCTGGCCTGAATTCTTGATAAAAGGATACGTAGGCGGCCTATGTTGGCTTTGGTCAACCCATTAGATTTTTTATATAGCCCTAGCATAGTCCTGAACTATATTTGACCTGATTCCTGCTTCAATGAAATACGTAGGTGCACTAACGGCTTGGTGATACCACCCCAAGAAATGGAAATTGGGGTAGAATTTTTTAGAAGGAATCTCAAAAATTCAAAAGAGAAAGATCATTACCCAACAAAGATAATAAAAACCAACAAATACTACAAATCCTCTCAAGATGATATTAGCTAAAACAACATTAAACTAGGGCAGAAATTTTGATGAGGGCCTCAAAATTTTGACCAAATACTAGAATTTATTTAAATGCTCCAGCGCCAGAAGGTTAGAGTTAAGCTTTAAAAATCATTAGCTGTGACAAAGTCTAAATAGATTACATCACCAACTATGACCGAAATTCTGGTAAAACTCCCTAGCAACAAAGATAAGTCTTAGAAATCCTCCATCAGAAAGTTAGTACATGACATGACTGACAAAGATTTTCTAAATGCTTTTGCACAAGTTTTGAAACTAAGTTTTCAAAATCAAGAATATTTTTGAAAATCCATATAAACATCTTTTCACTTAGTCATTGCCCAAGCATCTATTGGAACGATAAGTCAGGGTGGAATTCCAAACATGACTTAGCACCCAAAAGATGGTAAGGATAAAACCAAAGATCTAAGGAAGACAACACAGAATAGTTTCACTCAAAATTAACTATTTTTCTATGGATGTACAGGAATCAATACACAAAAATGGGAATCTTTTTCAAAAATCCCCAAGTGGATTGGGAACCACACCAAAGCATATAATGATCAAGAATTCTATTTTTGGGTAGCCCCAAAGATGGGTTCAATATCCATTTATCAAGGACCTTTTGAATTGTCTATCTCATTTCAAGAGATCGTGAATGAAAAATAAAGGCGCCTTACCCTCTTTATGAATATTTTACTAAGAATTTTTCTAAAAACTAGTCGCTAGCAAAAATAGCTTTGTTTCTACTAAATACTTAGTTTGAATGCAGGTGCATTCAAAGGAGTCAGCACAGTAAATACAATAATCAAGAGGATCACTTAATAGGAGAAAGAGCAGAAAGTCATTCTCAAAATTTGCCTTAAAGAGAGGCAAATGGTATTTGAAGTAGTCTCCATAAAAGGATTTTACAACATTTACTTGCATCAGCTGAGTCTACTACTTAAATATTTTTGCAAAAAGAGAAGATTGATAGAAGACTAAGTCATTCATATTATGATGTTGAGTATTTTTTATTAAACTATCATAAAGTTTGACTGTGGTCGCTAATTAGAGCAACATTGTGTATAGTAACTGTCTACCTTGAGTATAGGCACATATAGAAAGCAAAAATACAGGAAAAATGGACTCAGGTGAAACTATTTTCAAATCGCTGAGAAGGCCATTTCATATCATCTCATTATCGAGAGGGCTATTTCATACCATTGTCGAGAGGGACATTTAAAATCATCGCTGAGAGGGATATTTTATGACATTTCTGATAGGACCATTTTATATCATCTCATTACTGTGAGGTCCATTTTATGCCGCTGTCGAGAGTGCCATTTCATATCATCGTTGTGACAACCATTTCATGTCATTGCCAAGAGGGTTATTTAATTTCATTCCATTGCTAAGAGGGCCATGCCAAGAGGGATATTTCATATCATTTCATCTCCAAGAGTAACATAATTCCATTTAATTTATTTTCCATAATCGCTCATCATGCAAGATGATAAGGTCTGGCCTTGAAAGATACTTTGGAGCTCCAATACCTGTTGATCACACGAAGATATCATAATTTAGCATTGAGGATATCTCAGCATTTTATATTTGTTGACCATGCAAAGGCTATATAGACTGATATCGAGGATATCTCATAATCTTATAAATCAGCATCTGAATGCATCAAAAGCACGTGATTCAAAGTGATGTCTTTAAGACCCTATCTAAAAGCAAACAACATATAAGATTTCCTGGAAATTAATAATTCGAAGGTCATCTATAAGTCATATTATTTGAAATAGGATAGTGTACAAGATTACCTATGATTTGATAGTCTATAGTTCATCATAAGTCGCAACAACATCCTAATCAGATAGTGTGAAAAGTTACCCAAAAATTGATAGTCCAAAGGTTATCCTTAAGTCGCAACTAAATCCTTGTCAGAAAATATGCGAGATTACCATATTGATATGTCCAAGGATTTTCTATAAGTTACATCATATTCAAGATCTATTATGCACAGGATTACCCAAAGACTACCAATTTGAGAGATATCTATGAGTCATATTGTATCCATGATTAGATAATGGAATACCTGAGAGCTAGGGATTTGAGCGACATCTGTAAGTCATTTCTCATCCATAGTTGGATAATGTGATGGATTACCTAAAAATCTAAAAACTCAAAGGATATTTGTAAGTCGCCTCATATCCAAAATCAAATGATGTACAAGATTACACAAAGATTGATAATTCAACAGAAATTTATAAGTCGTATTAGTTTGAAAGATGCACAAGACTTACCCGAGGAAATATTTAAAGGATCATTGTCAATAGAAGAAGAGGTTATCATTCCACATAGTACAAGAAATTTAGGTGACCAAAAGGGTTACCGCATTAACATAAGTTTAAGCGATTGCTAAGACCGTTCTACACAAAGTGTCACCGGTGTCCATGAGGTCCACCCAACTTTAAAGATATATTCAATTGACAAAAGAGATATTTTATTCAACAACCAAGAGGTTGTTGTGTTTTTTATTGCAAGTTATTTATCTCCAAATAGTTACATGAGGGGACGACTTCACTTTTTGAATAACAACTTGCATGAAGGTGCGGACAACTCCACAAAGGATGCAGCACAACATGGAACTTTTTCTTGGCATTAAAATGGGACAAAGTCTAAAGAGGGACGTCAAACTATTTGGACATAAGCTAAAGGATATTTGCCACCACCATTAAACCACACCTTTGTTAGAAGTAATGTGGCTACTTTGGGATATTTTTGTTTTAGTTTCACTCTTGGGATATTTCTAAACTCATACCAAGGGTAACCTTATCTTTCTTTTAAATCTGAGTGATGATACACTTAGAGTTTTTAAAATTATGTCCATGTAAGTTCTTGCCTATGGATGTGAAGGATCCCACATTCATGGTAAGAGGTTACAAGCCTCTTCTTCATAAATGTGGCATTCAAATATGAGGATTCGAAAGAAGAAAATGGGTTTAAAGCCATTGATGAAAATCACTAAACTTGTATTGTTATTTTTTATATACTTCTATATTTTTTTTATTCATTCATTCATTTAGGCCTCAAATCCAAAGTTGTAAATTAATACAGGTGAAACGGTTGTGTGCTGAAATCCCAAAGCGACTAGTTTAGGACAGATGCAGGTGGCTAGAAGCTCAAATAAATAGTTTAGGACAGGTTTCATAGATTCAGGCCCAAAGAGGTATAAATCTATTCATCCCTTCTATTTACCACTTTTTCCTTATGTTTATTTGCTAGCTATTTCCTAAGACCTAGTTAAACTCTCTACTAAGTCATCAAAAAATTGATTTTGCATAAACCTCAAAATGTTTTCTTAATCTATTTCTTTTCAAAAATCAATTTTTTCTCAAAGTTAGTCAAAGAATCATTTTCAAATAGTTTGGATAATCGCAAGTTAGCATAATTCTCTCGGTGGCTTAACAAACTTTCAAGAGTATTAATAGGAACCGCTTACTCAACGTTTTCAAACATAAAAGATTTTTGCTATTTTAAATCATTGAATTAATTTTTAAAGGTTTTCTTAATTTTTCTAAATAAATTAAGTGGCAACTCTATTCATGAGTTTAAAAACTTTTTCCAAAGTATTTGTACTTGTGAAAAACATCAAAATTTTATTTCTTCACAAAACACTTGGTCATGTATTTTGGGTTGACCAATACCCCTTACGTATTCATGGAGTTGATGAACTGGGTATTACGATCATATCTTGGCTCTTTTATTATTCTATTTATAGATGACATCTTGGTTTATTCAAAGAGTAGGGTTGAACATATAAATCATTTGCGGATTATGCTTTAGAGATTGAGGGATGAGAAGTTGTATGCAAAATTCTCCAAGTGTATGTTTTTGTTAGAGTCTATTTCTTTATTAGGTCATGTGGTGACTAAGGAAAGTGTTATGGTTGATCTGGCCAAGGTTGCAGCAGTTCTGGTTAGGATAAACCTACTTCGCCTACCGAGATTCAGAGTTTTATTGGTTTGACTGGTTATTATCGGAGTTTTTTTTAGGGTTTTTCATCTATGGTAGCTCCATTGATAAAGTTGACTCAGAATATTGCTTTTCAGTAATCCAATTCTTGAGAGGTAGGCTTTCAAAAGCTCAAGGATTTATTGACTTCAGCTCTTATCTTGACCTTGCCCAAGGAGGGCGTGGGTTTAACTATCTTTTGTGATGATTTAGGTGTTGGGTTAGGTGTTTTGTTGATGTAGGAGAGTAAAGTGATTGCATATGCTTCCCATCAGTTGAAGCCCCATGAGAGAAATTATCCTACACATGATTTGGAGTTGTGCACGATTGTGTTTGCTTTGAAGTTATGGAGGCATTACTTGTATGGAGTTCGTTGTGAGATTTTCTAGGATCATCATAGCATTTAGTAATTCTTTACCCAATGATATCTGAATGTGAGGCAGCATTGTTATCTTGAGTTGCTCAAGGACTATGACATGACAATTCTATACCATCCAAGAAAGGCCAATGTGGTTGCGGATGGCTTAAGCCAAAAGTTGACTAGCAGGGGTAGCTTGATGTATATTTTGACCCAGGAAAGTCCTTTGGCCTTAGAGGTTCAATCCTTAGCTAACCAGATGGTTAGGCTTGATATTTAGACCCTTGTGTGTGTTTTGGCCTTCATGGAGACTAGGTCTTCTTTGATGAGTTGATTCGAGCTCATCAGTTTGATGATGCGGGTTTAAAGTTGATTTGAGATAAGGTGTTGAGTGGTGATACTAAGAAAGCCTTACTTGATTCGTATGGTGTTTTGAGGATTGGTTTCAAGTTTGTAAGCCAAGAGCGAGTTATTGAATTAGATTTATTTTGGAGGAGTCCCATTATTCCAGGTATTTTATCCATTTGGGAGTGACTAAGATGTATCGTGACTTGATACAACATTACTGGTGGGGTGGTATGAGAAAGAATGTAGCAAATTTTGTAGCTCATTTCCTTTGTTGCAAGCAGGTAAAGGCCGAGCATATGAGACCAGGTTAGTTGCTTTAGAGGTTATCCATTCTTGAGTGGAAATGTGAAAAAATCACTAAGGACTTTGTGACGGGTTTACCTCACTCTCCACATGGTTTTCATAACATTTGGGTCATCGTGGATTAATTGACCAAGTTGACACATTTCTTTCCTATCCAGGTTTCCTTCAGTGCCGAGAGTTTAGCTCGTATATACATTCGTGAGATTGTGCGTCTGCATGATATGCTAGTGTCTATCATTTCAGATCATGGTTTGATATTCATATCTCACTTTTGGAAGACTTTTCAGGATGATTTGGGCACTCGGGTTGATCTTAGAATAATGTTTCACCCCCATACTGATAGTTAGTCAGAGTAGACTATCCAGGTTTTAGAAGATATGTTGTACGCGTGCGTGATGAACTTTGGTGGCTAGGGGAAGCAATATTATGCTTTAGTAGAGTTTTCCTATAATAACAGCTACTATTTCAGTATCGATATGGCTCTTTTTAAGGCATTGTATAGTAGGCATTGTCGCTCTCCAGTTGGTTGGTTTGATATTTCTAAGGTTAGACCTCGAGGTATGGACTTTCTTTGTGAGTCCTTAAATAGAGTTTAGATCATTCAAGATAGACTTCGAGCAGCTCAGAGTAGGCAGAAGTGCTATGCTAATATACTTTGTGCCTTGAGATTTTATGTTGGTGATCGTGTTTTCCCTTGATTTTCACCCATGAAGGGTGTGATGAGGTTTCAAAAAAGGGGCAACCTTAGCCCCAGGTATATTAGTCCATTTGAGATTTTTTGGATTGTTGGTGATGTGGCCTATGAGTTAGCTTTGACCCCAAATTTATCAGTCGTTCTTCCAATTTTTCATGTTTCTATGCTTAGCCGCTATATTTCCGATGAGTCTCATGTCATTCATTGGGAGTCATTTCAGTTACATAAGCGGTTGTTCTTTGTTGAGGAGTCAGTCTCTATTTTGGCTAAGGATGTTAGGCAGTTCCGCTCTGAGTTATCCCTGTAGTTAAGGTTCAATGGTGACAGCGACCTATAGATGAGGATACTTGGAGGTCGAGTCTGATATACGTAGTTCCTATACCCAGTTCTTTACTGATTTAGGTATTTATTTACCTTAGTTCGAGGACAAACTAGATTTTAGTGGTGGGCGATGTAAGGACCTGAAAATTTGATGAAGTATTTGAAATTTGTGATTTTGTGTTATTTGACTGTTTTACGCATCTCTGTAGTTGCATTATGGTATTTCTGGGGTGTGAGGGTGATTGACATGGTTCATGATGTATTTTGGTGCATTTTGTGCGATATTGAGATTTTTGGTAGCTTCGAGTGCCTTATTTGGACTTATGTAGATATCTTTTGATCTATGAGATGGATGGCTAAACCAACTGTGCTAACAGCTCCAAAAAATTGATTGTAGGCTAGGTAAACTTTTGGTTCAAATCCCGATACACCCAAGATCATTTTGACTTGTTAGTCAAAGAGTTAAAAAATTAGAAATATAAATGTGGGTCCCATACTTGGTCGAAACAACCATGGATGAAAAATCCAACTTTGCCAATGCATTTGAAATGTTGATTTTAGGGTGGTAGTATGTTTGGTATGACTTTACGGCTTTTAATCTCATTTTGATCCTCAGTTTGAAAAATTGCAATTTTGAGTTTCGAGGGTTAACTTTATGAAAATGATATTTTTTTTACGAAGTCTGATATCGCCATTGAGTTCGGAGTATCGAATTTAGTGTGGCTGCATGTTTTTTTTTTGCATATATCAAACTCCAAATGAATTCCGAGCATTCCGTCCAAGTACGAGTTGGACTTAAAAAAATCTGATTTTTCCAGATATGGTGCAGTATAAAAACAACCCTAATACCCTTATTTTTGCCCATTTTGCCCATTCTTTCACCTTGCCACTTGAGTAATAAATCATCAAATAGTGTGAGAGCTTAAAAGTGACTCTTGTGGGTGCTTGAAAAGCTAGATTAACATCTATTTCTTGATTCTCTGACGGATTTAAGGTCAGATTTGTTCTTTTTCTACTCTAATTCTTGATTAATTTCTCAAAACCTCAGAAATCTTAGGGCTTGATTTTAAAACCTAATTTCACTCTTTTTTGCTTGAATAATGTTATAATCTTATAATTACTAGTTTTTCATCTATTTAACCTTCAAAACAACTTCGATCCTTGATTTTAACACGGATTTTAAAGATTTTACCCGGTAAAGCTTAAAAATGGTTTTTCTTTGATTTAAACCTCGTTTTGACTCGATCTGACCTTAGTTTTCAACTATTGATTCCTAAAAATACAATAAACATATTTTTGAAGTAAAGTTAAGATTTTGTCTTTCTTTTTTCAAAAAATCATTTCGGGAGTCTGATTTGACCCGGAACTGAAAATAGTCAATATGGATATCGTTAGCTTTGTTTTAATATGTAGATTCTATATTTCTTGATTTTAGTTAATTTCAAAACCATTCGTGAGAAGTAGAGCTTTGTGGTTGAAGTGTTGCAGACCAATAGCTTTGTGGTTGAAGTGTTGCAGATCGATTTTGGCCTTCGAAGTAGGTTATGGATTAACTCTTCGAACTGGGCTTGGTAGTTAATTTGTATATCAAAATGCATGTTAAGGGTAAGAATTAATCATAAAATATAGCTATCTATATGTTGTGACCATGTGGAGGCCTAAATGTGTTGTAATTATTGAGTTTGAGATATCATGTGATATGTGTGACCCTACGGGATCTTATGGGATGATTTGATAGCCTTGAATACATGAGAAAAATTGTATTATGTTGTTAGAAGTGCCTATTGTGGAGCCTTTGGCGTATTTTGATATAATCATACTTTGTGGGCATGTGAATCATGTGGAAAATTTGTAGATAGTGGAAATAGTGAATGGATATTGTCTCACGTAGATGTGGAATTGTAACATTATGGTTTGATTTAGAAATACTTCATATAGATTGATTGTGGAAATACATCATGTGGATTGGATGTGGAAATACTCATTTTGAATGGTTGTGAACCTTGCACCACCATTGTCATATCATTATATGCATCATTTCACTTGTTTATTTTATTATTTTATATTTACTTGTTGTCATGTGTGTGTACTTGATTTGTGTCTTATGTTATATATGTGCTTTGAAAACACTGGAAATACTAGAATTACTAAAAATATTGAAAACACTGGAAATACTAGAATTACTAAAAATAATGAAAACACTGGAAATACTGAAGACTGTGTGCCAATCTCAATGGTGTGCTTCAAACTCAAGTATGTGTGCCAATCTCAATGGTGTGCTTCAAACTCAAGTATCTTGCACCATCGTCATCATCATTATCATCATCTTCATTATCATCATATATATTACATTTGCTTTATTATGTTTACATTGTGATTGAACTTACGTATTGACTTGTTATATATCTACTTGTTCTATACCCTGTTACTTATACTTGACCATCTTGTATATACATGTTCTTCTCTATTTAAACTTGCTCGGGATATAATGTATACTTGTGTTATACTTGCTGTATTGTTATTGTATTTGTGATACATATTAAAACTGTTAGTGCAAGTGGTATGGGCTACCGTTGTGGAATATTTTTTGATTGTAGGTGACATGCCCTTAGCGTGTATTTTGTGTACTTTATTTTCTACTTTGCTCGGTCGTCCTATGATACCTACTGAGTACAAGTGGACCATACTCACTCATACTTTACCCTTCCAGTGCAGATTTAAGTTCAGATGCACCCCACGTTGCTTAACTCAGACGATTGTTGGAGCTTTCAAGGTAGTTGATGATTTTTTGGCGTTCGAATGTCTTCTACTACCTTTCTCTATAGACTATGTATTTATTTTACTTCATAGACAGATTTTCTCTTGTATTTGAATATCTTATGTATTTATTTTGGATTCGAGTTGTACTAGATTCGTTCTTATACTGTTGACACCTTGTTTTGGGAGTTATGACTGTATTGCTATGTTTTCTTCTGAATTTATTATACTTGTATGGTTTGTTTTTGTTCTAGAAGCCTTACCTTAGGGTTATTTCTGTCTTCTTACCCTTTGTGTATCAATTTTTGCGATAGGCTTGCTTTTCAAGAATCGTTGCGATAAGTGTCATCATGACCTATCGTTTTCTAATATTGACACATTTTATACTATCATTTGTAGCATTTTCATGTAATTATTAACCATGTACTTTCTTTTAACAAAAAATTATGTGTTATTTATTTATCCTTTGTTGCAATTACATATAATTAATATGTTGAATAGTAATTATGCTCTCAATTTATTTGAACGCAAGAGAAGGCACACAGGAATAGTTGCAAAAATTAAAAACTATTATTTCAGGTAAATTTTATCAAAGCTCCGATTTCTGTTCATATACATTAATTGCTAAAATGTATGGACATGATTATTTCTTATATTGGTTTGGATGTATGATTCTAGATAATGATTGATTGAAAGTAACAGAAGTGCAACACACTATTTTTGGATGGAAAGTTTGGCCAATTTTGATGGCTAATGATGGAAAAATATAATATCCTTTACCATTAATTCATGAGTATTTGTAGTTGTTAAAAAAAGAGATGAGAAAATGGACTAAAGCCCATTTAACAACAAAAAAATGAAGAGAAATGTGCCAAGCCCATCAGCCAATAAAAAAAGAAGGGAAAGAAAGATTGTGGGCTTAAAACCCACTTAACTAACATAATAATAAGTGAAAATTATCTTGTATATAGTTATTGAATTGTTTATTGCAAGTTATAATA
This sequence comes from Capsicum baccatum var. pendulum, assembly GCA_030864225.1. Taxonomy (NCBI): domain Eukaryota; kingdom Viridiplantae; phylum Streptophyta; class Magnoliopsida; order Solanales; family Solanaceae; genus Capsicum; species Capsicum baccatum. The sequence goes on along the minus strand of CM061557.1, from coordinate 68,842,018 downwards.
ATAATTTTATATAATTATTGAATTAAAAATTTAATTGCAAGTTATAGCAATTCTTTAGAAATAATATTTTTTTTAGAAATAAGTGTTTGTTATTATCTCCTATTTTTTAGTCTTTAATATTCCATCTCTCCTCATTAACTCTATGATAATTATGTTAAGAATAAATTTTGATTTCAATAGTTATCTTTATTTATACTTTTTTTAACTTTATCAGTAAAGTAATAAAATTTGTTCTTAAATTAAGAAGTAAAATTTGGTAAAATATTTCTACATTGATACACATTATTCCTTCAATTCTTCTTTCATTATTCATAGATTTCATCTTTTTATCACAATAGTGACTTTCAATAAATAATAATAAAATAAAGCTATTTTAAAAAAAAAAAATCTTTTCTGATTTTTTTTTTAAATATGGCACATACTTTGAGAATTAACTTTGTCAAATAAAGTATTCCATAGGAAAAATGAAAAACGAGGAAGTACAACATTATAAAGAAATGTAACACTTTATCAATTAAAATCCCGATCAAGTTAATCGATTTAGTTTTATTATATGTGAAAATTATATTTATATGTATTTTTAGATTGTTTATTGCAAGTTGTAACTATATTTTTGTATAACTATTGAACTATACTGATTGCAGAAAACAAAATTAATATAGTGAATCAACACCAATATCAATCATGGCCAATATAGATTATCTTTTTATTGCAACAAAAAGTTATTTGATAACAAAAAATTATCGGTTAGCTTATTTTCAATATGTATAGTGATAAATTTTCATTAAATATCCATTACATACACTAAAAAAGTTATGTAATATACAACATATTTTCCTATCAATTGTCACACTCATAAACTCATTTCATACAAATGTGACATATACGAAAATTCATCGGTACCAATTTTAATGTCAACTCCATACATTGAGCCCCCCCCCCACACCCACAAAAAAAAATCCTTAAGTATGACAAGAGTATAAAATGACATTAATAAAATTTATTAAAATAATTTGTGGATATCATATTATGTACCATTTTCATACACTAGAAATAGTTTTAAGATATATCATTTATATAGAATCTTATATACCAATTTCATAAATTGAGACCCAAAAAATAAAAAATTATTTAAAATATAACTTTGTTATATATAAATTGATTTTAGCTTGATTGTATAAAATAATACATGAATAATAGGTTGTATACAATTTATAAATTAAAAATAAATTATTAACATATAATATTTACTATCACCAATTCTATTGTGAATTCAAAATTCATGAATTAGAAATTAAAATAGAGATTGAGTAACAATAAATTATGAAAAAAATAAGAAGTATTTGTTTTTCTTTTTAAAAAATGAATATAAATATAATTTAAGAAATAGAAAAAAGCATGCACATCAATAGGTTCCATAATTTTAGCCCACATAATAACTAACTCCTATTAAAATGAAAGTTTTTAATTAGCATATAAAAAGATGTTTATTCTTAATTTTATTTGTTTTAATTTTTTTTTATTTTTTTTGAAAACTTGTTATTAGTTGCAATCTAAAAAGTCTTGCTATGAATTGCAATTTATAATCTAAGGAGGTATATTTAGATTTTTTTTCCCAATGGATTTATAGGGCTTTGCCCCTTTAGCTGCACATTAGGCAGCAAACAGCCACCAATGTGCAAAACACAACAGGGACGTCAATGGCAAAGAAAAAAAAAAAGATATTCAAAGAGCGATTTTTTAAAATCAAGAAAGCAACGAGGATTTTAATTTGTAGCATTCTTTTTGAAGAGGACCCAACCATCGATAAAAAAACTAAAAATAAGTAGGGAAAAGGAGGTAAATTTCTTAACTTGGTTCATATATTTTACTCATCTAATTCATGGCTTTAGATGTGGGATTGAGGATTTAAAAAGCAAGAGGTTAAAGAGGGGTAGAAAATTTGTTAATTATCATGAGCTGGGAGAGTATATAAAATGATTAGATTGCAACTTTTACACTTTTGACCTAACCAAAGAAGGGTATATAGGAAACAAGGTTATTGTGGTTTAAGATATTGAGAAAAATCAACTATAAGTATGTTCTCATAGGTTGAAGCAAATTTAGTATAAATTGGCAAATTGAGAGCCACTAATAAAATTTCTAGAGTTGTCTAGTTTAAAGTAGTTATGTTTTAGCCTAAACAAAGAAATTAACACGAGATTGATATGAAGTGATTATAGATTCGATCAAAAAATGTCATACCAATTGTCTGAGGTGACAAATTTGGTATTCTGACAAGTGTACTATGAGTAGTAACCTTACCAGGATATGTGTTTCTTAACTTGCATATTTTAGACATGATTTTGATGAAATAAAAGTTACAGAATACTTTGAAGTTGCACATGGGGCAAGTCTTTTACTTGAGATATGATTTTGAAATGGTTATTTGAGATATGATATTGTTATCGTGAAGGTTATATCATTACTTGTGACATAAGTATCTTGACATGTATTTTATTTAAATTGAATGTACGATTTTGAAAATGCTTTCATATGAGTATCTACTGCTTACAAAGAAATTATAAACCTTGATTTGAATTTCATAGCTAATAGAGGATTCGTTAGACCTGGTGCACCTTGTATTTACAGATTACTGTTACAACCCTCTCTAGTGGAAAGATAGAACTAGCATACTATTACCGATCTCCCTCGAGTAGGGACCTACTTATATGATTATTTAACTTCTTTATGAGGGATCCACGGTTATTGACTTTTCTTGAAGCAGAAAATCACACTGATTACATGATTCATTCCTGGAAACCTTCCAATAAGTAATATTTGATATGATGCAATGCTTATTGAGTTTATCACTGAATTATTAACTTATCTTGCTAGATGAAACAAATGAGACTATTTACCATTATTGTTTTCTGAAAAAGCATTTATTTCATGATTTTTGTGGCTTATCTCTATTAAAATGATTGTGATTAAGAGTTATTACTCACTGAGTTAGCGTCTCACTCCTCGCTATTATTTTTACAAAGAACATAGGTGATGTTGGTAAGGATTTCATTAGCTAGAGGATTTGAGTTAGCATATTCCTGGTGAGACCTGCACTTGTTTGAGTGGGTAGTAATTTATTTATTTGTTATGTTCTTTTTCTTGAAAACTGTTAAAGTTGTTTCATAGTCATGTCTTTAGAGTTTGAGTATTCTTTCATTGTTGCGGACTTGTAAGGTTATTGACTTCTTCTCATAGTTTGGAAATGAATTTCATATTATTATTTTATGGTGAATAGGTTGTTGATGATTTTGGTGTATTGTATTGGTTTTATTGGTGTATTGATTATGTTGTTGGGGTATTGTGTTGTTGATTTGAGTAAAGGAATTTTCTTGATAGGTCCAAAAATAGGGGACTCTGCTCGATTTTCTATAGAATACTAACGAGGGTTGCTTTGGAGTTTTAACCTCCTTAGCGTTGGTCATGATCCTATTTTGGATCATGACAAAGTTGGTTTCAGAGACATGTTATTCCTGTGACTAATGGAGCACACTTTATTAGTAGAATATCAATTATGGTTATGTCGCTAACTATTTCTATAATCGTGATTCTGCGAGAGCGTGATAGGATATGTCTTTATTTTCTTTATCAGTTTTCCTTGCGTGAGTGACATTTAGGGTTAATTAAATGACTCTAACAATATTTGTTTTGCTAATCGGATAGTTTACACTCGAGAAACTAATGGCAGAGGAAGAGGCGAGGTTTATAAAAAGGGCTGAGGTAGGAATAGTGGTGAGATCGAAGGGAATCTCACTACCACTCTGGAAATTTCAAGATAGACCACTCTTGAAAGAAATACTAGTCTGTCTCCACCATTGCATGAGGGTTATTGTTGAGGCACTTTCTTCTACGTAAAAAGTCATTGAGGGCTTAGCCAACCAATTGGAAAGACAGGAAAGGTTTGGTCAGCATAATTCTCCATAGCCACAATTTCGAACACCTGCACAAACTTACAAGTTTTGAAATAAAGAGGTATCCTCGCAGGAGTTTTTGAAATTGAAATCGCCAAAATTCACAGGTTCAGATAGTTCAGCCGATCCTCAAAGCTTTTTGAATGGTACATTTAAGACACTGCATGCACTAGGATGTTCTAGTGAGAGGGTTGTGGATCTTGCATCGTACAAGTTGAAGGACATGGATAACATTTGGTATTATATTTTATTGCTAGGAAGGCTTGCTGGAATGACACCACTGACATGGAATGAGTTCACTAAGTTTTTCATGGATAACTTTGCCTAACAGTCAAAAGTAGAAATATAATAAATTAGTTTGAGAAATTAGTCCAGACTCCAGATATGGACATGTTGACTTATAATAGCAAATTCTGCAAGCTGGCTAGATATGCTCTGTTCTTGGTGTCCACAGAAGAAGCTTGAGTCTAGAGATTTGTTAATGGGCTGGTTGCTCGTTTCTATAATGTAGTAGCCCCACATAAAAGTCTTAACCTATTATGAGATAGTGGATCTTGCAAGAAAAATTAAGGATAAGGACCATTCAGAGCAGGCAACTTTTGAGGTTCATAAGAAGGCTAAGATGGGGAAATCTTTTGGTGGTGACTTTAGTGCAAATCATAGAGCAGAAAATCAGGGAAAATAGCAGGACCATCAGACAAGGACAGATTTGATTTCAGAGTCTACATGCAAGCCACCTTCTAGACAGGGTACTCAAGAGTCTTCAACATCTCATGGATATTGTAGTTCAAGGCAGATGTATACGACTAATCCATCATGCCAGACTTGTAGAAAATCACATATGGTCCAACATCATGTTTTTATTGGAGAGTGCTTTCGTTATAGTTAGTTGGGCCATCACATCAGAGATTGCCCTCAGCCTTCGAGAAATATTAGTCAAGGTTTTGGTCAATTGGCTACACCTATTCACGCTACCCGTAATACTATAGGTACTGGAAATAGAGGTCGAGATAATGGAGATTGGGTTGTCGAAAATCAGGCACAAGGAAGTGCTGGTAGAGGCCAATCGGGAGTCTTTACACTTACTAGGCAGGAGGTTTAGGCCTCGAATACAGTGGTTACAGGTACTCTTTTCGTCTGTTCATTTGATGCATATTCTTTGATTGATCTGGGTTCTACCCACTCTTATATGTCCTTATACTTTGCTGTGGGATTTGATAGACAACCACAGATGTTAAATTGTCCTTTTCTTGTTACTATTTCCATGGGAGATTCTTTGTTAGTTGAGTATATTTATCATGACTACTAGATTATTGTAGAAGGAAGGGGTACTCTTGCTGACTTAAGTGTACTTAATATGCTTGACTTTAATGTATTGATGGGCATGGATCAATTATCTCTTTGCTATGCTACTATAGATTGTCATGTAAAGGTAGTTCAACTTATGATACCCAACTAACCTAGTTTCGTATTAAAAGAAGGTCAAGTCCCAGAGGTTGGTAAAGTTATATCTTTTATGAAGGATAAACAACTATTGAAGAAAGGTTGCACGGGTCTCTTTGCTATGATAAGTGATGTTAGAGACAAAATACTTAGTTTAGAGAAGTTACCTGCTATGAAAGAATTTTTTGATGTATTTCCTGAGGAGTTGCCAGGATTACCTCCAGTTTGAGAGATAGAGTTCGACATTGATTTGGTACCTGACATTATACCAATCTCTATACCTCCATATCATATGGCACTAGCAGAGTTGAAGGAGCTTAAACAACAATTGCAGGACTTACTAGATAAAGTCTTGATTAGATCAAGTGTTTCACCATAGGGTGCACCAGTTTTGTTTATAAAGAAAATATGGGTCTCTAAGAATGTGAATTGACTATAGACAACTAAACAAGGTAACAATATGTAATAAGTATCTATTTTCTCATATAGAGGTCATGTTGATTAGTTACAAGGGTCTATCCAAGTTTCAAAGATTGATTTTCAGCCTTGTTATCATTAGCTTAGAATCATAAAGAAAGTTTTATCCAAGTCAGTATTCAGAACTCGATATGGGAATTATAAGAACCTTGTGATGCCTTTTGAGTTAACCAATGCTCCTACTGCATTCATGGACTTGATGAACAGGGTGTTCAGGCTATTTCTAGACAAATTTGTGATAGTATTTAATGATGATATTCTGATATATTCTCGTAGTCGGGAAGATCATGAGAATCATCTGATGACTGTATTATAGATATTGCAGGAACATATACTTTATGCTAAGTTCTCAAAGTGCAAATTTTGTCTAAATTCAGTATTATTTTAGGGGCATGTTGTCTCCAAAGATGGAATCACGATGGATTTTAAGAAGATAGAAGCAACATAAAAATGGCCTAAACCTACTTTACCTACAGAGATTCGTAGCTTTGTGGGTTTGTCAAATTACTATAGATATATTATGTAGGATTTATCAAAAATAGCAGCTCCATTAACCAAGTTGACTCAGAAAAATGTAAAGTTTCAATGGATGGAAAAATGTGAGCAAAGCTTTTAGAAATTCAAACATGTTTGACCACTTCACCACTATTATCCTTACCATCAGGTTCTGGAGGATTCAAGGTATTCTATGATGCTTTGAGAGTTGGATTTGGATGTGTTCTAATGCAAAATTATTATGTTATAGCCTATGCTTTGAGACAATTGAAAAAGCACATGCTAAACTATCCTACATATGATTTGGAGATGGCCGCAGTAGTATTTGCTCTTCAGATTTGGAGGCATTACTTATACGGTGAAACTTGTGAGATTTATGTTAATAATAAGAGCTTGAAGTAGATTTTTTGATAGAGAGATTTAAATTTTCAATAGCGACGGTGGATGGAACTACTCAAGGATTAAGATTGTGCTATCTTGTATTATCCTGGAAAAGCTAATATTGTGGTTGTTGCTTTGAATAGGAAATCCATGGGTAGTTTGGCACATATAGCTCATGGAAAGAGACAATTGGTGAAAGATATACAAAAACTTGAATGTAAAGATGTCAGGTTTGGTGTTGGAAAGTCTGGGGTATTGTTGGCTTATGTTCAAGCTAAATATTCTTTGGTATAGCGCATAAAGGCCACTCAATATGAAGGTGAGCAGTTGTGCAAATATCGATATAAAGTCATAGTTGGTCAAAATAAAATGATGAGTATTGAATGTGATGGTATCATATAATTGGGTAACCAACTATGTGTACCAGATACAGATGGGTTAAGACAATTTATTCTTGAGGAAGCTCACAACTCAAGATATAATATACATCCTAGCTCTACTAAGATGTATCATGACTTGAAGCAATTATATTAGTAGGAAGGTATGAAGAAAGATATTGCTAACTTTATTTCTAGTTGTTTGACTTGTCAGCAGGTTAAGCAAAGCATCAAGGATCGATAGGATTACTACCAAAGATAAAAATTCTATATTGGAAATGGGAAAGAGTTACCATGGATTTTGTAATCGGGCTACCGCAAACTATTAAAGGTTTTGAATCGGTATGGGTGATTGTAGACCGACTTACTAAATCAACATACTTTTTGCCAGTAAAGACTACATATGGTGGAAAAAAATATGCTCAGTTATTTATGGCTGAAATTGTCAGGCTTCATGGAGTCCTATTGTCCATCATTTTTTATAGATGATTACAGTTCACTTCACACTTTTGGAGGTCTTTCCAAGAAGCATTGGGTACTTAAGCAGATCTTAACACTGTATTTTATCCACAGACGGATGGACAGTCTGAGCGTACTATACAAATTTTAGAAAATATGTTAAGAGCTTGCATTCTTGATTTTGGAGGTATCTAGGATGCTTTCTTAACCTTATCTAAATTCACTTATAATAATAGTTTTTAGTTAAGCATTTAGATAAATTCATATGAAGCCTTTCTTACCCTTGGTTTGAAGTTGGAGATGATAAGGTGTTAGGACTAGATTTGGTAAAGAAAGCTATGGACAAGGTCAACTTGATTAGAAAGAGGTAGCTCACAACTCAAAGTAGACAAAAGTCCTATGTAGAGAAGAGGAGAAGAGATTTGGGGTTCACAGTTGGGGATAAGGTTTTTCTGTGAGTCTCTCCTATGAAAGGTTGATGCAATTTGAGAAAAAAGGTAAAGTAAGACCAAGATATATAGGACCATATGAGATACTTAATCAAGTAGAAGGTGTGGTATATAATTTGGCACTCCCTCCTAAGATGTTCTTCATCCATCCAGTGTTTCATGTCTCTATACTAAGAAAGTGTATATCAAGTTCTTCTTGTGTGCTAGAAGCATCGGCCTTGAAACTTGATAAGAATTTACTGTTTGAAAAAAAATCGATGTCGATTATTGATAGGCAAGTAAGAAAGTTAAAATAAAAAGATATTGTTTTCATGAAAGTCAAATGGAAGAACTATACCATTGAGGAAGCTACATGAGAGTCAGAAATGGATACGAGACTCTAGTATCCTCATTTGTTTCAATCTACAGATATACACTTGTTTAGAATTTAAGGACTGAATTTCTTAAGATGGAGAGAATGTAATATCTCATACCATTAATTAATGAGTAGTTATAGTTGTAAAAAAAAAGAGATGAGAAAATACGTTACAGCCCTTTTAACAACAAAAAAAAAGAGAAATGGGCCAAGACCATCAGCCAATAAAAAAGGGGAAAAGAGAGATTATGGGCTTAAATCCCACTTAACTAAGATAATAATGATTAATGGATTTATAGGGATTCGCCCCTTTAGCTTCACATTAGGCAGAAAACAACCACCAACGTGTAAAACACTATAGTGGTGTCAATGCTATAGTCGTATAATTCATGACTTTAGATTTGGGATTGAGATCATAAAAAGTAAAAGGTTAAATAGGGGTAGAAAATTTGTTAATTCTCATGAACCGAGAGAGTATATGAAATAATTGGATTGTAATTTTTATACTTTCATCCTAACCAAATAATAGTATATAGACAACAAGGTTATTGTGGTTTAAGATATTGAGAAAAATCAACTATAACTATGTTCTCATGGGTTGAAGCAAATTTAGTATAAATTGATAAATTGAGAGCCAATAATAAAATTTCTAGGGTTGGCTAGTTAAAGTAGTTATGTTTTAGCCTAAACAAATAGATTAACTCAAGATTGATATGATGTGATTATAGAGTCGATCGAAGAAATTCATACCAATTGTTTGAGGTAACAAATTTGGCATTTCGACAAGTGTTATATGAGTAGTAACCTTACGATAATTTGTGTTTATTAACCCTCATATTTTATACATAATTTTGATAAAACAAGAGTTACTGAATGCTTTGAATTTACTTGTGGGTCAAGTCTCTTACTTGATATGATATAGAAAAGGTTATTTGAGATATGATATTGTTATTGTGAAGGTTATCTATGATATAAGTATCTTGACATGTGTTTTATTTAAGTTTAATGTAAAATTTTGAGGATGCTTTCTTATGAGTATCTACTGCTTACAAAAAAAGTATAAATGGAAGTAGACCTTGATTTGAATTCCGCAGCTAATGTTGCGTTTATTAGACCTGGTGCACCTTGTATTTATAGATTAATGTTACAATCCTCGCTAGTGGGAGGTAAATCTAGCATACTGTTACTTATCTCGCTCAAGTAGGGACCTACGATTATTTGACTCCTTTATGAGGGGTCCACGGTTATTGACTTTTTTAAAGCAGAAAATCACATTGATTACATGATTAATTCTTGGAAAACTCTCACTATGTAATACTTGATATGATGCAATGCTTATTGAGTTTATCACTGAATTATTAGCTCATCTTGCTAGATGAAACAAATGATACTGTTAACCATTACTGTTTCTAAAAGAGCATTTATTTCATGATTTTTTAATGACTTGTCTGCATTAAAATTATTATGATTAAGAGTTATTACTCACTGAGCTAGCGTCTCATTCCTCACTATTATTTTTCTATAGAATGCAGGTGAAGATTTTGTTAGCTAGAGGATTCAAGTTGGCATATTCCTGGTGAGCCCCACATTTGTTTGCGTGAGCAGTAATTTATTTATTTTCTATGTTCTTTTCCTTGAAAACTTTTAGAGTCGCTCCATAGTCATGCCTTTAGAGTTTGAGTATTCTTCCGTTGTTGTGGACTTGTGAAGTTATTTACTTTTTCTTATAGTTTGGAGATGAATTTTGTATTGTTATTTTGTGGTGAATGGGTTATTGATGATTTTGGTGTATTGTGTTGGTGTTATTGGTGTGTTGGTTATGCTGTTGGGTTGTTGGGTTGTTGATTTGAGGCAGGAAATTTTCTTGATAGGCCTAAAAATAGAAAAAACTCTCATGATTTTCTGTAGAATACTGACAAGACTTGCTTTGGAGTTCTAACCTCGTTAGCGTCGATCATGATCCTATTTTGGGTCGTGATCCAAAAATGATGAGCTAAAGATTAATTAAGATTGACATTATGAAACTTCCAAGTGTATGGCCCGTTCACAGCACGGGCCCAACATTTGACTTCAACAGTAGTGCAAGTGTTATATAACCATGTAAAACAAACATATAATCTTTCCTCAATTTAGCTATCCTTTATTTTCAAAGTTTTTAACTATGTCAATGAAATAAAGCTAGTATCCTTCATTCTTTCCAAGTACAATGAAAGCTAGCATCTTTCATTCTTTCCAATGACAATGAATAGCCTTTCAATAGTTTAGATTAACTTCGTTGAAGTATAACATGTGAAGTTTATATAACCACTTTAGTTATAACTGTTGCACCATTCTAGAATCTAAAAATTATGTATGTCCTTAAAAGTCTATGAAATTATCATTTTCATTCCGCTGTTTATATTTTCCACTTTGAAATCTTGCACGTGATGAAAAGTGCTAAACGGTCATAAGAGTAAACTCTTCCTTTCCTCATGTATACACTGGCTAAATTTGACCATACATCTGCCAAATTGGGATAGAGCTGCAACTAGAAAATTTAAAGTCATATTTTACTCTTAAAAAAATAAAGGCCATATTACTTAGCAAAGACCTAGTAAACTACAAATATCTCATAGGAGAAAGCTTGACCACTTAAAAAGATATTAGTTAATTGAAGATAATGAACATACAAATACAATAAACTAAAAGCACATTAAGAGAATGCAATAAGCTCTAAGGTTTTGTGATAAACCTAGAGCAGAAATAAAAACTCTTGCTACAATATGTAAGGCAGAATAAGTTTACAAACCTCAATTGCAATTAAATAATAGCGTATTGCAACATCTATATTGCCTTTTTCCTGCACCAGTAGAAATTAATCAGTGCCCAATTTCAAAAGCAGAAGAACATGAGTTAGTAAAACAATACCTTCCAAACATTAGCCATATTTCCATAACACTCAGCAAAATGTGGGTCAATCCGTAGGGCTTCTTCATTTTATGGGATACACATAACAAAATCATGAAACTAAACCAAAGAAATGGTAACATGCTTTACTTCAGATTCATAAATCACATCAAAAATAAATTAACCAAAAAAATCACAGTATATGTAAGTATTGGGACAAGGAAAGCTCACCTGATAATATATAACCCCAAAAAAAAGAAGATTATTGATGCTCCCTGGATTTCTCTCATAAATTGTCTTGCTATGCTCTGGTTCTTGTTTATAGTTTCCAGCTTTGTAATTCAGATGAGAAAGAGTTAAAAGCGTCTCCTCATCAACTGTGGTATATTAAAAAAGAGACGTCAGAAATAGATCCTAACAGCAATCCTCAGTAGATAGAGTCAGACAAATTACTAATATTTGGTTGATAGCTGACTGCATGACCTCAGAAAAATATAATCAGTAAGATATATCAATACTTGGTATTCAAGTATATCCCTTGATGCCAGGTTAAATGTCTCCTAATTCATGTGTGCACAAATCAATAGCTCCCTTTACCTTTCTCTACCTTTTTTCCTATCTTATATGAAATTATTCTATTTCCATTTTCTTTGGAAGCATAGAAAGTCTCACAATCTTTAGGTTCTTCGTATCCTCTATAGTCATTAATCTCACATCCCCATTTGTTGATAATGGGATTTTCATATACCCACCTAGTAAAAATTGATTCTTTCACTCTCCCAAATTGTTTGGTGACATAAAATCTAACTTTTTCCTTGTGTTCTGAAGTTTTACGTTGAAAAGAGGAAAATGTTTTTTCTTTTGTTTTCTTTTGTCTTTTGTTGGGGAAGTTTTTATTTTAGATTGATGGGTAGAAGGGAAATGCATGTGTTGTAATGTAAAAGAGATGGGAGAATGTCGATTTCTCATTGGGGAAATCTGCAAGACTCAAACTTTATTCCTGGTGGATTGTTTGCATAAGTTGGTCAGATGGGTTTTGGTGTTTCATCACCTAATCCTTCTGAATCTCGAGATGAAAATGGTGGATTTTAGATACCCTATTTTGATTTGTATATGAAATATTTATCATTTCCCGGTGGCTTTAAGATTGTATGCAATGGAGAGGAACAAGGGATTGTGAAGAAGGAAAACAAGAAAAGTGGGCTAAAGATTAAGCTTAAGGTTTTAAATCCTATCTTTGATAGAACATACTGCTAAACTTGCATAAGCACATCTATTGATACATCTGACACAAGTAAAATATAATATTATTTTATATTTTTTCTTTTATCATAACCTCATATCTTGCGTGAATTTAATGAACGTGAAATTATATCCTATTTTGAATTCTCCAATCTGAATGGAGAACTTTGACGAAAGAGTTGACTTTTTCTATATAATGAAAAGAAGATGTGTATTCCAACTATGAAATACATTTGATCTTCTAGGAATTATTATAAACTTGCAATGAATGCATATTTTTTTGAGCCCCTTCCAGAGAGGTTGAGATTATACTTTCAATTGAAAGATTTTGTTTTAGAAACCTAAATACACTAACACAGGCAGTATCGCAAAGTACTGAAAAGGCGCATTAAAGCACCTGTCCTAATATGCACAAGAGTGTAACGTCAAGTTTGATTTCTACTAATAATAACACGACAAACCAAAATCAAGTCAATTGTAACAGGCATAAAACTCCAAAAACATCATCTATAACTGAGCCACAAAAAGGAGTGATTCGAAGCCCTTGGTTAATAGTGGAAGCAAGCTTTGATAAAAAAAAATTCTGGAAGCAAGCTCTTTTTTGTTATGATAACAGTGGTGTCCAAGCTAGCTTTTGCGCACCTCGACTAAATCCATGGGATACCTACCACCTACCACTCTTAAAAGAGAATTCTTGTAACTCTGTCACACAAGTGAAAAAAACTCTTACTAATGAACCACATATAATCATTCAACTTCCAAAGATCAAACTAGTAAAAATGAAATAAACAAAAAAAATCCTCTAACTGGTGATCGTCGCTGCAGAACCCTAACTCAATCTAACACTATATAATCAACAAATAGCTTGCTTAATCACAATTATATTATTCTAATTTTGCAACTTCAACATTTTGTTGTCACCTTTCTTCAAATTGCTAAATTAATTGTTGCATTTTGTCAAAATGTGATGCAAACACCAAACAGTGAAAACTTATTGTCACGATCCGAATCAGGGCCTAGCCATGACGAGCATTTCAAACCATGGAGGCCCGAAACACCCCTATCTGTCTGGTAATCATGCACCTAATTCATATGATCAAAGTAATGCGGAAGAAACACAATAATTCGGAAACATGGTCATAAATATGAAAAGAAACAATAACGGGGAAATAAAGTTTCCCCCAACATCAATCAACCTCTAAACAACTGTCTGCGAAAATCTCTAACAAATGACTGAGTCAAGTAACTGTATATAAACTAGGACAAGGCCCCCAGTAGACCTCAAAACTAAATATAAGATAAAAGGACTGCAGGATATAAGACCTTCCAAAACATAGAAGGCTCACCACTTGTTTCTGCAACTCTGTCTGAATGATCTACTGATTCTCTTGACCCCTAGACTGGGCCTCTGAACCTGAGAGGTTGGACAGGGGAGGAGGTGATCAAAAAAGTACTGGCACACAGGGATATCAAAATAAAACATAATATTTTTACAAAATATAGTTGAGAGCCATTATAAAGCAATTTCATATCAAATCATTTGAAAACACATGGGCATAATGTAATAGTTTTCAATAACATTGAAATGCAGCTGAGCTAGATGGAACACCCTATATAATTTACACCAACTATCAAACCCCGGTTGCCGTTGAGATTAGAGTATACGTGAGGGGAAGACACACAAGACCACACAGTATGGTGTCTCGACCCAATGGTAGTGCCCAAGATCACTTAGATCGGGCTCCTACCTATAATCCCAATTTGGAAATGACATAAAATCAAGTACTTAAGATCAATTAGCCTGGTACCATATTCCTGTGTCAGCAAACACGGTTTCCAGCGATGAGTCCTTACACTCAAATGCCTTCTTCGGGCATCCACCTATCTCATGTAAAATCAATGCATTCAAATTTCATCTGATTCAATCACGTATCATATTCTTTAGGGTATCATCATACCCGACTTGCAAGCCATCAATATCACATTATTCTTCTCATTTAACCATTGTATTCCACATGTTTCAACACAAATAACCTTCTCGTTTTCAAGTCAAAATCATATCAATTCTCAAAATATTTCATGTCATGCTTTTCAAGATGTTTTCAAACAATTTACATCATATGCACATTCAAAACAAATTCACATCAAGGGAGGGATTTCATATAATGCATGCTCTCAAAATATCACATTTTCGAAACACACGCATATACGTATATAATATGTCAAATCGTTTGGAAGTAGGCCTAAAGACCAAATTCAATATTATAGAAACGTTCAAAACATAATTATATTCGTAGTTTCAAAACCCCCTTTTGTAAAACATAAAGTTAAAGACACATGAGATTTTTGGATAACCCCACGTACCTCGATTACTACGAATATTAGATGCTTCTCAAAGCCTACGTTGAGAGGATTCCAAATATGTAATTAGTTCCTAAAACCCCCGGTTGAATCTCGAGTTGCTTGGGTTTTTATTTTGAAACTCTAAGGAGAATCCTTGAGCACTTTTGATGAATGAAGGTGTATTTTGGGGTCCTTGGAACTGAATTTCGTGTTTTAGGGCTAAGTAAGGGTGGAAAAGGACCATTTTGCCCCAAAAACGGAGTGTTCACCTAGGCTATCACCTATGTTTACATAGGCTCCACCTAGGTTATCACCTATGCTTTCCAGTGGCCATGGGCGATTGGTTAGGCGACACATATCACTTTGAAAGCCCATAACTTCTTTCTCGGGTGTCGGATTTTAGCAAAATTGTTATCGTTGGAAAGCTAACTCAAAGACCTATCATTTGACACATAGTAGGCTCCTTAATTCAAAATATACGGAGATTTATGGTTAATGGAAGCTGACACAATTTACAATGTCCACTAAAACTTAGTCCATCTAAATAGTTTTAACTCGTCCTTGAGTTAAAGGACCTCTATAGTCTAAATTCAAGCTTGAATGGATTCACATGCTACACAAATAATTAACATGCCGTATTGGCTTAGGATTTTATGGCTTCGAGAATTATCAACACATCGAAATCATGGTCTATATTGTAGCCCAAAATGCGGGGCATTACATTATCCCCCCCTTAGGATCAGTCGTCCCCGAATGATGATGCGGGACACAGACAGACACGATTTCAAGCATAATAAAGGATTAGGAAAGATAAGATAGGAATAGTACCTTCTGTCTCATCCTCTATCGAAGGAAACAAATTGGGATATCTAATTCTCATGTCATCTTCTGACTCCCAAGTTGCTTCTTATACTTTCTGATTCCTCCACAGTACCTTTACTGAGGCTATCTCTTTGCTCCTCAGCTTTCGAACTTGGCGATCTAAAATTTCAACAGGCTCTTCTTCATAAGATAAGGAATCTGTCACTTTGACACCCTCGACTGGCAATACCAAAGAATGATCTTCGATGTATTTTTTAACATGGATACATGGAATACCGGATGAACGGAACCCAAACTTGCAGGAAATTCTAGCTCATAAGCAACTGCACCAATCTTTCTCAAAATTTGATATGGCTCTATATAGCGAGGGCTCAATTTACCCTTTTTCCGTACCGCATAACTCCTTTCATAGGAGAAACCTTGAGAAACACCCAATCACCAACTTCAAACTCTGGTTCTCTTCTCTGAACATCGGCATAGGACTTCTGACGACTCTATGCAGTCTTGAGTCAGTCTCTAATGATCTTCACTTTCTCCATCGCCTGATGAACAAGATCAGGCCCATATAACTGGGTCTCACCTACTTCATACCATCTTATGGGAGACCTACATATCCTCCCATACAAAGCCTCAAAAGAAGCCATCTTGATGCTGGCATGGTAACTATTATTGTAAGCGAATTCAACCAGTGGCAGGTGATCTACCCAACTACCTTTAAAATCAATGACGTATGCTATTAACATATCCTTGAGGGTCTAAATGGTATGCTCAGCTTGCCCATCCGTCCGAGGGTGGAAAGATGTGCTCAAATTCACTTGTGTACCTAAACCCTTCTAAAAAGATCTCCAGAACAAAGATGAAAATTGTGTACCTCTATCAGATATAATGGACACTAGTGTCCCATGCAATCGAACTATCTCATCAATGTAAATCTTAGCATAACCCTCTCCCAAATAATTAGTCCTTACAGGCCAAAAGTGGGCTAACTTTGTCAACCGATCAACAATCACCTATATAGAATCATACTGGTTTCGGGATCTCGGAAGTCCTGTAATGAAGTCCATACTTATCATCTCCCACTTCCATAAAGGCAGGGCTATCTCTTGGGAAGTACCACCTGGCCTCATGTGTTCTACCTTCACTTGTTGAAGTTCAAACACTTGGACACAAAATCAGCTACATCACGTTTCATGTTATTCCACCAATACAAGGTTTCCAGATCATGGTATATCTTAGTTGAGCCTGGGTGAACGACATACCTCAAAGTGTGTGCCTCATCAAGGATTTTTTCCTGCAGTCCATCAACATTCAAAATGCACAACCTACCCTGAAATCTTAGAATACCATCACCACCAATTTCAAAAAACATAACCTTTTGTTGACCCACATCTTTCTTGATTTGCATCAAGATGGGATCTCCAACCTGCTTCTCCTTAACTTTAGCACAAAGGGATGACTTAGATAGCTCATGAACAATCACCCCTCCATATTCAGAATCTAAGACTCGCTTTTCCAGATTTGCAAGGCGGTGAATATCTTTCACCATCTCTTCCATCCCTTTTTCAACATGAGAAAGGCTGCCCATGGGCAACCTACTGAGGGCGTCGACTACAACATTTGCCTTGCCCAGATGGTAATGTAGACTCATATCATAGTCTTTCAAAAACTCCATCCAAAGTCTCTGTCTGAGGTTCAATTCTTTCTGTGAGAAAACATACTGCAAACTCTTATGGTTTGTATAAATATCAATATACACTCCATAGAGATAGTGCCTCCAAATTCTAAGTGCAAACACCATGGCTGCTAACTCTAAGTCATGAGTGGGGTAATTGCGCTCATGCACCTTTAACTGACTAGATGCATAAGCTATCACCTTACCACGCTGCATCAATACACAACTAAGTCCCACACGGGACGCATCACAATAAACCATAAAATTATCTACACCCTCGAGAAGGGTCAAAACAGGAGCAGTAGTCAGCTTGTCCTTTAACTTCTCAAAACTATTTTCACACAAATAAGACCATACAAACTCCATATTTTTATGAGAATTTTAGTAAACGAAGTAGCTATGGAAGAAAAACTCTCTACGAACCTTCTGTAATACCCCGCCAAACCCAAGAAGCTCCGAATATCGGTTGAAGTCGTGGGTCTGGGCTATTTTCTCACTGCTTCAACTTTCTGGGGATCCACTCTTATCCCATCACTGGACACAATATACCCCGGAAAGGCAATAGCATCTAACCAGCATTCATACTTAGAAAATTTGGCATACAGCTGCTGATACTTAAGGGTCTGAAGAATAATTCGAAAGTGATTGGCATGATCCTCTTTACTCTTCGAATAGATCAGAATATCATCAATAAATACAATAACGAACAAGTCAAGAAACTGATAGAACACTCTATTCATAAAATCCATAAAGTCTGCAGGGGCGTTAGTCAACCTGAAGGATATGACTAGAAATTTGTAGTGACCATATCGGGTTTGGAAGGCTGTCTTAGGAACGTCTGATTGCTAACTTTCAACTGATGATAACCCAAACGAAGATCTATTTTTGAAAAACACTTAGCACCTTAAAGCTGGTCAAAAAGATCATTAATCCTAGGAAGAGAATATTTTTTTTAATCGTGACCTTATTCAGCTAACGATAGCCTATACACATACGAAGGGAACCATCTTTCTTTCGCACGAAAAGTACAGGTGCACCCCAAGGGGACACACTGGGGCAAATAAAACCCTTATCTAAAAGGTCTGCCAACTGCTCTTTTAACTCTTTCAGTTCCGCAAAAGCCATTCTATATGGTGGAATAGAAATAGGACGGGTGTCTGGCAACACATCAATACCAAAATCTATTTCCCTATCAGGTAGTATCCCTGGGAGATCTTCGAGAAAGACTTCTGGAAACTCATTCACTACAGGGACTGACTGAAAAGAAATATTTTCAACTCTTGAGTCTTTTACTCGAATTAGATGGTACATACAGCCTTTGGAGATAAGCTTTTAGGGTCTAAGATAAGAGATAAAGTGGCCTCTAGGTTTTACCGAACTCCCTACCTATACAATTAGTGTCTTATTCGGGAAAGAAAAAGTGATCTTTAGAGTCCTAAAATCGAGTATGGCATAGGACAAATAGAGCCAGTCCATCCCAAGGATGGCATCAAAATCTATCATATCAAGTTCTATAAGGTTTGCCACAGTTTCCCTACTATGAATAGACACAACACAATTTCTATACACCCTTCTAGCAATAACAGAATCACCTACAGGCGTGGAAACAGTGAAGGGTTCTTCAATAACTTCGAGCTCAAACCCAAAACTAACTACCACATAGAGGGTTACATAAGATAAAGTAGACCCGAGATCAAGTAACACATAAACATAACGGGAAAAGATTTGTAACATACCGGTAACAATATCTGGGGAAAATTTTGCCTCCTGGCAGTTGGTCAAAGCATATAACCAATTGCGACCGCTCCCGGCAGCTGAAGGGGCACCCTTAGGAAGAGGAGCTATGGAGGCGTCTTGGGACTTACCCCCCTCCCCCCTCGTATTTCCTCCAGTAGAAGGACAATTTCTCTGAAGGTGACCCACTTTGCCACAAGTATAGCAGTTTCTCCCCTCAAACTTGCACTTTCCTAGATGATTCCTTCTGCAAACCTTGCACCGCAGATAAGTACGACGTTGTTGGGCCACACTGCCCTGAGACTGTGTATCTAGAGCTTTGGATCCATGAGGAGTCTGAAAAGTCAGAGTTTGTCTGTCTGTCGGTGGTTTGGGTGTTGGGGCGCTGGCTACTGCCTGTGCATTATTCCAAAACTTCTTCTTCTTCGACCACTTAATACCCCAGTTACCACTCTGCAGCTGGCTCTGGTGCTGGTCCGCAGACCTAGCTCTCATAACCTATCTGTCTTTCTCTCTAGATTCAGTAATCTTTTTCTTCTTCTCTTCCACCTGCTGTATATGAACGGTCAGTCGAGCAAAGTCTAACTCCTTATTCAACATAGCCCCTTGGCACTCAAGTACCAGGTTATCAGCAAGGCCAGATGCAAATTTTGTCATCTGGGCTCTTATATTACTAGTCAACTCTGGTGCATAGAGGGCTAGTTTATTAAACTTCAAAGTGTACTCCTGGACACTCATACTACCCTACTTCAGATTCGTAAACTTTTTTGCTTTGGCCTCCCTCAACTCCAGAGGAAAGAATTGATCAAGGAAAGCTTCCACAAATTGGCCCCAAATTATGGGCTCAGCACTGTCACCTTTTTCATCTTTCCAGTCGGCATACCACTGATTCGCAATGTCCTTGAGCTGATAAGTTGCCAGTCCCATTCCTTCAACCTCATCCATATACATTACCTTAAAGATCTTTTCCATCTCATCCATGAACTTCTGTAGATCTTCCTCCACCTTGGTGCTAGTGAACTTAGGTGGGTTCATCTTCATGAAATATTTGACCTTAGTAGCCTCAGACGTAACAGATACAGACCCAACATCTTCCGATCGTTAAGCCTGGTTAGCTACCAACTGTGTCAGCATATGAATAGACCATCTGAATTCTGCATTTGAAATATCTCCCTGAGCAGTTGGGGGATGGTTGACATTAGTTCGCAAACCCCGAGGTAGACTGGTCGGGACTGGAGGGACTCCCAAAGTAGGGACAAGTTCTAGAGTGTGAGCTCTGTTACGGGTCTGTATCCTATGGGTGGGACGAACCTCATCTGCCTAAGCATTCTGATCAATGATACGATATAGAGGCATAACTGAGTTTCTGAAATACAAGTGATCATTGATTCGGGGACAGTTTAGACTCTAAAGTACGAACTAAATCACAAAGAAGGGAAACATTTCCTAAACGCCCAGCAGCCTCCTGCTTATAAGTTTGGCGCGCTACACACCCATAAACAAGACTCTACCCGACGTGATTTTGCAGACACCCTGGGACCATAAACCGTGTTTTGATATCAAGTCGCTCACGACCCAAACTAAGGTCTGGTCGTGATGAGCATTTCAAACCATAGAGGCCCGAAATACCCCTATCTGTCTGGTAATCATGCACCTAATTCATATGATCAAACTAATGCAGAAGAAACACAATAATTCGGAAACATGGTCATAAATATGAAAAGAAACAATAACGGGGAAATAAAGTTTCCCCCAACATCAATCAACCTCTAAACAACTTTCTGCAAAAATCTCTAACAAATGACTGAGTCAAGTAACTGTATATAAACTGGGACAAAGCCCCCATTAGACCCCAAAACTAAATATAAGATAAAAGGACTGCAGGACATAAGACCTTCCAAAACATAGAAGGCTCACCACTTGTCTCTGCAACTCTGTCTGAATGATCTCCTAATTCTATTGACCCCTAGACTGGGCCTCTGAACCTGAGAGGTTAGAGAGGGGAAGGGGTCAGCACAAAAGTACTGGCACGCAGAGATATCAAAACAAAACATAATATTTTTACAAAATATAGTTGAGAGCCATTATGAAGCAATTTCATATCAAATCATTTGAAAACACATGGGCATAATGTAATTGTTTTCAATAACAATGAAATACAACTGAGCTAGGTGGAATACCCTACATAATTTACACCAACTGTCAAACCCTGGTTGCCTCCGAGATTAGAGTATACGTGAAGGGAAGACACACAAAATCACACAGCATGGTGTCTCGACCCAATGGTAGTGCCCAAGATCACTTAGCCCGAGCTCCTACCTATAATCCTAATTTAGGAATGACATAAAGTGAAGTACTCAAGATCACTTAGCCTGGTACCATATTTTCATGTCGGCAAACATGGTTTCCAGCGATGAGCCCTTACACTCAAACGCCTTCTTCGGGCATCCACCTATCTCATGTAAAATCAATGCATTCAAATTTTATCTGATTCAATCACATATCATATTCTGTAGGGTATCGTCATACCCACCTTGTAAGCCATCAATATCACATTATTCTTCTCATTCAACCATTGTATTCCACATGTTTCAACACAAATAACCCTCTCATTTTTAAGTCAAAATCATATCAATTATCAAAATAGTTCATGTCATGCTTTTCAAGATATTTTCAAACAATTTACATCATATGCACATTCAAAACAAATTCACATCAAGAGAAGGATTTCATATAATTCATGCTCTCAAAATATCACCTTTTCGAAACACATGCATATACATATATAATATGTCAAACCGTTCGGAAGTAGGCCTAAAAAGCAAATTCAATATTATAGAAATGTTCAAAACATAATTATATTCATAGTTTCAAAACCCCCATTTGTAAAACATGAATTTAAAGACCCATAAGATTTTTGAATAACCCCACGTACCTCAAATACTACGAATATTAGAAGCTTCTTGAAGCCTACATTGAGAGGATTCCAAATATGCAATTAGTTCCTAAAACCCCCAGTTGAATCTCAAGCTGCTTGGGTTTTTATTTTGAAACCCTAAGTAGAATCCTTGAGCACTTTTGATGAATGAAGGTGTATTTTGGGGTCCTTGGAACTGAATTTCGTGTTTTAGGGCTAAGTAAGGGTGGAAAAGGATCATTTTTCCCCAAAGACGGAGTGTTTAAGTCACTTGAATTCTTTACATAGGTGCCTCCCATCCCATCACCTATGTTTACATAGGCTCTGCCTAGGCTATCGCCTATGTTTACATAGGCATCACCTAGGCTATCGCCTATGCTTTCCAGTGGCCATGGGTGATTGGTTAGGCGACGCATATTACTTTGAAAGGCCATAACTTCTTGCTCGGGTGTCGGATTTTAGCAAAATTGGTATCGTTGGAAAGCTAACTCGAAGACCTATAATTTGACACATAGTAGGCTCCCTAATTCAACATATACAGAGAGTTATGCTCGATGGAATCTGACATAATTTACAACGTCCACTAAAACTTAGTCGATCAAAATAGTTTTAACTCGTCCTTGAGTTGAAGGAACTCTATGGTCTAAATTCAAGATTGAATGGATTCACATCCTACACAAATAATTAACATGCCATATTGGCACAAGATTTTAAGGCTTCAGGATTTATCAACACATCGGAATCATGGTCTATATTATAGCCCGAATTGTGGGGCGTTACACTTATCTTGAGTTTGAAGTTTTAATGTCATTACTAATTTCATGGAAACATCAAAGAAGTTGACAACTTTCACTAATTCTTCCTCAACAAATGACCTAAAAGTTGAAAAATCTCATAGGAAAAATAAATCAACTTGAAGCAGGAGTCCCAAACACTTAAAAGTTTATCTTTTTTGTTGTTGTTGGAAAACTACTAATATCACATAGGAAAATTATCTACTGATTTTGAAAATCTATAAGTTAAATATAATTTTACTTGTAGAATAAAAAGTTAGACAAATAGTAGTAAGGCTATTGTGAAGAACATTCAGAGTAAAAAACACACCTAAAGTCATCAGTGATACCGAAGGCTTGTTTGCCCCTTCAGTTTCCATTGATTTCTATGCCACAACCGCAGCAGGAATAGCAGAAGCATCCAATGATTTCAATGCACTGGCACCACCAAAATCAGCTGATCAAACCTCCTGCTCAATAGATTCAGGCTCTGAATCATTTATTCCACCCTGGGATTTCCTCCCAACAAAGGTATGTTGAGATATGTCTCAGAAATAAAGTAGGAATAGATAATTTTAGTACTTTTAAATGATTAGAATCCTATGTGTATTAGACTTAGGAATTAGTTATCCCTTTATTATTTGAACAGGAATTAGTTATCCCAATTTAAATTGAAGTGTAGTTAGAAATTTATCTATAAATTTGTGTTTTGAGTTATTAATAAAATAATTTCCTTTAACAATACAATTGCAGTGTATTTTTCTCTCCAACACTTTCTCTGTTATTTCTTAAATTTCAAAGCTAAAAGCCAACAATTGGTATCAAGAGTCAATTTCTTAAGGAATCTGTGAGAGAGAAGACCTCCAAAAATATCCCTATGTAAAAGTCAATATTGTTATGGGTTCCAATAATTTCCCAATTCCTTCACCCCCAATTTTGTCTGGTGAGAATGATCCAATTTGGGCTGTCAAGATGAGAACATACTTGCGAGCATATGATCTATGGGAAGTGGTAGAGGTTGGAGGAGAGGAAAATCATTTTCCAAATAATCCAACTATGGCGCAAATTAAGAATCACAGAGGAGAGGTTTCAAAAAACTTTAGAGCTCTCTGTTGCATACAATCAACACTTTTGGAAGTAATTTTCACAAGAGTTACGAGGAGTGAGATTGCAAAGGAGGCTTGGGACAAGTTGAAAGAAGAATTTCATGAAAGTGACAAGATCAGGAAAATAAAAGTGATAAATCTAAGAAGAGAGATTGAAATTCTCAGAATTAAGGATTTAAAAACTATTGAAGAATTCTCCAACAAGTTGATGAAGGTTGTAAACCAAATCAGACTTATGGGAGAAGAGCTTATAGATTTAAGAATCATGAAAAAGGTTCTTGTGAGTTTGTCAAAAAGATTTGAAGCAAAAATCTTCTCACTCAAAGATCCAAAGGATCTCACAAAACTGTAACCTTCAAAACTTGTACATGCTCTTCAAGCTCAAGAGCAAAGAAGATACTTGAGGCTAGAAGAAGCTACTGAAGTTTCTCTTCAAGCCAAGTTCAAACGGAAGATATAGATGCAAAAGGAAGGTAAAATCCTAGAAACTTCTACTAATTCTAGTAGAAAAAATCAAGGCGATTCTCGCAATGGAGTCTAAAAGAAAGAAAACTTTCCTCCATGCAAGTATTGCAAAAAATCCAATCATAAAGAGGATGGTTGTTGATTTAAGGGGAAGAAACCACCTCTCCAGTGTAGATATTGAAATAATCTTGGTCATATTGAAAGCTTTTGTAGAGTGAAGAAGGTGAACAACCAACAAACTAAAAAAGCCAACGTTTTAGAAGTAGAAGAACAGGAGCAGTTTGCATTTATGGTGATGGAAACAACAAGATTGGATGATCAAAACAGATGGTTTCTGGATAGTGGTTGCACTCAACACATGACCAACAAACAAGAATATTTTACAAAGTTGGAATCTGCCAAAGGTAGTGTTAAGTTGGCCGATAAAACCAAGTTGGAGATTGTTGGTAAAAGAACTGTGGCAATTGAAGATCCCAAAGGTACTAAATTTATTCAGGATATTTTTTTGGTACCTGATCTTGACCAAAATCTATTGAGTGATGGTCAAATGCTAAAACAAGATTATATGTTACTATCCAAAGACAAAAAATGTATTATTTTTGAATCAAGCGGCCAAGAAGTGATTACGGTTGAAATGATAAAAAGAAGTTTTCCTTTGAACTGGAACTCAAATTCTGAGCATGTTTGTCGAAGTAGTTGATATAAGCAAGATTCAAAATTATGGAACAAAAGACTTGGCCATTATAACTTGAAATCCATTCAATATGCTCAAAAGCATGATTTAGTGAAGGACTTGCCTGAAATTAAATTATGTCCAGATGTGTCTGAAAGTTGTCAACTAGGAAAGCAACACAGATTACCTTTTCCAAAGTCAACAACATGGAGAGCAAGTGAGAAGTTATAACTTGTTCATTCTGATATTTGTGGACCGATGAAAACTCCTTCAATCAATGGTAGAAAGTATTTTATTCTTTTTATAGACGATTTTACTTGATTGTCCTGGGTATATTTTCTTAAGCAAAATCTTGAAGTGTTTGTTGTTTAAGAAGTTTAAAGCTTTTTGTGAAACATAAAGTGGATGCTTGTTGAAAACTCTTCGAACAGATAATGGGAAGGAGTACACTTCAAGTGAATTTCATTTGTTTTGTGATGATATGGGAATTGAGCATCAACTTACAGTCACTTACTCACCCCAGAAAAATGAATTTTCTAAAGAAAAAAATTGACTTGTTCTTGAGATGGCTAAGTGCATGATTTTTGAAAAAAAGTTGCCGAAGTCTTTTTGGGCGGAGGCAGTAAACAAATCAATTTATCTACAAAATAGACTGCCAACAAGGGGTGTGGATTGAATGACACTAGTTGAAGCTTGGAATGGAATAAAACCATCAATTAGACATTTAAAAGTGATTGGTTCTTTCTGTTATACTCATGTACCATCTATCAAATGAAGTAAGCTTCATGAAAAAGATGAAAAAGGAATTTTGGTTGGTTATAGCTCTATCTCAAAGGGCTATAGAATCTATAATATTGAATCTGGAAAAGTTTTTGTAAGTCGAGATGTGAAGGTGGATGAAGATGCTTATTGGGATTGAAATATCTCTCAAGTTAGAAAGATGGTTGTTGAACCTACTTTTCAAGATTCAAGTGAAGACTTGTAAACAGAGAAAAATGAACATTTTGCTATTAGAGGCACTAGACAATTAGCTGAAATTTATGAAAGATGCAATCTTATTGTCCTAGATCCTTCAAATTTTCAAGTTGCCTGCAAGGTTAAAGAATGGAGCAGCTAATGGAAGAAGGATTTAGACTATTTTTTGGAGACAAATATTGTCGAATCTTTGATTTCACTAATCACAAAATTTTACAAGTTGATATGAGAGGCAAAAATTTCTTATTTATTCCAATAGCAGATGCACATAAGTCATGCATGAATAGAAATAAATTGGCAGATTTATTCAAGAGGTCAAATTCAGCTAAAGCCGAGGCAATTTCTGATCCAAGGAGGAGTGTTGAAGATATGTCTCAGAAATAAAGTAGGAATAGATAATTTTAGTAGTTTAAAATTATTAGAATCATATGTGGGTTAGACTTAGGAAATAGTTATTCCTTTATTATTTGAATAGGAATTAGTTATCCCAATTTAAATTGAAGTGTAGTTAGAAATTTAACTATAAATATATATTTTGAGTTATTAATAAAATAATTTCCTTTGACAATACAATTGCAATATATTTTTCTCTCCAACTCTTTATCTATTATTTCTTAAATTTTAAAGATAAAAACCAACAGGGTATCATTAGTCGATGACAATGCTTCCATTGCCTACCAGGCGGATCAAATTACATAGAAAATTCAAACAATGCAAGAAACCCCAAATTCAAAAGATTTTGAGTCCAAATTAAATTAAATAGAAAATTCCAACAACTCATAAACCCCAAATTCAAACATCCAAGATGTTTAGTAAAGTTGATTAATACATATGAATTTCCAACAATTCAAGAAACCCCACATGTAAAATAATCAAAACTTTAGTCTCAAGTTAAATTACATGCAAACTTCCAACAATTCAAGAAATCCCACAAGAAAAAAATCAAAAGATTTTGAGTAAAACTAAATAATACATACAAAATTCAGAGAATCCAAAAAACCCCAAATCCAAAAAACAAAGATTTAGAGTAAAGTTAAATCACATACAAAATTCAAACAGCCCCAAATCTTTTCTTGCATTTTTTTTGTCAAACCCCAAACTCTGAATTGATAATCAGATACATACACCCCCCCCCAAATATATATATATATATATATATATATATATATATATATAAACTAATCTTAGAGCATTTGCCATTATTCTGAAGAGAAGATGAAGAGGGAGACGAAAGAAAACCCTTTGATGAAGATCTGATTTAAAGAAAAATAAAGCGAAAAAGGCAATTTGAATTTGTGTTGTGAGAGGGAAAAATGGTGAATTGATTGTGTGAGTATCAGTTATCCAAGCTCCCGAACACATAGATTCCACGTGCCAAACCATCAATTAAAAAGAGCCAGAAAAATCAATAAATTTAAAAACTCCCTAGTATAATTTATGAAGCATGATGTACAATGATGTCATTCTTTAATAGTTCAAGGCTCAATGGTACCATAATACAATGCCTTTGTACAATTTCCACTGCAGTGATAGTCCTTTGTTATTGGCTTATATATAGAGGGAATATGTGATATAGAGGAACCTTTTATTATTATATTATTGTGTTAAAAATTTTGAATGGAGTTGGTTTGATGTAATGTGAATTGCTAGAGTTGGTTGGTCAAACTTTTGAATTGGCAATTTAGAAAAATAATGAGATAATGATTAGTGCAATGATGGGGTGATGATTGGAGAATGTAAATTTGTATAGGTTTATTTCAATTAAACTATGTTGATGCGCATCTCGCGATTTAAGCATTTATTCATTGTTTTAGGTACTGTTTCGTTCTATGATTTCAGTTTTTCATATAGATATATGATATGATGATTTAAGTTTTGATATATTGGTATGTGTAATTAAATATTATGGATGTTGTATTGTATGAACATTGCCAAATCTATGGCATTTGGAGTAATTTGATACTAAGCACTAAGCTTCAAATTTGGAAACTATGAGTTTGACATATGGAATGATATCACAGTATAAAGTTGAACATAAATTGGATTATTTTTCTTTCTAATAGACTACATATATAATTATTAAATACATCTGGGTTATTCTGTAATTAGTTATTCTTCAGTTCTCTATATATATAGTTGTAACCCCTTCAATATCAATAAGATAAATTATTATTAAATTATATCATGGTATCAAAGCTAGGGTTTCTTCTTTCGCCCAAACCCTAATCTCTCCTCTTTTCCGACGTGTGTGCTCCGCCGCCACCGTCTACACCACGCCGCACGGCCTCCCTCCTCCGTCGTAGGTCGGCGCCATGGACAAGGTTGTTGATCTTCTGTCAAATTTACCGTCTGGAGTAAAATTACTGCTCAGGAATCTCCACAATCTCATCCCCAAAAAATTATCTGACAACAACTACCCGGCCTGGGCACTTAACGTCCGCACCGCCCTCGCAGCCAACTTGCTGCTCGGATGGATTGACGGTGCGGAGAAGCCGCCGCCCGAGACAGCCGAGGAGGACGGCGTCATGCTCCCAAATCCCGACTACCTTTCGTGGATGATCGTAGACACTCAGATCCGAGCCTGTCTTCTCGCCGTTATTAGCCCCTCTGTGCACAAACACGCCCGGGGTTTTCTCACATCGGCTTCACTTTGGGACGCACTAGCCACAAGGTACAACTCTGTGTCCACGGCTCATATTTTTCAGTTGCGTGACAGATTGCATACTCTTCGGAAGGGAACGAAGACGATGACTCAATACCTTGATGATGTGGCCTCTATTCTGTCTGACCTAGATGCTGTGAACGAGATTATTCCTGAACGAGACGTGGTGAATGCCGTGATACGTGGTCTTCCGTCTGGCTATTCCTCTCTCAAACAGCATATTCGCCTCTCACCTGTCGAAATCACTCTGAATCAACTGTCTGGATGGCTTAATGCAGAAGAATTGAATCTAGACATGGAACACAAATTACTGCTCGGAGAAGCCAGTTCCACCCCTGGCGTCACGGCTCTTTACTCGGCTGGCAGCGGGGGCTCGGCCAGGGGTCGCGGTGACGATCGCCGTAACCAAGGGCGAGGCAGCGGCGGCGGTGACCGTCGGAACGCCGGGCAGCAAGGCAGAGGCGGGCTTCCATCGAGGGACGGCTTCCAGTCAGGCCGCGGACAGGGACGAGGAAACCAGCGGGGGCCCACATGAGATCTTTCGACGTGCCAAATTTGTGCTAAACGGGGCCATTCTGTGGCTAATTGCTGGTATCGTTATGATGACTCGCAGAATGTAAATCGCCAGTCCGGCGGATCAAGGGCGATGCATGCGTCCACAAACGCTCAATCTGGCGATTGGTATCTAGACACAGGTGCTAACACCCATGTGACGTCGGATTATTCACAACTTCAAGCTCCTCATCCGTATCATGGCTCAGAAACTATTACAGTAGGCAATGGTCAATCCCTTCCCATCACAAACACCGGCTCTAGGTATGTCTATACCCCAAATGGTAAATTTCATCTCTCAACCCTTCACCACGTCCCTTCCCTCACATCCAATCTTTTATCTGTTTATCGCTTTACTAAAGAAAATAAATGCACCCTCATTTTTAATGACACCAATTTCCAGATAGTGGACAATACCACGAACCGGGTGCGTTACACGGGCCGCTGTGAGCATGGGCTATACACTCTTCCATCCAGGTCTCCGTCTGTTGTGAGTCAAGCCATTCTCTCGTCCACCTGGCATCGCCGGCTTGGGCACCCATCATCCGCCATCACCAAATCCATTTTATCTTCCTTAGGTTTTAATTTTTCAGGGAAATTACATTGCGAGTCCTGTTCAGTGTCTAAATCTTGTCGTTTACCTTTTTCACTGTCTGAACACAAGGCCACTGCGCCATTTCAATTAATTCATTCTGATGTTTGGGGTCCAACCTCAGTTCCTTCTGTTCAAGGTTTTCGTTATTATATCTGTTTTGTTGATGATTACAGTAAATTCACTTGGCTTTATCCTCTGAAATTTAAATCCGAAGCTTATACTGTTTTTGTCAACTTTGACCGAATGGTTCAAAATCAATTTAATGCCAAAATCAAAATTTTTCGAAGTGACAATGGCAAAGAATTTGTCAACAATGCATTTGGTGTTTTTCTTCAAAGTCTAGGGGCTCTTCATCACACTTCATGTCCATATACCCCTAAACAAAATGGCGTTGCTGAGCGCAAACACCGTCACCTAATAGAAACAGTTGTTGCGCTCCTCCATGATTCCACCTTACCTGTTTCCTTTTGGGTTGATGCCCTTGCTACTGCCAACTACCTCATAAATCGCATGCCCACTCACACTCTCTCCAACTCCACTCCATATGCCCGTCTCTACAATCATCCACCCGACTACATCCATCTCCGCCCGTTTGGGTGTCTGGTTTATCCCTGGTTGCGTCCACACACTCAACATAAACTTCAACCTCGGTCCACCCCTTGTGTCTTTCTAGGCTATCATGCCACTATCAAAGGTTACAAATGTTTCGATCCTGTATCTCAGAAAACATATGTTTCCCGTCATGTTCGTTTTGTGGAGGAACAATTTCCTTACACAAGTCTTTCCTCTACTCCATACTCCCCCAATCCACTTGGCATTGTGCCATTATTTCCGTCCTTTTCACCCGCTCATGCTCCGGCTCACTCGGCACCTAACCCGGTACCCCACTACGCCACTACCCACTCGAATCAACCACCCACCCACCCGAACCCCCAAACCCCCCACCCGAACACCCAGCCGACTGCCACACAACCCACCACTTCCCTACATCATACTCCTAACACACATACAGCCACCCCATCCACCGCTGCACATCCCCGCTCCCATGGCCGCCCCACCCAACCCCCGTCCACACATCATACAACTCCACCACCCCTTCCTAATCACCCTCCACTCAACACTCACCCTATCACAACCCGAGCCAAGGCCGGTACCTTCAAACCCAAAGTCTACCACACTCAAATACCCTTTGATGCATATCCCATAACTGAGCCTACTACCTACAACCAAGCCTCCAAAAATAGTTTCTGGTGCCAAGCTATGGATGAGGAATTTCAGGCTCTGAATGAACAACGTACATGGGATTTGGTACCTCTGCCTAGTAACCGAAAGTCTATTGGGTGCAAATGGGTGTTTCGCATCAAACAAAATTCAGATGGATCTCTTTCTCGCTATTAAGCACGTCTGGTTGCAAAAGGGTATCATCAGGAGTATGGTGTGGATTATAAGGAGACCTTCAGCCCTGTTGTTAAGCAACAGACTATTCGTCTGGTCTTGTCTCTTGCTCTTCACTATGATTGGCCGCTTCATCAGTTAGACGTCAGCAATGCCTTTCTTCATGGTCATCTTGAGGAAGACATCTATATGGTTCAGCCACCGGGATATGTTAATCCCAACCGTCCTCACTATGTTTGCAAGCTTCGCAAATCACTGTATGGCCTGAAACAGGCCCCACGTGCCTGGTACACACGCCTCTCTACTTTTCTGCAGGGTCTTGGTTTTCGCACCTACCATCATGACAACAGCCTCTTCACCCTTCACTGTTCTTGAGGGACAGTCATCATTCTTATCTATGTGGATGATATTGTTATTACAGGCAGCTCATCATCACTCATCACTGAAATTACTGAGGCTATGCATCGTGACTTCAAACTTAAGGACCTCGGTCCTCTGGAGTTCTTTCTTGGCCTCGAACTCATCCGCAAATCGGGAACCATATTGATGCATCAGACAAAATATACCCTTGAACTTCTAAATCAAGCTGGAATGACAGACTGCAAACCCGCGGTCACTCCCATGGCAGTACGCCAATCCCCAGGGCCGAATACTCCCTTTGCCGATCCTACACTATATCGGAGCCTTGTCGGTGGACTTCATTATCTTGCTGTTACTCGTCCGGAAATCCAATATGCAGTCAATCGAGTCTCCCAATCAATGCATGCTCCCACAGAACAACACTTTCAGGCCTTGAAACGCATTCTGCGCTATCTTAAAGGTACTCTTCAATGTGGAATTTTATTTCAAAAGGGCTCGTTTGATATATCTATTTTTTCTGATTCGGATTGGGCTAACGACAAAGATGATCGGAAGTCCACTACTGGATATATTGTTATGATGGGACCGAATCTGATTTCCTGGTGCACCAAGAAGCAAACGCGAGTGTCCCGTTCCTCCACAGAAGCAGAATATCGTGCCATGGCTGCGGGTGTTGCTGAAGCCATGTGGTTACGATACCTTACAGATGCACTTGGCATTCCCCCGACGAAACCACAGATTTATTGTGACAATCAGTCCACTATTTGTGTTACCAAAAATCCAGTCCTTCATGATCGTATGAAGCATGTTGGGTCCGACTGTCACTTTGTTCGCGATGAGGTACTTGCAGGAACGATGGCCACGCACTATGTCCCATCTACTGACCAGCTTGCTGATATTCTCACCAAGCCTCTTCCGTTACAGCCTTTTCAGTATCTCTGCTCCAAGCTGCCCCTCGTTACCGCTGATCAGCTTGCGGGGGGATAATAGACTACATATATAATTATTAAATACATCTGGGTTATTCTGTAATTAGTTATTCTTCAGTTCTCTATATATACAGCTGTAACCCCTTCAATATCAATAAGATCAATTATTATTAAATTATATCACTTTCGAATAATACATATTTGATAGATTTAGGACGTTTGAAAGTTTTAAGGATGGAAAAGATAGTATTTTGAGGGTTTGTGATACGTGTTCGACACTCGAGGTATGTTAAAATTTTCTAGACTTCATTGAGGGATGTTTTTCTAATTAAAAATGGAATTGATAATGGGCAAGGACTAAAGATGGGGTCTCGTTGATATTACATGTGCTTGTAGCTTAATTAAGGTCTTGCTTGGACGTTTGCTTACTACCATTAAAACGGTCGTTTCATGCTATTCTTTGTTATATATTCATATAATTCTGATGACGTGTACTTTCTTTTAATAAAAATATATGTGTTCTATTAATTGATGTGATCTATCCAAGAGATGAAAGAGCATAGGCCACTGGTGTTCCCTCACCCCACCGCCCCCCCCCCCCCATATATATATATATAATTTATTTTTTAAAATCGTCAAATATTTTAAAATAAATTCACCTACACAAAAAGTATTTAGATATGAGTATAGGAATAAATAATTAGGTATTGAGCAATTGACTAAGAGACAAATCTTTGGAAAAAAAAAAAGAAAGACCAAAGGGACAAACATCTTTATTCTATCTATAATAATATTTATTTTATTTAATAATATATTTCTACTAATTATAAGTGAAGGATGAAGGACTACTAAGGGTAAAATTGTCAAAACAACCTCCATTTATTTTAAATGTTGGAACCTATCATACTATTTAGACCAACACGTGTTACACCTAGATTAAGCTGAAATTCCGACTCAATTTTGCTTTTTTATTGAGTTGCATTTGAATTGTCTTTCTCATTTTATTGTGTATATTGAAAAACGTGCACATGCATGCACGTGTAGTTTTAGGTTCAAATTTTTCAATTTGAAAATGAGCTATAGTGTCTCGGTAATTTGAAAAATTTTGTTTCGATCTATTATAAAGGTGTCTTACGGGCCGGGTTGGGTCAACCCGGAACCGGCCCTCCCATTCTACCCGGGTTCCGGGTCGGTTTCGGACCGGGTTTGGCGTTAACAGGTCCAGGCCGGGCCGGGCCAAACAGTAAAAAAATTAAAACCCACCTGAAACCGGCCCACTTAATCCAATCCGATCAAACCCACCAAAATCCGGTCAAACCCGGTTAAGAACCGGTCAAACCCGTTTAAAAAATAAATAAAAAATCCAATATACACTATATACACTCCAATATACACTATATACACTCCAATATACAATATATATTTTTAAAAAAATATATAAAGTATAAACAATTACACATATATATGTACCATTCAATATATAATTATATATGACTATACGTACTACTTTAAATAAAACATATGCTATAATAGTATAATATATATATATACACTACAATATATATATACACTAATTTATAAAGCATATACACATGTATACGTTAAATATATACTACTTTAGAAGATATATACACATATATATGCACCATTCAATATATATGTACTACTTTAAATAAAATATATATACATGTATACGTTAAACATACACGTCTATAGAAGATCCATTCACATATATACACTCTATTCTATGTATATGTAATACTTTAAATGCAATATACTATAATGTATATACATTACAATATATATTTGTATACTTATATACTAATTTATAAAACATATACACATGTATACATTAAATATACACTTCTATAGAAGATATATACACGTGTATATGCACCCTTCAATGTATATATACTACTACTTATAAAATATACTACATTATATATACATTACAATATGTATAGATATACTTATATACTAATTTATAAAACATATACACATGTATACATTAAATATACACTTCTATAGAAGATATATACACGTGTATACGCACCATTCAATGTATATATTCTACAACTTATAAAATATACTACATTATATATACATTACAATATGTATAGATATACTTATATACTAATTTATAAAACATATACACATGTATACATTAAATATACACTTCTATAGAAGATATATACACGTGTATACGCACCATTCAATGTATATATACTACTACTTATAAAATATACCACATTATATATACATTACAATATGTATAGATATACTTATATACTAATTTATAAAACATATACACATGTATACATTAAATATACACTTCTATAGAAGATATATATGCACAAATATACAAAACATATGCTACTTAATATAATAAATTAATAATATTTGGTAGTAAATTAATAATATATTAGAAGTAAGTTTTTAATTTAAAGTATAAAAGTAGAAATTCAATTTAAAATTTTAAATCGTTAAATAAAAATAAATAAAAAACAACGACTAAGGAGTGAATGAATTTGTGGAATTTTATTGATTGAAAAATGATCCAAAATTTATAATTTACATGAATGAAAAATCTATAAATTATGCATCATTTTTTCCAACTCATTCAAGTTAATATTAATGGGAACTTGCATAGGATAGTCGAAGTCAACGGGGGCAAAACCGTGCATTGGACTTGATTCTGCTGAGTTCTCCCGTGAAGTCATAATTTCTTCAAGTTTGAGGTCGTCGCTCGGCTCCAGTTCCATTCCTTGGTTTCTTCTTTCTGCTCTAATCCAATCTCTGAGGCAAACTAAAACATTCATTGCGTTGCATCCCAATGAGTGTCGGTTGTCTCCAAGCTGTTGTCGTCCCTGACTGAAGGCGATCTCTGATGCAACGGTTGACATTGGAACATTCAAGATATCTCTGGCTAATCTTGAAAGTACAGGATATTGTGATTCATTATTCCTCCACCAATCCAGCGTGTTGATTCGTCGTCTGCGATTCTCTGGTGTCGTCCGCAGATAATATTTCAGCTCTTCCCGATAAGTTGATGTGTAAGCTCTCTCATCTACACTGTTCCAACAAGTTAAATCATAAAACGAATCAGGAAAACCACTATGTGCCGACCTTTTAGAAGATGATGACTCCTCGGGAGGATAAGGAGCGACACTTGGACTGATATTTGTAGGTACGGCTGAATCAAATAAATCAACATAGTGATTATATAATTTTTCTATATAATCCTTTGCATCAGCCGTAGCCGTCCACAAATCAGGCTGTACTTGTTTAGAATCATGGTTAGTATTTATTTCTAAGTTAGCATAAATAAGAGTACTAAAGTGACACATATGATTATATTTCATGCACGGATTTAGCATAGCACCAACCAAGTAAATAGGAGGAATCGGGAAAAAATATTTTTTAAATTTCGTAAACATAGCGCCAACAGCTTCTTTATAACCTTCTTTATTTTTATATTGTTGGAGCAAACCAGAAATATCGGCTATATATGCCAAAATATTACAAACAGTAGGATAGTAAGCACCGGAAAATTCAATCGTAGCTACATAAAATTTTTCTAAAAACTTAACAAGATCACTAATTACAACCCAATCAGAATTATGTAGCATGCAATCAGCAGAATCAGCAAATGAACCACAATGTTGGTTAAAACCTAGTGTAATAGGAATTCTATATTTATAACAAGTTTTTAAAAATTCATACGTAGAATTCCATCTAGTATCAACTTCCTCAGGCATCAAAATCGGTGTAAGTCCATTTTCTTGACATTTAACTTTAAATTCTTTAATTCTCGATCTACGATTATTTCCTTGAATAAAACTAACGGCAAGACGAATTTTTTCAATATAAAGCTCAAAAAAGTCAAGACCATCTTTTACAATTAAATTATATATATGACATGCACACTTAATATGAAAAATTTCAGGGAAGGGTGGAGATAGCGTAGATTTTATTTTTGTTATAGCAGTCTTGTTGTTAGAAGCATTATCAAAAGCAATACATAAAATTTTATTTTCTATACCATAATATCCGGCAATTTTAACAATAGAATCAGCAATAAATTGTCCAGTATGTTTACGATCTTCATCATATAAAAAAGCAAGAATACGTTTTTGCATCACGAAATTACTATCCATCCAATGACAAGTAACGGTTAAATAATCATTTTTATTTATAGCACTACCAAGATCAGAAGTTAGGGACAATCTACATTGAATATTTTTTAACAATGTTGATAAATAAAAACAATATTGTGAATGGAGTCTAAAAATATCAGACCAACAAGTAGTTCTAGGAATACCATTAAACATAGGATTATAAATTTCTTGTATATAACGAATAAAAGCATCAGAAGAAGGAAAACTAAAAGACAAACAACCCACAACTACCATTTTAGCTATTTCTTCCCTGTCCCTCAATTTATTATACTTTTTCGCTACTTGACCGGTTGTTGGGTCCATTCTAGTTTGCGTTGACCCACCAACATCCCCACCACCTTTTGCAATATTTAACTCTCTTTTGTGATCTTCAGCTATATGTCTCATTAACGTACCCGTACCCCCTTTCTTACCTCCACTTCTATGCTTATATATTTGTTGACAAATATTGCACTGCACCTCAATATCTGATATACGTTCAAAAAATTGCCATGCAATACTAGTTCTTTTACGAGGTTTTGGGGCACTGGGAGGACGGGAAGGGAGATTAACTGATTCAGATCTAACGTTAGCATCTCCTACTGCGGGTGTTTCACCAATATTTTCATCATCTTCGTCTAAATTAACTGCATCTACTTCATTTTCTTCTTCTATACCGTAATTTTCCTGAGCTTCTACATAATGCATATCGTGAGCACCTACACCTATTTCTTCCTCAAAAGGTGTACCAAGCGGTACCGGAGGTGAAGTCACACGGGTATATCTATTACTTGAACTACCTATACCGCTAGTAATTCAGTTTTTACTACCACTACCGCTTCCGGGACAAAAATATTTAACACCTTTAGCAGCGAGGTTTTTTAATTTATCCATAATATAAATTAAATTAAACTTCAAATATTCAAAATACACAAATATAATAAAATTAAATATTAAACAATTAATACAATAAATAAAAATTAAATGTAAGAGATGGAACGACAATACCAAATTTTGGAAGTATCCGAAGATTGCGACTTTAGAAACTTCCGCTCGTACTTTGTAAACGAAAAATTAAAAAATTAAAGTGAACACTTTAAGAAATTAAATATATTGAATATTTGAGAATTGAGAATTGAGATTTGAGAGAGAATGAGATTTGAGAGAGTGAAAAATTGTGTGAAAAATGATTTGAAGTTGTAGGGTATTTATAGATTTATTTTGGGGATTAAAAAATATTTTTTAAAGTTTTTTTTTTTTTAATTAAATGGGTCCAAACTAGCCGTTTGGACCCAAAAACGGTAATATAGCCGTTGGGCCAACGGCTAGTTTGGCCCAAAAAATAAAAATTTCTTTTTTTTTTTTGCCGGGTCGGGCCGGTTAACCGGCGGGCCTGGACCGGGCTTGGTCCGGGTCGGGTTAACCGAGCCCATTTTAAAAAAAAAACGGCCCGGAACCCGGAACCCTAAAGCCTAGGGCTTACCGGGCCGAGTCAAACCGGGCCGGTTTAGCTAGTCGGGCCGGGCCAGCCCGGCCCGTTTGACACCCCTAATCTATTATGATTGATCTATTTTTGGGGTGTGTTTTATATTAAAGCTCTTGTTCTAGATTATTGTTCTAGCCTATTATATGAGAAGATTAGTTAGATTTTACTCCAATAATGAGCCAAATGGGGGTACTATATGAAGTAAGTGTCGCCCTTCCCATTCTTAGATACAATTTGGTAAATGGATGTGTTGAATTTTAAAATCGAGTAGATGCTATATTGCAAATCACTGATGAGAAAACTCAGGTTGAAATCACTGATCAGAAAAGTTGTCCATGATCAAACATCGTTTATGTAATATACTTAGAAGTGGCAAATATCAAGAATACCATGACATCGCTATATCACGTCGAGGCCATTGATTCTTGAATAATTATCTACTCTTCTACATAATTTATTTACTAGATTCTTACGTTCTTTTAAAAGAAAATTCCTTATCTTTTTTTCTTTATTATGAAGAAAATTTATGTTATCAAGAATGATGAATATAAGATCGGTAATATACCTGCAATGACTTAACTATTTGGCAGGAATTTCTGTTGTTATTTTCGAGTAAATTAGGCCACCTTCATCAAAGTAAAGTTGTGCATTCCTAATCTCTTCTTTAATTTTATTTACTCTTTAATTTCGTAGGTTTAATTTGATCATCAAATTTGCTCGAGGTGAAGAAAGCAGGAAAATACATTGACAATTAGAGGTAAGTTCTTGGCTTTGTTTGCTTTATAAGCTTAAGTTGTATCACATAATTGTTGTGCTTTATATTTCATGATGTACTGTATAGACCTGTATATAATCAGATGTTTGAAAACAAAAGAAACATGGGCATACCTCAGATATGTACTTAAATTAAATTAGTGACTAATTTTTAGGTTTCGACGTAAACCTAATGGGTTATTTACAATTACATAAATCATTACTTCTGGCTGTGTTTACTATTTTATTGCTTTAGAGGTGTCCGAAATAACTAAAGAAACATGTCAAAGCGTTATCTGCTGCTCGCTCATTCACCTGTCGTCCCTCAACGTTCGTGACCAATAAGCTCTCATCTTCAATTTGGTTTCTTCAGTGTTGTTGCACTTGCTACTGTTGCTTTTTAATCATTTTCTACTACTGCTGCTTAATATTTGGGGTACTCAAAGTGTTCTCATTTATTCTTTGGATTTTCTTATTCTTAAAAAATTACAAGATTATAACAAAAAGATCAACTATAAAGATAAAAGTGATCTTCGTTCACTCTAAAAATGTCCCTAAAAAAATATTATTATGTATGTGTAACCTATTTTCCATTCTAACATATTTCTTCCAAGATAAATGAGACAAAATGTTACAGCGAATATGTTGTCGTATTAAGAGGAATGGGGGTTGCTTCTTTTTATTCTTCTTCTTCTTGCTGCTACTGCTGCTGTTGTTGTTCTTGTTGTTGTCGTCGTTGTCATTGTTGTCATCTTCAAATGTGATACCCCAACAGTTTGTGGACACATGTTGGTGCTATGTAAATACTATCCAATTTGGTGATCAATAAAAGTTTGATTCCCAAATACAAAAAGAAGTGTTGAAATCTCCAAGTGAGAATGAGATGAATATTGATTAAGAAGACTTAATACTGAGTATGTGAGAATGTGCTTTGGATCTTTTCTATGAATGACAAAATTTTTTTTTGATGAAAGTACTTTAAATAGACCTTGATTGGAATACAAGTCTTGAAATCTCAATTTAAGCAAATTATTTGAGGGTTTAAAATGATTATAAATTGATGACATCATGACTGCTGAAATTACGAAGATGTTGATGTTCCCATCACTGAAGCGTTCTTCTTATTTTTTTTTTTTGATCCTTAGGGAAGGTGTCAAGGGTGGCGGTTGAGGTTGGAAGGAGAAAGAGGATAATGAGATTAATTTTTGTTTTTGTCATTTTTTTTTTCATTTTGTTTTTAATATTAAAAGCTAACTTATTCACTTTTTGGGTTCTGCTTACTTTACAGGTTGATTGCCTCATTGGAAGAGATTATTTATTAAGCGCAATATTATCTTGATAAAAATATTGTACTATTGTGAAATCTAGATTCTTGGTGCTCATCACAACTTATTTTCTACTTATGCCTCGAAAACTTTGATTCTGTACAACTTTTACTTTTTTCATTAGATGTCCCCTTAATAGTGAGTTCTTCCGACATAGCTGATGATATTTCAGATTTCTATTTGATATTTAGTGAGACTAATGACTAATATGGTGAATTCTAGGTTATATAAAAATATTCAGACTACGTCGATAAGTTCAATTGGGAAAACTTGTTGGGTTCATAGTAATGAAAGGGTGTGAATGGAAATGTTAATACATGCAGGAACCCGTGAACAGTTGCACTGTTTTGCGTGAACAGTGCACTGCTTCACGAACTGATGCGTGAACAGTGACTGTTTCGCGTGAACAGTAGCACTGTTACGTGAACAGTAGCACTGTTACGTGAACAGTAACACTGTTTCGCGTGAACAGTGCACTGCTTCACGAACTGCTGCAACACTGTTTCAGAAAAATACTGCATTATTTTAACTGAATAGACATGCATGTTCAGGAAGAGTCACACACCTCTATTATGAACCAATGCCACCTTTTCAAAAAGGCATCTAGTGGCTATATAAACCTGGTTTCATCCACAGGTTTATGATATAGAAAACTGAAATTTTCAGACTACAAACTTCTTCTTCTTGTCTTAAAAATACTCTTAAGTGTGATCATTCAAACCGTGACTGTGTTCGAAGAATCCGCCTATTTGAGGTACCGCTATAGTTGGATTGAAGGCCATTTTATCCTGGGAGGAAAATTCCACAACCTCGGGTACAGTGAGGGGAATTATTTCCTTAAGGAAAGTCCGTGAATTCGGACGACTTGGTCTTAACAACATTTCTGTTTTCATCTAATTTTTCTGGAAAAACACACTTCTTTGAAAGATCTTTTATGATCTTGTGTTGAGGGTGTTACACAACTTCATAAGAGTTCTTGTTTTGTACTTGAACTAGTGTTGAAGTAGTTATTCTATATTATACAGATTCTACGTACCCGTACTGTCGGAAGAATAACAATCTTAAGGAAATAAACTACAGAATCTGTATAACTTGTTTTTGGAGATTAAAGCTTATGCTTTCTACTCCGTTTGAATTTAACTTGTGATTAGAAGACATAAAATCTTCATCAAAAGTTGAAGTTCACTCGATTGACGATTTGAAGTTATAAAAACTTCGTCGTTAATTAGAAACAAGAAGGAAAAGTTGTAAAGTTATTTAACTTTATTAAAAAGTATTCTGAAAAAATAC
Source organism: Capsicum baccatum var. pendulum (assembly GCA_030864225.1). NCBI lineage: Eukaryota > Viridiplantae > Streptophyta > Magnoliopsida > Solanales > Solanaceae > Capsicum > Capsicum baccatum. The sequence goes on along the minus strand of CM061557.1, from coordinate 68,800,517 downwards.
TAATTTTTCTGTCTTGTGGTGACGAGAAAAATGACAACTGAAAGTCAAATTATGAGTGCGACAACGTCTATGGGGGCAACTAATATTGCCACATCTAGTCGCACAACTGCTCCGCCATCGATGGCCCCGGCGGAGAAGCCCAAAAAATTTTCTGGCATCGACTTCAAGTGGTTGCAACAATAGATGTTCTTTTACCTCACCACGTTATGTCTACAAAGGTTCACTAGCGAAGATGCTCCCGAGGTACCCGAGGGAACCTCGGACAAGGATCGCTTCGTCATTGTAGAAGCTTGGAAACATTCAGATTTCCTTTGCAGGAACTATATTCTGAGTGGTCTCCAAGATGACCTCTATAATGTCTATAGTGGAACTAAGACATCAAAAGAACTGTGGGAGGCACTTGAACGGAAATATAAAATGGAAGATGCGGGAATTAAGAAATTCCTTGTTGCACGATTCCTGGACTTCAAAATGATTGATAGCAAATTTGTTGTCTCTCAAGTACAGGAGTTGCAAGTCATCATACATGATCTCCTAGCAGAAGGTATAATTTTGAAAAATACCTTAGTTGAACAAATTAAAAATGTTCATAATACTCACATAAACTGTTTTGTAGGTTTAATTGTGAATGATGCTTTCCAAGTAGCAGCAATAGTTGAGAAGCTACCACCTTTGTGGAAAGACTTCAAAAACTACTTAAAGCATAAGCGCAAGGAGATGACCGTTGAAGATCTTATTGTCCAACTTCGTATTGAAGAAGACAATAAAGCTGTCGAAAGAAGGTCAAAGGGAAACTCTACAATGAATGGAGCACATATTGTAGAAGATGGCCAAAACAACTCGAAGAAAAGAAAGAATGTTGAACATGGAAGCAATCATCCCAAGAAAAAGTTTAAGGGAAAGTTCTTCAACTGTGGAAAAGTTGGCCACAAATCAACAGACTGTCGAGCCCCGAAAAAAGGGAAGAAAAAGGACCAAGCAAATCTGATTGAGTCCAACAAGGATTATGACGACCTGTGTGCTATGTTCACGGAATGCAACATGATCGGCAATCCACGCGCTTGGTGGATGGATTCAGGGGCCACACGCCATGTCTGCGCAAGCAAAGAGTTGTTCTCGACATATGCTCCAGCTCAAGCGGAAGAAACAATTTACATGGCCAACTCCGCGACTGCTAAGGTGGAGGGAATAGGAAAAGTTTTCCTAAAGATGACATCTGGAAAAGTTTTGACACTGAATAATGTGTTATATGTTCCGGAGTTACGTAGGAACTTAATTTCTGTTTCACTCCTAGATAAAAATGGTTTCAAATGTGTAACCGTTTCTGGAAAAATAGTAGTTAGCAAAGAAGAAATGTATGTAGGAAAAGGCTATCTCGAGGAAGGCCTTTATAAGATGAATGTAATGAATGTTGAAATGAATAAAAATTCAAATTCTTCTTACTTTCTTGAGTCTTATAATTTATGGCATGAACGTTTAGGCCATGTTAATTACAAAACGTTACGAAAACTGATTAACTTAGAAGTTTTGCCAAATTTTGAGTGCAATAAATCTAAGTGTCAAACGTGTGTAGAATCAAAGTATGCTAAGCATCCTTATAAGTCTGTTGAAAGGAATTCCAATCCCTTAGACTTAATACACACTGACATTTGTGATATGAAGTCAACACCATCACGTGGTGGAAAAAAGTATTTCATAACTTTTATTGACGATTGCACTAGATATTGTTATGTCTACTTGCTAAATAGTAAGGATGAAGCAATAGATGCGTTTAGGCAATATAAAACTGAAGTTGAAAATCAGTTAGACAAAAGGATCAAAATGATAAAAAGTGACAGGGGCGGAGAATATGAATCTCCCTTTGCGCAAATATGTGTAGAGAATGGAATAATCCATCAAACTACGGCCCCGTATTCACCTCAATCTAATGGAATTGCGGAAAGGAAAAACCGAACTTTGAAGGAAATGATGAATGCCTTACTAATAAGTTCTGGTTTACCGCAAAACTTGTGGGGGGAGGCTATCCTTACGGCCAATCGTATACTCAATAGAGTTCCCCATAGTAAGACACAATCAATTTCTTACGAAAAATGGAAAGAAAGGAAACCCAACTTGAAATATTTCAAAGTGTGGGGGTGTCTAGCAAAGGTTCAAGTTCCTATACCTAAAAGGGTTAAGATAGGACCTAAAACGGTGGACTGTGTGTTCATAAGATATGCTAAAAGCAGTAAAGCATGTCGATTTTTGGTTCATAAATCCAAACATTCGGATATAAATGAAAATACGGTAATTGAATCAGATAATGCTGAATTCTTTGAAAACATTTATCCGTATAAAACTAGACATGAACAGTCTAGTGGAGGATCTAAACGACCCCGAGATGAACCAAGTGAGAATGTACATAATGAAGAAAATCCAAGACATAGTACACGTCAAAGAATGTCAACTTCGTTTGGATCGGATTTTGTAACATTTCTCTTAGAAAATGAGCCTCGAACGTTTAAAGAAGCGATGTCGTCATCAGACTCATCCTTTTGGAAAGAAGAAGTCAATAGTGAGATTGATTCAATCTTAAGTAACCATACGTGGGAATTGGTTGATCTTCCTCAAGGAAATAAACCTTTAGGTTCTAAATGGATCTTCAAAAGAAAAATGAAAACGGATGGTACTATTGACAAATACAAGGCAAGACTTGTAGTAAAAGGCTTTAACCAAAAAGAAGGTCTTGATTACTTTGATACATACTCGCCAGTGACAAGGATAACCTCAATTCGAATGTTAATTACCTTGGCGGCAGTATATGATCTTCAAATCCATCAAATGGATGTGAAAACCGCATTCCTAAATTGAGTATTGGAGGAAGAAATCTACATGGAACAACCTGAGGGTTTTGTGGTTCCAGGAAAAGAAAATAAGGTGTGTAAACTTGTTAAGTCACTTTATGGACTAAAACAAGCACCTAAGCAATGGCATGCAAAGTTTGACCAAACCATGTTGGCAAACGGATTCAAGATAAATAAATGTGATAAATGTGTATATATTAAGGACTCACCAAATCACCAAGTCATTGTATGTTTATATGTGGATGATATGTTGATCATCAGTAGAGACATTTGTGACATAAATGCAACCAAACGAATGCTCGAGAGCAAGTTTGATATGAAAGACCTCGGAGTTGCAGATGTGATCTTAGGTATAAGAATCCATCGAACTCCACAAGGGTTAGCACTATCACAGTCTCATTATATCGAAAAGGTACTTGACAAGTTCAAGTATATGGAATTCGATATTGCCAAGACTCCATTGGATGCGAACTTTGCACTTCGGAAAAATGAAAGTGAAAGTGATTCTCAATTACAGTACGCAAGAGTATTGGGATGTTTAATGTATATAATGAACTGTACACGACCAGACATAGCATGCACTATCAGTAAATTGAGTCGGTACATGAGTAATCCCAACAAAACTCACTGGATGGCAATGAAAAGAGTTTTGGGTTATCTTAAATACACTCAAGACTATGCTTTGCATTATAATAAATATCCCGCGGTACTTGAAGGATATAGTGATGCAAATTAGATCACCGGATCGAACGAAGTAAAATCCACAAGTGGATATGTATTTACTATCGGTGGGGGAGCAGTTTCTTGGAAATCATCGAAACAGACTTGTATCGCTCGCTCTATAATGGAATCTCAATTTATCACTTTAGATAAAGCCGGTGAAGAAGCAGAATAGCTCCGGAATTTCTTAGAAGATATTCCTTATTGGCCCAAGCCAGTGGCACCAGTATGTATACACTGTGATAGCCAAGCGGCAATAGGTAGGGCAGGGAGCATGATGTACAACGGTAAGTCTCGTCACATACGTCGAAGACATAATACCGTTAGAGAACTTCTCTCTAGTGGAAGTATCACTATAGACTATGTAAAGTCAAAGGATAATATGTCGGATCCACTTACAAAAGGCCTATCTAGAGAAGGAGTAGAAAGGACATCCAAGGGAATGGGTTTAAGGCCTAGGACAAGTTAGCATGGCGGTAACTCTACCTAGCAGACTGGAGATCCCAAGAGCTAGGTTCAAGGAGATCAAACAAAGTTATGTCTGACAGGTTCAACATTGTCATTTACCCAACCCATTCTCATGATGTAGACAATGTATAGTAAACAAGGATAAGACTCAAGGTGAAAAGTCTTTTAATGATTATCTAAATTTGGCAGATTTGACCAAATAGTTCAATCTAAAGGATTGAAACGTTTAGAAATCACCTATGTAAGGACGAAGTGGAATCCGCTTCAAAGAGAATGTTAGTAAAGGCCTATTCTCTAAGCTCTCATGAAAACCGGGACTTGTTCATGGCTGAAAAGAACAAAACCGTAAGAACCATAAACGGTAAAAGGCTGGTTGTGTGACATATGTTGTCTAGGTGTACATTAAAGCTCGACGGTTCAAAGATATCAAATCTACCGATTGACCGAGTGCATCCGATACATGTTCAATACGGAAAGTTCAAAGGGAAACCCACTTATCCATATGCAATCAGTCTTTGCTTGATGATCACATACTGTTCATAAACGTTTTACGAAAAATAGCCATTCCCATACATGTGGGGGATTGTTGGGTTCATAGTAATGAAAGGGTACGAATGGAAATGTTAATACATGCAGGAACCCGTGAACAGTTGCACTGTTTCGCGTGAACAGTGCACTGCTTCACGAACTGATGCATGAACAGTGACTGTTTCGCGTGAACAGTAGCACTATTACGTGAACAGTAACACTGTTTCGCGTGAACAGTGCACTGCTTCACGAACTGCTGCAACACTGTTTTAGAAAAATACTGCATTGTTTTAACTGAATAGACATGCATGTTCAGGAAGAGTCACACACCTCTATTATGAACCAATGCCACCTTTTCAAAAAGGCATCTAGTGGCTATATAAACCTGGTTTCATCCACAGGTTTATGATATAGAAAACTGAAATTTTCAGGCTACAAACTTCTTCTTCTTGTCTTAAAAATACTCTTAAGTGTGATCATTCAAACCGTGACTGTGTTCGAAGAATCCGCCTATTTGAGGTACCGCTATAGTCAGATTGAAGGCCATTTTATCCTGGGTGGAAAATTCCACAACCTCGGGTACAGTGAGGGGAATTATTTCCTTAAGGGTTCTTGAACTCCATGGGTAAAAAGGGCTCATGAATGAACATCACACATACATCTCTAGATGATTTCGTAAAGATTCTTGAGAATTTCTTAAGATTCGAAGCTTGAATTCCTTGATTACTTGAGAATAGGTTAGGGTTTGTTCTTGAGGGAAGGGAGGCTTCTCTTGAGTGAATTTGTGATAGAAAGAGCAAATAATGCTCTTTAGGGAGTTAAATATCGTGTTATGGACTGATTATATGAAGGTAGATGACCCAAATGCCTTTAATTAATGAGGAACAAAAAGTTGGATATAGAAGAGCACACCGCAGCCCCTAGTGCGGTGCACTAGAGGGGGCATCGCAGGCTCATCCTGGTGCTGCTACTATTTTGGTGATCCAAACATACCCCGACACTCATCGAAAAATTCTAAAACTCACCCGAGATGTACTTTGAACAACCACGATCATGCATCAACTTAAAAATCAATGTTTTAAGGTCAGAAAGATTAAAAATAAAATCATCAATGAGGTCTTAGAAATGACTAAGTCCTCAACACTTTGCCAAAATTTTAAGCTTTTGCACCCCTCACCCCCTTAATATAAAATTGAGAGATGAAACGAGCTAAGACTTTTATGGGGTATTACACGAAATTATATGTGTCACTTAAATTGGAATAGATGGAAAAGTATTATAAATCATAATAATTAAAAGATTAAATTATTTTAAAATATAATTGGCCATTAATGCCACAAAAGATTGGACAAGGAAATTATTATTAGTTACAACAGTTAACAACTTAAAATAGTAAATTACAATGCCAAAAAAGTATTATAAATCACAATAACTAACAACTTAAAATAGTAAATTACAATGTCAAAAAAGTATTATAAATCACAATAGCTAATAGAATAAAATATCTAAAAAATATATATATTAAAATTATAATTGATTATCTAAATTTTATTTGTGTCACATAAATCGAGACAAAAATATCTATATTGTTAGTACTATATAGAATTGCGATAAAGCAAGCACTTCTTTGTCAACGTATCTGTTTGCTCCGAAATTTTACTATATCACCTCTAATTAATTATTATATGTCATTTATGTATTAAAAAATTAAAAATATTTAATAAAAAATAAAAAACACATGCCTGCTTCAGCTGCTTTAGCAGCGGTTTTTGGTTGAAATTTCAGTAGGGTTGATCCGACGATACATCTCCAACAACCAATTTAATCAACAAAATTCTCTGGAATCAGAAGCAGACAGAGTGCCCCAGTGGCATCTAAACTTTAGAATTTTAGCTACTCGCTACAGTTTAATTACTCTCGATAATTTAGTTTCCTTGTATTATTCTGTCCACTCTACATTTCTTGATTATTTTAGTTTTTGATTTCCTGTAATTACCTTTAATTAATGGTATTGACTTTTTCTTTCTTATTTTATCTACTCTGTGTGGGCCTTAGTTTCCTGTTGTTGCTTTGTATTCCCGGTGGTTGTTTTGTTACTATCGGTATTTATATTCTCGTGGTGTAGTTGTTTATATTTGCTTAGTGTAGTGGTTATGGTTTTTGATGGTAAACTAGGGTTATGCGCAAGGGGGTTGGGGTGGATGGTTGTGCTTGGTGTGAGGGACGAGAGTAGAGCAAGTGCGGGAGAGGGTAAGGTCTGGCGTTAAGGGCGGTAGAGGAAGACGTGTCGCTAGAGTTGATAGGCTGAGGGTTGGGTCTTGGAATATAGGGATTCTTCAGGGAAAGTCCATAGAGCTGGTGAAGATTCTTAGAAAGAGGAGGATCAATATTGCGTGGGTCCAGGAGACTAAGTGGGTAGGGTCTAAGGCTAGAGATGTGGATGGTTATAAGCTTTGGTACTCAGGAAGTAAGAGGCATAGGAATGGAGTTGGAATCCTAGTAGATGAAGAGCTTAGAGGGCAGGTAGTGGGTGTTAAGAGGATTAGTGATAAGTTGATGACTAGTAAGTTGGTCTTTGAAGGGTTTACCCTGAACATGTGTAGTGTGTATGCGCCGCAGGAGGGCTTGGATGGGGAGGAGAAGATGTGGTTTTGGGAGGAATTGGATGAGGTGGTGTGAGGCATGCCTAGCTCTGAGAAGATTATTATAGAAGGGGATTTCAATGGGCACATCGGGATGTTATTGGGAGGCTTTGGTGATGTGCATGGTGGTTTTGGTTTTGGTGAGAGAAATAAGGAGAAAACTACTCTATTCGAGTTTGCGAAGTCCTTTGGACTGGTGGTGGTGAATTCGAGCTTCCCAAAGAAGGACGATCACCTGATCACCTTCCAAAGTATGATAGCCAAGACCTAAATTGACTTTTTGCGGCTTAGGAAAGGGGATAAGGTGTTGTGTAAGGACTGTAAAGTCATTCTGAGTGAGAATATTTTGACCCAACATAGGTTCTTGGTGATGGACTTGGGTATAAGGAAGGACAATAGGAATAGGGGTATAGAGGGTCGACCAAGAATTAAGTGGGGTGGCTTGATGCTAGTAAATACACGGAAGATAGGGGAGAAGTTGGCGGGTATAGAGGTGTGGGAGTGTAGGGGAGACGTAGATGGTATGTGGGATAGGGTGGCTTGGTGCATTAAGAAGACTACTAGGGAGGTGTTGGATGTGTCTAGGGGCCAGGCCGGTCACCATCGGGGGGATTGGTGGTGGAATGAAGAAGTTAAGAAGAAAGTGGGGACTGAGAAGGGGGCGTATGCTAAGTTGGTTGAGAGTAAGGATGAAGAAAATAAGCGGATAAATAGGGAGGAGTACAAGTTAGTAAAGAAGGAGACTAAGCTAGAAGTTACGACTGCTAAGATGGTAGCGTTTGAGAGCTTGTATGTGGGGTTAGAGGAGAAAAAGAGGGAAAAAAGGTTGTTTAGGTTGGCTAAGGCAAGGGAGAGGAAGGGATGTGACCTCGACCATATAAAGTGTATTAAGGCAGAGGATGGTAGAGTGTTAGTGGAGGATTCTCACATTAAGAAAAGATGGCAGTCGTATTTCCATAGGCTCTTAAATGATGAAGGGGATAGAGTAATTGTGTTAGGTGAGCTGGAGCAATCAGACGAGTGTCGTGATTTTAGGTATTATAGACATTTTAAGGTGGAGAAGTTCAGAGAGGCTGTTCGAAGGATGCGAAGAGGTAGGGCGATGGGGCCTGATGAGATTCCCATAGATTATTAGAAGTTTGCTGGTGAGGCTGGTTTGAGATGGTTGACTGATTTATTTAACGGCATTTTTAAGTCACCAAAAATGCTCGAGGACTGACGATGAAGTACCATGATACCTCTGTATATGAATAAGGGTAACATTCAAAGTTGCAACAACTATAGGGGTATTAAGTTATTGAGTCATACTCTGAAGATTTAGGAGAGAGTGGTTGAGTTGAGGTTGAGAAGGGCAGTGTCTATTTCAGAGAACCAATTTGGCTTTATGCCCAGGCGCTCGATGACAGAGATAATTCACCTGGTGTGGATACTGGTGGAACAGTACAGGGAAAGGAAGAAGGACATGCATATGGTGTTTATTGGCTTGGAGAAATCATATGACAAAGTCCCTAGGGAAGTCCTTTGGAGATGCTTGGAGGTGAGTGGTGTCCCGGTGATGTATATAAGAGAAATCAAGGATATGTATGATAGAGCTAAGACCCAGGTGAGGACGATGGAAGGTGATTCAGAACATTTTCATGTCTTGACAGGGTTGCATCAGGGATCTATTCTTAGCGCATTTTTGTTTGCTTTGGTGATGGATGTGTTGACGCGACATTTCCAAGGAGAGGTGCCCTGGTGTATGCTTTTTACAGATGATGTGGTTTTGATTGATGAGACTCAGAGGGGGTGTGAATGATAAATTAGAGGTGTGGAGATAGATCCTTGAGTCTAAAGGGATCAAGTTGAGTAGGAGCAAGATCGAATATTTGGAATATAAGTTTAATGGATTGAGGAAGGAAGACGAGGTGGTAGAAAGGTTGGATTCTCAGGAGGTTTGTAAGAAGGATAGTTTTAAGTTTCTTAGGTCAATGATCCAGGGGAATAGCGAGATCGATGAGGAAGTCTCTCACCGTATTGGGGCTGGATGGATGAAGTGAAAGCTCGCCTCGGGGGTGTTGTGTGATAATAAGGTACCCCTGAAGCTTAAAGGAAAATTCTACAGGGTGGCAGTCCGTCCGACCATGTTGTATGGCGCGGAGTGTTGGCCAGTAAAGAACTCTCACATCTAAAATGTAAAGGTGGCGGAAATGAGAATGTTGCATTGGATGCGTGGACTTACTAAGGGTGATAGAGTTCGAAATGAGATTATTTGGGAGAAGGTGGGAGTGACTTTGATGGAGGATAAGATACGGGAAGGAAAATTGAGATGGTTTGGGCATGTGATGAGGAGGGGCACAGATGCACCGGTTCGTAGGTGTGAGAGGCTTGCTTTGGATGACTTTAGGAGGGGTAGAGGTAGGCCAAAGAAATACTAGAGAGAGGTGATTAGGTGGGATATGGAGCAGTTATAGCTTACTTAGGACATGACCCGAGACAGAAAAATATGGAGGACGCATATTAGGTTAGAAGGTTAGCGACAAGTTGGGTAGGTAGGGTAGGGCTTTACTTGGTGAGTGTATTATGCCTGTTTTGCTACCTTGTTGCATGTTGTATTACGATTGCTTACTCTTCTTTGTTTACTATTCCTCTGTTCACTATTCTCTTTTAATTTGCGTATTTATGTATTGTCACCTTTTTGTTTGGAGTTGATTACTATTCCCTATCTTGAGCCGGGGGTCTATCAAAAACAACCTTGCTACTTCTCCGGAGGTAGAGTTATGGACTGTGTAAATCTTACCCTCCGCAGACCTCACTATGTGGGAATAAACTGGGTTTGTTGTTGTTGTTTTTCACAACTACTTTTTATAGTAATTTTTTTATATTACTTCGAATAAGTTATTATGAGTAATTTAAGACATGCTCGTTCGCTACTTCAACCATGATTTTTGGTTGACTGTTGAAATTATATGCGTCACTAAAATTGGAATAGAAACAAAAGTATTATAAATCACAATAATTAAAAACTTAAATTATTTTTAAAATATAATTGACAATCAATGTCACAAAACTTTAAACAAGAACAATATTATTAATTATAATAGCTAAAAACTTAAATAGTAAATTACAATGCCAAAAAGTATTATAGATTATAATAGCTAACAACTTTATAATAGTTAACAACTTAAAATATCTAAAAACATATTAAAAATATAATTAGTTATCTAAATTTTATTTGCATCACATAAATTGAAGGAAAAAATAATATATATTAGGTCTGTGCTAGCACAGGCCCTTCGATATCAAGTTTAAATAAAAGCAAAAGAATTAAGACCAAAAATAGAGTATATAAATGCAGAAAACAAGGAGGCACAATTTAAGGTAGAAAAGGTAGGCGTCGATTTTTTATAAAGGGGGCACCGAGCGTAATTGGTTTACGGCGCCTGGACATTTTTAAAGTTACTAAAAGAGCGGGTATTGGAATGTAAATATTTTAGATTTTTGCTCTATTTTGTTTATTTTTTCCTAAATAAATTTCAACATTATCTTAGACAATGATGTATGTTTAGTTGATCAAGAGTATCTGAATTTGTTGTATTACCATGATAAGTACTAAAACCTAAAGGGAAAAAGAATAAATACCTTCCTGGACTTGTCGCTACAATTTAATTTAGCACTTTGATTTTATCGATAATTATTTACCTCATTAAACAATTTTGCGTTAATTATATTACTCCCTTAACGGCTGATGTGACCAAAAAAATAAAAATAAAGTAAAGTACATTTTAATTTTAAAAAGTAAAAAAATTAAATAAGTGGACCCACCTTTAAATTTTCAGGCATTAATCTTTCTTCTTCCTCACAACCCACCACACCCTCTCTTCTTCTTCCTCACATCCCACCACCCCTTTCTCCCCTTTTTCCATTTTTATTCACCACCACCATCAACATATCCAACAAAATGTACATCGAAAATATTTTTTCATTGAATTTCTATAATAAGTTCAGCTTTTCATAAAAAATTCTTTAAGAGAATTCAATTTATTCCATCACAATCAATTTTCCTCAATAACAAAACTAATTTCAAATTTATTGGATTCTTGTTTTGATGAACAAATTGAAAATACTCATATGAAAATCACTGAAAAATTTGTATCGAGATTGAATTGAAGAAGAAAATCGCAAAAAGAAAATCAAATCCAACAAAATTTATCTAAAAATATGACAATCGAATTTGACAAAAAAATTCAATATATTTTCTATTTCTAATTCCTTTACCCTCGAAGTAAAATTCTTTGGCATTACAATTATAATTTTTCAAAAATCAAATTTAAAAGATTTGGGTCTAGAATTAAAAATAAAAAAAAGAAAGAGTTGAAGAAGAAAAAAGGAGGGGGGGGGGGGGGGGAGGGAGTGTTTCAGATTGTCACAAAAGAAGGATTTTGGTTGGGGGAGGGAGTGTTTGCAGATTGACACAAAAGAAGGGTTTTGGGTTGGGGGAGGGGGGCTGAACAAAGAGAAATAGGGTGAGAGGAGGAGCGGGAGGGGGGGGGGACTTTTCTTTTTAATTTATCTATAATCTATCTACCTATCTATCTATCTATCTATCTATCTATCTATCTATCTATCTATATATATATATATATATAATATTAAAAGTGTGAAGACTCTTAGAAAAGTGATTTGAACTTTTTGCCCTTCATTAAAACTCTTTGCAATAGAAAAAATAGTTTTTTCATACTTTTTTCTTTAATTTATAATATTAAATATTGACTATAATAAATATATAAAATAAATTAAATTTAGAAGGTTTTCTACTTGTAACTGAATTCTTAAACTTATGGTAATGTTTCGGTGTGTGCGTGACTTTTTTCCCCAAAAATAAAAACCATCAGTTGACTTTTTCAAATAATTAGTTTTTGCTTTTTGTATTTGCTTACAATAGTATACTTTTCCAAAAAGAAAAAAGTTTTGTTTTTGTATTTGGTTACAATACTGTACTTTTCAAAAAAAAAAAAGTTTTGTTTTTGTTAAGATTTAGTTTTGTAACTTTTTGTCATTCATTAAAACTCTGTGCAATATATAAAATAGTTTTTTTAATATTTTTTTAATTTATAATATTAAATATTGACTATGATGAATATATAAAAAAATAAATTCAAAAGGTTATGTACTTATAATTGAATTCCTAAATTTATGGTAATATTTTGTTGTGTGCTTGACTTTTTTTCCAAAAAAAAAAAAAAACAATCGGTTGACTTTTCAAAAATAACATGTTTTTGTTTTTGTATTTGGCCATACTATTTCAACGTGTCATTTCTCTTAGTTGATAGATTTACATATTATATATGAATTATTCATAATCAATAATTTCAAATGGATTCACTCCTTCTGATAATTTTTCATGTTTTCTCTTTCAAAAGAAAATTTCTGGTCAAAAAATTGGATGAAACAAGCTTGTTGTTGTTGAATGAAATAGCCAGAAAAATTTAAGGTTTATCTCCCTCTTTCTTTCTTTTTTTGTTTAGATTAAAATTTTGTGGAACCTTTTATTATAAGAACAACACAAAGCTATTTTCATGTAATTATGTTCATCTGCATATTAATTGTTTATAGAGAAGCAACTTTACGGTTTCTAAGCTTAACAAACTATCTTGTAGAGCTCAGCTCAACAAGACAATGACAGGCTCGGGTTTAAGTGAACAAAACTGGTGTTTCTAATGTATTTTTAGCCCATTCACATTGTTCAATAGATATTTTCATATTAATTGGGATTGAAGTATTACGCAGAGGGGAATCTAAGATTTATATGTAAGTGGAAACCTAATTACATAGAATCTCATTTATTTGTATTTGATGAAGGTCTTAATCTTAATCATTCAAATTTCTATTTAGCTATTGCAATCAAAACTTTTGACTGAAAACGACAAGTATGAGAAGAAGGTGTACGTCTTGACAAGATACCTCGACGACAAGATTGCTACCCTTCACCTTAGAGATCTCCAGATCCAAGTTTACCAAACTTTTCAAAGATCAAGCTGACTACATTAGCATATCAGTTGTGTGTCCTTACAAGCCTGCTCATTATAGGTACTGAGCGAAGAGAAATTCACAGTGGCTAATTTTGTTTTACTTGATATATTAATTTATGTATTGGAGTTTTTCTTCAAATATTTCGTATGTTGTATATCATTGATCAAATTATAAACACAAAGGTATGTTAGTAATGTGTGAAAAGTAGGGCTGCATTTAGATAATGTCTAGAAAAGGATGAACATTGAGAATGCAATCATAGTAGTAAACCAAAATATATTATAAGGATATATGAAGTTATTCTTTCTCTTTTTTTTTCTGTTTTTTTTCTTTAAAACTTATGGAGTAATCATATGTGTGTTTTTCTTTTGGTTTAAATTTTACAAGGATTAAACTATTTTTATTTTATACCATTAAAAAAGAGTACATTTCATGAAATATATGAGTCCTAAAATATATGACTTGTAAAATAGATATATATAAAGAAATTAAGAATCCTAAAATATATGGAGCACAACCCATAATTTGAACCAGCTCTTACTACTTACATAAAGCAACATCTTGGGCATTATTACATTTCACAACAACAGTCCTACATGTAATTAATTTAACTTCTTTCATAAATTAGTTCTATTATTTATCTATTTCAAATTAAAAATAAACTATACTCCAATATTGCTTTAGTTATATCCTTCCATTCTTATTTTTTACTTTTATTGGTATAAGTTGAAATACGTTGCACTTTTATCATAATGAAATATATGTAATAATTTTACTCTCGTGTTTTTTCTATTCTAGGAAGAGGTATGGTTGTAATTAGCAATTTGAGTTCACAATTCCTAACTATTTTTATTTTACTTGAACTAAATTTTATAATCAAATACCTCGACAACTTCTTACCCTTCATTAAAAGACTCTTCTTTAGACAAAATTATCTTTCCACTATTTTTTTTTAAAATTTATTATTAAATTGTTTTTATTATATTAAATAGATTTTCTAAAATATATGATAGGAGAATTAATTAATATTTTCCTTTCTACTAGACTTCCTAAAATATACGAGACTTCTAAAATATATGAGAGGAGAATTAACTAATATTTTTCTTTCTACTGTTCAATTAGAAAAATACTCCTAAAATAGGAATCTATTATGGAAATACTTCTATAAATATTGAGATGTACGTTAAACTAGAGAACAAATCGATTTGCCTATTGGGAGAATATGATTGATGCTCATTTAACTTGATTCGATTGCATGTCTAGATGGTGGATGTGTGATTTTCTAACCCTCAACTTATTCATTATTTTTCTCAGCATATAGAATTCAACATGTGTATATATGTATATCTTCTTTGTTTTCATTCAAAATCATTCTCTAGAGTGAAATTTTCGATCAAACAAGAACTAGTTGGATCAAAATGTGTGATCACTATTATATTTTTTTATATAGTTTACAGGTCGTAAATGAATGTCAGTTGACTTTGGAGAATTTCTTGTGTAAAAGTTAGGTTTAATTGTATTGTTTTGATATCTTTATTATCTTATTATTTTATTTTAATTTATAGATATTAGATGAATGTGGGTCGACTTTGAAATTTTTTGTAGGTAAAGGTTAGGTTTAATTGTATTATCATAATATCTCTATTAGTTTGATATTTTGTGGTAGTTTATAGTTCGTAGATGAATCTCGATCGGCTTTGAGAATTTTTGTGTGTAAAATTTAAGTTTAATTGTATTATTTTGATATCACCTTTATCGTATTATTTTGTTGCAGTTTACAGGTGATGTTGGGCGTATTTACACGGCCGAACACCATGATTTACCTATATTTTAGGCTAAGTTTAGAGGAAAAAATATATAATTCCTGCACTTTTAGTCCATTTTCCTGTAAGTGAGCTAACCAACGTGATTAGCATGTTTTCAGGTATTAATGATGAAGATTTCAGCACTTTGTGGAATCTTGGACAGCAAAGGAAAACTTCACTTAAGAAGGAAGGCAACTTTTGGAAGCTGGTCGACTAAATGTGACGCATCGAAAAGTTGTCCTGGGCTAAAGCAGAATTTCTTAATACTTAGGGGTGCAGCAGTAACCTAGTAGTTCTAGGACAAAGATGTTATAAAAACCCTATTTGCTGAATTTTTCAGCATCGATTCGGATTATCATTAGTTTTCTTTCATACGTCACTTTTAGTAGAATTCACGTTACAAAATCTGTAAGTCCAAGACAAAGAAAGGCCGGCAAACACTTGATCAACGAAAGGAGTAAAAACGTCCAACCCTAGTTGACGTTAACATCATCCATTGCGAAGATTATTCTAGGTTGTGGTATGATGATTATATCTATTGTGAGCTCCGTTGTAATCATGAGTAGCTAAACTTCTCTGTTAGGGTTATGGAAGCCTTATGAGATTTTATCTATTACTATGAGTTTGTGAATTCTTGATATGTATGCTACTTATATTATTAATCTCTTCATCTTAATTGAATTCTTGTGGTTTCAAACATATAGAATACGCCAATATAGCATTAACTTGTTCGAGAGAAAAGTTACATGTCTGGAAAAGAGAGTGTGACAAGGAAATAGGCCTACCAACCCCTGTTTACACGTTAGTGCCGTAACTGGATTAACCTCTTGGAGAGTTTGTACCGTTAGCTGCACTTTAAGCTCGAGAGAGTTAAAGTGAAATAATTCTGGATGGTCGAGAGACACTAGGATTTACCATTAGAATACGAATCTCTATAAGTGCATGCATGTCTGAATTCTGTATAACTCATAATTAATAGATACGTAGAACTCATAAGGTGGACATAACCCTAACTTATTATTTTCTGTTATTAAATCTTACTACATAAATCGTTTCATTCGTTACTTTGTTTACAGTAATTCATGCCACAATTTAAATCCCCCCTTTCATAGAATTTTCGACCAACAGTCTACTAATAGTTGCATACTTACTGACCAAGTATTCCCTATAGGATTCGACACCCAACCCAGTTGGGTTCTATATTTGACATCGACCGTTTACACTCTTACGAGATCTATAGTTTGGGCGTTATCAAATTTTGGCGCCGTTGCCGGGGAATACGGTTGTCAACTAAGTTTGTGATAGTTACTAGACCCTTTGGTCAAAAATTCTCAGATTTTACTTTTAGTTGTTGTTTTTGTTTATTCAGGTTCTGTTCAGTGCATACCGCATACTCGAAGTTCTGGTCAGCCATTATTACCCATAAATCCTGAACCACAACTTATTGGCAGAATGGATGCACAACGTGACATTGAAAGAAGGGCTGCTCAACAGGAGCAGGCTAGATTAGCTGCATTGGCAGCTGCTCAAGTGCATCAACAGAATATTGATAACCAGGGCGAGCAACAAATCCTGATGATGAGGACCTGGGTGATGATGAGTTACTGAATCCTAGGCGTACTGATGAGGTGGCGGCACCTATGCATAGGAGAGATCGTCAAGTTGGAATGAGACCTGACCGCCGAGCTGTACAGGGTCCTTTTGATGATGATGATGACGATCTGGATGGAGCTGGTGCCAAGTTCAATATCACTAGCACCATGATTCAGCTATTGCAACTCAAAGGATTGTTTGGTGGACTTGCAGGAGACGATCCGAATATGCATCTGATTAATTTTATCTCAACATGCAAGGCTGTTGACAATCTAGGGGTTGGACAGAATGCAATCCGGCTGTGCTTATTTCCATTGTCTCTATCTGGAGAGGCAACTTTATGGTTGAACAGGATAACTCCTGACTCTATTACTAATTGGAGGCAATTGAAAGACGTTTTCCTAGAAAGATTCTTTCCGCCATCCAAGAGAGCGCAGTTGAGAGATGAGATCAGCAATTTTCGACAACTTCCAACTGAAGCTCTCCACGAAACATGGGAGAGGTTCAAGAAGAAGCTTATGCAGTGCCCAAATCATCATATGACCAAAATTCACTTGATGGAGATATTATACAGGTCTTTGAATTCAGTGACTAAGCAAGTGGTTGATAATGCTGCAGGAGGGTCATTCATGGACCTTACTTTTATTTAGGCAAGTTATATGCTAGACCGTATGACAAAGCAGAGTAGAGCTTGGCATACCAAGGATTCTGAGGTATCAAGCTCTACTATATCTATTGGCATAACTGCAGAACAAAGGCGAAGAGAGGAAGAACGTGATCAAGATATGGGGCACATGAAAATGCAGATGGATCTTCTTACCAAGCATTTATTATCAGGGAAGATCGAAAAAGTCAAATCTGTTGTGTCACAGGGAAGAGATAAATCCAATTCTGAGGAAGAAGCTAACTACTTGAATAATCAGGGGGGTTTCCGAGGCAATGCCCAAGGAAACCAAGGTCGGAACTATTATGATAAATCTGGAAACAAGGACCGTGGTCAAGGTAGTTGGAAGAATAAGACTGATAGAAGTGGTTTGTATGTTCCTCCTGGAAGTCGTGACGCCGCTGCATCTGGTTCTGGAAAGATGTCCATGGAGGACATGATGGCTAAGCTTTTGAAAAGAGTGGAAGCAACTAACACGGGGGTAGCTGGGGTAAAGAATGATTTGTCCTCAATAAATCAACTGGTTGACTCACATTCTACTGCAATAAAACAGCTGGAACAACAACTGAGTCAACTCTCAGCGGCATTCAATCAAAGAAAGGCTGGCACTTTACCTAGCGACACGGTGCAAAACCCAAATAATGATGGATCATGTATGGCTATTACTACTAGGAGTGGTAAAGTGTTGGAAAGTCCGTCTAAAGGAAAGTAGGTGGTTGATGATATAGCAGAGAATGTTATTGAAGCAGATTGTGATGATTCGGTAGAAGCGAAAAATCAGAATGAGAGCGTTCATGAGAAAACTATTCCCCTTCCACCACCACCTTTTCCTCAGAGACTGAAGAAGAAGGTTGATGACACTCCTAAAAAGGTTGATAATCGGAAGCAAGATAAAAAGAAAGTGGTAGAGAAAATGATTCCCCTTCCACCACCACCTTTTCCTCAGAGATTGAAGAAGAAAGCTGATGACACCAGGTTCAGTAAATTTATGACTATGTTGAAGTAGCTGACTATTAATGTTCCTTTGGTAGAGGCGCTGGAACAGATGCCTGGGTACGCTGAATTCATGAAGGACCTTTTGACAAAGAAGTGGGCAGTAAGCTATGAGCTGGCAGATAATGTTCATTATTGAATAAGTGGGGGTCGTACTCCAACTGATGCAGAGCTCCAGCAGTTGGACTTTGACTACCCGATGAATGAGCATGCACGGGCTATGTGTGGAGTAGGGGTACATTTTGAGGAGCCTCTCGATGATGACATGTCGACCGATGATGATCACCAAATGCCAAATTCAGACGTGGAGGAGAACTCTGATGACGACGACTCTGATGATGATTCCAATGCAAGGGGTATGACCCCAGACATAGAGAAGGAGTCCGACTAATCAGGTTTTCCTTATTTATTTTCCACTGAGGGTAGTGTATCCCGTCCAAGTGTGGGGTGCTGGTATTTGTATGCTATATTTCTTTGCCTGCATTTTCATTTATTTATGTTTATTTATTTGATTTAGTTAGTAGTTAGTAGTTAAATTTTAGAATTTTTTTAGATTTTGCATGAAATTGTTCTGATAGGCGGCATGGTATTATGACAAGAGTTTGTGCTAAAATCATTACTGTTGAGATGTTTAGGCTCTAAGTATGACTCACTGTGTGATAAGTGTGTGGTTTAATTCCTTCATATGTTGGGTCAAGAGTCTATACTGCTCCCAATAAAGTTGACCATGTGCCTTGTGTGTGTGAGGCTATAGTATATTCTGTGTTTGTAGCTGATGCTAGAACTTACCTGGTGTGTATGTAAAGCGAAATAAAGAGTGTGAGTTTAGGAGATGATTTAGGCATTTCTTTGGCAGCCTATAATTATTTACCTTCTTTTTACCTACCCATGTACATTATCCTAGATAACCCCCTTTGAGCCTTTAGCTATTTTCTTTGACAGCCTCATATGTAGCCTAATCCATTTTTTTCAAGACCATAATTTGATCCAAATTCCTAAGCGCTTTAAATTGTAAGGTCATGTGACAAAATAAGAGGAAATTGGGTGAGAGTGATGTCTTAGAGTGTATTGGTACTTGAAATTGTTGTGAATAAGAATGGCTATCATAGAGATGTTTGATATGAAAAAAAGTAAAAAAAGAAAAAGCTTTATAGAGAACTAAAAAGATAATTGTGTTTATGTTCAAATAACAAAATAAGGTGAAAAGGGGTGTTACATGAAAGAAAGGTAGCAGGATTGTTTAAAAGAGAGCGTTAATGACACAATGTAGTGGATTAAAGCGCTTAGGGAACATAGTCACTATTTCTGGCCAAAATAGTCCTACCCGTCCCTTAGCGTACATTACAACCTGTAAAAGACCTATTTGATCCTAAGCTTAGCATTCTGATATTAGTAGAGCATTACACTAAGGGCAAGCCTATGATCATCAGTTGTAACATATGAATTCTTTGTGAGAGTGAGAGCAAGGAGAATCTTGTACCCATGTTTCGAAAAATGCAATATTTGTGAGTGATTATGGGTGATATCTTGCGTGAGACACATGGTTGATGAATTTTGGGTAGTCTTGTATGATTCTTTGTGCCTTAACTTGTGGATATGAATTAACCATCATCACGAGTCTAGGTTAGAGGTTGAATTGTTTCTATTATTGATCAACAAAACTACTCTTTGTTAATGATTGTTGTGCATGTCTTGTTGAATATTTTGTGTTGTTACTGTGAAATCCTAAGTAGATGTTTGTATGGTCGTCATATTTTGTTCGAGGACGAACAAAGCTGTAAGTGTAGGGTGTTGATGTTGGGCGTATTTACACGCCCAAACACCATGATTTACCCATATTTTAGGCTAAGTTTAGAGGACAAAATATATAATTCCTGCACTTTTAGTCCATTTTCCTGTAAGTGAGCTAACCAACGTGATTAGCATGTTTTCAGGTATTAATGATGAAGATTTCAGCACTTTGTGGAATCTTGGATAGCAAAGGAAAACATCACGTAAGAAGGAGGCAGCTTTTGGAAGCTGGTGGACTAAATGTGACGCATGGAAAAGTTGTCCCGGGCTAAAGCAGAATTTCTTAATACTTAGGGGTGCAGCAGTAACCTAGTAGAACTAGGACAAAGATGTTATAAAAACCCTATTTGCTGAATTTTTCAGCAAATATTCGGATTATCATTATTTTTCTTTCATACGTCACTTTTAGTAGAATTCACATTACAGAATCTGTAAGTCCATGACAGAGAAAGGCCGACAAACACTTGATCAACGGAAGGAGCAAAAATGCCCAACCCTAGTTGACGTTAACATCATCCATTGCGAAGATTATTCTAGGTTGTGGTATGATGATTATATCTATTGTGAGCTCCGTTGTAATCATGAGTAGCTAAACTTATTTGTTAGGGTTATGGAAGCCTTATGAGATTCTATCTATTACTATGAGTTTGTGAATTCTTGATACGTATGCTACTTATATTATTACACTCTTCATCTTAATTGAATTCTTGTGGTTGCAAACATATAGAATACGCCAGTATAGGATTAACTTGTTCGAGAGAAAAGTTACATGTCTGGAAAAGAGAGTGTGACAAGGAAATAGGGCTACCAACCCCTGTTTACATGTTAGTGCCATAACTGGATTAACCTCTTGGAGAGTTTGTACCATTAGCTACACTTTAAGCTCGAGAGAGTTAAAGTGAAATAATTCTGGATGGTCGAGAGACACTAGGATTTACCATTAGAATACGAATCTCTATAAGTGCATGCATGTCTGAATTCCGCATAACTCCTAATTAATAGATACATAGAACTCATAAGGTGGACATAACCCTAACTTATTATTTTCTGTTATTAAATCTTACTACATAAATCGTTTCATTCATTACTTTGTTTACAGTAATTCACGCCACAATTTAAATCCCCCCTTTCATAGAATTTTTGACCAACAGTCTACTAATAGTTGCATACTTAGTGACCAAGTATTTCCTGTGGGATTCGACACCCAACCCAGTTGGGTTCTATATTTGACATCGACCGTTTACACTCTTACGAGAGCTGTAGTTTGGGCGTTATCAACAGGTGATAGATAAATTTTGGTTGGCTTTGGGGAATTTTTTTTATGTAAAGGTTAGGTTTTATTGTATTATTTTTCATATCTCTATTATCGTATTGTTTTGTTATTGTTTTCAGGTTGTAGATGAGTGTCGGACGACTTTAGAATTTTTTTTGTGTAAACATTAGATTTAATTATATTATTTTGATGTCTCTATCATTGTATTGTTTTGTCGCAATTTACAAATGGTAGATTAATGTCGATCGACTTTTAAAAATATTTTTGATAAAGACTAGGTTTAATAAATAAATTCTCCAACTTTACATACTCAAAAGATATTAAGTTTAATTATTATATTCATCTTTATTATTTAAATAAATATCCTATTTAATGTAATGTTTGAACTCATTAAAGTAAGGTACACGTGCAAGGCGCGTACACATAAACTAGTATATATGTGTGTGTGTGGAATTATTTTTTTATTTTTTCTTACGTGGCTTGCATGGAAACAACGTGGTACTGACTTGGAATGAGTGTATTACACTCTCCATTGTGATAGTGGAATTACATTTTTGGGGTGGTATATTATTCACACAAAAGTTATTTAGGGGGGTAAATAATTACCAATAAAATTAAAATGCTATAGTAAGTTGTGGCGACAAGTTCAGAGGATATTTATGCTTTTTCCCAAACCTAAACCTGATTGCAATCACCAAACCCCCAATCCCCATGGTAGTACTATGTAAATGTAATTAATAAGTAGAAGAAAACTAACCTAATTATACTTGCTCCCTTTTTTCGGTCTTGGTATTTTAAAATTGGTCTTTAAATTTGCTTCTTTCTTTTTTATTGGTGCACTATATTTGGTACTAATAAGGAAAAGTTTTATTCTAAATATTTAATTAATTTTCAACTCTTAAAGACGATTTATCTTATTGACTTTAAATGAATTAAATACAATATTTTTCGTTGATGGCTAAGGGTTATTGATTTGACACACACTTTAATAAATAATAATAGAGGTAATTTTACTGTGTTAACCTTTGAAATATATAAATTTAATGTTTTGAGAGATACATTTGACTAATTAATAGTAGAGTATTTGATAGTAAGGTAAAATGGACACAAAATGATCAACTATCCATTGATTTTTCATGTACCTTGCTCTTGATCAACGAATTAATGCAGAGGCGAACCTAGGTGCACTACTAGAAGTGGATCTGTGTTAGTATAGTGCTGTTGCGCCACGTCTTGATTCTTTTGTCAAAAAAGTTGCTAAAATAGTATAAAGCCAAAGGTATCCAAAAACAAAATTAAGTGAAAGCATGACATAAGTTATTGTGTGGTCGGATTATTTTAATTCTTGTATATACATTTTGGGATTGAGGTCGCAAGTTATAATCTAGCTTGAGTAAGCATTTTTTGAAAAAATAACAACAAAAAAAGCATCACATGGGAGTCAAACCTACGACCCTTCGACCCTTTGCTCACAAACAAGCACAAGGTTAAACTCTGGACCAAATGGCCAAAGCAACAATTGTGCATTAGGGTGCAAAATTTAATATTTTTTTTTATTCAAGTATATACATGTACATATACGTAAATCTTTTAGAAGTTACCAGGTCTAGGTGCATGTGCACCCTCACCCTCAAACATGGGTCTGCCTCTGAATGATGAAAGTCGGAAAGAATTAAAATGGTATAAAATTTAAATTATGGTACTATAATTGTTATATATTCTAATGAATCAAGTCTTATCAACTTTTCATGACAAATTTTTTTTTTATTGTAAATAATTTTCAGATGCCCATATCAAGATTGTAACGTCAATAAGTGGAAAAAAGATACACATAAATAAATCTTTATTAGTTGGATCATGAGAATTTAGAAAAAATCACTAAATGATCCGTTAGAAGCTGCATATGATCTTCGCTGATTTTGTAATGATATGTTGTTCATGTAGAGACCTTTTGAGCACAAAATTCTACGAGCAACTATGCTATGCATGAAATATGAATGATTTTCATTTGTGTGGCTCTTCTCGTGCTGTCTTTTCATAATGGATCCATAAATCCATGTAATTATACATCTCTCAGGTGCTCTTTCGAAAACGAAGAAGTCTATTTTTTGACTTTTAACACTTATCTCCCTCTCATACAGAAGACACAACCAAACTTTCTCTATCCTTTGGCTTCTCAGCTTGTCGCATCTTTTCTCAGCTTGACATGTACTTTTCCTCGGGGAAAGATAATATATTAGTAATCAGAGTATATATAACGTAATTTAAAGGGATGAAAAGATGAACAAAACTACACATATGTTCTTTTTTTTTGAAATAATTTTTTCCTCATGTATTAGTCACATCAAATACGAGTACATTGGTAATGCGAGATGGAAGGTTAGCATCCCACTCTATCAAATCATACATGGAAACAGATGCTCTAGCAAGACAATGAGTAATTTGATTCGCTGACTTCTTAACAACCAACAAAGAGAAAAAAAAAGGTAACTCTTTAAGAAGAGTTTTACAATAAGAAACTAAAGAATCAAAATAATAGTAATGCACCATATTTTTTTTCCAAATCTGCTTTACAAGTAGATTATCAGTTTCTACAATCAATCTTGTTCTACTGATTTTCTCCTTTAGCCAAATAAGAGCCTCACACCGCTAAGATCTCAGCCAACAATGGGCTAGTAACACGAACAAGGAATATAGTTTTTTGAGTAATAGATTTACCCAAATAATCATGTAGCACCATGCCTACCCCCACCAAACCGTTATGGATATCATAAGAGGTGGCGATATTAGATTTAACTGTGTTAAGCAGAGGGCATTTGCATTTTATAATCATATTAATTGTGGTAGCAGCAGGCATCTTGGCCCCAAATTAACACTCCTCCACTCTTCTTGCTCCATCTTTGCATGGTACAAAAGTGAAGCGAGACACTCTGTTTATTATTCCAATATAAATTATTTCTGGCTACCCAGAAGCTCCACAAAATCATAATCGCTTCAATTTTCAGGAATGAATGCACTTTGGGCGTCTAAGATTATTAGATTCATACACCATTTCATTATGTTCATAGGGAGTTTACAAGTGATCTACCAACAATATTGTAAACGGAGATATGCCATAAATCTAAAATAAATTTAGGTTGTTTCTTTTTTGAGATCAATACAATATTAGTATTTTTACTTACTTGGCACAGGTGAATTGTTATTCAAGCATTCCATAACAACCTTAGAAAATCACCTCCAAAAGTACTCCAAAAATGTCGAAAGAAGCCTGGATTTAATCCATCCAGTTTAGAGGCTTTACTTGGGTACATGCTAAAGACTGCCAGTTTCATATCTTCGATTGTAAAAGGGCGCTTCAAGTCTTAATTAATTTCATCAGAAAATTTTGTCTAAATAATGTCAAAAATGGCACTTAATGGACCTTGTTATGTCTTAAATAAATTGTTATAATTATCCATAATAAGATGGCTCAATCCATTCTCCCAATCAAACCAACTTCTAAACTCATCTTTCAATTGTGTAAATGTATTCTTTTTTCATCGTGTTAGAGTACGCGTCCTACTAATTGCCTATCTGTGGAACAAGTAAGTAAACGAAGTTCACAGAAGTAAAACTGAACACAGTATTTTTATGTGGAAAACACCTGGCTCAAGAAAGGTGTAAGAAACCACGACCTGTACCTCTACAAGATTTAACCCAACTTCACTAAAATACTTGAGCCTCAACAATCAACAAAATTACAAGACTTCTTGTAACTTAGGAATTAAAACTTCTACCTCCTATCACTACAAAAACACTTATCTTCCCAAGATAAGTGTTCCTAAGTCTTCGAGATTCCAAACTTAAAGACAATAACTCCTAACTCAGTTTATAGATTACTAAGACTAGAATCAATAACTCATTACAATACAAGAACCTAACTACTAAACAGTTTATGACCTGCTAAGTAAGAGACTAGGTTCTTCTTCAAGTATGTCAAGTGATATGCTGATTGTTGATTCACTTTTCAGTGCATGCGTGAGTCACTTGCTTTGTGTCACATTTGTTATATTTAAGCCAACCTGTGATATAGTCCTTTTTTGTGTTCAATTGTTTCTTCAGTAAAACTCTATCAGTTAACTCTTTTTCTTTTGCTGCTGCCTCACCTGTCCTAGATTTGATAGGACTCTTTTACTTCAAATCCTCTTCTTGTTGAACTACTTAATCAACTTGACTTCTTTAAAACTCCTTATTTGACTCAGCTTCTGATGTGATTTATGTTATCTATGCTTTTCTTGTACACAGAATCATATCATTCAGAGTCCTGTACCAGCTAAACTATTTCACTTGAATAGACCAACTTCTTCAACTTGTTTCATTCACATGTCTATCATCAAAACTCCTTATGCCTTAAAAAATTCCCCCTTTTTGATGATGACAAATATAGAAGCAACAACATCACAGACTCCTGACATACTCAATAAGGAATATGAATAAAAAAATAAAATAGAATGAAATAGGTTAGTCCAATTGGGTTATAAGCATTGGATAGTCTACTCTCTTCCCTTTTTTGACATCATCGAAAAGTTGGAAAAACAAGTTAAAAGCATTTAATAATCCATGTCCATTGAGGCTATCACTAAGACAATAAAAATTCAGAATAAGATAACATGAATGCACTATGATAAAATAGGATAACAACTAAGCCCATTTCATTTATTTACAGAGAAGACTAAAGATACCAAAAAGTA
This sequence comes from Capsicum baccatum var. pendulum, assembly GCA_030864225.1. Lineage (NCBI taxonomy): Eukaryota > Viridiplantae > Streptophyta > Magnoliopsida > Solanales > Solanaceae > Capsicum > Capsicum baccatum. Next base: position 68,774,455 of record CM061557.1, on the reverse strand, counting down.
AACTGAGAGAGAACAAGCTGTTAGGGTGAGAAACAAAAAGAAATAGGTTGAGGAGATCAGTCATGAGGCTAAGTAGAAGAAGAGAAGGGAATAAGAGAGGTGAGTTTCCTAATAACATCTGTACTTTCAGGTCTCTCTTTTTCCAACAAGGAATTAAGGGAAGCAATTTGAGCATGGAGGATCCTTTTTTCTTCTTCATGAGCAGCCTGTGCAGCCTCCAAGGCTACCTATGTAGCGTCCACCTCAGCTTGTTTTTCAGCCAGGGAATTTCTCAACTTCTGCATCAGTTTATCAGCACTCCTCATGGAAACAGGTAGCATTATATGGTTCATATATCCTATGATATCCTTGGTGGTCTGTGAGGACCATACTTGAACAGAAATACCAAAGTCCTCAAATATGAGGGTGAGCCAAAATTGATAAGGTAGAGCATGTCCACTGACTTCCTTGAGTAAAACCCTCTACATATGCGTTAGTATGAGGCAAGGCAGATCAATTTTTACTTCAGTGTCCAACAATCCCATGAGAGTGAGATCAAGAAAGCTAGCTATAGTCCTCTTTTCCTTTCTAGGAAGAATAATCTTATGCATAACATCAAAGTACTGTTGGTGAAGAGAAGACATCTCCCTTTTAAACACTCTTTTATGTCTGACCAATTGGGGATTCCTTGAGAACTTTCTACATATGTCAAGGGATAAAGCTAGATTGTCAAAAGGTGGATAACTTTCTTTGACATAGTGACCCCACCCCCCAGAAATAATATACAGAATTCTAGCAATATCAGCAATGTAAAGGTTTAGAGTAACCTTTCTAACTGTAGTAGAGAACAACTCACCAATGCCCACCCCATTCGTATAGAACACATACACTTCAGGTCAAGCAAATTTTCTCTAAAGGTCTCCCTGTAGAAAGTGATGAGACCATCCTTGAAACATCAATATTTCCAATGAAGTCTGCATAGTTACATCCCCAAATCCACTAACTACTCTTCCTCTTGCTAATTTACAATTTTGAAAGTGAAGGCGAGAATCCTCAGGAGTATCTTGATGAAAGGATGGTGCAGGAACTTCAAAATTAGGATCTATCTCAGCGTTGGTGTCCAGATTAAAGTTAGAGTCAGATGATTCAGAAGAAATAGGTTTGTTGACTTGTTTCTTTGAACGAGTAGAAGATCTGGGAGAAACTCTGGATGGAAAAGCTTTGACAGTCGGGGAGGGTTTTGAAGTGGAGGAAACCTTTGAAGTAGGTGTAAAGGAATTTTTCACAGAGGATATGGAAGCTTTTGCTCTGACAGTAGTAGGTTTCTTGACTGATCAAAGAAGAAAATAAGGAGAAGAAGTAGGAGAAGAGACCGGAGGAGGAGTGGGATTAGAAATCACTACACATTTCCTCTTGTTGGCTTGAAGAGCTTCATCCAATTTAGCATCTTCACATTGTTTCTTTCCTCGAGTATGTGGGGTTTGAGGAGTAGAGGTAATTGGAGAAGGCTGTGAGGAAAAAATATCTTTGGCTGGGACAGAGGGTTTTTTCTTAACCTGATATCTGGACCTTCTTGGAATTAGGTCTATAATAGGAAGATCGTCCATATCATCTAGAAGATCATCCTCATGAACAATTCAGAGCGGAATTAGAGGAAGAAGAAGAGGTCTCGAGTTGGATGAAGTAGTTGAGGGAATTTGGGCAAAACGATTAGGAAAATTTATGAAGGCGAAGAAATCTATGAATTTCTGGGAGATTGGAGAAGGAATTAAGGGAGGTAAGGTGATGTTTTGGTGAAGGATGAGTGCAGTGAGGGGATTTTGAACAGAGCCAATAGAGAAAGAAGAAGAGAATGAAGATGAAGAGTTTGATGCCATTGTTGAAACAGGAATATGTTCTTGAGTGTGAGAGGGTTTAAGAGAATTTTTAGTGTAGAAGCAAAACAAAGGAGGCATATTTAAGAGGAGAAGAGGAGGACGGTGAAAGGGTGAGGGACTGTATATGGCAGAGGAATAATGATAAGTGTTTCAGTTATAATGGGAAAAAGGAGGGACTCTTTGTATTTTGGTGGTTGAAATGGATCAAGAGGAACCAGGAAAATAACTTGTTTCTCTTTAGATTACTTTAAAGTAATACTAATCGTACCTGAATGAAAAAATAGGCAAAATTGCTTTTGTAATCCAAACTTTCTGCAAAATCAACACATACATGAGTCAACATATTCCAAAATCTTGGACTTAGGAGACACAACTTAATGTCTGAGACTGAATTAACTAACAATCATGTAAAGTCAACTTATTCTAGTCAAATATTGAGGGAGACTTATGCAATTTTAATCATCCCCAAGGCTAACCTAATTTTTTCAAAGTATTCTCTACTCAATGCCTTAGTGAAAATGCCAGCAATCTGTTCTTCAGTAGAGCAAAACATAATGGATATATGCCCTTTTTCAACATTATCTCTAAGAAAGTGATGCCTAATATCAATATGTTTGGTTCTCTTATGTTGAAAAGGATTTTTAGCTATGTTAATAGCACTCGTATTATCACAAAAAATAGGAACACAACCAACATCTATACCAAAATTCATGAGTTGTTGCTTAATCCATAGCATTTGAGCACAACAGGAACCTGCAGCAATATATTCAGCTTCAGCAGTAAATAGGGCAACAGAGTTTTGCTTCTTAGTGGACCAGGTAATCAAACATGATCCGAGGAAGTGATCCATTCCAGTAGTGCTTTTCCAGTCCTCCAGATATCCTGCATAATCAGCATCTCAGTAACCCACCAAATTAAAGTTACTACCTTCGGGGTACCATAAGCCAAGATCACTGGTTCTTTTCAAGTATCTGAAGATTCTCTTTACAGATTTTAGATGTGATTCTTTGGCTTTATCTTGAAACCTGGCACATAGCCCTACACTGAACACAATGTCAGGCCTGCTTGATGTGAGGTATAATAATTACCCTATCATACCTCTATACATCTTTTGCTCTACATCTGAACTTGTTTTATCCAAGTACAGCTTAGTGAAGTAGCAATAGGAGTACTTATCTCTTTTGCCTCTTCCATGGAAAATCTCTTAAGAAGCTCTTTGACATACTTCTGTTGGTGAATCATTGTTCCTGAAGCTGACTACTTTAAGCCCAAAAAGAAATTCAGCTCTCCCATCATGCTCATCTCAAATTCACAACTCAGAGTTTGGCAAACTCATGAGTCATAAGCATATTTGTTGAGCCAAAAATAATATCATCCACATACACCTGCATAACTAACAAATCCTTCCCATTAGTTTTCAAGAAAAGGGTATTGTCAATTTTACCTTTGGTATGTCCATGTTCCAATAAAAATTTTGACAGTCTTTCATACTGAGTTCTTTGATCTTATTTCAACCCATACAAAGCTTTGTCCAACTTGTAGACGTAGTCTGGAAACTCATTGCTTTCAAATCCTGGGGGTTGCTTAACATACACTTCTTCCTTGAGAATTCCATTTAGAAATGCACTCTTTACATCCATATGATACAAAATAAACTCCATGTAAGAAGCAAAGGAAACAATTAGTCTTATAGCTTCAAGTCTGGATACGGGAGCAAAAGTCTCATCAAAGTTAATTCCTTCTTCTTGACTGTATCCTTGAACCACCAGTCTTTCCTTATTTCTTGTGACTGTTCCATGCTCATCAACTTTTTTTCTGTACACCCACTTAGTCTCAATGATTGATCTATCTTTTGGAAGAGGAACTAAGTGCCATAATTTGCTTCTCTCAAATTGGTTCAATTCATCCTGCATAGCTATGATCCAATCAATATTAAGAAATGCCTTAGTTACTTTCTTTGGCTCTATCTCTGATAGAAATGCCTTGAATGCACACATACTTCTTAGTCTAGATCTTATGGTGATACCAAAATTGAGATCAGTAAGTACATTCTCAATGGGGTATGATCCTTGATATTTGTATCCTTTTGGGATCAATCCAAGTGAGCTGCTAGGATCATTGTTATTGTTCTGATGTGAGTCAGTTGACGGATCAGTTCCCCCTATCACTATGCCTTCAGCTTCATGTGAAAATACCTCCAGGTTTGACTGTTTTAGTGGATGGAACATGTTGTAAAACTTGTTCCTCCGTATTGCTTCCTTTTTGTAGGTTAGTCTTATCATAGAATTCATCAAAAATTACATGCATGCTTTCTTTAACACAGTTAGATCTATTATTCAAAACCCTATAGGCCTTACTATGAAGTGAATAACCTAAGAAGATTTCCTCATCACTTTTGACATCAAATTTTTCAAGATTATCCTTACCATTATTATGTGTGAAACATTTGCAGCCAAAAGTTCTAAAGTGAGAAATGTTAGGATTTCTACCTTTTAGTAACTCATAGGGAGTCTTGTCTAACATTGGTCTGATCATGCACCTGTTTATAATATATGCTGCAGTACTCATTGCCTAAGCCCATAGGTTTTTGGCAACATTTGCTGCAAGCATCATTATTCTTGCGATATCTTCCAAGGTTTTATTTTTCCTTTCCACAACTCCACTTTGTTGTGGTGTTCTAGGAGCTAAGAAGTTATGGTCTATTCCTTGTGATGAATATAAATCTAAGAATTTTGTATTCTCAAATTCTGTCCCATGGTCAGACCTTATGGAAACTAATGAAGTGCCCAATTTCTTTTCCATTTTCTTGATGAAAATTTCAAAGACATCAAAGGCATCTTCTTTAGAGTCTAGAAACAAGGTCCAGGTGAACCTGGAATAATCATCAACAATTACAAGAACATACCTTTTTCCACCTCTGCTTTCTTATCTCATTGGTCCACACAAGTCCAGATGGACCAGCTCAAGACAGTTGGTAGTACTAATATGGGTTTTTGACTTAAATAAAGATCTTACCTGTTTCCTCATTACACAAGCACTACATAACTTTTCTTTCTTAAACTTGGTTTCAGGTAATCTTAATACCATTCTTTGGATGAAAGTATCTTCAGTCGTTTTAGACTTGCATGTCCAAGTCTTCTGTGCCAAAGGAGGGAATCAGTTTCTATTGCACTTAGACAGGTCAACTCAGGTCTTGGTATTGCCATTAAGTCTGCTTTGTATACGTTTCTGTATCTCCTTGCAGTAAGCATAATTTCTGTGGTGTCCATCCTTTTGACTTTAACCCCTGCAGCAGTAAAAATTACTTTATTACCTTTGTTACACAATTATGAGATGCTCAGCAGGTTATGCTTTAATCCTTGCACTAGATACACATCTTCCACAGCTTTTGAATTTGATGTGCCAATTTTCCCAACTCTAGTAATGATTCTTTTTTTTCCATTTCCAAAAGAAACTCCTTCTCCATCTATTTTGGAGAGTGAAATGAAATTTTTCTTATCGGCAGTCATATGTGTTGAGCATGAACAATCTAAGTACCAGTGCTTTTTGGTTCCCTTCACTATCTCCTGCAAAAGAAATCAATGGTTAGATGTAGGAACCCAGACAAGCTTGGGCCCTATTTTGTTTACTGGTAAAAGGATGAATAAAATTCCTTCTAGTCCATGCAGGAAACACATAACCTGACCTATTTCTCTGACCAATTTTAGTGCTTGTATTTTTGGTCTGAAAAAAGTTTGTTGCCAGATTCTGACTTCTAATTTTGCTGTTGGCAGCCAAAGACATTCAGTATATAACCAAGATTGCCACATATATAACATAGATCTTCTAGATTATCAGCCTTTTTAAAAAAGCCTAAACCTGCTTTTTCATTATGATTTCTTTTACTCAACTAATGAAAAATTCTTGAAGAATTTGTCCATCTGTTAGCTCTTTCCAAATCTAGCTTTAACTTGGTAACTTCTTGACTTAGCTTATTCATTTTTTCAGTCAAATCATGACATTTTTGTTTGTACTTAGTTAACTTAATTTCAGCCTTTTCTTGTTCTTTACTCATGGCCTTTTTATCATTTTCAGTGAGAGTCAATTTAAGAACATCACACTTAAGATCATTATTTGAAGACTCAAGCAACGTGACTTGGTTTTTGAGAGTGCAATTTTCTTTTTCAACAGAATGTTGTCAAACTTTAAGATCAATGAAATCAAATTTTAGGCTTGCAAGGCTGTTGAACAATTCATCCCTATCAGAAGTTAATTCTTTGAGATTCTCAATTGAATCACTCATCAAGGAAACAAGTCTAGTTTTAGAAAATAGATGTAGTTTTTCTTTAAGTTCAAGTAAACTTACCTCAGAAGCATTATCTTCTTCCTCAATGTATGAATCTCCAAAAGCCATAAATGTTGTCTCATCAACTTTATCATCATTATCAGAGTCAGATCCCCATGCAACTATCATGGCATGTTCTTCTTTTTCCTTTCTCTTGGCCCTTTTTTTTTGTTCCTTTTCAACCCTTTCCTTTCTCCACTCTATTTCCCAGAGAGGACATTCTCTGATCTGATGATCAGTGTTTCCATACTTGTTGAATCCATTTGGATTATCATTGGAACATTTCTTGGTACTTGTTTCCTTCTTCTTCCTGAAGAACTTGCTAAAATTCTTGGTTATGAAGGCAACTTGCTCCTTATTAAGTTCAAATTCATCATCACTATCAGAAACTTTATTTGATTCCTTCAATTTCCATTTCATAAGTCCTTAAGTTCCCTACAAGTTTATCAAAAGTCACGCCTTCAAGATCTTTATTTGCCTCCGTAATTGCAGTTACCTTAACATTCCATTTTGATTTAGGTAACACCCTCAGTATCTTTTCAACTTGTTCTTCCTCAGAAATGACTTTTCCTAACAAAGTCAACTCATTTGTTAAGGTGGTAAGTCTTGTCATCATCTCATGAAGTGTTTCATTTTCCTTCATTTTGAATGCCTCATATTCAGTAAACAGGAGAGCAATTTTAAATTTTCTTACTTGGGAAGTACCTTCATGAGCATTTACTAGTTCATCCCAAATTTGCTTAGCAGTAGTACATGTGGATACCCTGTTATATTCAGGTGGTCCTAGACCACAAACAAAGATGATTTTGTCCTTTGCATTTTTCTTTAGAGCCAACAGGTCATCAGGAGTAAATTCACTCCTTACTTTCTTGACTTGTTCTCCATCAACAATCTTCATTGGAATAGTGGGACCATCAATAATCCTGTTCCATAATTCATAGTCTTCACCTTGAATGAACATCTTCATCCTTGCTTTCCACTAGATAAAATGAGAACTATCAAACAGTGGAGGTCTAGTGGTTGACTGACCTTCAATGTGACAAGTAGGAGGTGCGAAATTCATCATGTTGATCCTTTTCTTAGGTGCTAGCCTTATTTAATACAACCCGCTCTGATACCACCTGTTAGAGTACGCATCCTACTAATTGCCTATCTATGGAACAAGTAAGTAAATGTGGCTCACAGAAGTAAAACTGAAAATAGTGTTTTTACGTCGAAAGCATCCGGCTCAAGAAAGGTGTAAAAAACCACGACCTTTACCTATACAGGATTTAACCCAACTTCACTAAAATACTTGAGCCTCAACAATCAACAAAATTACAAGACTTCTTGTATCCTAGGAATTAAAACTTCTAACTCCTATCACTACAAAAACACTAATCTTCCCAAGATAAGTGTTCCCAATTCTTCGAGTTCCCAAACTTAAAGACAACAACTCTTAACTCAGTTTATAATTACTGAGACTAGAATCAATAACTCATTACAATACAAGAACCTAACTACTAAACAGTTTATGACCTGCTAAGTAAGAGACTAGGTTCTTCTTCAAGTATGTGAACTGATATGCTGATTGTTGATTTACTTTTCATTGCATGCGTGAGTCACTTTCTTTGTGTCACGTTTGTTGTATTTAAGCCGACCTGTGATAGAGTCCTTTTTCGTGTTCAATTGTTTCTTCAGTAGAACTCTATCAGTTAACTCTTTTCCTTTTGCTGCCGCCTCACCTGTCCTAGATTTGATAGGACTCTTTTACTTTAAATCCAATTCTTGCTGAACTACTTAATCAACTTGACTTCTTCAAGATTCCTTATTTGACTTAGCTTCTAATGTGATTTATGTTATCTATGCTTGTTTTGTACGTAGAATCATATCATTCAGACTCCTTTGTAAGCTAAACTATTTCACATGAACGGACCAACTTCTTCAACTTGTTTCATTCACATGTCTATCATCAAAACTCCTCATGCCTTAACACATCATGAACAATCCATAAGATGAAAATAATGGATATCACCACTCTGAAGCCAAAATTGTTTGGCACTCTATTCAAATAATTTTTTCGTTGCCTCAATAGGATTTCATAAGCATCTTTGGCACTATTAAAGAGTAATTTCACTTGGGTCTTTGATACCTCTAAGTCTTCTCGTCTATGCCTCGCAATGAATTATCCTTGATTGTAATTGTTGCTTTTTGTTACGACCCATGTCTATAGAAAAATTCCACAGTATTCAATTTGAGATGTAATATGTTGTCTTTTTCCTCAGTTCCAGCCTTTCTCCACTGCCTCCTTAACATCAATTTTCAAAGCTATGAATTTTTAAAGCAAAACATCATTGATGAATATCTAATAATGTTTAATCCTAAAGAGCTAAAAAGCATTATATGGTCACTACAAGCAGTTTCGATATGGTATGTTGTAGCTGTATTAAATAGTATAAGACAACTATCCGTTGAAAAGGATTTATCCAGCCTCTCTGAAACCCAACCCAGCATACCTCTTTCCCTTTCCCAAGTAAATTTATTTCTAATGTATCCCAAGTCATGTAATTCACAAAATTAATTACTCATCGATACCCATCAAAATGCCAAGACGGTTATTGAATTCTCCCCATCTTATCTTCATATCTTAGAATATCATTGAAATCCCTTGTGATGCACCATAGTATTGGGAACCTATTATTAAAAGACTTAAGAATATACCAAGATTGCCTCCTACTATTTGTCTCATAGAAACCGTATAAACCAGTATATCAAAAGTCAGAAATACCTACAATACACACCTCCATATTGATAAAATATTTTTGAGCTTTGATTACTGAGAAAGTGACCTTATCTCTCCATAAAAGGGCTAAGCCATCACTCTGTCCTTCTAGATCAACAACACTCGGGCCTTCAAATCCTAAATTATCACAAAGACATAATTTAGTCTTGTTAACTTTGGTCTCCTATAAAAAATATTAAGTTGGGCTTCTTTTATTAGATAAAGTCCTTTAGTTCGAAAACTACACATAGGTTCCCAAGCTAAGGACAATCACAGATTAAAGAGCTCATTCGAGTAGGAGGTCCTGAAGACCAGAACCTGCCATGAACAAGTTTTTGGACCCATCAAAAGGAATTAATTTGCCAGCTGTGTCATGTTTCCTTCTTGTATCTAACGATGTTAATTCCGCCTTATTAAAATCCTCTACCACTAATCTTTTCATATTCATATCCATCTCTTATAGTTATCCCAAGGTTCCCGTAATCATTTCTATAATTAGTAACACTCTCATTCCCATAATGCATGCCATTTTCACCCTTAATTTGTGTATTCTTTTCTTTACCCCCCTCACTTCCATATTATTTGTTTCCTTATTCCCTAATTTATTTTCCTTTCTGATACCTAATCCATTCGAAGAATCTAGATGATAATCCTATCTTTTCTTATCATGACACTCGCCTTTTGCCAATCTATTTTTCTGACCTAATCCATCGCAAGCTAGCTGTGGTTGGTTGTCGCTGTTCAGCATGCAAATCCAACCCATAAAGAAATTGTACTTTATCATGATTTCATTTGCAGAAAAACTTGTTTGTATGATGAATCAAACCACAAGAGAAACAAAATTCTCCCAATATTTCATACCTAAATGAGATTTACAAACATCCACCATATGGCTACCTAATTTTCATTGGTCATTTAAGTGGTTTTAGATGTTAACAATCACTCGTATCCTTGTGTAGTCTCTCCAAAACATGTCATGATTTTTTGTATCATTTTATATGAAACGACCAATGGTATTAACAATGTCTCTAAGAACTCTTTCAGATGTTAGACCTCCTACCAAGTCATGGATTTGAACCCATATATCTAACAATATGAGTTCTACTTGTCGAGGGTTCTGATAAAGATTGAGGGGGCTTAGTAGAACATGGTTCGGCATAAAGTTCCATGGGCCATCTTCAATTATTCAATCATGTTCATATTGGTTAAAAGACTAGAAAACAAAGACATTATTTCTAAGTTCTCTTACCATAATACACTCCCCTCATGTTCATATTGGTTAAAAAAAATAGAAAAGAAAGACATTATTTCTAAGTTCTCTTACCACAATACACTCCCCTAGTCTATATGCCTTCCCCATATGATCACTCAAGGACTTAGGGTTCACAAACTTGTCTGTGATAACACGGCCTACCACACATAATGGGGTAAGCAATATTCTCTCTAGGATCAATGACATTCTCGTTATCATGGTAGTCTAATTCAACGTCTGATACTAAAACAAACTATAGAATCGAAAAACTAAACTACAATAAGAAATAAAAAAAAATAGATAGGAAGGCAATAAGATAGATTCAATGAAAGGAATTGAAATCAGATAAAGGGTGTATCAAACCCTAAACCCTCAATGAATTAGTCAAATAAAGCACCTAAATCTTACATAGACCTCGAGGGAATTAAATTCCTGAGCAACCCACGTTTCTAAATGAAAGATCAACATAAGCAATTCCACACTTACCTCAGACTCTCACAAGAGTTTACATTCATAAATATTTAATAACTACTTACTAAATGAAAGAGAAGTCCTATTTATAGTATTTGCCTTTGAATAACTAGCCTATTACAAAAATAGCCAAGGTAGCTATTTTGGAAACAACCCACAAAGGTACTCTTTATTACTTATGCCATGTCTTTACTCGGCTCCAAGCTATCTTACAAACATGAAATTGTTTAATTAGAAGTTAAAAGAAGGTCCTCTAAGTACATTCTTGAATCCTTAGGGTGATCATGTATTGGGACTCCTTGTGTTAGGCTCGAGTTATGTGATCAAAAGCGTTGACATCCATTTGACTTGTATCATCCTCCATTTCTTGAAAAGGATTTGACCTCAAATCTAAATATTATGAAACAAAAGGAAGGACAAGCAAGCAAACTATCCTCATATCACGAGGGTTAGAGTTAGCTTAATCAATCATAACGTCACACCAAGGTTGCACACACTTAATATAACAAAACATCCTTCAAGCCAATGAAAGAGAATTCATCACTTAAGGTGCAATAGAGTTGGCCATAAAAAGCATTATGAATCAAGGAATCTAACAAGCTCATTAGAGATTAAGTGCTCCTTTGTTTACCCATAAGACCATAGCCAAAAACTCTTACCTCTATCTAAAACAAATCCAACATCAACGTGGATATCATCAAATACAATAAGGTAGTAAAGAAAGGTATGGAGAAAATGAGTCTAATGTAAGGTGTTTCCATACTTGAGAGTAGCGAGTTATTTAAGAAAGCTAGAAATCAAATCACTAGAAGTTGGAAAAACCAAGGATAGAGTCAAGAAATTCGGATGCACATCGCACTTCCTTTCAAGACAACCCATGTTCACATAAAATGTACTTTCAACACAAACATGGTCATCATCATAGGCAAAAAGATAGAAAACAAAAGAGTGAAGGGCACTATTCTCATCTAAATTCCCCCAATCATGAGTATACAATAATATTAGACAAGACAATTGAAGCACATGAAATCTTTTTTTTAGGCAACCTCCCTCAAGAAGTGTATTCACCAATGGAGTTATTCTATTAGAGGAATTAGGGAATCTATGAGAACCCAATTCACTACAAACCAAAGGGTATACCCAAGAAGTTGGGTAACTTCTTTTCATGGAATGTAGCATGTTCCTAAGAGTTCTTCCTGTTAATTCAACTTATCTAACTACACAAGTGTGACAAGAATTAGGAAACCAAAGTTATACATCAAGTACACACCAAGTACTCTTCCCTAAGCAACAAATAGATTAGGCATTGAGAATGTAAGGCCCACACAATGTAAGCACCCAAGTCAAATACCATGAAAGAATCGTGAAGAAACTAATACTCTCATGGTGTGACATGATATCAATCAATTTCAAGGTTCTACTAAATATGAGAAAAATATCATCAATTTCAATAATAAATTGGAGGTACATACCTTCGAAGAAACACCTTAAATTTGTTCTCTTGTCCTCCATAGGTGCTTTACAAGGGTCTTTCCTTCCACGCATCAACTGTGACTAATATGCTTGATCCTTTTGCCTCTTTGTAGGAATTTCCTTGGAGGTAACTCCTTATTTTGATCCATGGGGTTATATGTTTCACTTGTTGTAATAATGTATCCATCAACCCATAGGAGTTTGATTAGGTTCCTCCTTCAAGTCAAGTCTTCATCAACCTAGCCTTCAAACTTATACTTATAAGGGGTGTGCTTTGAATCCTCCTTCAGAAGCATTGTCTCATAAACCTCATTCGATGTGATCTTTGGCTTAACATTCTCATGTGACTCTCTTTTTTTAGCCAAGTTCTTATCCTGATTCTCAGCTTCCTCTTCTCTTTCATCCTTAACTTGATTGGGTTGGCTTTGGTTTAGTGGAGTTTGGGGTAGTTTAGGAGAGGTATTTTGAGCATGGACACTCAAGTAAACTTGAAAGTTTGGTGGATTGGAAAGGGTGGAGTTGGATGAGTTTAGATGGTCTATCATGTTACTAATCTTCCCATATATGTTATCTATCTTAGCTTCAAAGGAGTCAAGTTTATGGTTAAGAGCTTCAAAGGCCGCTAAGATAGCATTTTTGAGGTATTGTTATCCATGGTTATGATATTTTATCTTCCATAGCCATTGTACCTACGAACAAAGACACTCACAAATACAACAAATATGTTAGCATTAGAGAAATTAACCGCACAAGCTCTCAAAGTTCTCACATTTGTTTTATCTTCCAATTATTGTCGCAAGTGTTGATAGATCGTTTATACTCCAATGAGATTTCTTGGTACCAATTGTGGCTTGTGATCATAATGGATTCTTGTTTGAAATTGAAAAGAAAATTCAAAAGTAAACTGACTATTGTACTTGAATTAAGAAGGTTCAACAAAAACAAAGAAGAAAATCACATAAGAACAGACAAGAAAGAAATTGTACTCAAGAACTAATAGATTAATTAGTAGTGTTAATTAAATTTTAAGAATCAAAATATAAGATTAAGAATCAAGAGATGAAGTTAGATTAATGGAACGTGGCAAAAAAAGAGTTGGAAGGGTTCATATGCACATGGAACAAGATGTAGCGCATTAGGAGCAGACCCAACGCACCTCTAGAATAGATGGGGTGCAGGAGCTACTATTTTAGGATGCCTTTGACCTTCTTTAGCAGGTCAGACGCAACTCCAAGGCACCTCAGGCACAGGTCAGCCGAACCAGCCTCTTGAATGGGTGAAAATGCCTCTTTCTGAACCCTCTTTTGTCCTCTTTTCTTGGAATATTCCTTGGTACTTTGGATAGGCTTTGTTCCAACACTTTTGAGCATCTTTTCCTTCTTTTTCTTGGATTAAACAACAACTTTTTCATGAAGATTCAATATGAAGATACGAATCTTCTCAAGAACACCAAGAATAATTTTGAAAATCCAAAATGTACAACTTCTTTATTTTGGCTTAGAATTTAATGAAATTTTTACTGTAGGCTCCCGTTAACATAAAAACATATTGCAACAAACTTTAGCCCTAAAAAAATCACCAAAATTTTCATATTTTCAAACCGACTTATATTTTCTTCTAAACCGTAAAAATGGTGAATTTTTCAAACCTCTCCAAATGGCACCATCTTTTAACCCTAAGCTTCTCTCAATGTTGGGAACACTTTTTCATAGTACCTAGACTAGTAGGGGTACATCTTAACCTATGCTGGCTACGTAGTTTTAGAACACAGGGATTGCTACGAAGGATCACACCCTCTACTGGATAAAGGTGAGTCCTCATCCTTGGGTTCGCTCGGTGCTGAATCTTACTCCCAATTGAATAGATACTAAACTTGTTTTCCTAGTTCACACTAGGCATGACTGAGCTATTACTAATGGTACATTTTTTACTAACTGAACTGAGTTCAATGAGTTCTGTTGAATAATGGAATACAACTGAATTCTGTCAACTAATAGAATGCTACTGAGTTCTGCTAGCTGAATGAGTTACTGAGGTATGAACCGAAACTAATTGACTGAGATTATAGAGATTACTGAGATATCTGAGATTACTGGACAGATACTAGATTTACTAAATTTTCCTGAGTCACATGACTGACTGAGTTCTACTGATCATGGCTTAACAGTGAGTATCATGAAAACTGACACTGGCTCTAGGCATACAGCTAAATTATCGGGTACAAGTACCCCCACGACTCGATAGTATAATAAATAAATCATGGCACAAGATTAAAAGCTCAACAGTGGTTACATGTTTATCATTCATTCATTTATACATTTTAACAACCACTTGAGATACATTACTTGTACATGAATGGGGAAAACATATAAACATGTCATAATTTCATCAACCATTCTCATGAGCATTTTATAAAACATTTATAATGCACAACAATAGCATAGAAGTCATTATGATCATTAAGGTAAAGCATGCACTTATCATTTGGGTCACAATTGAGCTATGATGCATAATTTCTAGTCCCTTGGGCATTTTGTCAAACGCCTTGTATGCACAACTTAATACATAGGTATAATCATCAGATTATCACTTAAAAACTCCATGAATTAACTAAACTTATAGATTTCAAGCCACACATTAACATAGTTTCATGAACAACATATAAATATTCTAGCTTGGGAATCAGATCATCATAATCTCCTGAATATAATTAACCCACAATAAAATATTCACAATACATAATTTAAAACTTGATTCTTGATCTTCATGGATGGAAGGAATCCATGAATGAACACTATACATACCTTAGTTCTTGATTCTATGAAGATTGATGGTGGAATTCCCTTGAATTTGGATCCCTAATTGAAAACCCTAACTTGTTCTTAAGAGGATTTTGAGAGAATTGGCTATATTATGGTTGAAATGAGGTTTAATCCTGTGTTTTGTACTTATATAGGGGTGGGAAATTGACCTTTTTTCCCTTAATAATATGGATATTTAAATGACTGAGAATTGGGCATCGACACTATTAGCGATGTGGCGCATCATGGCATCGATGCAATAGTTGACGCGTCGCGCCATCATCGCATCGACCCTCAGTACTTTGACCCTAGCAACCTATTACAGTATTAACCAATGCGATTAGCAATGCGGTGCTCCAAGATCGCGTTAGTCCACTATTTTAGGATTCCAAATATGGTCTAAACGAGTTTTGGAAAATTTGAAACTTATCCGGGAACACCTCTTGACCTTCCTGATCATGAATTAATGGAAATATAGAACACTTAAGAATATTAAGTTTGCAAACTTTTAAAGGCAAAAATAAACTAAGTCTGGAAATTTAGCTTGAATTTTTTAAGTATGGGACCCCCTTAACAAGCATAAATGGACTAAATTAAGCTTAGGATTTTGCAGGGTCTTACAATATCTCCCCCTTAGAAACATTCATTGTAGAATGAGACTAACTAAGATGGATGGAAATGATAAGCTGAAGTACATGCTGAAAAGGAATAACTGAAACATGAGTACATGAATAACATTACTGATTTGCTCAGATTTGTTCTGACCATGCATATCTGATGCATGATTTCATGACTGGCATGATTGATAAGCTGAATCTATTAAATTGAATATGCATATCTGATGCATGACTACATGACTGATCTAAAACATGAATGCATGACTGAATATGCAAGGGCAATTGATACCAAGTTTATCATGGATATTTAAGCATGAAACTGGATAGGTTCAAGGGAGACTGTTTCCTTAAAATGAAAATACTAACGAGCCTAAAATTAATTACTAGATATGCATGAGCTGAAATACATGAACGTAACTAATTCTGAAACAAGATACATGAGCTGGATATCGTGATCTGAACTGAGTACCTTGAATACGTGGCTTACGACTGAGATCGGAGTTTGAGGGTCAACTCATGAGTACCCATTACCCCAAACTGGGTTCGCTACGAAAAGAGAAAGCAGTATAATTATGTCATAAAGTTTATGGGAATTAGAGTATATCTGCCTCTTGGGGCACTATGTCCCTTAAAAATATTGGGCTGACTTTCCTGAGATATAAGAAAAGCTATGGCGATGCACGAGGCACCTTCTATCTGAATATTTGAGATCTAAAACTAAAACATGATACATGAACTAGGTTGAACATGCAACTACCTAGTTATTCCATCTTAGAATGATCACATTCATGAGACTTTGGATAGTGAGACTAGATGGAAAAATGGGAAACCACACCATTTAAACTTGTCTGTCTGCTGCTAAACTGAATTACTGACTTCTTAACTAAATTATTCAGGAAAATTGTACTCCACTAGAGCATTCCTATGATACTCTTTCTATAGAGTTCTAGTGACTGAAGGGAGAAAGCAAACCTTGGCCTGATCTGAGCAGGACATCAGAATAGGAGATCGCTACATGGCTGGAATTCTTGTATTAGGAGACAAGGCCTATGAAACATTATCTAAGTAAAGTAACTAAGACTTATGCACTGCAATTGAGACTACTATAAATATTCACGTGGGTGCTAAGTATGAATGCATAAATATACTAACTTATCTAATTAACTAAACGACTGATAGATGACTACTGGGTATGTAAGGTTGAACTGTACTTAGCCTGAAAGGATGGATGTAGACAATAGAGTATTATACATAAAAGGTAATGACTGACTGGGTAATGTGAGGTAACTGAGCATGAATGAGTGAAAAATTGTACTACCTTAATCATGTAAGAACAAACGTCCAACATGATTCGGAAACATTCTGTAAACTGAGGTACTAAAATACCAATAACTAAATAACTGATGGCCATATGCTATGGTCGAGTAATCCTGAAAGTGAACTGAGTTTATGATCTGACTGGACTAGGACTAGGACTGAGGTTATAGCTAAGATGGTAATTGAGACTATAACCGTAACTAAGACTATAACTGGGACTGAATATTGGTTCCTGATAACCGAGGGTTTGACTAGTACTGAAGTGCTGAATTTTGATGGCTAAATAACTGAAAACTGAAGGCCATGGTTCAATAGGACTATCTGAGTCCTTTATTGAATATTGATTACTGAATAATGATATAACTGAGGGATGAGGGATGGAACATCAACACCACGGATTCACCAAGGGGTCTAAACTATGGATATACGTGACATAGTCTAAATTTTTAACTGATCATTAGGAGCGTAGCATGAGTCATGAGCTGCATGACCTGAGTCTGGAATTTTTGTGTTCATGGGACATGATTCGTAACACCAAGTGAATTGGGATTCCTCATACTAGGAACTTGAAACGCACATGATTCTATGGAAAGTGTGAATATAAGATGGGTTCACGGAACTGTGATGTGATGCATGTGTAAGTATCATGATTGTTGAAGTATAAAACTTCTCATTGGGATAGGAATCGGTCGGTAATCATCTTCCCTTACTGATTTTCTAGCCATATTGGTATTACTACTAGAACCTGAAGGCCTAGCTTTCTGAGGGACCATAACCGGACAATTCCTGTATACCTATTGGCCTATGATAGACTGACCCGCTGGGTGGAGACTAAGAAAGGTCCCGTTAACATCTGGTCTGACCTTAAAGTTGACTGGTATGTAAAGGGTTATAAAATAAAAAAAAGCTCCTAAATATGAAGAAGTGTAAACATTTAATTAAGAGATCTGCAATATACCAGTGACTACGTTAGGAGAACTTTCCAAATCTTGCCGGGACTGAAGTGCATAGAGTCTGTTTGGGAGTTTCCCACTAATAGTGCTGGAATTGGCACCCTGTTTATTCGGGTGACCAGACTGAGCTGAAGAATGTCCATGCTGACTTTAAGGACCGGGATTAGGAAGGTTAGTACCTTTTGACTTGACTAGCCACATCTGAAATACACATTACTGCCCGCTCTACACAGAACCTTATGATACTTACCACACTCTTTGCAAAGTAGATTAGTAAAACTCCTGCTCTCACTACCCTAGGCTTTGGATCCTGGAGCCCCATCCCTATGGTTATTTCTAAACTTTGGTACTGCGCATTAGCTAAAGAGGGAACTGCGACTGAAAACTTTTGATATGCTGAGAACGGTTACCACCTTGTGACCTTAGCTGAGAAAAACTATAACTACCCGTTCTGGCTCTCTTATTCTCTCTTTCCTTATACTTAAGTTTCTGCTCTTCAATCTGTTGTACATGGACTATAAGTCTAGATATGTGTATCTCCTTAATCAATATCGCAGTCCTGCTCTCCTTAACCACTCTACTTGAAACCCCAGACATAAACTTGTTCATTTTAGATCTACTGTCTGCCACTACATGGGGAGCATACCTAGCTAACTCGGTGAACTTGAGGGAGTATTCTTTCAAACTCATGCTGCCTTGTCTGAGATTGATGAACTCTAACACTTTGGCTTCTTTCTTCTCTAGGGGAAAGAATCTATCTAAGAAGGCTGTAGAAAAGTCCTCCCATTCTATGGGCCCTGCATCTGTACCCCTATCTACTTTCCAATACATAAACCACGTATGGGCTATATCTTGTAGCTGATAGGCGGATAACTCGGCTCTGTCACTTAAAGTCACTCCCATGATATCTGTGACTTTTTGAACCTAGTCGAGAAACTCCTATGGATCTTCTTCAGACTTAGAACCGGAGAATAGGGGAGGATTTATTCGGGTGAAGTCTCGAATCTTGGCCACTGGGTTGCAAGAATAACAGCTGGCCATTCATTCTGAGCTGACTGGATTGACTTGAGTAGTCAATATAGTCCTGAATTTTGTATGAAAAACTTGTTCGTCCAGGAGATCTGCCTAAATGGGCTGAGGTGTTAACTGATTACCGATTCTTCTTTCGCTAGCCCTTTTGGGAGGCATGTTCTGTAAATGAAAGAAAGAGTGGTTAGACTAGGATTTAAATTTGATCTCATGCTCACTAGCACGACATAAATACTAAAACAAGGGACCTATTCCTAAAATATCTTATAGCCACCTGTCCATAAGTGTGGTGCACAACACACCCATGCACAAGACTCTACTCGATGTAGATTTTCAAACTTCCTAGGACGCTGTTAAACCTTAAGATCTGATGCCAAGTTTGTAATTCCCTAAATTTGATACCCGAAACACTACAACTGGTACTTGGAACACTGCAACACCCTAAAGTTGATCAAATAAATGTAATGCCCCAAATATGGTACCCAAAATGCTACACGGTGCTCATAACCCTGAAGGACCACAAGCTAACCCATGACTTATATCTGTAACTGAGCACTGAATAATATACTGTAAATATGTAGAATATAAGCGGTAAGATCATAAGGTTCAAAACTGAACTAATACTAACTATAAAACAATATCTGTAATGGGGTATAACAATACGCAAAACTAAAATAAACTATCTGAAACATTCTGTAGTCTGAAAGCCTATAAACTATTTGAAAACTATGGAGTTGATAGGACATGTCCCCAACTAACTCTGAAGTACTGAAATAATAAAGTAATAAAATAATCATGCTATCCTTGAATGATGAAGACTTACTGTAAGTCTAGCTGCTGAACGTCTGATCTACTAAGGATGCTCGGGAGCTCGTGCTTCTAAACCTATGGCATAAAACACCATAGAACAAATATGCCAGGATGAATTAATATACTGGTATGCAAGTGAGGTAAGCTAAATGCAAGGGTTCATATGCATGAACAATAATAACTACCTGATGACTTGAGCATGAGCGCGTGAGAAATACATGAATAAATACATAAATTTGGACTGGGGTCATGGCAATAATAAATACTGACGTACTGATATCTGAGTTTACTAATACTGGGATACTGAATAACTGAGTCTATTGATGGTAACCAATATCTGACATTACTGGTTCTATATTATTGATAACTGATACTGAGAAACTATCTGAGTTCTTTACTGGACTGAGTGACTACATATGACAGTCCTGAATTTGAAGAACTATTTGAGTTCTTGACTAAAATGGATAACTGTATCTGACAGTCCTGATTTTGATGAAACTAGCTGAGTTCCATACGGAGCTAAGCGTATGTATCTGACAGTCCTGATATCTGTTGAACTAAACTGAGTTTTATTACTGAGACTGAATCTAAAACTGAGACTGTGGAAGGTAATCATCTAACCAACATGCCCCAAACTAAAGTAGTGGGGTCCAACCTATAACCCCAACTGGAAGGGTGTCAGTACCATGCCACGGGTAAAGAAAAGTTGTGAGTAAACCCTCTCTGACAGGGAGCTCTTCCATTAACCTCTCTTGTAAGGAAAACTCAAAGGAAATGTATAGTCCCTAGACTCGTAGGGGTACATCTCAACCTATGCTGACTACGTAGTTCTGGAATGCAGGGATTGCTACTAAGGATCACACCCTCTATTGGCTAATAGGTGAGTCCTCGTCCCTGGTTTCACTTGGTGCTGAATCCTACTTCAACTGAATAGACACTGAACTGGTTTTCCTAGTTCACACTAGGCATGACTGAGCTATTACTGATGGTACAATTTTTATTGACTGAACTGAGTTCACTGAGTTCCATTGAATGACTGAATACTACTGAATTTTGTCAACTGACAGAATGCTATTGAGTTTTGCTAGCTGACTGAGTTACAGAGGTCCGAATTAAGTACTACTGAGATTTGATAACTGATTGAGATTATAGAGATTACTGAGATCACTGAGTTTACTGGACAGA
Organism: Capsicum baccatum var. pendulum; assembly: GCA_030864225.1. NCBI lineage: Eukaryota > Viridiplantae > Streptophyta > Magnoliopsida > Solanales > Solanaceae > Capsicum > Capsicum baccatum. Next base: position 68,753,606 of record CM061557.1, on the reverse strand, counting down.
TACTAAATTTATTGAATTTTCTTACGTCACATGACTGACTAAGTTCTACTGATCATGGCTTGACTGTGAGTATCATGAAAACTGATACTGGCTCTTGGCACATAGCTAAATTATCGGGTACAAGTACCCCCAGGACTCGATAGTATAGTAAGTAAATCATGGCATAAGCTTAAAAGTTCAACAGTGGCTACATGTTTATTATTCATTCATTTAGACATTTCAACAACCACTTGAGATGCATTACTTGTACATGAATGGGGAAAGCATATAAACTTGTCATAATTTCATCAACTAGTCTCACAAGCATTTTATAAAACATTTATAATGCACAACAATATCATAGAAGTCATTGTGATCATAAGGGTAAAGCATGCACTTATCATTTAGGTCACAATTGAGCTATGATGCATAATTTCTAGTCCCTTAGGCATTTTATCAAACACCTTACATGCACAACTTAAGGCATAGGCATAATCATCAAATTATCACTTCAAAAATCCATGGATCGACTAAACTTATAGATTTCAAGCCAAATATTAACATAGTTTCATAAACAACGCGTAAAGATTCCAGCTTGGGAATCACATTATCATAATCTCACGAACATAATTAACACACAAAAAAATATTCACAATACATGATTTAAAACATGATTCTTGAACTTCACGTATGGAATGAATCCGTGAATGAACACTATGCATACCTTAGTTCTAGATTCTACGAAGATTGACGATGGAATTCCCTTGAATTTTGATCCCCAATTAAAACCCTAACTTGTTCTTAAGAGGATTTGAGAGAAGTGGTTGTATTAGGGTTGAAATAGGGTTTAATCCCGTGTTTTAGACTTATATATAGGTGGGAAATTGACCTTTTTGCCCTTAAAAATACAGACATTTAAATGACTGATAATTGGGCTCCGACGCTATTTGTGACACGGCGCGTCGTGGCATCGACACGATAGTCAACACGTCTCGCCATCATCGCATCGAGCCTCAGTACTTGGACCCTGGCAACTTGTAACAATATCAACCAACACAATTGGAGATGCGACACACCAAGATCTTGTTGGTTCACTGTTTTGGGATTCCAAATGTGGTCTAAACGAGTTCTAAAAAATCTAAAACTTCTACAGAAACACGTATTGACTTTCCTGATCTTGAATTATTGGAAATATAGACCACTTAAGAATATTAAGATCGCAAAATGAGATTGCGAACTTTCGAAGGCCAAAATAAACAAAGTCTGGAAATTTAGCTTAAATTTTCTAAGTATGGGACCCCCTTAACAAGCATAAGTAGATTGAATTAAGCTTAGAATTTTGTCGGGTCATACAATAAATCATCAATATGAGGAAGAGGATACTTATTCTTAATTATCACTTTGTTCAACTGCCGATAATCAATACGTATACGCATAGACCCATCCTTCTTCTTCATAAATAAGATAGGCGCACCCCAAGGCAATATACTAGGTTGAATAAGTCCTTATCCAAAAACTCCTATAGCTAATCCTTCAATTTCTTTAACTTCGCTGGGGCCATCCTATAAGGAAGAATAGAAATGGGCTTGGTGCCCAACTAAACATCAATAGAAAAATCAATATAGCAATTCAAAGGAATACAGGCAAATCAGTAGGGAACATTCATGAACTCACGAACAACATGAACAAAATTCAAAGAAGGAGTTGACACCACAATAGTATTCACGAATATAAGCCAAATAAGACAAACATCCCCTCTCAACTAATCTATGAGCTTGAACATAAGATATGATCCTCTTAGGATCCAAATGAAGGGCACCCTTCCAAGTTATCCTTGGCACACTAGACAAAGCTAAAGTCACAACCTTAGCAAAATAATCTAAGATAGCATGATAAGGAGACAATCAATCCATACCCAAAATAACATCTAAAAAAAACATGTCTAACACAAGTAAATCTACCCAAGTCTTACGGCCAGAATAATTCACAATACAAGATTGGTACACCTGATCCATAACTAAAGAATCTCCTATAGAGGTAGATGCACGAATATACATGGCAAGAGGCTCACTAACAAAATTAAAACTCGAAGGAAAATATGTAGACACATAGGACAAAGTCGATGCGGGGCCAAATAAAACTAATGCAGATCTGAAACAAACAGGGAGGATACCTGTGATCACAACATCAAAAGCTTCCACTTCTAGCCTGGTGGGTATGGCATAACACTCATCACAACCACCAACTGGATGAGTAACTCCACGAACACCACCACGGGCTCACCATCTCTACCTTTTTCTACTCTAGTAGTATCCCTACCTTTCATTGCTGAAATAGGAGTAGCCCTAATCATATGGCGGGGCAGTCCTTAGCCAAATAAGGAAAGTTACCTAAAGATATCCTATAGCCTCTCGAAGATTGATATGGACGTCTACGTATCGATCTAAAAGACTTTATTAGACATCCTATTCTTACACCGTTGAGACTAATGAAAACTGGATGCTTTGATACCTATTTGTCACGACCCAAAATCCGAAGGATCATGATGGCACTTGTCACAACGAACCTTAACAAGTAAGCCTATAACCATAATCAGTACAGAAAAGGGGAAAATATAATAATAATACCAAGTTAAGGCTTCTAGAACAAAGCCAAACTATACAAGTAATATAAATAAAGAAGCATAACAATGCAGCCATAGCTCTAAAAATCAGGTGTCAATAATCTCAGAACATATCTAGTACAACTTAATCCAAAAGAAATACATAAGATATCCAAACTAAGGACAAATTCTATAGAGAAAGGTAGTAAAAGACATCCGGATGCCTGAATATAATCAACTACCTTGAAAGCTCAAATAATCGCTCGAGTTAAGTAATGTGGGGAGTACCCAAACCTGAATCTTCCCCAAAAGTTTACAGCAGGAGTGAGTATAGTCCATTGTACTCGGTAGGTATCATAAGACGATTGAGAAAATAGAAAATAAAATATACTAAATGCATACTAAGGGTAGGTCACCTGCAATCAGAAAATGTAGCCTACACCGCTTGCACTAGTAGTTCTAATATATCACAAATACAACAACACCATATCAAGTATAATACAAGTACACATTATATTATATGCAAGTATAAATAGAGAAGAACATGTATATACAGGATGGTCAAGTATAAATAACAGTTGATATGAATGTACTAAGTATACGAGTAAGGTAGGCTAAATGCGAAGGGTTATACTGACTGATATGAACGTGAGAGTACATACATGCATACATAACTATAACTTAACTCGTGGAGATACTGACTACTGAGTCTGAATACTGATAATATGAGTGTACTGATAATGAGATTCTGAAAGACTGAGTTTACTGATATTGATATGTAAATCACTAATAAGTGATGGATCTGATACTGTATTACAGAATACTAGGAGACTGATACTATATTACTGATAAAAGAATAATTGTTTCTGACAGTTCAAATTATGAAGAACTGGTCTGATTAACTATATTTGACAGTCCTGAAGCTGAGTACTGATAGCATGAGTTCTGATAACTTTTGTGAATAATAGCATAAGTGACTGTATCTGACAGTCCATAAATCTGAAGGAAACTATCTGAGTTCAATTTTATTTTTGAGTTGACTGTATCTGACAGTTCTGATATACTGAAATCTGAAGAACTATTTGAGTTCTTTACTGAGACTGGGTAGCTATAGATGACAGTCCTAAAATCTATAACTAAAACTATGGGAAGCTATTATCTAACCAACATGCCCCAAATATGCTATAGTAGCTAAGCTGGGGTCCAATCTCTGCCCCGACTAGAGGGATATCAATATTGCACCACTGGTAAGGACAGGTGTTAGAACCCTATACTGGAAGGTACTCAATGAGAACGTTGGGAACCCTAAACTGACGGGTTAAGTCACCTCATCAACCCTAATCTGATGGGTTAAGATGTCTCAACCTACGCTGGCTACGTAGTTTTGGAACACAAAGATGACTTCTCAGAATCATACCCTGAACTGCGGGTGAGTTCCCATCCTTGTGTTCACTCGGTGCTAGCTTCTACTCTTATCTGAAGGAAACAAAACTGAACTAAATAACTAAACTAAACTTATTAGCTGAATCGATACTAATTAACAGGACTGATACTAGTGGTATTGGTTAGCAGAGCTACACTAAGTTTATTAGATTCCAATGACTGATGGAATGCACTGAGTTCTGACGACTAGTTGAGAGTACCGAAGTTACTGAGATTGACTGTGAATACTGAGTTTTTTGAGGTTACTGAGCACTGAGATTACTGGACTACTGAGATTACTGAGATTTCTGAGTTTTCCTGAGTCACATGACTGACTGAATTCTATAGATCATGGTTTGACTGAGTGTATCATAAAAACATGACATGGATCTTGGCACATAGCTATATTTTTTGGGTACAAGTATCCCCAGGAATCGATGGAAGGAAACTGACACAACTTGAATTTCTTGAGTACATGACCATTAATAAAAATCCATAATACACGAGTGGGTGATTTCATGAAGTACATGGTCATCATAATATCTATCATGAATAGGAATGCCTATAATCAAGTCATAAATCTCATATTCTAATATCATGGGAATTACGACAACATATACTATTCATAGCAATTTCATGGAAACCATTCAAGCATGAGGGAATGGAAACATGTAACATTTAGTTCATATTGTAATGATTTGGGGATATTAAACTTCATGTATTTATTCAACATCTCAAACATGGTAGGAAAAGCATGGATATAATTTGCATACATAATTCATATCTTCATCATCATACATGCTTCATGCCACTACCATAAGAATACACTATTAGCATGGAAATTCATATTGGAGTGTATGACTAACATGTACTTGTTATTTAGATATCATGAAATCATGTAAATATGAAGTTCTAACATACTTGGCATTTTATCGAACACCTTGCATGCATTCTTTAAGGCATAGGTGGATTTCAGACTTGCATTCTATCAATCCATCTAAAAATCATGTTTTTCAACTAACAACATAACTTTCATGAGATATACAGTCACGATACTATTATATAGCAAAACAAACAAGCATCAACATGGGTATTATCATATCACCACAATCAACCAAGCTTTTGTATTTTAAAGATTGATTCTTGAACTCCACAGATGAAAGGAATCCATGGATGAACACTACGCATACCTTGGAAGGGATATTCTTGATGATTGACGAAGGAATTTCCTTGAAATTGGATCTTCAAGCTTAATTGGGCGGTGCCTAACCAATCGCCTATCCTTACTGTCTCTCACGAAAATGGGCATAACTTTTCGCTTGAGTATTGGATTAAGACAAAATTGGTATCGTTGGAAAGCTAATTCGATTATCTAAAATTTGGTGCATCTAAATCAACGAAAATACCATATTAACATTGAGTCATACTAATTCAAAGATAACCTTTGCAAAATCGAACACTAAAACTTGATGGATTCAAAAACTCTTAGCTTGTATTACCTTAAGCGACTCATATAAACATGATTAATGCATCATAATCTATATTATAGATAGGATACTCATTGTAAGTCATGAGCTAAAATGCTACTCACAGGATAGGAGGTTTCATACATAGGAAAAATGGTTCGTCTCCTAGCTTAGAAACATACGGGGTATTACAATATCTCCCCCTTGGGAACATTCATCCTCGAATGAAAATTAACTAAGGTGGGAGAGATGATAGGCTGAAGTAAGTACAATACATACACTACTGAAACATGGGTTCATGAATGAAATAACTGAAAGCTGAGCATAACATACTGAACATGCATATCTGATGCATGGGAAGCTGATTCATGAATATAAGAATGAGGATTCTAATAAAGTAAGTTTTCTCAAAATGAGAATGCATATCTGATGCCAAACTGAAAGGCTGAATCCATACATATCTGATGTATGATTATATGACTGACGTAATACGTGAATGCATCACTAAAAGTACTAATGAGCTGATTACACATATCTGATGCGTGAATTCTTGACTAAACTTACTCATGAACATGCAATGGTAAAGTTATCAAGTTTGAACTAAAAACTAAGCATCGAACTGAATACCAAGTTTGGCACTGAAATATAAACATGAGAACGAGTAAGTTTAAGGAAAACTATTACCTTAAACTGATAATACCGATAAGTTTGAGATTAATTACTCCATATGCATGATCGGAAACATGAGAACATAACTAACTCTGGGATGTGGTAGATATACTGAATATCATGATTTGAATAGAATCTTGAAAATATGGCATATGACTAAAATTGGATCTTGAGGGTTATCTTATGAGTACCCCTTCTCCAAACTGGATTCATCAAAAAAAAAGAGCAACATGTTTATGTCATGAAAGTTTGGAGGTATGATGTATCTCTCCCTTGGGACACTATATCCCTCAAAGAATACTGACTTGGATGAGCTACTGAGGGAAATTAAGGTGATGTTCAAAACATCTAGGAACTGAGTCATGGCTGAATAACTAGGATCTAAAACTGAGACATGATACATGAACTGAGCTTAACACGAGTGCATAAATACACTAACTTATCCGATTAACTGAATAAATGATAGCTGAATGCTGGATCTGCAAAGCTAAATGGTACTTAGTCTGAATAGCTAGGCTGAGATTTTTGAGTTTTATGCATAGGAGATAAGGACTAACTGAGTAGACCAAGCGTATGACATGGGTCTGGTATTCTATAAACTGGGGTACTGAAACACTGATAACTGAGTACTGACAACCTAAATGCTATGGTCAAACATGTATGAAACTGAACTGAGTTTCAAATCTGGTTACTGAATTGAAGATGACATTATAACTAAGCCTATAGCTAGTATAGAAGTACTGAATTCAAGGACTGAACACTGATCACTGAGTGCTGGATACTGAAACTATAATTGAGTTGGCAACTAAGTTTTTGATGGCTATATACTGGGGACTGACATAAGTCAAGGATCTAAATGTACACTTACACTTTGTACTTTCCCAACTTCTAAATACGACCCCTTTCTAGACGTTTACTTGCACATTTATCATGACATTCAAGCCTATTTTCACAACTACACCCTCGTGCAAAGTAAGCATGCAATAATCTTTTCTTATCTAAATAACTGCTCATCACTATATTGTTCCATAAGGAGAGCTAACTGGAGGAGTAAATCAGGAGGACCTGAAACATAAATTGATACAAACTAAACTTGACACATGACTGAAACTTAAGGAATAAAATATCAATAGTTTAGATTTACCAATAAGGTCTGAACTAAGGATATACATGACATAGTCAAAATGTATCTGATCTGTAGGGGCATAGCATGAGTCATGGAAGCTAAGTATACTGGAAAGCATAATATACGTACATGAGTCATGAGCTGCATGACCTGAGTCTAGGGTTTTCTATACTCATAGGACATGATTTGACTACTAAGGGAGCTGGAACTGAACCCCTTATACAGGGAACTTCCCATGGAAAGTGTGTGAAAGTAGATTGTTCTCATGGAACATGACTCATACTGTAGATTAAAAGGGACTCCTTATGCTGGAAATTGAATTCATACATGATTATAGTTCGTGACCATAGAGTTGGTATGCAATGCCTGAGTGGATTTCGTGATAGCTAAAGTACAAATCTTTGTACTGAGAAGAGGATGGGTTGGGAATCGTCTTCCCTTACTACTTTTCTATACATACTAGAACTAGTACTTGGTCACTTGATCTACCATAACATACCGACATTTTGTTCAACACCTGCCTGTCTTACTAAACACATCATCTAATTCTATTTCCTCATATACTGCTAATATCACATTCACACCTTCATGCTTAATTTTGAGTCAATAAACTTAAGTGTTTAGCTCATACTATTCAAGCCTACTGACCTAATCCCCATGAATATATAATCTGATCAAATAGAATAATACTATCCCAACTCTACTACTGCTAAACTTCTGGGTTCAAGAATGAGTTCTCATGATCATGAATAAAATCTGTACGACCTTGGAACAATAATGAACTGATGGGATACTATTTGAGTTTGTGGGTAATCCCATAACTGACTGTAGGGACTGCCTGAGAAAGACCTGTCTTTAGGACTTTGAACTTCACTGTTTCTATTACCTTGAAAGTAAGGTAAAGTGAACATGAGGGGTGCATGACATGAATCTACATGGTTTCTTTAAAAAAACTTGCTATAGCACGATCTTAAGACATGAAAGAAGGGAAACTGTTCCTAAAAAATCTTATAGCCTCTTGCACATAAGTGTGATGCACAACACACCCATCTACAGACTCTACTTGATGGAGCTTTTAGACTTCCTTGGATACTGTTGAACCTTAGGCTTTGATACCAAGTTTGTAATGCCCTGATTCGCTGAACCGGAATGCTACATGGTATTTATGACCCCGAGGGACCACAAGCTAACACATGACTGGTATCTGTACCTGTAAACTGCATAATATCTTATAAAATATGCGGAAACATGAACTATAAGGCCATAAGGTTCAATACTAAGACATATCTAAAAAATATGGTAAAACAAACCAAAAAGAAACATAAATACTGAAGTCCGAACATCTAATTTGACATCTAGTCTAAAATCCTCTAACTGAACTGAATAAGGAGTTGATGGGATATGTCCCCAACTAACTCCAACTACTAAAATAAAGTAAAAACTGAAATAGAAATAAAATCATCATGTCCTCGAAGGATGAGGACTCATGTCTAACTCTGACTGCTGATCCTGGAATATATAGTTGACTTGGAGATCATGCCTTTGAACATATGGTGTAACATTTGAGAAAGCACCATAGCACAAATGCGTCAGTACGTCTGAATGTACTAAGTATACGAGTGAGGTAGGATAAATAAAAAGGGTTATATGCATGAAAAATACTGACTGATATGAATGTGAGAGTACATACATGCATACATCATTGTAACTGAACTCGTGGAGATACTGACTACTGAGTCTGAATACTGACAGCATGAGTGTACTGATAATGAGATTCTGAAAGATTGAGTTTACTGATATTGATATGTAAATCACTAATAAGCGATGGATCTAATACTGTATTACTGAATACTGGGAGACTGATACTATATTACTGATAAAGGAATGATTATTTCTGACAGTTCGAATTATGAAGAATTGGTCTGATTGACTGTATCTGACAGTTCTGAAGCTGAGTACTGATAGCATGAATTTTGATAACTTTTGTGATTGATAGCATAAGTGACTATATATGACAGTCCATAAATCTGAAGAAAACTATCTGAGTTCAATTCTATTTCTGAGTTGACTGTATCTGATAGTTCTGATATACTGAAATCTAAAGAACTATCTGAGTTCTTTACTGAGACTGGGTAGCTATAGCTGACAGTCCTAAAATCTTTAACTGAAATTGTGCGAAGTAGTTATCTAACCGACATGCCCCAAATATGCTATAATAGCTAAGTTGGGGTCCAATGTCTGCCTCGACTGGAGGGGTGTCAATACCACACCACTGGTAAGGACCGCTGTGAGAACCCTATACTGGAAGGTACTCAATGAGAATGGTGGAAACCCTAAACTGACGGGTTAAGCCACCTCATCAACCCTAATCTGATCGATTAATATGTGTCAACCTATGCTGGTTACGTAGTTTTGGAACACAAGGATGACTACTAAGAATCACACCCTAAACTGACGGGTGAGTTCCCATCCTTGGGTTCACTCGGTGCTAACTTCTGCTCCCATCTGAAGGACACTGAACTGAATAACTAAGCTGAACTGAATAACTGAATTGAACTGATTAGCTGAACTGATACTGATTAACTGGACTGATACTAGTGGTATTATTTAGCAAAGCAAAACTAAGTTTACTGGATTCCAATGACTGATGGAATGTACTGAGTTCTGAGGACTGGTTGAGAGTACCGAAGTTACTGAGATTTCCTATGTATACTGAGGTTGTTGAGGTTACTGAGCACTAAGATTACTGAGATTACTGGACTACTGAGATTACTGAGATTTCTGAGTTTTCCTGAGTCACATGACTGACTGAATTCTATAGATCATGGCTTGACTAAGAGTATCGTGAAAACATGACATGGCTCTAGGCACACAACTATATTTTTTGGGTACAAGTACCCCCAGGACTCGATGGAAGGAAACTGACACAACTTGAATTTCTTGAGTACACGACCATCAATAAAAATCCATAATAGATGAGTGGGGGATTTCATGAAGTACATGGTCATCATAATATCTATCATGAATAGGAATGCTTATAATCAAGTCATAAATCTCATATTCTAATATCATGGGCATTCCGACAACGTATACTATTCATAGAAATCGCATGGAAACCATTCAAGAATGAGGGAATGGCAACATGTAACATTTAGTTCATATTGTAATGATTTGGGGATATTAAACTTCATGTATTTATTCAACATCTCAAACACAGTAGGAAAAGCATGGATATAATTCACATACATAATTTATATCTTCATCATCATACATGCTTCATTCCAATACCATAAGAATGCATAATTAGCATGGAAATTCATATTAGAGTGTATGACTAACATGTACTTGTTATTTAGATATCATGAAATCATGTAAATATGAAGTTCTAACATACTAGGCATTTTATCGAACACCTTGCATGCATTCTTTAAGGCATAGGTGGATTTCATACTTGCATTCTATCAATCCATCTAAAGATCATGTTTTTTAACTAACAACATAACTTTCATGAGATATACAGTCACGATACTATTATATAGAAAAACAAACAAGCATCAACATGGGTATAATCATATCACCACAATCAACCAAGCTTTTGTATTTTAAAGATTGATTCTTGAACTCCACGGACGAAAGGAATCCGTGGATGAAAACTACGCATACCTTGGAAGGGAGGTTCTTGATGATTGACGGAGGAATTTCCTTGAAATTAGATCTTCAAGCTTAATTATGCAACCCTAGTTGTTTTTCTCCTATGGTTCTCTTAGATGATGAGTTTGAGATGTTAATAGGGTTGGAATGTGTTTAGAAGCTATATATTTCGTAGGGTTAAGTTTAGGGACGTGTAAGGAGTGTTAAAAGACTTAATTACCCTTAAAATAACTCAAAACAGAGTGTTTTTGGCACTTGAAATTGACTTAGGCGGTGCCTAACAATCGCCTAAATTTGGTTAGGCGGTGCCTAACCAATCGCCTATCCTTACTGTCTCTCATGAAAATGGGCATAACGTTTTGCTTGGGTATTGGATTAAGGTGAAATTGGTATCGTTGGAAAGCTAATTCGATTTTGTACAATTTGGTGGGTCTAAATCAGCTAAAATACCACATTAACATCGAGTCATACTCGTTCAATAATGACCCTTGCAAAATCGAACACTAAAACTTGATGGATTCAAAAACTCTTAGCTTGTATTACGTCAAGTGACTCATATGAACATGATTAACGCATCATAATCTATATTATAGATAGGATACTCATTGTAAGTCATGAACTAAAATGCTACTCACAGGATAGGAGGTTTCATACGTAGAAAAAATGGTTTCTCTCCTAGCTTAGAAACATACGGGGTATTACAACACACAACCTCAGTATATACCCATAGAGCCAAACCTCTAAACTTGGGACCCATGGAGGGTTCATCAACCCATTTACTATCAATATCCATGACTTTTCTCTAGCATAATCCTTTGGAAAAGGTTCATAATATCAAATATCAATATCCAGAGTTTTCAGTATTTCTCATGTTTTTAGCATTTCTAGTAACTTCAGTATTTCCAATGTTTCTAGTATTTCCAGTATTTTCAGTGTTTCCCAAGCACATATATAACAAAAGACACAAATCAAGTTCACATATATGACAACAAATATATATAAAGCAATAAAACAAATAAGTGAAATGATGCATATGCTGACATGAGAATGATGATGTAATGTCCACAACCATTCAAAATGAGTATTTCCACAATTGATCCACATGATCTATTTTAATAACTAACCATAATGTTATAATTCCATAACCACTTAAGCCAATATCCACTCGTTATTTCTACTATTCATGAATTACCACATGATTCATGAGTTAACAATAGATGAATGTAACACAATACATCAAAGGTACCACAATAGGTATTTCTAGCAACACAACACAATTCTTCACATGTATGCAAGTCCATCAATCATCATATAGGACCCCTCACGGTCACGTATACCATATAATATCTCAAATTTAATATTTGAGAACATATAAGCCCACAAATGGCACAACATATAGATATCCATATTTTATGATTAGTTCCTAGCCTTAACATGCATTTTGGTATACAAATTAACTACCCAGCCCAGTCTAAAGAGTTAAGCCATAACCAACCTCAAAAGGCAAAAATCGATCTGCAACACTTCAACCACAAGGCCTTACTTCTCACGAATGATCCTAAAATTAATAAAAAAACAAGAAATATAGAATCTAAATATCAAAATAAATCTAACGATACCTATATTGCCTACTTTTAGTCTAGGATCAAAATGGACCCACAAAATGGGTTTTCAAAAAGGAAGGAAAAAATTAGAAGTTTACTTCAAACATGTGTTTTGCATACCTTTGGGAATCTATATTTGAAAACCCAAGCCAAATCGAGTTAAAAATGAGGTTCAAATCGTAGAAAAACTATTTTTAACCTTTATCGGGTAAAACCTTTGAAATCCATTTTAAATCTTACTAATCAAAGTTGTTTTGAAGGTTGAATTAAGGAAAATACAGTATTTTTAAGATTAGAAACATTATTCAAGTGAAAGAAGTGAAAATTTGGAGATAAAATAAGTAATAAGGTTTTGGGGTTTTGAATAATAACTCAAGAATTAGAGTAAGAAAAGGATGAAATCTCACCTTAAATCCATAATAGAATCAAGAAATAGACATTAATATAGATTCCCAAGAACCCACAATATTTACTTTTAAGTTTTCATACTATTTTAGGGTTTATCTCTCAAGTGTAAAGGTAAAAAATGGGCAAAAAACGTGACCTAAGGGGCTTATTCATAGCTCATTCAGGTATCCAGGTAGTGCTTCCTTACTCCCAAATATGTAATCATACTATCTATCCTCAGGAGCATATATTGCAATTCCAATCACCCCTTGTCCGATTGTACTATACTCTCCAGCACCATATATCAGTTGAAACTTTGAAAATTTCCCAAGTTTTCGCTAAGGTCTTGGGATTCATTCGAAATTGATTTACGCAAATGAACTATATAACCCCACTAAATTTGATGTTTCCAACGTGTTGGCAAAGTTAAATTTTTGAAAAGAAATTATTTTCTCAAAGTTTACCCCCGAAACTTGAGAGCATAATTTCCAAATTGAGGATCGAAATGAAATTTAAAAACCGCAAAACCAAAAACATGTTACCACCCTAAAATCGAATTCCTGGATTTGCTAGCACAATCTATTCTGTCATCCGTTGCACAAATCAAAAGATAACCACATAAGTCTATAATAAGACTCGAGAAGCCACCAAAACCACACTAACGCACAAAACGCACCAAAATGCATCCGAAATCATTCCAATCACCCCCACAACCCAGAAATACCACAATGCAACTATCGAGAGGTAAAATAGTCAAATCATACAAAATATATATTTCATCAAATTTTCATGTCATTACATGTTGTGAATTAAATAAAAAAATAAAATTATAATTAATTTTTTTATTTTTCTTCTTTTTCCTTCTTTCACCGCCTCACTTCTCCACTACTGGCTTCAATTTCTCCATTAACAACCTCTAAACATCATCTCCTTCACCTCAAATCACCACCATCAACATAAAACTAGTACACCCAACAACAAATGCCAATTACCATCGCCCCTCTTTTCCCCTTCTTCATTAACGCCATCTACTAATTCCCTCCTCCTTAAAATCCTATTCAATACCCCTCCATTAAAGACCCTAATTTCTTTATTCATAAGTAAACACACCCACTCATCAATACCTCCTAGAAAAGACGATTCATATTTTCTCATAAAAATGACCACCTTTTTCTAATTTCTTTCACCAACAACCAAAATTTCCATTGAATTTTTTATCGAAAACATGTTGAAGATTAGCGAACCCACCCATCGAAACCCCGATTTCAGCTTCTTCTTAAACCCATCTATTTTTCTCTTAAAATATAAACTCTTTTTTAAAGTTTTATTCACCGGCGACTGAAATTTTTAGTGAAAACACACCAAAGATAGTGAACCCACCCACCCACCCCAATTTTTTAGCTCAAAAAAATTCTATTCTTTTGTAGCGAACAAAATTAAGCACCCTTTCTAGACTTTGTTTGTATGTGGCTCCCAATTAGAGCAAGGTCATACTAATTTACTTTATTATTCATGTATGCATTAGTAGTGAAAAAGGATTTATCACAGAGAGAAATTTTTTAAAACCCACATTAACTTTTTTCAAGTCTTATCATCAATTGCTCTACCAATTAAAACATGTAGGTTCCTTTAAATTTAAAATACAGAAACCTGTAAATCATACTCCATTTGATTAGCCCAAGTTTTAGCTATACACTAAAAGAAAGAAATCAAAAGTAATAAACTTGGACAAGTGTATAGGCTCAAATACCATTCTAAGAAGGTTGTCCACAACAATAAAACCAATGGGATCTTAAATTGGATTTCCCATGGAACTTTACAACAAATTATGCACCCATGATGACCAAGTGTGAAACTAAATAAACATACTACTAATTCAACTCTAAATCATGCATAACAACTGATGTTGGGTGTATTTATACACTTTAGAGTTATGATTCTAGCTTATTTAGCCTTGTTTTGAGGATAATTCGTGTGCTTAATGTGTTAATATTGATATAAATAAGCATTTAAGTGTCCAAGGATGTGATTAAAATGTTCAAAGTGTTTTCAAAACAATTTTGTATTTAATTGAGTCATTTAGAGTTTAATTGAGAAAACTAGGGTTACTAGCTTGAGTTAGGTGTCGTTCTAGTTGGTCTCGGTGGATTCTAGTGTGTTAAATAAGTTTTGTATGGTTTGAATGTGTAATTATATGTGGAAAAACTTATTTAAGTTGTGTAACGTTCGATGATAATGAGCCAAGAGTCAACAATAAGTGTAAGTGTAAAGTGTTCGAGACTAGTAATTTTCTTGAGTTTCTAGCGTGTTATTTTTGATGTGTTGTTATCTTGAACTCTAATCCATAGTGGTTGATGTTTTAGGATTCTTTTGGATTTAATAATTTTAGAAAAATAATGAGATATAAATTCCAGTGAAGGCATGCGATAGTCCCATGATGCGGGCTTCATTTCGTTGTTACAATGGGCGCAACGCGAGCTTTATTCCACCACTCCAATTTATGGTGAATTTCCAATTACACATGGTTTGGGGCTTTGTTCTATTATTAATGTATTGGATGCACACATGAAGAGGCGGCTGGAGGAAATCTTTTTGGGAATTTTGGAGTGACATTTCCTTAATCCCACACGGATTAGGAATAAAATATTATATATACCACAAGGTTAGGCAAAAACTGGGGACAATTTTGAAGTGGTGGTGTCGGTTAGTTATGTCGTGGACAATTTTGAGGTGGCTACTACTATTTTTTTAGGTTTGTTTTAATTCTTTAATTAGTCTTCAATTATGCATATCATGTATTCAATTGTTTGAATCGTGATTATGAATATTATAGGATAAAAACGTTTTTTTGGGATTAAAGCCAACAACATGAGTACTATTATTTTGGATTAATTTTGTTGGATTTGCTTATCATATTTGGTTGTTTGTTTATTTTTTTTTTAATTATTTTATGGATTGATCACCCGTAAAATACATATATTGTCTACCTTGTGATCTTGGAAGAGGGAATAAGGAGATAGAATATGGGAATAAATAAAGTTTGGATTTTTATTCTTTTACAAAATAAAGAACTAAACTTAGCATCTAGGATAGGGATGTGCTTAGGTGCCTTACTTGATTCAAACGTGGGATGATAGCTTTAAAGTCTTAATTAGATTATTGCATCCCAACTCAATGATGTAGTTGTAATGTCCAAATTCGGTAAATGGTTAGAGGTCGGAAGACCATGATCATGCAATCAACCTTACGAATCAACAACCAAGATAAACGATTTAGCGAATGATGTTCAATAACATAGTATGATTGTTCAAAGTGCTTTAACCCTAGGTGTTACTCTATTTTTTTTTTCGAGACTTTTATCTTGCTTATTGTTTACTTTAGTTTTAATTTACAATATTCCAAACTCTTTTTGGTTACTCGTGCACTAAACTAATCTAAACTGTGAACTAGAATTAAATAGTTGTTGAAGAAAGTCCCCGTGGGATCAATATCTGACTTTCTTGAAGGCCACTTTACTACTTCATAAGACCACGTACACTTGCGTGTGCGCTTGGGCGCTGTCACATTTTTTGCGCCGTTGTCGGGGACTTGTATTTTGGCAACTGTTTATTTTAGTGTTACTTTTAGATTTATTTGGTGTTTTATGCTTGGTCGTGGTTTTGTTTTACAGGAAATAGGTTTTCAAAGAAGAAATATGGCAAGGGTTTAGGAATTGGTTAAACCAAGCTCCAAACCTGAATAACTTTTCCATCAACTCAGAAGAGAAGCAATCCTTCTCCCCCGAATTTCTCAAATCTAAGAAGACCAAGAGAATCCTACTATGATGGCTAAAGAACAAGTAGCATGCAGGACGGCTAGGGGAGTGGAAGTCTTACTTCCGACGAACATGACTTCCCTAATTCAAAGACTGGCTGCTGGGGGAAATTTTGTGTTAAAGCACAAAATGGTACAACTTCTAATTAGCAGTGGACAATTTGCATGGCTTTCACACAAGGATCCACAAGTCCACTTGCAAAATTTCATGGAGCTTACTGATACATTTATTTCCACTGATGTGAATATAGATTATGTGAGGCTGACACTTTTTCCACATTCACTATTAGGGGAAGCTAAAAGGTGGTTGAATGCGGAGTCAACCAATTAAATCACATCATGGGACAACTTAGCCAGAAAGTTCCTCATCAGATTCTTTCCATCTAGCAGGACTGCGAGACTTCGCAGTGAAATAGTAAGCTTTAAATAGAATCCAGATGAAAACCTCTATCATGCTTGGGAATGCTTCAAGGATCTTCTTGGGACTGTCCACATCGCCAAAAGTCTAATGAAGTACTTGTTCATACTTTTGTAGAAGCACTTGATCACAAGAAAAAGATTTTGCTAGATTCAGCCGTAGGTGGTCAAGAGCTGGAATTGACTTATGATGAGATGTACACATTGTTGAACTGCATAGCACAAAGAAATTCCAAATGACATTCAGATTCTAGAAGTGACACTAAGAGAATTGCAGGTGTATTGGAGGTGGACCAATTCATAACCTTATCAACTTAGGTTTCTGCATTAAAAAATTTGATAAATACTCAGTTTAGCAGCATGAAATTAGGAGCAGCACACCCTGTAACCATAGTCAATGCTATCCAATAAGCTATAGATTGGTGTGAAGTTTGTGGAAATAGTGGTCATTCTACATCCATGTATGCTTTAAATCCAGAATTAGTGATGTATGTGGGAAATGCTCAAAGGCCAAATTATGGTAATGCCTACAACATGAAGTGGTAGACTCAGCCATGGAACACATAATAACAATAAATTCAGCAACCACAGGCTCCACCAAATCAGTCAACTAGCAACATAGAAGAGATGATAAAATAACTCTTAGTTGGTCAAGCACAAATGGCTGCGAATATGAAAAGTTAATAGGCCGAATTAACAAATAAGAAAGCGGCCCAGAGAAGCTTAGAGTTACAGTTGGGACAGTTACAACAAGCATTAAATACTGGGCCTCAGGGTGGTTTGCCAGCAGATACAGAAAATCCAAAATAAGTCATGGCAATCACCTTGAGAAATGGTAAGGATCTTTAAGGAGAACCTCTAAAGGTAACTAAGGAGGTAGATGTAGATTTAACTCCCCAATAGGTAAATGAAGAAGTTGCTGAAAAATCAAGAAAGTCTGAGTACTTAAAAGAAAAATTTGTTGTAGAAGAAGTGAAAAAAATGCCTCCATTTCCCTTCCCTCAGAGGCAAATTAAAGCAAAGGAGGATGTCATGTTAAAGTTCTTTGACACATTCAGAGAGCTTCACATTAACTTAACTTTATTAGATGTTTTGCAGGGTATGCCTAAGTATACCAAGTAGTTGAGGGATGTGGTTGCTAATAAGGTAAAATTGAAGGATGTGGGAGCAATAACACTTACTACAGAGTGTTGCTGTAATGACACAGAAAATCCCTCAGAAATTAAGAGATCTGGGAAAGTTTACTTTCTCTATCTAAATTGGGAGTAAAGTGGTCAACGCGCTGAGTGACTTAGGGATGAGCATAAATTTGATGGCCCTAACTCTATTTGACACTGGGCTTGGGAAAGCCTAGGTCGACCACTATGGTTTTGCAGCTCACAGATGGATCAACGTCCTCATAAAGGTTGGTAAATTCATTATTCCTGCTGACTTTATTATTCTTAATTTTAAGGCAGAAAAACATGTACCAATCATCTTGGGGCATCCATTCTTAGCAACTGGAGGAGCGTTGATTGATGTTATAGAAGGTACGCTTAAAATGAGGGTAGAGAATGAAGAGGTAGTATTCGATGTTGAAGGAGACAAGTATGTGGTGGTTAGTCCACCAAAGACCTCTTTGAACTGCCTGATTGAGCAGCCTAAACTTCTACCGCATAAGACCGACATAATAAAAGTTGATGAGCCTGAAAAGGCTAAAGTCAAAAACCCTTTCGTTCTTGAAAATTCACACCCAAGAAGGGTGGAAAGAATACTAAGATGCCCTCCAAGTTTGAGCAAAAAGATGAAGGAATTTAGTTGAGTTGAGCTGGGTCGTGTCGCGACACTAAATCAGGTGTTGCTTGGGAGGCAACCCAAGTTAAGTAGGTATGTTTTCTTTTTAGTTTTTAGTTTTTATTTCACATAGTTTTTGTTTTTGATTGAGTCACAGGTTTATGGGATGTCTGAGTACCAAAAACCTGAGCTAAGGAGCATGACAAAGACTAAGTGCGAGGTCCTACGGACCCTCTTTTATGCAAAAAGATGCTACTAGCTAGGCCTAGAGGCCTCACAGAGTATTTCTATCTCTTACTTTTAAGTTTACTTTGGGAGCAAAGTAGATTTTTAAGTGTGGGGTGGGGAAATTCCCTAATGTTGGCTCAATTTAAAAATTTCTTGTGTAAGATATTTTTGTTTGTGCTATTTTTTATTACATGATAAAAGTGTTTTAATTGTAAAAGCATGGTGATTTTGAGAATTACTACTTTTGAGACTCTTAGACTCATGATTGTGACTCTTGTACTTGTTGGCTTAAAATTTGAATTTGTGCTATTGTTGGTTGAGAGTCTATGATGATCCTATGTTAGTTGAGCATGTGCCATGTGTGATGTGAAAGTTGTTGTATACTCCTTGTTGTATGTGATGTCTAGAACTTGCTCGGTGTGTGTAAACAGAAATAAAGAGTGTGAGTTTAGGAGATGATACAGGCATTTCTTTGATACCCTTGATTTATACCTTCTCTTTGACCTACCGTTATGCTTAATTCTAGTTAGCTCTTTTGAGCCTTTAGCTTTTTTCTGGGGAAGCCTCATATGTAACCTAATCCCTTCTTTGATAGACCTTAATTTGATCCAAAAAAAAGGCTCCTAGGCGCTTTAATAAAAAATTAATTGAGTAAGGAGTTTGAAAAGAAAGAGGGAAAAGGTGAATTTGATGCCCCAAGGTAATAGTTATTGGTGTTGATATTTGATGTGTGGTAGATGAGTGTGATTGACATTATGCTAGAAATATTACCATAGTTGTATAAAAGAAAAAGATTTTTTTTGTGGTAATAAACTATACTTCCACCATGTGTTTGTAAAAATACTTTAAAGAGATGGAGCAAAATAAAGGTGATGGGTGGATGAAAAAAGTGTAATTTTGTTGTTGGAGATTGGTTTTAAATGTATAATGTAGTGTTAAAGTACTTAGAGAGGTTAGTCACTATTCCCAAATAGTTCCTACCCATTCCTTAACCTACATTGCAACCCGGAAAAGACCTAATTGATCCTATACTTGACATTCTGATATTAGTGAAGCAATACACTAAGGGAAAGCCTATGGTTCATTATGTGTAACTTGTGAATTCCTTGTGAGAGTAAGCGTAGTTTGATTCTTGTACCCATTATGCGATAAATTGCATTTATGTGAGTGATTATGGGTAACTCTCTTGTTGTGAGGGGCACATGTTTGATGAATGTGGGTTATTTGTATGATGTCCTTTATTGAATAATATGCTTGAGTTTGCCACGTGATAAGTCAATTCTTGAGGCTAGGATTTTTTGTAGTGTTCATGAGCTTTCAATTGTGTTTGTAACATGCTTAGTGTAGAAACTTGCATTTCGTGTAGTTATTGTAGTACTAGATTGAGTGTCTTGCATTTAGTGGAAGTTAAGAGTCTCCTAAACTTATGATGCTCATACTAAAGGGATGTTCGAGGACAAACAAGGCTTTAAGCATTCGGTGGTGATGTTGGGTGTATTTATACACTTTAGCATTATCATTCTAGCTTATTTAGCCTTGTTTAGAGGATAATTTGTGTTCTTAATGTATTAATATTGATATAGATAAGCATTTAAGTGTCCAAGGATGTGATTAAAATGTTCAAAGTGTTTTTCAAACAAGTTTGTACTTAATTGTGTCATTTAGAGTTTAATCGAGAAAACTAGTGTACTAGCTTGAGCTGGTGTCGTTCTAGTTGGTCTCGGTGGATTCTAGTGTGTTAAATAAGTTCTGTATGGTTTGAATGTGTAATTATGCGTGGAACAACTTGTTTAACATGTGCAACATTCGATGAGAATGAGCCAAGAGTCAACAATAAGTTTAAACGTAAAGTGTTCGAGACTAGTAATTTGCTTGAGTTTTTACCATGTTGTTTTTGACGTGTTATTATGTTGAACTCTAATCCTTGGTGTTTGATATTGTAGGATGCTTTTGGAGTTAATTATGATGAAAAACGAATGTTAAAAAAGCTGAAAATTAAAGGAAAAACAACGCCGAAGGCTTGAATGGAAGGAGCGACGTTAAAATACTTAACCAAACATTTTGACGCAAATTCCAGTGGCTGCCGATTACCACGCGACGCCTGCTCCATTTCAGTGTTTCTTTGCCTTAGAAAAATTATGACATGCAAATTCCAGTGGAGTCATGCCATATGCTCGCGACACGGTGGGCGCAACGCGGGCTTTATTCCACTGCTCCAATTTATAGGGAATTATCAATTACACACGGTTTGGGGCTTTGTTTTATTATTAATATATTGTATGAACACATGAAGAGGCGGCTGGCAGGAATTTTTGTGGGAATCTTGGAGTGACATTTTCTTAATCCCACATATATTAGGAATAAAATATTATTTATACCTACAAGGTTAGGCAAAAACTGGGGACAATTTTGAAGTGGTGGTGTCGGTTAGTTACGTCGTGGACAATTTTGAGGCGGCTGCAACTATTTTTTTAGGTTTGTTTTAATTCTTTAATTAGTCTTTAATTATGCATATCATGTATTCAATTATTTGGATCATAATTATGAATATTATCGGCTAAAAACTCTCTTTCCAAGTTAAAGTATAGAACATGAGTACTATTGTTTTGAATTAATTTTGTTGGATTTGCTTATCATATTTGGTTGTTTGTTTATTCTTGTTTTAATTATTTTATAGATTGATCACTCGTAAAATACATATATCGTCGACCTTGTGATCTTGGGAGAGGGAATAGAGAGATAGAACATGGGAATAAACAATGTTTGAGTTTTTATTCTTTTATGAAATAAAGAATTGAACTTGGCATCTAGGAAAGGTATGTACTTAGGTGCCTTAGTTGATTCAAACGTAGGAAGATAGATTTAAACATTTAATTAGAT
This sequence comes from Capsicum baccatum var. pendulum, assembly GCA_030864225.1. Lineage (NCBI taxonomy): Eukaryota > Viridiplantae > Streptophyta > Magnoliopsida > Solanales > Solanaceae > Capsicum > Capsicum baccatum. Next base: position 68,731,589 of record CM061557.1, on the reverse strand, counting down.
TATTGCATCCCCGCTCAACGATGTAGTTGTAATGTCCAAATTAGGTAAACAGTTAGAGGTCGGGAGACTATGATCATGCAATTAACCCTATGAATCAACAACCAAGATAAGCGATTTAACAAATGATGTTCAATAAAATAGTATGATTGTTCAAAGTGCTTTAACCCTGGGCTTTACTCCATTGATTGTTCCATGACTTTTATTTTATGCATTGCCTACTTTAGTTTTTATTTACAATATTCAAAACTCTTTTTGGTTACTCATGCATTAAATCAATCTAAACTGTGAACTAGAATTGAATTATTGTTGAAGTAAGTCCCTGTAGGATCAACATCCGGCATTCTTGAAGGCCACTTTACTACTTGATAAGACCACATACACTTGCGTGTGTTCTTGAGCGCTGCCAACAACACTAAAAGAAAATTGTGAATTACATTACCATATGGCTTATATTGGTGGAAACAGATAAATATACCAACATAAAATCCCTAACCTGATACAAAGTATTATAAAGTTCATATCATTATGTTGTGTTCCTATTAGTCAATGCTCATTGTGTTCCCTGTAAAAATATTATACAAGTACAACTAAATCCTTAATGTATATACACGGTCATAAGAAGTCAGAAATAAGAGATGGTACTATCTATTTCACTTCTAAGCCACTGTGAAAAGTATTGAGTTTATATGTACACCTTTGGTTACAGGTGCTATATCCATATGGAATTGCTGAAGAAGTCTTCTTTGTTGTTGATGAGCTAAAACAAAACTGCTAGGGTGTATCGAAAATAACCTCTCTACCTTTATGATTGAGGTGATATCCGTGTATACTCTAACCTCTCTAAACCTTACTTTATGGGAATATAATTTTATACACGTAGTTGTAATGCCTAATAATATGCCTGTATGTGTAAGAGTTTAATAAACTCCCTCGGACACGATGGAAAAGGTGATATTGAGTTTTGTAGAGGCTATATATTGGGAGGGTGTAACTGTTACTAGAGTAATAAGCACGGGGTTCACAACAGTTCGTTATGGGCAGGAGCTGATCTATTAAGGCCGGTGAGGATGCCACGCCACCCGCGAACTTCAATAAAAACACACACACTCTCTCTCTCTCTCTCTCTCTCTCTCTCTCTCTCTCTCTCTCTCTCTATATATATATATATATATATATATATATATATATATATATATATTTATATATATATAGGTATTATGGGTCCTGTTCATTTGCATGGATTGTAGAGGTTTTGGCAAATTTTTAATTAATTTTGATGGTAAAATTCATTTTCCTAAGAATGTATAATTATGTATCTAGTTCTATTAATGTGTAATCTTTTTCTATTTCTTCTACTGTTACTAGATCTTGTAATTCCTCATACATTGTTACCTTGGCCTTTTTTTCTGAATTCTAGAAATATAATCAGACACCATATATTTTAATATCTCCTATAATCTTAGGGCTATGATACATTTCGGATGTTCCAACATTGGTAGAGGCTTGTAATGAGTTTTGCTTAGTAGTTTCTTTAAACAGGCTTAAGAGGATGAGGCTTCTGCCTTTCCTTTGTCTTTGCCTGTATACATCCTGAAACAAAAGTTGTTAGTTGTCCTCTTTTATTAGTCTACTTAGTTGATTTGCTAGGTTATTATCTTTTCCTTTAATATGTTCTAAAACAATATTGTAAATGAAAGTGACATCTAAGAAATTTAACCACCTCCTTTTACTAGTATTCTTTTATTTTATTTTTTGATGGAATTTTACTATAGCCTTGCAATCTGTTCTTACTAATATTCGGATTTATTTAATATATAAAGCTTTGACACTACGAAAAAGAGATAATATCAAATTCAGAGTATTATTGGGATATTCGTATATTATTAACAGACTATAAAAAACTATATAAGATTTTGGTTGAACAAAGATAGTTATACCTATATCTGATTCTTGATTCCCCTGTATATGTTGTATGTAGTCTGCTACAACTACATTTTTTCATATGTCTATTACATTATTCCATTCCTGAGGATCATGAGCTGGTAAGTTTAAAATTTTTCCTTTATTACCACCTTCTTGTAATCTAATGGATTCTTCTATTGGCATTCTTTTTCCTCTAGGTTTTATGTCTTGTTCAACTTGATTGTGTGGGTTTATTCTAAATACACTATTATCTTGGTAAATTTCCTGTTGTTATATTTACTCTTTGCATTCCGATTGTTCTCTGGAAAGGGCTTGCAGTACTTGTCGCACTTTTCATAACATAGATATGGTATTTTTTTTTGCTTTTAATTGAAAATATAGATATTCAGTTTTCTTGAAGGAATCTATTGTAATGTTCTTTTAGTAAATTTGATAGAAGGATGTGAACATGAATTTGAGGAAGGAAAAGGATTAGACAGTAACCAGTGTTGTTTCGGCAAATGGTTTCCAAGTAAAACCAAAAGGGCAAAATGTAGGAAATGCTATAAGGAAGGATGCATGAAATGTGTAGGAAAAACCTCAAAAAACCTAGAAATTCTAAAATCAACAAATAATTTAAATAATTTTTACACGAAGGAAACAATAAACAGAACAACAGAAGGTAGAATATTGGAACTAGAAGAAAGCGCGACAAGTACTGCAAGCCCTTTCCATAGAATGACCAAAATGTAAAGAGTAAATATAAACAAGAGATAAAATCTAGAGGAAAAAGAATACTAATATAAGAACCCATTAGATGACTCAAAAATATCTATAATTGGAATAACAGAAGTAGACACGTCAACAAATGGAGGACTTTTTTACTATAGTCCAAACTATATGTTATATTCCCTAGAATTCGGAAAATATATAAAGATAGGAATCTAGACTAAAGGATATGAAGAAATGAATAATGAAAATAATTTATTAATATGTGTAGGATTTATAGGAAAATTAGCCACTAATAGTAGTACAAAATTTAGACTAAGAATAGATGATGTAGTAAGTTTAACAGAAATAAAGGTATTAAATTAATGAAACCCCTAAAGATAAATTTCGAAGACTATGCAGGACTAGAATGGAACTTAGAAAAATTTACTAACAAAGAAATACTAAAGCCAACCAATCATTTAATGTATAGAAACACTAAAGGAGAAACTTCATTAAGATTCAAAGACTAATGAAAAAGAAACTGATGAAGAAATTGAAGAATGTGAAAATACTAATTTTATGAATATAGAAATATTAGAAGAAGGTTTTGAAGAAAATAAAGTTATAATAAAAGCAGAATCCCTATATGAAATAAATAACGACAGAAAGTTCAAATGTATAGTCTGTAAAATGGGAAATCTTAATCTCGCCAAAGCTAAAGAACGTTTTATAAATTGTGAGTTAAGAATAGGCCTACTACTATGAGTCACATGTGTATGAGGTTCATATTTCACTTAGTAATTTCTCTTAATGATTCTGAACTTATTAGATTTATACTGACGCTATCTTTACCAATTATGCATAATTGTTCTTCTCTATAATGTTTATATAATTGTGTCATTGAAAACATTCCTTCATTATATAGTGTCTTTGCACTTATTAATTTTAATTTGTATTGTTGAAAAAGCTGTATATCTTTATCTACATCTAAAATTTCTACAAGTTGTTGTCTTGGTGTCATTTTTGGTCTATTTATTATTTTAGATAGCACATTATTCGTTAAGCTATTGGGGAAAAACCTCATCTTGGTCTGCTTGGGGATTTTGAAAAAAGGTCCTTGATTTTTTAGTAGTGTTTAGCTTTTCATTCTCCTTTTGAGGAATTAATTCTACTTTCTTTAGTTGTTCTATTAATTCTTCTATAAAAGCTTGTTGTTCGATTTGAGCTTTCTCTTGTTGTTCTAGATGAACTTTTTCTTAAATTTCTTTTTCTAGATTTTTATTAAGTTCTAATATTAGTAATATTATAATATTATTTTATTTTATTATAGTGGAGTCTACTTTTCCCTATGGTTGATGATCTGATAATCCTTCGGGATTTGGTTGAATTTGTGCCGTTTTTTATAATATTTTTAAGCAGAGTTGATCATTTATAGGGATGTTATTCATGAGAGGGTTATTTCTTTAAGTTGACTAATTTCTTTACGTATTTCTTTTAATTCCTTTTCTATGTTATTTATACTAAGAAAGTTTATATCCTTATTTGTTATTACTTTAATTTTTCTTTCTAGTTATATTTGTTGTTTTTTAAGGAAATCAAAGTTCTGCTCTATTTTATCTAACAGTTTCTTTTGTTTAATTTGTAGGTTTTTCAATACTTTGAAAGTCTTTAGTATTTTACTGTCTTCTCTTTGTACTGCTTCTCCTAGATTTAGTATGAGATCTGTAATAGTATTTAGTTGAGAATCTTCTCCATGCAAAATATGTTCTCCGCTACCACAATTACATTTAATTAATGAATCATCTTTTATTCGTCCATGTCTTTTTTCTACTTTTAATTGCAAATCTAGATATTCTATTTTCTAGAAGGAATCTATTGTAATGTTCTTACCCTAGCCAAAAAGTCTCTCTATTGCATTCTTCTCTAATTGATTTTATTCTAATATTCCTATAATCTATACAAAATCCAATCTGTTCTAGTTTATTTTTTAGTTGGATTAAGTGGTCTATACAGCCTAAAAGTTTTTCGTGGTCTAAAAATATAATTGCTTCTGGCGAATCTATTGATTCTACTACTCTTATTTCTTCTATTAAATTTTATTCCTTTTTTAGAATTCTGTTAAAATGTTTGAAGTTTTTATATAAGTAATTTTATGGTCTTTGAACTTGTCTAGCGAACGGATGTGTTTTCATTTACTTATTTTTGTCCTAAAGCAATATTTACTATGTTACACCATTTCTTTTGATAACTTATCCTTCTATTGTAATATGTTATGTCGCTTCTAATTCCATGTGATTCCCATCTTATTTCACTTAAATATTCTTTGAATGATTCTGATTGTGATGTTTCTAGAGTTTCTAATAATTTCAAATAGTTACTCAAAACTATTTCTAGTTCTACTTTGTCTGCCCTGCTCTTTATTTTTCATTTAAATACGAATGTCTTAGTCGTAAATTGTTAGCAAAAGGATGTCTTTTCATTAGATACTATTTCTAAACTTAAGGTGCTTTGTGAATTCGTAGTCTAGGCCAGATATTATGGTGTTTAGATTATCTAGTCTTCTTAGATCCTCTTTTGTACTATTTAGTCTTTTATATTCTAAGTATAAACTATACAAATTATTCTCGATTTCTTATAACGATTTTTTTGTTTCTATGAGGTGTTATTATTTAGCTAGATGAATATCATTTATCTTCTTCCAACTTTCTTCGATTTTCAACTCGTGTCTATAATATTCTATTTTCACTTGTAATTCTGTTAATCTAATATCTATTCTTTCTATTTCTGATGGATCTGACCGCTTAGTTTCGGTGAAAGTTCAAGAAGTTGAAGGTATAACTGTCTTTGTTCAACAAAAATCTTATATAGTTTTTTTATAGTCTGTTAATAATATACGAATAACCCAATAATATTCTGAATCTGATATTATCTCTTTTTCGCAGGGTCTAGGCCTACTTTTCTGAATTCTAGAAATATAATCGGACACCATATATTTTAATGTCTCCTAGAATATTAGAGATCTGATACTAATAGTTTACAGAAAATAATAAACACCGATAACAATAAAAAAACATATAATAAAAAGTAGTTGACAAAATTGGAAAAAGAAACAAATAAATAAAGTAGATAAGCAGGTATGAGAAATAAACCAATGTTAAAACAGATAGTTTATAATATGGTGTAAATCCTACTTAGTACTCCCTCCTTCGTTGTTCTTAGGAAAGTGTAAGTGGACACGTTATAGAGATTAAAGTATATTTTCTCCCAACAAAATAAATAATTGTTTTTTGCATTTTTTGAATTTTTTTAATTTATACCCTGTTCATCTCTTTCTTTTCAGTTTTAGGTATTTAGCAATGACTTCTTTAATCACACCCCAGGATGACACAATAGTCCTTTCAAATCATTATCGGACTTTTCTTAATTCCCTAGGAATTTACAGATAAATCCATTGTTCTAGCTAAACCCTTAGAGAATAACCATATACTAGGGGTATATTTATATGTAAATTACAACTTTACAAAATGGAAAAAAGTAAATTACACATTTTTACAAGATCGGAAAACTGGCGATAATCCACATGGCTATCTAGATCTATAATAAAAAATACACAACTTCTACAAGATCGAAAAACTGGTGGTAATCCGCACAGCTAGCAGATCTATAATATTTAAGACACATTTGGAAGAAAATATGAACTTGATATAATTCAACATAATTTACAAACTAGGGAGAAAAATACAATGATCGTATGTTACGACTTCTTACATGTCTTAAGGAAGAAGTGAGGTTTCCCTTTCGGGAGTCCCCTGAAATCTTAACAGCTACTGGAATGAAGGAATACAGTACTAATATACACTAAACACTCTTTTTTTTTTTGGAATATACTAAGAGATTTTATGAACAAAAACTTTTAGAAGTCTATTTTCTCACTCTTGATTTTTCTTTTACTTTTCTCTAGCTATATATCTTTAAGTCATCCATAAGGTGGTATTTATAGGCATTTGTGGACTTCAAATCCTTACTTCAATGTGCTTGATAAAAATTTTGGTAAGTTGAGTGGGCCCCACGGTCACATGGCTATGTTTCTACTTTAACTTCCCTCCGTCCATGTGTTTTCCATTTATTCATCTGTTATGTGTTTGCATGCGTCTTTTATTTTGTCTTTTTGTAGATATCATCATTGCTTATGTATCCAAATTTTTTAATGCTCTTGAGTCAAAATCCATTCCTGAATCATCGTCTGCATTTGGGTCTTGAGCAAATTAGCCCATGACCGAATTGTAGTTTTGATCATACTCGTTATTGTCTCCGTCTGATAGTCCCAGTCTTGTTCCCATTCTGGGTGATCTTATTTCTTCTCTTGAAATTCTGGATCTTGGCTCCGGCGGTTCTAGATTCATTGCTATTTCTTTAGGCAGTTGTTCTGCTAACAAGTTTTTTATTGAATCGACTAATATATTTTCTATATTTCTTTTTTCATTTTTCTTTTTTCTTAAGAATAAACATTTCTTAGTCTTGGATGAGATTCCTTCGTCTGTTGTCTGGGTACCTGTGGTCCTGAAGCTAGCTGGGAGTATTCTCCCTACACTTTTTGGCAAAGTGTCAGCCGTCAATGGATTTGGTGAGTCTTTACCATCTACTATTTAAGATGGAATAGCTGTATCATTACCCGATATAGTAGGTCTTTATACATTCATTGGGGAATACTCACCTATTAACGGATTTGAGGAGTCTTTACCAGCTACTGTTTGAGCTGGACTAACTGTACCTTTACCCGATACAGTAGGTCTTCCATTTTTGAATAAGATGGAGAAATTTTTGGGATTATTTGAGTTTCAAAAATTTGCTGAGTCTGTTATGATAATTCATAATGAAGAATCTTTATATGATCTTGTAACATTCTTATATGTTTCGACATTTGTCCTTTTTCATTTATAAGGTTTTCATTGTCTTGTCTTAAAATTTCATTAGCGTGATTTAGTATTTTAAAAGAATCAGTCATGGAGGATCAATGATCACAAAATATAATTTTATCTGTGTCTTTTTTTAATATTATATTGGCAAAATGCCTTTATATCTGGTCTTAGAGATAAAGTAATATAATATTTAGGCCTTAGATTTTTGCGGGCATAATGTAATGCCTCTGTTAAATCATTAAAGCCTTTATAGAGAGGGGTTGTATAGTCCTTTACCGAATCTATTACCTCTATCCATGTCTGAAATACTCATTTTGTCTTTCCCCTAAGAACAACATAAAATTTAAATCTACTAGTCCTATTTTTCTCAGTAAAATAAAAGCTTAAAGCATTTAGAACTTTTATAATATGGTGTAAATCCTACTCAGTACTCCCTCCTTCATTATCCTTAGGAAAGTGTAAGTGGATAAGTTCTAGAGATCAAAGAATATTTTCTCCCAAAAAAATAAATAATTAGTTTTTTTTTTTTAATTTTATATCCTGATATGTTGTACTGGTGAGCGAGTGATATTGCTAGCGAATATTACCCAAATTTTCGTAACAAAACGTCCACCATTATTTTGCATTATAAAATCTAATCCTATGACAAAGTTAGATTTTATGTTTAATAATATACAGGTAATAATAAACAGAGATAACAATAACAAACAGATAATAATAAAAAAGGAGTAGACAAAAATTGGACCAAGAAACAAATAATTAAAGTAGATAAGCAGGTATGAAAAATAAAGCAGAGTTAAAGCAGATAGATTATAATATGGTGTAAATCCTACTCAGTACTCCCTCCTTCTTTGTCCTTAGGAAAGTGTAAGTGGACAAGTTATAGAGATCAAAGTATATTTTCTCCCAACAAAATAAATAATTATTTTATACATTTTTTGATTTTTTTTTAATTTATACCCTGTTCATCTCTTTCTCTTCAATTTTAGGTATTTAGCAATGGCTTCTTTAATCACATCACAGGATGACATAACAGTCCTTTCAAATTATTATCGCACCTTTTTAATTTCCTAGGAATTTACAGATTAATCCGTCATTCTTACTAAACACTGAGAGAATAATCATATACTAGGAGTATATTTATACGTAAATTACAACTTTACAAAATGGAAAAAAGTAAATTACACATTTTTACAAGATTGGAAAACTGGCGGTAATCTGCACAGCTATCCAGATCTATAGTAAAAAACACATTACTTTTACGAGATCAGAAAGGTAGAGATACTCCACACGACTATCTGATCTATAATATTTAAAACATATCGGGTAGAAAATATGAACTTGATATAATTCAACATAATTTACAAACTAGGAAGAAAAATACAATGATCTTATGTTACAACTACTTACATGTCTTAAGGAAGAAGTGAAGTTTTCCTTTCGGGAGTCCCCTGAAAGCTTAACAGCTACCGGAATGAAGGAATAAAGGACTAATATACACTACACACTCTTTTTTTTTTTGGAATAAACTAAGAAACTTTATGAACAAAAACATTTAGAAAACTATTTTCTCACTCTTGATTTTTCTCTTACTTCTCTCTTGCTATATATTCTTAAGTCATCCATAAGGTGGTATTTATAGGCATTTGTGGACTTCAAATTCTTATTTCAATGTGCTAGATAAAAACTTTGGCAAGTTGAGTGGGCCCTATGGTCACATGGCTATGTGTCCACTTTAACTCCCCCTATTCATTTATTTTCCATTTATTCATCTATTGTGTCATTGCATACGTCTCTTGTTTTTTCTTTTTATAGATATCATCATTGCTTATGTAAAAAAATTATGTAACGCTTTTGTGTCGAAATCCCATTCCTGAATCATCATCTGCATTTGGGTCTTGGGCAAATTGGTCCATGGCCAAATTGTAGTCTCGATCATACTCATCACCATCTCTGTCTGATAGTCCCAGTCTTGTTTCTATTCTGAGTGATCTTATTTCTTCTATTAGAATTCTGGATCTTGGCTCTGGCGGTTCTAGATTCATTGCTATTTCTTTGGGCAGTTGTTCTGCTAAAATTTTTTTTTATTGAATCTACTACTATTTTCTCTATATTTATTTTTTCTTTTTTCTTAATAAAAGACCTATCTTCATCTTGAAAGAGCTTTCTTCGTCTATTGTCTGGGTACCTATGGTCTTGAAGCTGGCTGGAAGTATTCTATATTTCACTTTTTGGCAAAGTGTCAGCCGTTGACGGATTTGATGAGTCTTTACCATCTACCATTTGAGATGAACTAGCTGTATCATTACCCGATACAGTAGGTCTTTCTACATTCATTGGGGAATTCTTACCTATTAAGGGATTTGAGGAGTCTTTACCAGCTACTGTTTGAGCGCGACTAACTATATCTTTACCCGATACTGTAGGTCTTTCCATTTTTGAATAAGATGGAGAACTTTTTGGGATTATTTGAGACTCAAAAATTTGTTGAGTCTGTTGTGATTATTCATAATGAAGAATCTTTATGCGATCTTGTAAAATACTTATATGTTCTGACATTTGTCCTTTTTTATTTATAAGGTTTTCATTGTCTTGTCTTAAAATTTGATTGGCATGATTTAGTCTTTTAAAAGTTTTTGTCATGGAGGAACAATGATTACAAAATATAATTTTATCTGTGTTTTTTTAATATTATATTGGGGAACTATTTTTATATCTGGTCTTAGAGCTGGAGTAATATAATAATTTGGCCCTAGATTTTCACGGGCATAATCTAATGCCTCTGTTAAATCCTTAAATCCTTTATAGAGAGGGGATGCATAGTTCTTTACCGAATCCATTACCTCTATCCATGTCTAAAATAATCCCTGTGTCTTTCCCCTAAGAACAACATAAAATTTAAATCTGCTAGTGCTGTTTTACTCAGTTAAATAATAACTTAAAGCATTTAGAACTGAAATGAAATATCTAAGGTCTCTAGGTGTCTTGTTGTAGGAAATCCATAAATTGTCGATCTAGAAGATCTGTGGTTTGTCCACCGTTACATCTGGTCTAAGTTTAAAAGTCAAATTAGATGGCTCATAACTGATAAGATTGCGAGGTCCGAAATCAGCCTTCCTAATTTTGGATGTTCCAACATTGTTAGTGGCCTGCAATGAGTGTTGCTTAGTAGTTTCTTTAATTAGTATTGAGAGGATTAGGCTTCTGCCTTTCCTTTGTCTTTGCCTGTATACATCCTGAAACAAAAGTTGTTAGTTGTCCTTTTTTATTAGTCTACTTAGTTGATCTTCTAGGTTATTATCTTTACCTTTAATATGTTCTAAAATAATATTGTAAATGGAATTGGCATCTAAAAACTTTAACCACCTCCTTTTACTACTATTCTTTTCTTTTATTTTCTGATAGAATTTTACTATAGCCTCGCAATCTGTTCTTACTAATATTTCGGGTTTATTTAATATATAAAGATTAAAACTATTTAAACCATAAATTACTGTTAGTGTTTTTGCATCTATACTACTTAGATTGCCTTTTTCTTTATATTTTCCACTTGCATAAGCACAATTTTTTTCATCCTTTTTGTCACTATTTTTATTGGGTTATGCTTTTAATATTGCTCCCCATCCTTGAAGGCTTCCATCTTTTGGGATTATTAAATAGTCAGTTTCTAATGGTAATGTTAAGTATGGAATATCTTGTATCATGTGCTTAAGTTGTTGGACTAATTTTATGTCTTCAGTATTAAAGGTTTTTTGGTCTGTTGATCCTGTTTTAGAATATAACGATCCTTCTACTTTTTCTAAGTCTTTAATAAAAGCTCTAGCTTAATTTAATAGTCCTAAAAATTTCTATAAAATCTTTAGTCTTGTCTAATCTACCTGGTATTTCTAAAACCTTTTTAGCTATGTGTAGTTGTAGTTTTATTCTACCATCTTCAATGACTGCTCCTAGAAAGTTAATATTATTTTTCATAATTCCATCTTTTTTCTACTTATTATTATTCCATTATCTACAAATAATTTAAAAACTTGTTGTAAATGTCCTAAATGTTCTCTCACATTATTACTAATGACTAGAATATCATATACATAAACCAATATAAATTTTTTATAGTCTCCAAAAATACTATCCATTTTTCTTTTAAAAAGTTGGAGGAGCTGTCTTTAATCCGAACGGCATAACCAGCCACACAAAATATCCTTCTAGACATGCAAAGGTTGTCCATTCTATACTCTCTTCATGTATCTTAATCTGCGAATATCCAGATTTACAATCAAATTTACTAAATATTTTTCTTCCATGTATTCTGTTTATTAATTCTGTTTTGTAGGGTAACTTATACCCATCCATTACAGTATTATCATTTAGTATTTTGTAATTTTTTACCATTCTGTCTTTTCCTCTTACTATTTCACTATGGTTTCTTACTATGAAAGCTGTTGATCTATCTCTTGATTTGGATCTTCTAATTATCCCTAATTCTAGTAGCTCTTTTATTTGTATTTCAAAGTCTTTAAGGTCTTCATTTTTAGCTTCTATATATGTTGTTTTTATAGTATATTCTGTATTAATTATTTCTAATTTGCAGGTAATTTGATTGGAGTCCCAATGTTGTAAGGGTTTTTCTCCAATTATCTCTAGTTTGTCTAGGATTTGTATTATTTTATCTAGGTCTTTTTGATCTTTGATTACCCATATTTGTTGTATACTTTTTCTAAACTGTATAATTCTATATCTAGTTCTATTAATGTGTAATCTTTTTCTATTTCTTCTACTGTTAATAGATCTTGTAATTCCTCATACATTGTTACTCTTTTATTATCATTACAAGTACACTTTTATCCTTTATCATATTCTAGAGTTTTTTCAGATTTTATTTGATCATCTTGAGCCGAGGGTCTATCGAAAATAATCTTTCTACTTCTCCTGAAGTAGCGGTGTGGACTGCGTACATCATACCCCCTAGACCCCACTATGTGGGAATACACTGGATTTGTTATTATTATTGTATTTGATTATTGAGCTTTCTATTCTTTCTTCTATCTTATCTTTAACGAAATGATATTTAGTTAGCAGGGGTTGTGTCTGTACTAGTGAGTGAGTGATATTGCTAGCGAATATTACCCAATTTTTTGTAACAAATATCTGCCATTATTTTGCATCATGAAATCTAATCCTAAGACAAAGTCATCTTTTATGTTTAAATTTCTAACTAGTATTTCACTCAGTGTATATGATGGTTGGTTGAATTTTTTACAAGTATTAATAAAACTTACCTTTGCTTTTGGTATATAGTCTGAATAGGTATTATGGGTCCCATCCATTTGCATGGATTGCTGAGGTTTTGACAATTTTTAATTAATTTTGTTGGTAAAATTCTACTATTTAAAATTCTTTTTGTACATCCTGAATCAACAATAGCTAATGTTTCGAACACATAGTATTGAATTTTTATTCTTGCTAAAACTTTGACTGTATTTATCTTGTTTTCTTTATTACATACCATTCCTTCAAATGATATCTTCATTGATTTTTTCTGTTTAACTTTATTATTTTCAATAGATGTATTTAATAATGCTACCTCTACTAAATTTTCTTCTCTGATTATCTCTTTATTGTATTCTCTTATCTCTAATCTTTTTAGTCTTTATTCTAATTCCAATATTCTGTCTTCTGCTATTCTAGTTATTAGTTCCTTGATGTAAAAATTATTTAAATTATTTGTTGATTTTTGAATTTCTAGGATTTTTGAGTTTTTTCTTATACATTTCATGCATCCTTCCTTATAGCATTTCCTACATTTTTCCTTTTTTGTTTTTACTTGAAAACAATTTACAGAAACAACACTGGTTACTATCTAATCCTTTTCCTTCCTCAAATTCATGTTCACATTCTTCTATCAAATTTACTAAATCATAATAGTATGAGTTCGTCTTTCCTAATCCTATTTCATTTATAATTTCATCTTCTCCAGAATCTGAAGAATCAAATTTATCTTTTTCTTCTTCAAACACTTCCATACTCCTGATGAAGTATATACTTTCATTATCTAACATATATTCATCTACATTTATCAGATTTTCATTTACATCTTCAATTAATTGTGCATTTCCAGATCTAATATTATTTCTTTTTGGACAAGTATTTGCTAAGTGCTTTATACTTCCACAGCTAAAGCATTCTAATCTATTTTTGTATGTTCTACTAGTGGTATATTTTCTTACACGTTTATTCTTATCTAGGTATGGCATTCTTGTTATTGATCTTCTTAAGTAATACTTCTTCCTAGGGCGATAGTCTATTTTATATGCCTTTTTATATTTTTTTTATAATCTTGGTCATAATGTTGTGTAGTATATATGTTTTTACAAAAATATGTATCACTTCTTTTTAGTTGTTTTTGTATCTATATATTTGTACATTTTTCTTGTAATATCCATTACATAATGTATTCTTTGTCCTATTGACCATTGGTTGTTTGGGTTTTGTATTACTCCTTCTCTTTTGGATCATTTTTCTTCTATCTCTCTTCCTAGAGCCCCTGATAATTTTTTAAATAATCTAGCTCCTAGAGTCTGATCAAACGAGTTTCCACTAATTGTACAATAGTAAAAGAAGTCATTTATAAATTCTTTAATCCTTGACACATTATTAATATTCAGTTGTTCTAAATTTATTAGGGTTTTTTGCTGCAATACTACTAATCCACTATTGGGATCTTCTCCTGTTAGTAGAGTATGTACTTTGCTTACAAAATTGTATGGATTTGAGCCTAGTTCTACTAATTCGTAAAAATCTAGTGGCAATAATGTCTTGTATGCTTCCCATAGTGCTTGAGTACTTTCTCCTAGAAATGTTTCTAATTATCTATACATAATTTGTACATCTGATTCTTGATTCCCCTATTTATGTTGTATGTAGTTTGCTACAACTACATTTTTTCATATGTCTATTACATTATTCCATACCTGAGGATCATGAGCTGGTTAGTTTAAAATTTTTCCTTTATTACCACCTTCTTGTAATCTAATGGGTTCTTCTATTGCCATTTTTTTCCTCTAGGTTTTATTTCTTGTTCAACTGAAGTGTCTGGGTTTATTCTAAATACCCTATATCTTGTTAAATTTCCTGCTGTTTTATTTACTCTTTGCATTCCGGTTGTTCTTTGGAAAGGGATTGCAGTACATGTCGCACTTTCCATAAATTCTTTTATACTTTCGTCTATACTATAAGTTGATTCTGAGTCTTCGCTTTTTTGTTTCTTTTTATATGTATAACCATAATTATCTGTTCTTAACTCACAATTTATAAAATGTTCTTTAGCTTTGGCGAGATTAAGATTTCTCATTTTACAGCTTATACATTTGAACTTTCTGTCGTTATTTATTTCGTATAGGGCTTCTGCTTTTATTATTAATTTATTTTTTTCAAAACTTTCTTCTAATATTTCTATACTCATAAAATTAGTATTTTCACATTCTTCAATTTCTTCATCAGTTTCTTTTTCATTTGTATATTGGTAGTTTGTGAATCTTACTGAAGATTCTCCTTTAGTGTTTATATACATTAAATGATCGGTTGGCTTTAGTATTTCTTTCTTAGTAAATTTTTCTAAGTTCCATTCTAGTCCTGCATAGTCTTCGGAATTTATCTTTAGGAGTTTCATTAATTTAATACCTTTATTTCCCATTAAAATTACTACATCATCTATTCTTAGTCTTAATTTTGTACTACTATTAGTGGCGTGTTTTCCTATAAATCCTACACATATTAATAAATTATTTTCATTATTCATTTATACATATCCTTTAGTCTGGATTCCTATCTTTATATATTTTCAGAATTCTAGAGAATTTATCATATAGTCTAGACTACAATAAAAAAGTTCTCCATTTGTTGACATGTCTACTTCTGTTATTCGTATTATAGATCTTTTTGAGTCTGACCATCTACTATCATAGATTGTAACTAATACTTTTGTTCCTATATTTTTCCTGGTTAGTCCTTTTAGGCCTACTAGTATGAGTCTCATGTGCATGAGGCTCATCTTTGACTTAGCAATTTGTCTTAATGATTCTGAAAATATTACATTCATACTGGCGCTATCTTTACCAATTACACTTAATTGTTCTTCTCTATAATGTTTATATAATTGTGTCATTGAAAACATTCCTTCATTATATAGTGTCTCGACACTTATTTATTTTATTTTATTTTGTTGAAAAACTTATATATCTTTGTATACATCTAAAATTTCTTCAAGCTGTTGTTTTGATGTCATTTTTGGTCTGTTTATTATTCTAGATAGCACATTATTTCTTTAGCTATTTTGTGTAAAACTTGATCTTGGTATGCTTGGGGATGCTAAAAAAGGTCCATGATTTTTTAGTAGTGTTTAGCTTTTCTTTCTCCTTTTGAGGAGTTAATTCTACTCTCTTTAGTTGTTCTATTAATTCTTCTATACTAACTTGTTGTTCGATCTAAGCTTTTTCTTGTCATTCTAGCTGAACTTTTTCTTCAAATTCTTTTTCTAGATTTTTATTAAGTTCAAATAGTAGTAATATTATAATATTATTCTGTTTTATTATTGTGGAGTCTGCTTTTCCCTGGGTTCATGATCTGATAATCCTTAGGGATTTTGTTGTATTTGTGCCGCTTTTTGTAATATTACAAAGTATGTTATTCATGAGAGGGTTATTTCTCTAAATTAACTAATTTCTTTACATATTTCTTTTAATTCCTTTTCTATGTTATTTATACTAAGAAAATTTATATCCTTATTTGTTATTACTTTAATTTTTCTTTCTAGTTCTATTTGTTGATCTTTTAGGAAATCAAAGTTCTGTTATATTTTATCTAATAGTTTCTTTTGTTTAATTTGCAGGTTTTTCAATACTTCTAGAGTCTTTAATATTTTACTGTCTTCTCTTTGTACTGCTTCTCTTAGATTTATTATGAGATCTATAATAGTATTTAGTTGAGAATCTTCTCCATGCAAAATATGTTCTCCGCTACCACAGTTACATTTAATTAATGCATCATCTTTTATTCGTCCATGTCTCTTTTCTACTTTTAATTGCAAATCTAGATATTCTATTTTCTAGAAGGAATCTATTGTAATGTTCTTACCCTAGCCAAAAAGTCTCTCTATTGCATTCTTCTCTAATTTATTTTATTCTAATATTCCAATAATCTATACAAAATCCAATATGTTCTAGTTTATGTTTTAGTAGGATTAAGTGGTCTATACAGTCTAAAAGTTTTTCGTGGTCTAAGAATATAATTGCTTCTGACAACTCTATTGATTCTACTACTCTTATTTGTTTTATTAAATTTTGTTTCCTTTTTAGAATTCTGTTAAAATATTTTAAGTTTTTATATAAGTAATTGTATGGTCTTTGAACTTGTCTAGCGAACGAATGTCTTTTCATTTACTTATTTTTATCCTAAAGGAATATTTAATGTGTTACACCATTTCTTTAAATAACTTATCCTTCTATTGTAATATGTTACGTTGCTTATAATTCCATGTAATTCCCATCCTATTTCACTTAAATATCTTTGAATGATTCCGATTGTGATGTTTCTAGAGTTGCAAATAATTTTAAATAGTTACTCAAAACTATTTCTAGTTCTACTTTGTCTGCCTTGCTTTTTCTTTCTTCATTTAAATACCAATATCTTAGTTATAAATTGTTAGCAAAAGGATGTCTTTTCATTAGATATTGTTTCTAGACTTAAAGTTCTTTATCAATTCGTACTCTAGGACAGATATTATGGTGATCAGATTATCTAATCTTCTCAGATCCTCTTTGGTACTATTTAGTCTTTTATATTCTAAGTATAAACTATACAAATTATTCTTGATTTATTTTAATGATTTTGTATTTCTATGAGGTGTCATCATTAAGATAGATGAATATCATTTATCTTCTTCCAACTTTCTTCGGTTTTCAAATCGTGTCTATAATATTCTATTTGCAGTTGTTATTCTGGTAATCTAGTATCTATTATTTCTATTTCTTGATGGATGTGTCCGCTTAGTTCCGGTGAAAGTTCAAGAATTTGAAGGTATATTTAATACCCCATATTTCGGACTAGGATGAAAATTCGTCATTCCTATGCGTAGACATTTCAAAAGCCTCGAATCCTATGTAAATTTAGTGTGTAAATAAATTATGTAGTGTGTGAATCTATTTGAGCATGAATTTAGATCATCTAGGTCCCCTAACTCAAGTACAAGTTGAAAGCTTTACTATCGTTCAAGTTTTAGTGAGCATCAAAACTTGGGTCAACTTCAATCCGATATCAGAGAAAAGAATTATCCCTATTTTATTCCAGCATGTCAAGCTGGAAAACGGTGATGACATTTCTGACGGGCTATCACGTTTCTGATGACCTTTTTGACGACGTCATCACATTCTGACGATATTTCAGACGACATCGTCAGCCCTGGGCAGAAAATCAAGAATTTGGACCCCCTTTTGTGATGACCATTCGTGACGGCCTATCACGAACCTGATGGCCTGTCACGGATGGCATCAAATATAATTTTCCAGCAATTCAAAGGCATTTTTGCAAGGGTATGTTTGTCATTTCCTTCACCTTCCACGACTTATAACCCTAACGAGGCATAATTTTTCCCATTTTTCTTTAGTTAAGCATCTCAAAAACCCTCTCTTACACTCTCAACCACAAGATTAGGATTTGCATCAAACTCATCTCTCAAAAGCAAGATTCAAGACTTTTTCCAAGATAATCAAGAATTAAGTTTCCCAGTTCAAGAACTCTCCAGAAAATCATCAAGGTTTTCTTTCTAATGTATGCGTGTGTTCATTCATGGACTCCTTTCGTCCATGAAGTTCAAGAACCCTTTTTTGTTATAATTATATATTATGGTTTTCATGTTATGAATGGATTTTTGATCATGTTTATGTGTTGAATGATGCCAAGATAGAATCTTTATGTGTAATTATAAATGTATGACATCATATGAGTTGAAAACATGTATGTTTGGTTATTTATGATGAGTAATTGTATGATTTACACCTATGCCTAAGTTGTGCATGTAAGGTGTTTGATAAAATATCTAAGAGACTAGAAATCATGCATTATAGCTAAATTGTGACTAAGTGAAGGATTCATGATAGGCCTCTACGATTCAATGTCATCCATGTTGATAAAGTGTCTTGTGAACACTGTTGGATTACTGATGAACTAGTCTTATGGAATTATGCTATGCATACTTGCAAAACCCACTCATGTACAAGATGTAGAATACCCATGTACTTCATGAAATTCCCTAAGTTATGATATTATGGATTGTGGTTGTAATATGAAATGAGCATGATATTGAAAGCTATGCAAGTATATATATGTTGTATGAAATTCCCTTCCATGAAATAGATTGTTGAGAACCATGCTTAGTATAAAATCCCTTATTTATGATAATGTGGATTATGGACTCTACTCTTATGATCAAGTCTGTCATGTGTGTCAGTTTCCTTCTATTGACTCCTAGGGGTATTCGTACCCAAAAAATATAGATGTGTGCCTAGAGCAATGTAATATTTTCACGATACTCTCAGCCAAGCCATAATCTATAGAAATCAGTCAGTCATGTGACTCAGGAAAACTCAGTAATCTGAGTACTTCAGTATTCTCAGTAATCTCAGTGCTCAGTAACCTCAGTAAGCA
This sequence comes from Capsicum baccatum var. pendulum, assembly GCA_030864225.1. Lineage (NCBI taxonomy): Eukaryota > Viridiplantae > Streptophyta > Magnoliopsida > Solanales > Solanaceae > Capsicum > Capsicum baccatum. Next base: position 68,712,360 of record CM061557.1, on the reverse strand, counting down.
CAGTAAATCTCAGTAACTTCAGTACTCTTAATCAGTCCTCAGACCTTATTATATTCCGTCCATCATCGGAATCTAGTAAACTCAGTTTTACCTTTGCTAAACAATACCACTAGTATCAGTTCAGTTAAGTTATTTAGTTCAGCACAGTAATTCAGTTTAGTGTCTTTTAGATGGGAGTAGGATTCAGCACCGAGTGAACCTAGGGATGGGGGCTCACTCTCTAGAATAGGACTGAGATCCCTAGAAGCAATCCCTAAGTTCCAAAACTACGTTTCCTACGTAGGTACGAGATGTCACTCATTAGATAGAACTGACATACTCAGGGGTTACTCGTTAACATATTTGTATGTATAGTACTGATCCCAGAAGTCACCCACTAGATTAGGACTGACTCCACAGCAGATGTCTTTACTGGTAGCGCGGTACTGACACCCTTCCAGTCAGGGCAGAGATTCAACCCCAGTCAGCTTCGCTTGGGGCATGTAGGTTAGATGAACACATCCCACAGTTTTAGTTACAGAATTAGGGATTTCAGACACAGTCAACTCAGCTTGGTAGTACAGATTTAGTACTGTTAGATAAAGTCAATGCTTATCATTGTAAATAGACTTCAAGATTATCTATTAGCTAGGACTGATCTAAACTATGATTAATCAGTATCAGAATCATTAGATTTAAAGATCACCCACTAGATAGGACTGATCTTAGACTAAGTCAAATCATCCTGATTATCAGTATACTCATGATCACTCGCTAGATAGGACTGATCTCCGATTTAGTTACTCTAAGTAGAACAGAACTCAGATAGTTCCATCATAACTTAGACTATCAGATACAGTCGTTCAGTATTAGTTATATCGATTAGTCCAATGATTATAGTTATATCAGCTATATCAGTTGTCATAGCTCACATTACCAGTATTCAGTTTTAGTACTGTTAGACACAGTCATTCAAACCTGTTCTTCATAATTTGAACTATCAAAAATAGTCAATAATCTATTCAGTACCTCTGTAACAGTAAAGTCATGTCGTCATCATTCAGACTCAGTAGTCGGCATCATCACGAGTTCAGTTGTAGAGTCCTAGGAAGTCTGAAAACTGCATATAGTAGAGTCATATACATACGTGTGTTGTGCAGCACACCTATGTGCAGGAGGCTATGAGATTTGTAAGGAACAGTTTCCCTTTTTTTAGTAATTATGTCGTGCCAGTGAGCAGTCAGATTTGTATAGCTTATTTTCTCATCCTTGCATCTATTCATGCTATCCAAAATCTCAGAGAATGTAACTATTTCAAGGTAAAACCTCCTAGTAGTTGCAAGTTCAGTCCATCTCATGCATTAGTTACAGACTCCCAAAATTTAGTTATAATCTAGTTTGTAGATGCCCTGTGCATCACCCAGTATCTCCGTAAGGTAAGAGTTCTTAGAGGGACATAGCATCCCAAGGGGGAGATACCTCACTTTATCTTAATGCTCTCATGCCTTAGATCCTTCAATTTCTCCTTGCATAATGAATTCAGTCTAGAATAGAGGGTACTCATAAGTTGACCTTCAATTTAGACCTCAGCTATAAGTCAAGTATTCAGAGGTTCAGTTCAGTTCATGATGTTCAGTCCATATGTCACGTAGTAGAATCAGTCATGTTCTCATGTTTCAGTTCAATCTTAGTGCCTTTACCATTGAATGTTCAGTCACATGTTTGTGAGTCAGTTCAGTCATGTATTCACACATCAAATATGTGTGGTCAGCTTATCAGTACTTTCATTCATGCATTCATATATCATGTTAGTCATATAATCATGCATCAGATATGCATGGATTCAACTTATCAGTTAAGCATCAGATATGCATTCTTAGTTTGAGAAACTCATGTTATCGGAACACTCAGTCCTACATTCATAAATCAGCTGCCCATGCATAAGATATGCATGTACAGTATGATATGCTCAGTTTTCAGTCATGTCGGCCATGAAATCATGGTCAGTCATTCATGCTATATATTCCTGTCAGTTGTCTTTTCTCTCATCTCAGCCAGTATCATTCGAGGACGAATGTTCCCAAGGGGGAAATATTGTAATACCCCACATTTCGGACTAGGATGAAAATCCATCATTCCTATGCATAGATGTTTCAAAAGCCTTGAATCCTATGTAAATTTAGTGTTTTAATCAATTATGTAGTGTGAGAATCTATTTGAGCATGAATTTAGATCATATAGGCCCCCTAACTCAAGTACAAGTTGAAAGCTTTCCTATCATTCAAGTTTTAGTGAGCGTCAAAACTTACGTTAACTTCAACTGACCATAACTCATTGTATATGATGAACTAGGTGGTTTAATACATATCAAATGAAATCTCTTTGAATTATGTTTTGAACGATACCAATTTTGCCTAAATCTGATATCGGAGCAAAGAGTTATCCCCATTTTATTCCAGCATGTCAAGCTAGAAAATGGTGACGATGTTTTTGACAGGCTATCACATTTCTGACGACCTTTTTGATGACGTCGTCACATTATGATGACATTTCTGATTACATCGTCAGCCCTGCGAAGAAAATCAAGAATTTGAACCCCTTTTATGACGACCATTCATGACGGCCTATCACAGACCTGATGGCCTGTCATGGATGGCGTCAAGTATATTTTTCCAGCAATTCAAGGGCATTTTTGCAAGGGTATTTTGGTCATTTCCTTCACCTTTCATGACTTATAACCCTAAAGAGGCGTAATTTTTCCCATGTTTCTTCAGTTAAGCATCTCAAAAAACCTCTCTTACACTCTCAACCACAAGATTAGGGTTTCCATCAAACTCATCTCTCAAAATCAAGATTCAAGCCTTTTTCCAAGATAATCACAATTTAAGTTTACCAATCCAAGAACTCTCCAGCAAATCATTAAGGTTTCCTTTCTAATGTATGCATGTGTTCATTCATGGACTCCTTTCATCCATGAAGTTCAAGAACCTTTTTTTTTTCTAAAACTATATATTATGGTTTTCATGTTATGAATGGATTGTTGATCATGTTTATGTGTTGAATGATGCCCAGATAGAATCTTTATGTGTAATTATAAATGTATGACATCATATGAGTTGAAAACATGTAAGTTTGATTATTTATGATGAGTAATTGTATTATTTACACCTATGCCTAAGTTGTGCATGTAAGGTGTTTGATAAAATAGCTAAGAGACTAGAAATCATGCATTATAGCTAAATTGTGACTACGTAAAGGATTCATTATAGGCCTCTATGATTCAATGTCATCCATGTTGATAAAGTGTCTTGTGAACACTGTTGGATTACTCATGAACTAGTCTTATGGAATTATGCTATTCTTACTTGCAAAACCCACTCATGTACAAGATGTAGAATACCCATATACTTCATGAAATTCCCCAAGTTATGATATTATGGATTGTGGTTGTAATATGAAATGAGCGTGATATTGAAAGCTATGCAAGTATATGCATGTTGTATGAAATTCCCTTCCATTAAATAGATTGTTGATATGATAATATGGATTATGGACTCTACTCTTATGATCAAGTCAGTCATGTGTGTTAGTTTCCTTCCATCGAGTCCTGGGGTATTCGTACCCAAAAAATATAGATGTGTGCCTAGAGTCATGTCATGTTTACACGATACTCTCAGTCAAGACATGATCTATAGAAATCAGTCAGTCATGTGACTCAGGAAAACTCAGTAATCTCAGTAGTTCAGTATTCTCAGTAATCTCAATGTGTAGTAATCACAGTAAATCTCAGTAACTTCAGTACTTTTAATCAGTCCTCAGAACTCATTATATTCCGTCCGTCATAGGAATCCAGTAAACTCAGTTTTAGCTTCGCTAAATAATATGACTAGTATCAGTTCAGTTAATCAATATTAGTTCAGCAAATCAGTTCAGTTAAGTTATTTTGTTCAGCCCAATTATTTAGTTTAGTATCTTACAGATGGGAGTAGGATTCAGCACCGAGCGAACCTAGGGATGGGGGCTCACCCGCTAGAATAGGACTGAGATCCCTAGAAGCAATCCCTAAGTTCCAAAACTATATTGCTAGCATAGGTACAAGATGTCACCCATTAGATAGGACTGACATACTTCGGGGTCACCCGTTAGCATATTTATATGTATAGGACTGATCCCAGGAGTCAGCTGCTAGATTAGGACTGACTCCAATATAGATGTCTTTACTGGTGGCATGGTACTGACACCCTTCCAGTCAGGGCAGATATTGGACCCCAGTCAGCTTAGCTTGGGGCATGTCGGTTAGATGAACACATCCTATAGTTTCAGTTACAGAATTAGGGACTTCAGACACAGTCAACACAGCTTGGTAGTACAGATTCAGTACTGTTAGATACAGTCAATGCTTATCATTGTAAATAGACTTTAAGATCACCCATTAGCTAGGACTGATCTCAACTATGATTAATTAGTATCAGAATCATTGGATTTAAGGATCACCCGCTAGATAGGACTGATCTCAGACTAAGTCAAATCATCCTTATTATTATTATACTCATGATCAACCCGCTACATAGGACTGATCTCAGATTTAGTTACTCCAAGTAGAACTGAACTTAGATAGCTCCATCAGAACTTAGACTGTCAGATACAGTCGCTTAGTGTCGGTTATATCGATTAGTCTGATCATTATAGTTATATCAGCTATATCAGTTGTCATAGCTCACATTACCAGTATTCAGTTTTAGGACTGTTAGACATAGTCATTCAAACCAGTTCTTCATAATTTGAACCATCAGAAATAGTCAATAATCTATTCAGTACCTCTGTAACAGTAAATTCATGTCGTCATCATTCAGACTCAGTAGTCGGCATCATCACGAGTTCAGTTGTAGTTGTTTCTGCATGTATGTATTCTCACGTTCATATTAGTGAGCATTGTTCATGAATATAACCCTTTACATTTAGCGTACCTCACTCATATACTTAGTATATTCAGGCGTACTGACGCATTTGCACTTTGGTGCTTTCTCTTATGTTACACCATATGTTCAGAGGCATGAGCTCCAGATCAGCAATGGCATTCCAGCGTTCAGAGTTTGCAGTGAGTCCTTCTCATTCAAGGGCGATATGATTATTGCTGCATTTACTATTCAGTTGCTAGATGGAGTTAGTTGGAGACATGTTCCTTCAACTTCTTATTCAGTTCAGTTAGAGGCTTTCAGACTAGATATCAGATAAGATATTCAGATCTCATTATTTTCAGTATTTATGACTTGTTTTGGTATTGTTATACCTTTTTCAGACATTTTGTTATCAGACGTTTATTCAGTTCGAACCTTATGTCCTTTCATGTTCATGTTTCCTCATTTTATGATATATTATACAGTATACAGGTATAGATATCAGTCATGGGTTAGCTTGTAGTTCTTCGGGGTCATGAACACCATGTAGTATTCCGGTTCAGAAAATCGGGGTGTTATAGTATAGCTATCTTTGTTCAACCAAAATCTTATATAGGTTTTTATAGTCTGTTAATAATATACAAATATATCATATGTTTAACAAGACATAAAACCTAGAGGGAAAAAATATCAATATAAGAACCCATTAGATTACAAGAAGGTGGTAATAAAGGAAAAATTTTAAACTTATCATCTCATGATCCACAGGCATGGAATAATGTAATAGAACATATGGAAAAATGTTGTTGTAGCAAACTACATACAATCTATACAGGGGAAGCAAGAACCAGATGTAGAAATTATGTATAGATATTTAGAAACCTTTCTAGGAGAATGTACTAAAGCAGTATGGGAAGCATATAAGACATTATTCCCACAAAATTTTCAGGAATTAGTAGAACTAGGCTCAAATCCATAAAATATTATAAACAAAGTATATACCCTACTAATAGGAGAAGATCCAAATAGTGGATTAATGTATTGCAACACAAAACCCTAATAAATTTAGAACAACTAAGTATTAATAATTGGTTAAGGATTAAAGAATTTCTAAATGACTACTTTTATTATTGTACAATTAGTGGGAACTAGTTTGAACAGACTCTAGGAGCTAGATTATTTAAAAATTGCCAGGGACTCTAGGAAGAGAGATAGAAGAAAAATGGTCCAAAAGAGGAGTAATACAAAACACAAAAAACCAATGGTCAATAGGAAAAAGAATACAACATGTAACAGATATATTTCAAGAAAAATATACAGATAAAAAAATAATTAAAAAGAAGTGATACAAATTTTTGTAAAAACATAAATACTACACAACACTATGACCAAGATTATAAAAAAAATATATATATAAAAAAGACTATCGCCCTAGGAAGAAGAATTACTTAAGAATATCAAATGCAAGAAAGCCATACCTTGATAAAAATAAACATGTTAGAAAATGTAGCACCAGTAGAACCTACTAAAATAGATTAGAATGCTTTACCTGCGGGGGTATAGTGCACTTAGCAAATACTTGTCCTAATTGAAATAATAGTAGATCAATGAATGCACAATTAATACAAGATGTAAATGAAAATTTGATAAATGAAGATGAATATATGTTAGATAATGAAAGTATATACTCCATCAGGAGTATGGAAATGTTTGAAGAAGAAAAAGATAAATCTGATTCTTCAGATTTTGGAGAAGAGGAATTTATAAATGAAATGTCATTAGAAAATAAGAACACAGACTATTATGAGTTAGTAAATTTGATAGAAGAATGTGCACATGAATTTGAGAAAGGAAAATGATTAGACAGTAACCAGTGTTGTTTCTGTAAATGGTTTCCAAGTAAAAATAAAAGAGCAAAATGTAGGAAATGCTATAAGGAGGGATCCATAAAATGTATAGGAAAAACCTCAAATATCCTAGAAATTCTAAAATCAACAAATAATTTAAATAATTTTAATATGAAAGAACCAATAACCAGAACAACAAAAGAAAGAATATTGGAATTAGAAGAAAAACTAAAAAGATTGGAGATAAGAGTATACTGTAAAGACATAATTAGAGAAGAAGATTTAGTAGAGGTAGAATTATTTAATACATCTGTTGAAAATAATAAAGTTAAACAGAAAAAATCAATAAAGATATCATTTGAAAGAATGATATGTAATGAAGAAAAGAAGATAAGTATAGTCAAAGTTTTAGCAAGAATAAAAATTCAAGACAATGAGTTTGAAACATTAGCTATAGTTGAGTCAGGATGTACAAAAAACATTTTAAATAGTAGAATTTTACCATCAAAATTAATTAAAAAATTTCCAAAGCCTCAACAATCCATGCAAATGGATGGGACCCATATACCTATATAGACTATATACCAAAAGAAAAGGTAATTTTTGTTAATACTTTTAAAAAATTATTCCAACCATCATATACACTCAGTGAAATACTAGTTAGAGATTTCAACATAAAAGTTGACTTTGTCATAGGATTAGATTTCATGATGCAAAATAATGGCGGATGTTTTGTTGCAAAAACTTGGGTAGTATTTGCTAGCAATATAACTCACTCACCAGTACAGAAACAACCCCTGCTAACTAAATATCATTTCCTTAAAGATAAGACAGAAGAAAGAATCAAAAGCTCAAATGATCAAATAAAACCAGAAAAAACTCTAGAACGTGATAAAGGAGAGAAGTGTACTTGTAATTATAATAAAAAGGTAACAATGTATGGGGAATTACAAGATCTAATAATAGTAGAAGAAATAGAAAAAGATTACACATTAATAGAACTAGATACAAAATTATACAATTTTAGAAAAAGTATACAACAGATAGGGGTACTCAAAGATAAATAAAAACAATTTATCTTTAGGTGTTTCATTAATTTAATACCTTTATTCCCCATTAAACTTACTACATCATCTATTCTTAGTCTAAATTTTGAACTACTATTAGAGGCAAGTTTTCCTATAAATCCATAAGGAATTACAAGATCTTTTAACAGTAGGAGAAAAGTAAAAAGATGACACATTAATAGAACTAGATACAGAATTATACAATTTTAGGAAAAGTATACAACAAATAGGGGTAATCAAATATCAAAAAGACTTAGTGTCTGGGTTTATTCTAAATACCATATATCTTGGAAAATTTCCTATTGTTATATTTACTCTTTGCATTTCGGTTGTTCTCTGAAAAGGGCTTGCATTACTTTTCACGCTATCCATAAATTCTCTTATACTTTCATCTATATTATAAATTGATTCTGATTCTTCGCCTTTTTGTTCCTTTTTATGTGTTTAACCATAATTATCTATTCTTAACTCACAATTTATAAAATTACAATTTATAAAATTTTCTTCAACTTTGCTGAGATTAAGATTTTCCATTTTACAGCCTATACATTTGAACTTTCTGTCGTTATTTATTTCGTATAGGGCTTCTGCTTTTATTATATCTTTATTTACTTCAAAGCATTCTTCTAATATTTCTATATTCATAAAATTAGTATTTTCACATTCTTCAATTTCTTCATCAGTTTCTTTTCATTTGTATATTGGTAGTTTGTGAATCTTATTGAAGTTTCTCCTTCAGTGTTTATATACATTAAATGATCGGTTGACTTTTGTATTTTTTTCTTAGTAAATTTTTCTAAATTTCATTCTAGTTCTACATAGTCTTCGGAATTTATCTTTAGAGGTTTCATTAATTTAATACCTTTATTTCCCATTAAACTTACTACATTATCTATTCTTAGTCTAAATTTTGTACTACTATTAGTGGCTAGTTTTCCTATAAATCCTAAACATATTAATAAATTATTTCCATTATTCATTTCTTCATTTCCTTTAGTCTGGATTCCTATCTTTATATATTTTCCAAATTCAAGAGAACTTATCATATAGTCTGGACTACAATAAAAAGTCCTCCATTTGTTGACATGTAGACTTCTATTATTCCAATTATAGATCTTTTTTAGTCTGACCATCTACTATCATAGATTGTAACTAATACTTTGGTTCCTAGATTTTTTCTGGTTAGTCCTTTTAGGCCTACTACTATAAGTCCCATGTGCATGAAGCTCATGTTTGACTTAGCAATTTATCTTAATGATTTGAACTTATTAGATTTATATTATCAATTACGCATAATTGTTCTTTTCTATAATGTTTATATAATTGTGTCATTGAAAATATTCATTCATTACATAGTGTCTTGGCACTTACTAATTTTAATTTGTTTTGTTGAAAAAGTTGTATATTTTTTTCTACATCTAAAATTTCTTCAAGTTGTTGTCTTGGTGTCATTTTTGGTTTGTTTATTATTCTAGATAGCACATTATTTGTTAAGCTATTTTGGGTAAAACCTGATCTTGGTATGCTTGGGTATAATGAAAAAAGGTCCACGATTTTTTAGTAGTGTTTAGCTTTCCTTTCTACTTTTGAGGAGTTAATTCTACTTTTTTTAGTTTTTCCATTAATTCTTCTATACTAGCTTGTTGTTCAATCTGAGCTTTTTCTTGTTGTTCGAGCAGAACTTTTTCTTCAATTGCTTTTTCTAGATTTTTATTAAGTTCTAATAATAGTAATATTATAATATGATTTTATTTTATTATTATGGAGTCTGCTTTTCCCTGGGGTTGATGATCTGATAATCCTTTAGAATTTGGTTGAATTTGTGTTGCTTTTTGTAATATTGCTAAGTAGAGTTGATCATTTATAGGGATGTTATTCATGAGAGGGTTATTTCTTTAAGTTGACTAATTTCTTTACGTATTTCTTTTAATTCTTTTTCTATGTTATTTATACTATGAAAATTTATATCCTTATTTGTTATTAGTTTTATTTTTCTTTCTAGTTCTATTTGTTGATTTTTTAGGAAATCAAAGTTCTGTTCAATTTTATCTAACAGTTTCTTTTGTTTAATTTGCAGGTCTTCCAATACATCTAGAGTCTTTAGTATTTTACTGTCTTCTCTTTGTACTACTTCGCCTAGATTTATTATGAGATCTATAATAGTATTTAGTTGAGAATCTTCTCCATGAAAAATATGTTCTCTTCTACCATAATTACATTTAATTAATGAATCATCTTTTATTCATCTATGTCTCTTTTCTTCTTTTAATTGAAAATTTTGGATATTCTATTTTCTTGAAGGAATCTATTGGAATGTTCATACCCTAGCCAAAAAGTCTTTCTATTGCATTCTTCTCTAATTAATTTTATTCTAATATTCCAATAATCTATACAAAATCTAATCAGTTCTAATTTAATTTTTAGCAGGATTAAGTGGTCTATACAACTTAAAAGTTTTTTGTTGTCTAAAAATGTAATGGCAAATCTATTGATTCTACTACTCTTATTTCTTCTATTAAATTTTGTTCCTTTTTTTAGAATTTTGTTAAAATGTTTTAAGTTTTTATATAAGTAATTGTATGGTCTTTGAACATGTCTAGTGAACTGATGTGTTTTCATTTACTTATTTTTATCCTAAAGGAATATTGCCTATATTACACCGTTTCTTTAGATAACTTATCCTTTTATTGTAATATGTTATGTTGCTTCTTATGTTTCTAGAGTTGCTAATAATTTCAAATAGTTACTCAGAACTATTTCTAGTTCTACTTTGTCTGCCCTGCTCTTTATTCCTTCATTCTAGTAACTGTTAAGCTTTAAGATCTTCATTTGTAGCTTTTATAGATGCTGAAAAAACACTGGTTACTGTTTAATCCTTTTCCTTCCTCAAATTCATGTTCACATTCTTCTATCAAATTTACTAAATAATAATAGTATGAGTTCCTCTTTTCTAATCCTATTTCATTTATAAATTCCAATTATACATCTTTTTGAGTTTGACCATCGTCTATCATAGATTGTAAGTATGACTTTGGTTCCTAGATTTTTTCTAGTTATTCCTTCAGAGAAGAAGCTTTAGTAGAGGTAGAATTATTAAATACATCTATTGAAAATAATAAAGTTAAGCAGAAAAATCAATGAAGATATCATTTGAAGGAATGGTACGTAATGAAGAAAAAGAAGATAAGTACAATCAAAGTTTTAGCAAGAATAAAAATTCAAGACTATGAGTTCGAAACATTAGCTATAGTTGATTCAGGATGTACAAAAAGCATTTTATAAAGTAGAATTTTACCATCAAAATTAATGAAAAAATTGTCAAAACCTCAACAATCCATGCAAATGGATGGGACCCATAATACCTATACAGACTATATACCAAAAGAAAGGGTAAGTTTTATTTATACTTGTGAAAAATTCTACCAACCATCATATACACTCATTGAAATACTAGTTAGAGATTTAAACCTAAAAGCTGACTTTGTCTTAGGATTAGATTTCATGATGCAAAATAATGGCGGATGTTTTGTTACAAAAAGTTGGGTAGTATTCGCTAGGAATATTACTCACTCACCAGTACAGACACAACCCCTGCAAACTAAATATTGTTTCCTTAAAGATAAGACAGAAGAAAGAATCACAAGATCAAATGATCAAATAAAATCGAAAAGAACTCTAGAATATGATAAAGGAGAAAATTATACTTGTAATGATAATAAAAAAGTAACAATGTATGAGGAATTACCAGATCTATTAACAGTAGATGAAATAGAAAAATTTTACACATTAATATAACTAGATATAAAATTATAGAATCTTAGGAAAAGTATACAACAAATAGGGGTAATCAAAGATAAAAAAGACCCAGATAAAATAATACAAATCCTAGACAAAGTAGAGATAATTGAAGAAAAATCCTTGTAACATTGGGACTGCAATCAAATTACCTGCAAATTAGAATTAATTAATCTAGAATATACTCTAAAAACAACATCTTTAGAAGCTACAAATGAAGACCTTAAAGACTTTGAAATACAAATTAAAGAGCTACTTTAATTAGGGATAATTAGAAGAACCAAATCAAGACATAGATAAACAACTTCCATAGTAAGAAACCATAGTGAAATAGTAAGAGAAAAATCTAGAATTGTAATATACAAAAGACTAAATGATAATAATGTAATGGATGGGTATAAGTTACCAGAAAAAATAGAATTAATAAAAAAAATACAAGGAAGAAAAATATTTAATAAATTTGGATATTGGTAGATAAAGATGCAAGTAGAGAGTACTCCTCAAAGGGAAACCTCACTTCTTCCTTAAGACATGTAAGTAGTCGTTACATAAGATCATTGTATTTTTCTCCCTGGTTTATAAATTATGTTAAATTATATCAAGTTCATATTTTCTTCTAGATGTGTTTTAAATATTATAGATCTGATAGCCATACAGATTATCGCCATCTTTCTGATCTTGTAGAAGTAATTTGTTTTTTGTTTTAGATCTAGATAGGCGTGCGGATTACCGCCAGTTTTCTGATCTTGTAAAAATGTGTAATTTACTTTTTTCCATTTTGTAAAGTTGTAATTTACTTATAAATATACCCCTAGTATATCATTATTCTCTTAGTGTTCAGCAAGAATGATGGATTAATCTGTAAATTCCTAGGGAACTAAAAAAAGTTTGATAATGATTTGAAAGGACTGTTGTATCATCCTAGTGTGTGATTAAAGAATCTATTTCTAAATTCCTAAAACTGAAGTGAAAGATATGAGCAGGGTATAAATTAAAAAAAATAAAAAAATACAAAAAATAATTATTTATTTTGTTTGGAGAAAGAATACTTTGATCTCTATAACTTGTCCACTTACACTTTCCTAAGGACAATGATGGAGGGAGTACTGAGTAGGATTTACACCATATTATAAACTATCCTCTTTAACTCTACTTTATTTCTCATACTTGCTTATCTTCTTTTATTATTTGCTTCTTGTTCCAATTTTTGTCTACTTTTTTTTTATTATCTGTTTGTTATTGTTATCTCTGTTTATTATTATCTGTATATTAGAGGTTTTTCCTATACATTTCATGCATCCTTCCTTATATTATTTCCTACATTTTTCCCTTTTGTTTTTACTTGAAAACCATTTACAGAAACAACACTGGTTTTTGTCTAATCCTTTCCTTCCTCAAATTCATGTTCACATTCTTCTATCAAATTAACTAAATCATAATAGTGATAATTCATCTTTTATAATCTCATTTCATTTATAATCTCCTCTTCTACCAATAATATACAGATAATAATAAACAAAGAAAACAATGGCAAACAAATAATAATAAAAAAAGAGTAGAAAAAAATTGGAACAAGAAACAAATAATTTAAAAAGATAAGCAGATATGAAAAATAAAGCAGAGTAAAAGCGAATAGTTTATAATATGGTGTAAATCCTACTTAGTACTTCCTCCTTCGTTGTCCTTAGGAAAGTGTAAGTGGACAAGTTATAAAGATCAAAGTATATTTACTAACCAGAAAAAAATCTAGGAACCAAAGTATTAGTTACAATCTATGATAGTAGATGGACACACTCAAAAAGATCTATAATTGGAATAACAGAAGTAGACATGTCAACAAATGGAGGACTTTTTTTTATTGTATTCCAGACTATATGATAAATTATCTAGAATTTAGAAAATATATTAAGATAGGAATCCAAACTAAATGATTAGATTTCATGATGCAAAATAATGGCGGATGTTTTGTTATGAAAAATTGGTTAATATTTGCTAGCGATATCAGTCACTCACTAGTCAAGACACAACCCCTGCTAACTAAATATCATTTTCTTAAAGATAACACTGAAGAAAGAATCGAAAGCTCAAATGATCAAATAAAATCGGAAAAAAATCTAGAATGTGATAATGGAGAAAATTGTACTTGTAGTGATAAGGAAAAAGTAACAATGTATAAGGAATTACAAGATCTATTAACAGTAGAAGAAATAGAAAATGATTACACATTAATAGAACTAGATACAAAATTATACAATTTTAGGAAAAGTATAAAATAGACAGGGGTACTCAATGATCAAAAAGACCTAGATAAAATAATACAAATCCTAGACAAACTAAAGATAATTGGAGAAAAATCCTTGCAACATTAGGACTCCAATCAAATTACCTACAAATTAGAAATAATTAATTCAGAATATACTAAAAAAACAACATCTATAGAAGCTACAAATGAAGTCCTTATAAATAGGTATGAGAAATAAAGCAGAGTTAAAGTGGATAGTTTATAATATGGTGTAAATCCTACTCTTTACTCCCTCCTTTGTTGTCTTTAGAAAAGTGTAAGTGGACAAGTTATAGAGATCAAAGTATATTTTCTCCCAAAAAAATAAATAATTATTTTTTCCCCTTTTTGATTATTTTTTAATTTATACCCTGTTCATCTCTTTCTATTCAGCTTTAGGTATTTAACAATGGCTTCTTTAATCATACTCCAGGATGACACAAAAGTCCTTTCAAATCATTATTGAACTTTTTTTAATTCCCTAGGAATTTACAGATTAATCCATCATTCTTTCTAAACACCGAGAGAATAACCATATACTAGGGGTATATTTATAAGTAAAATTACACATTTTTATATGATTGGAAAACTGGCAATAATCCGCATAGCTATCCAGATCTATAATAAAAAACACATTACTTCTACAAGATCGGATAGGTGGCGGTAATTTATACGGCTATTATATCTATAATATTTAAAACACATCTGGAAGAAAATATGAACTTGATATAATTCAACATAATTTACAAACTAGGGATAAAAATACAATGATCTTATGTAATGACTACCTACACGTTTTAAGGAAGAAGTGAGGTTTCCCTTTCAGGAGTCCCCTGAAAGCTTAACAACTATCGGAATGAAGTAATAAAGGACTAATATACTCTACACGCTCTTTTTTTATTTTTGGAATAAACTAAGAAACTTTATGAACAAAAATTTTTAAAGACTATTTTCTCACTCTTGGTATTTCTCTTATTTTTCTCTAGCTATATATCTTTAAGTCATCCATAAGGTGGTATTTATAGGTATTTGTGGACTTCAAATCCTTACTTCAATGTGCTTGATAAAAACTTTGGCAAGTTGAATGGCCCCTACAGTCACATAGCTATGTTTTCACTTTAACTCTCCTCCATCCATTTGTTCATCTGTTATGTCATTGCATACATCTCTTATTTTGTGTTTTTTAGATATCATTATTGCTTACATATCAAAATTTTGTAATGCTTCTAAGTAAAAATCCATTCCTGAATCATCGTCTGTATTTGGATCTTTGGCAAATTGTTCCATGGTCGAATTGTATTCTATCATACTCATCACTATCTCCGTCTGAAAGTCCCAGTATTGTTCCTGTTTTGGGTGATATTACTCTTGGAATTCTAGATCTGGGCTCCGACGATTCTTGATTCATTTATATTTCTTTAGGCAGTTATTCTGCTAACAATTTTTTTACTGAATCTACTAATATATTTTCTATATTTCTTTTTTCATTTTCATTTTTTCTTAAGAATAAACCTTTCTTAGTCTTGGAAGAGCTTCCTTCGTCTGTCGTCTGGGTATCTGTGGTCTTGAAGCTAGCTGGGAGTATTCTCTCTACACGTTTTGGCAAAGTCTCAGCCGTCAACGGATATGATGAGTCTTTAGCAGCTATAATTTGAGCTGGACTAGTTGTATCATTACCGGATACAGTAGGTCTTTCTACATTCATTGGGAAATGCTCACCCATTAACGGATTTGAAGAGACTTTACCAGCTACCATTTGAGCTGGACTACCTGTATCTTTACCCGATATAGTAGGTCTTTCCATTTTTGAATAAGATGGAGAACTTTTGGGATTATTTGAGTCTAAAAAATTTGCTGATTCTGTTATGATTATTCATAATGAAGAATCTTTATGCGATCTTGTAAAATACTTATATGTTCTGACATTTGTCCTTTTTCATTTATAAGGTTTTCATTGTCTTGTCTTAAAATTTCATTCGTATGATTTAGTCTTTTAAAAGCTCCAGTCATGGAGGAAAAATGATCACAAAATATAATTTTGTCTGTGTCTTTTTTAATAGTATATTTGGGAACTACTTTTATTTCTGGTCTTAGAGCTGGAGTAATATAATAATTTGGCCCTAGATTTTCACGGGCATAATCTAATGCCTTTGTTAAATCATTAAATCCTTTATTGAGAGGGGTTTCATAGTTCTTTACCAAATCCATTACCTCTATCCATGTCTGAAATACTCCTTGTGTCTTTCCCCTAACAACAACATAAAATTTAAATCTGCTAGCGCTGTTTTTCTCAGTTAAATAATAGCTTAAAACATTTAGAACTGATATAAAATATCTAGGGTCTCTAGGTGTCTTGTTGTTGGAAATCCATAAATTTTTGATTAGGCTGATCTATGGTTTGTCCACCTTTACATATGGTCTAAGTTTGAAAGTCAAATTGGATGGCTCATAACTGATGAGATTGTGAGGTCTAAATATCAACCTTTCTAATTTTAGATGTTCCAACATTGTTAGTGGCCTGTAATGAGTGTTGCTTAGTAGTTTCTTTAAATAGTTATGAGAGGATGAGGCTTCTGTCTTTCCATTGTCTTTGCTTGTATACATCCTGAAACAAAAGTTGTTAGTTGTCCTCTTTTATTAGTCTACTTAGTTGATTAACTAGGTTATTATCTTTTCCTTTAATATGTTCTACAATAATATTGTAAATGGAAGTGGCATCTAAGAAATTTATCCACCTGCTTTTACTACTATTCTTTTCTTTTATTTTTGATAGAATTTTACTATAGCCTCGCAATCTATTCTTACTAATATTTTAGATTTATTTATTATATAAAGCTTAAAACTATTTAAATCATAAATTACTGCTAGTGTTTCTGCATCTATACTACTTAGATTGACTTTTTCTTTATATTTCCCATTTGCATAAGCACATTTTTTTTCATCCTTTTTGTCACTATATTTATTGGGTTTTGCCTTTAATATTGCTCCCCATCCTTGAAGGCTTCCATCTGTCTCAATTATTAAATAGTCAGTTTCTAATGGTAATGTTATGTCTGGGATATCTTGTATCATTTGCTTAAGTTATTGGACTAAGTTATTGAACTAATTTTATGTATTCAGTATTAAAGGTTTTTTGGCTTGTTGATCTTGTTTGAGAATATAACGGTCTTGCTACTTTTCCTTAGTCTTTAATAAAAGCTCTAGCATAATTTAATAGTCCTAAAATTTTTTGTCAATCTTTAGTCTTGTATAATCTATCTGGCATTTCTAAGACCTTTTTAGCTATGTATGGTTGTAGTTTTATTCTATCATATCCAATGACTACTCCTAAAAGCAACAACAATAACAAACCCATTATATTCCCACATAGTGGGGTAAGGGAGGGTAGAATGTACGCAGTCCATATCACTATCTCCGAAGAAGTAGAGTGGCTATTTTTGATAGACCCCCAGCTCAAGACATAGGACCATAGACCTACGTCGCCAGCAGACAACATGATAAGAATAACAACGATATAATAACCACAAAAATCAGTACATTAACCAACCAAAGACACCCTTACCCCAACCCTAGCATTACCAACGAAGCTACACCAAACTTTCCTAACTACAGCCTATGACTTGACCATGCCCCTTATCCCTCTACCTTAATACTCTTTCTCCAAACCTTCCTATTGAGAGTCATGTTCTTAATGAGCAGTAACTGCTCTATGTCACATCTAATCACTTTTCTCCAGTATTTCTTTGGTCTACCTCTACCCCGCTTGAAAACATCCAGGGCCAACCTCTCACACCTACGAATCGAGGCATCCGTGCCCCTTCTCATCATTTTCCCAAACCATCTCAACCTTACTTCCCATATCTTATCCTCCACCGATGCCACTCCTACCTTCTCCTGAATAATCTCATTCTTAACCATTTTTGCCCTTATAAATCGGCACATCCAATGCAACATCCTTATTTCTTCCACCTTTAAATTCTGGATGTGAGAATTTTTAATAGGCCAGCACTCTGATCCTTCCAACATAGCCGACTGGACTGTAACTCTGTAAAATTGGCCTTTAATCTTGGGAGGCAACTTCTTATCACATAAAATTCTCGAGGCGAGCCACCATTTCAACCAACCTGCCCCAATATGGTGACAAACATCCTCATCAATCTCTCCATTCCCCTGAATCATACACCCAAGGTACATAAAACTATCCCTCTTACAAACCACCTGAGACTCCAACTTTACTACCACCCGATCCTCTTGCCTCGAGTCACTAAACTTGAACTCCAAGTACTCCATATTGGTCCTACTCAACCTGAATCCTTTAACTTCCCGGGTTTGTCTCCAAACAACCAACTTATTAGTAACACCTTGACGTGACTCATCAATCAAAACTACATCATCCATAAAAATCATACACCAAGGTACCTCACCTTGAATACCCCGTGTTACCACAATAAATAAAAATGGACTAAGAGTCGATCCCTAGTGCAACCCTATCCAGAACAAAAAATGGTCAGAATCCCCTCCCACAGTCCTTGTCCAAGTCTTCTCCCCTAGTACATGTCCCCACTGGGACTCCACTCACCTCCAAGCATCTCCAAAGAACCTCCATAGGGACTTTGTCATATGCCTTTTCCAAGTCAATAAACACCATGTGAAGATCCCTCTTTCTCTCTCTATACTGCTCCACTAGTCTCCACACTAGGTGAATTTCCTCAGTAGTCAAGCGACCAGTCATAAAATAAAATTGATTTTTTGAAATAGAAACTATCTTCCTAAACCTCCGCTTCACCACCCTCTCCCAAATCTTCATTGTGTGACTCAACAACTTAATACCAAGGTTTTTGTTACAACTCTGAATGTCACTCTTATTATTATATAAAGGAATTATTGTGCTCTATCTATATGCCCTGGGCATCTTAGCAGACTTAAAAATATTGTTGAACAGCTTGATCAACTACCATAAACTTTACCCTTTAGCAAACTTTCAAAAATCCACTTGTATCTCATCGAGCCCCGTTGCCCTGTCTCTTCGCATTTTGTGAATAGCCTCACAAACCTCTTCCACCTTAATATGCCAACAATTGCCAAAATTGTGACATCCTTCGGTGTGCTCGAACTCCCCTAACACAATGCCTTTGTCCCCCTCATCATTCAAGAGCCTATGAAAATATGACTTCTATCTTTTCTTAATAAGAGCGTCCTGCACATAAACCCTGTCATCCTCCCCCTTAATGCACTTAACTTGGTCCAAATCCCGACTGTAATACCCTAAGGTTTCCTAACTAATTTTGTCTCAAGAATGTCAAGTATTAGCTTCTAAATTGAAAGATGTTTATTCCATTAGGAACTTTCAAGATTTTTACTTTTTGTCATGTGGGAAATTCAATAATCTTTCCACTTTTTGTCAGCTCCAGTTCACTAATCAGATTAGAAACTCAGTTCAGATCTAGGTTTGCTTGACCATATCATATGGTTATTAGCTATTTAGTTATTAGTATTTCAGTACCTCAGTTTATAGAATCTTTCTGAATCATATTATACGCTTGGTATTATGTCCTTAATATAATACAATTTTTAATTATTCATAATCAGTTATCTCATGTTACCCAGTCAATTATTACCTTCTATGCATAATGCTCTATAGTTTCAGTCCAGTTATTTAGACTAAGTATAGTTTAGTCTTATCTACCCAGTATTCAGCTATCAGCCATGCAGTTAATCAGATAAGTTAGTATGTTTATGCATTCCTGCTCAGCACTGATGTGAATATTTTTAGTAGTCTTAAGTGATGTGCTGTACTGAGGTAGAGAGTATAGTGGAAGGAGTATTCGAGGGATATGTCTACGCTTGATAATTTTAGATGCAGTGCATAAGGCTTAGTCACTCTATTTTAGATGATGTTTCATAGGAATTGCCTCCTAGTATAAGAATCCCAGCCATGTGGTGATCCCTTATTTAGATGTCCTGCTCATACAAGGCCAAGATTTCCTTTCTCCCTACAGTCACTAGAACACTATAGAAAGAGTGTAATCGAAATACTCTAGTCGAGTATAAGTTTCTAGTATGCGTTAGTCTGCAGAGCCATCAATTTAGTTTAGCAGTCAGACAAACAAGTTCGTATGGTATGGCTTCCCATTTTTTCATATAGTCGTACTATCCAAAGTCTCATGAAAGTAACTATTCAGTGATGGATCAACCAGGTAGTTGCGTGTCCAACTCAGTTCATTGATCATGCCTTAGTTTTAGATTCCAGATAATTAGTCACGATTTAGTTCGTAGTTTCCTTGTGCATCACCTCAGTTTCCTTATATCTAAAAAAAGGGAACATCAGCCCAACATTCTTCAAGGGACGTAGTGTCCCAAGGAGGAGATACACTATAACCCCCCAAATTTTCATAACATAAACATGCCACTCTTTCTTCACGTAACAATCCCATTTTAGAGTAGTGGGTACCTATAGGTTGACCCTCTATCTCCAATCTTAGTTGTACGGGTCAGTTCAGCTCATAATAGTCAGTCCATGTCACACGTTACAGACTTATTCATGTTCTTATATTCCTATTCATACGTGTTTAGTAAAGGATCTTGAGTTGAGATCAAATAAAATTTAGTATTTTGAAAATCTCTCCCATGAAAGGAGTGAAGAGATTCGAAAAGAAGTGAAAACTCAGCTCCCCAATATGTCGGTCCCTTCAAAATTCTAAATCGCTTAGGCAAAGTAGCTTATGAGCTCAAATTACCTTCAGATATAGGTTCAGTTCATCCAGTATTTTATGTCCCCTTGCTAAAGAAGCGCATATGTGATCCAATAGTTGTAGTCCTAGTTGAGGGTGTAGATATTCAAAACAGTCTCTCATACGAGAAAATTCCAGTTAAAATTCTTAACTATCAGATTCGCAGACTTAGAAACAAAGAAGTCCCTCTAGTTAAAGTTCTTTAAAGGAATTAGTCCGTTGAGGGAGCTACTTAGGAAGTATAAGAAGATATGCGTACCAAGTATCCTCACCTCTTCTCTGATAATTTAGACTCAACCCAAGTTAATAGATTTTCTTAAGTTCATTCTGCTTATGATTCAAATTTTAGTTACGAACTATGCTCAGTTTTCATTTCAAACTTGGTATATTTACCCTTACATGTTTAGTCGCATATTCATGATTCAGTTCAGTCATGTATTCATGCATCATATATATGTGATCATCCTATTAGTACTCTCAGACATATATTAATGTATCAGCTCAGTCATGAAATCATGCATCAAATATGCATACTCTGTATGAATCTCAAAAATGTCAGTTATGTAGTCATGTTTTAGTGTTCATTTTCAGTATGTACTTTAGCTTATCATTTCTCCTCTCCCAGTTAGTCTCATTCAAGGACAAATGTTCCATAGGGGAGATATTGTAATACCCTGAAGTTTCCTAACTAATTTTGTCTCAAGAATGTCAAGTATTATATTCTAAACTGAATGATGTTTATTCCATGGGAAATTTGTAAGTTTTTCACTTTTTGTCATGTGGAAAACTCAATAAGCTTTCCATCAAAATAAAATTTGCCTAAATACGATAACCGGGTAAGAAGTTATGACTATTTCAAGTCACTGTCGTAAAACAATGCCATATTGGTCAGTGGCGCGCCATGCCACGAGATAAAATGGAAATTGTCTTTTTTCCAGTGTCCTAATGTGATTTCTCCGTGTCGCGCCAAACTTCCAAGTCGCAAATAAAGTGTCAACGAGATGGCTCTGCATCGCACCATTTCCCTATTTCCCAATTGTTAAATTCTAGCAACACGGTGCGATAGCGCCGCGTTGCATCAGGGGTCCATTTTGAGAAATTTTTACCAATTTAAAAGATGCGTCCAGGGTTAAAAGGGTCAATTTCCCACCCCTATTTAAGCCTTTTAACTGAGATTTAGCTAATTGGAACCCAAAACATACTAGTTTCTCTCAATTTTCTCTCAAGAACAATATAGGATTTTAATTGGGGATTTAATTTCAAGAAAGTCTCACCATCAATCTTCACTAAATCAAGAACTAAGGTATTTATGTGTTGATTTATGGGTCTCTTTCACCCTTGAAGCTCAAGAATCTCTTTTTTAAATCAAAGATTTGTATATTTATGAATATTCATGATTTGATTGAATTAAAAAGTGATGTTCATGTTGTTTTTTGGTTTAATTCCATGTTATAGTCTATAAATTACAAGAATTGATTCTAGTATGTGAAGAATTACGCGGTATTCATGGAAAACCATTCAATTCACAAGTTGCTAGATGTATCTTTGATTATTAGATGTGTTGATGATTGTATTACCATAGCATGCTCCCCCTATGTTTTACTAAATGCCTATGTGAAGGAAAAGTGCCATACTAGTATGATAATATGAAATCTCCATTCATGTACAAGTTATGTATGTCAAGTATTTGATGAAATGTCTTAGCCAATGAATTAGGTATTATTGATGTTGGCCCTGTACTCAAGAAAGTCATACTTTGTCAGTTTCCTTCTATAGAGTCCTGGGGGTACTTGTACCTAAAAAATATAGCTGTGTGCCGAGAGACTGTGTCATGTTTTCATGATATCCTTAGTCAAGCCATGATCCATAGGACTCAGTCAGTTATGTGATGCAGGAAAGCTCTGTAATACAGTAATCTCAGTACTATTCCGTCAGTCATCGGAACTCAGTTAATTCAGTCCAGTTCAGTTCAGTAATCCATGATCAGTGTCTATTTAGATGGGAGTAGGAATTTGCACTGAGTGAACCCAAGGATGGGAACACACACGATCAGTTGAGAGTGTGATTCCTAGAAGTCATCCTTGCGATCTAAAGTTAGGTAGCTAGCATAGGTTTACATATCAACATTGTTAGATGGGGGTTGATGAGGTTGATAAGCACTGTTAGATGAAGGCCCCATAGTTTTTTTTGGGGACACTATCAGATGAGGATCACTCATAGCTTGGCCTTACCAGTGGAACGGTATTGACACCCTTACAATTGAGGTTACAGTTTGGACCCCAACTCTGTCATAATGGCATATTAGGGGTATGTCGATAAGATAACTACTTCCTACGGTTTCAATTATAGAATTAGTACTGTCAGATACAATCATATAGTCTTAGTAATAGAACTCCGATAGTTCTAAAAAATTTAGGACTGTCAGATATAATCAACTAAGAACAGTACGTAACTCAGCTAGTTCCATCAGATTCAGGACTATCAGTTTCATTCACTATTGTCTTCAGTTATATCAGTCATCAGAATTCAGTTATCAATCATGTTAGTTATCAGTAAATTCATGTTATCACAATCTTAGATATAGCTACAACATATTCATGCATGTAATCTACGTTCATATTAGCTAGTTAACCAGTATTGTTCATGCATATGAACCCCATGAATTCAGCCTACCTTCCATGCATACCAGTACATTCAAAGTACTGATGCATTTGCTTAATGGTGTCTTATACCATAGGTTCAGAAGTACGAGCTCCAGAGCATCAGTAGCATTCCAGTCTCAACAGTCAGAGTTAGGAGTGAGTCCTCATCTTTCGAGGATATAATCATTTATTTATTATCTCATTAATTAATTTATAAGTTGGAGTTAGTTGGGGACATATCCCATCAACTCCTTATCCAGAAAACTATGTTTTAGAGTTTTTTTAGACTACAGTATGTTCAGACAGTATTTCAGTTTTGGATATTCTATTATCCCACTTAAATGTTATATTTTATCAGTCATGTAGTTTTGAACCTTATGGCCTTTTAGCCTTCATTTCCACATTATATTTAGTATGTTATAAAGTGTACAGGTACAATTATCTGTCATGGGTTAGCTTGTGGTCCTTTGGGGTTGTGAGCATCGTGTAGTGTTCTGAGTACCAGATTCGGGGTGTTATAAACTTGGTATCAGAGCATAAGGTTCAACAGTGTCCTAGGAAGTCTGAAAAGTCGCATCTAATAGAGTCTTGTGCATGAGTGTGTTGCATGCCATATTTATGTATAGGAGGCTATAAGATGTTTTAGGAACAGTTTCCCTTCTTTCAGTATTCATGTCGTGCCAGTGAGCATTAGCTCAAATCTAACTCTTATTCTAATCCATTTCTCCCTTTCGTTTATTGATTATTCCTCCCAAAAGGGATAATGAAAGGAGAATCGAGAATCAGTTATCACAATAGCCCATCTAGGAAGATTCCCTAGACGAGCATTTCATTTATGACGAATTCAGCATCAACTCCCTTACTTTATCTTACTTAATAGAAGTGTAGAGAAATAAATAGGCTATTTTCCCACCTAGGAATATGATTCATGTCCGGCAGAGTGAGGTGGGGAAACATAGGGAGAAATAAAGAAAGAGAGAAAATAAGAGAGCTAGAAAAGTTAGCTTTAATTTTAATCAGCCTAAGTCAGAGGGTGGGAATCGTTCTCAGTTTTGCCCAAATTCCTCAGTTCCAACTCCACCCCAGTCAGTGTCCGAGCACCTAAGTTTAGAAATGGGAACAGTGACAGGGCGCCAGGCTCTAAGTCTTAGGGTAGTGTAGAATTTGCCCGAACTAATCCTTATTGCCAGACTTGTGGTAAGAACCATAAGGGTATTCACAGAACTGGCAGTGAGATGTTTTTTAGATATGGTAAGCCCGACCATAGAGTTAGATATTGCCCCCAGTTAGGATTTCAGGGTCAGCAGAACAGTTCCTCATTTTAGTTCGATCGGCCGAATCAGCATGGTGCTACTTCCCGCTCATACAGTGGGCATCATCTAAATCGACAATATTCTCTTCAGTCTCGACAAGATCAGGAAAATTCTTCTGATATGGTCACTGGTACACTAAAGATCTTTCATTTGCATGTTTACAATTTGCTAGATCCAGGACTTTTTTTTGTCTTTTGTTACTCCTTATATAGAAGTTATTTTAGGAGTCAGTCCCTAAATTCTAGCAGAGCCCTTCTCAGTCTGTACGCCAGTGGGTAAATCCATCATTACTCGATGGGTATACAGGAACTGTCAAGTGATGCTATCTCAGAAGTTCACTTTAGCAGACTTAGTCAAATTAGAGATGACTAATTTTGATGTCATTCTTAGCATGGAGTGGCTTCATTCCTGCCATGCCATAGTCGACTGCAAAAATAGAGTTGTCCAGTTTCAGGTCTGAATGGACCTATCCTTGAGAAAAAGGTTAGTATTTCAGCATTCAGAGGTCAACTTATTTCCTACCTACGATCTAGGAAAATGATATCTAAAGGATGTTCCTATCATCTTATTCGAGTTAAGGACTCTAGTTTCGAAACTCCTAATCGTGAGTTAGTTCCAATTGAGAGTGAATAGTTAGATATCTTTCTCGAAAATCTTCTTGGAGTTCCTCCTGAGAGCGAAATAGACTTTGGCTTGACCTTCTTTCAGACACTTAGACCATATCTATTCCACCATATAGAATGGCATCAGCAGAACTCAGCGAATTTGATATTCTAAAATTAGCTTTCAGAACTCGGTATGTTCATTTCAAATTCTTAGTCATGTCCTTTGGTCCTACCAATTCCCCAACAGATTTCATGGACTCAATGAACTATGTATTTAACCAGTACTTTTACATATTCATCATAGTCTTCATAGATGACATTCTTTTCTACTCCAGCAGTGAGCATGATCATGCAGACCATCTCAGAAAAGTGTTATAGATGCTCAAAACCCATCAGTTATCATGATATCTATTCATGTCCTACATGTCAGCTCTATGATCATCGCTCATATTCGTGCACGTTAGTGAGAATCATGTACGCTCACAGTTCCTAGTATAAGGAGTTCCAGTTCACTTCGTGTACGAATCATGTCCCATGAGTACAGAGACTTTAGACTCAAGTACTGCAACTCATGACTCATGCACTCATGTCATGCTTTATAGTATGCTAAGCCCACATAACTCAAGCTTCACTTCGAATGATTAGCCAAACTCAGATTATGTTATGTATACCCTCAATTTAGATCCCTCGGTGAAATCTATGGTATTAATGCCTCAAGGCCTCAGTTATAGAGTCAATTCAACAATCAATATTCAGTAAAGGAATTAGATAATGCTGCAGAACCATGTCTTTCAGCTATCAGTTTCTTAGCAATCAGAATTTAGTATTAGTTTAAACCTCAGTTATTGGTATTTAGCTATAAAAACCCAATATTTAGTACCAGTATAAGTCCAGTTGTAGTCTTATTTAAAGTGTAAACTCCAGTTCAGTAATTAGATAAAAAAACTCAATCTAGATCCAGGTTTGCTTGACCATAGCATAGGGTTATTAGATATTCAGTTGTTAGTATTTCGGTACCTCAGTTTATAGAATATTTCCGAATCATGTTATACTCTTGGTCTTGCATCCTTTAGATAATATAGTTTTCACTCATTTATGCTTAGTTATCTCATGTTAACCAGTCAATCATTACCTTCAATGCATAATGCTCTATAGTTTCAGTCCAGTTATTCAGACTAAGTACAGTTCAGTCTTACCTTCTTAGTATTCAACTATTAGCCATGTAGTTAATCAGATAAGTTAGTATGTTTATGCATTCATTCTCAGAACAGATGTGAATATTTTCAGTAGTCTCAAGTGATGTGTTATACTAAGGTAGAGAGTATAGTGTAAGGAGTATTCTAGGGATATGTCTAAGCCTGAAAATTTTAGATGCAGTGCATAAGGCTTAGTCACTCTATTTCAGATGATGTTTCATTGGCATTACCTCCTAATATAGAAATCTCAGCCATGTGGTGATCCCCTATTCAAATGTCCTTCTTAAACCAGGCCAAGATTTTTTTTCACCCTACAATCACTAGAATACTATAGAAAAAGTGTCATACAAATATTCTAGTCGAGTATAAATTTTCAGTATGAGTTAGTCCGCAAATCAATCGATTCAGTTTATCAGTCAGACGAACACGTTTGTATGGTATGGCTTCCCATTTTTCCATCTAGTCTCACTATGTGAAGTCTCATCAATGTAACTATTCAAAGATGGATCAACCTGGTAGTTGCGTGTCCAGCTTAGTTTATGTATCATGCATTAGTTTTAGAATCTAGATATTCAATCATGATTCTGTTCGTAGTTTCCTTTTGCATCACCTTAGTTACCTCATAGCTCAAAAAATGGGAAAATTAGCCCAACATCTTCAAGGGATATAGTTTCCCAAGGGAAAGATGCACTATAATCCGCCGAACTTTTATGACATAAACATGCCACTCTCTCTTCATGTAATGAACCCATTTTGGAGTAGTAGGTACCCATAGGTTGACCCTCTCTTTCCAATCTCAGTCGTAAGCCATGTACTCAATGACTCAGTTCAGTTCATTATAGTCAGTCCATGTCACACGTTAAAGACTTAGTCATGTTATTATGTTCCTGTTCATATGTGTTTAGTAAGGGATCTCGAGTTGAGATCAAATAAAATTTAGTATTTTTAAAATCTCTCCCATGAAGGGAGTGAAGAGATTCAGCAAGAAGCGAAAACTTAGTCCACGATATGTCTGTCCCTTCAAAATTCTTAGTCGCTTAGGCAAATTGGGTTATTAGCTCAAATTTCCTTTACATCTAGATTCAGCTCATCCAGTCTTTCATGTCCCCTTGCTAAAAAGTGCATAGGTGCTCCAGCAGTTGTAGTCCCAGTTGACGCCATAGATATTCAGAACAGTCTCTCGTATGAGAAAATTCCAGTCAAAACTCTTGACTAACAGATTCACAGACTAAGGAACAAAGAAGTTCCTCTAGTTAAAATTCCTTGGCAAAATCAGTCCGTTGAGGGAGATATTTGGGAAGTATAATAAAAAATGTAGACCAGGTATCCTCACCTCTTCTCTGCTAATTCAGAACTAGCCCAAGTTAATAACTTTCATTAAGTTAATTCAGCTTATGGTTCAAATTTCAGTTACAAACTATGCTCAGTTTTCATTTCAAACTTGGTATATTTACCCTTACATGTTCAATCGCATGCTCATAAGTCAGTTCAGTTATGTATTCACATATTAGATATATGTGATCAGTTTATCAGTACTCTCAGTCTTGCATTTATGTATCAGCTCAGTCATGAAATCATTCATCAGATATGCATGCTTTGTATGTATCTCAGGAATGTCAGTTATACAGTCATGTTTCAGTGTTCATGTTCAGTATGTACTTTGGATTATCTTTTCTACCCTCTCAGTCAATCTCATTCAAGGACGAATGTTCCCAAGGGGGAGATATTGTATTACCCAAAAGTTTTCTAACTAATTTTATTTCAAGAATATCAAGTATTAGATTCTAAATTGAATGATGTTTATTCCAAGGGGAATTTTCAAGTTTTTCACCTTTTTGTCATGTGGGAAATTCAGTAATATTTCCATCAATATAAAATTCGCCTAAATCCAATAACTGGGTAAGAAGTTATGACTATTTCAAGTCCCCGTCGTAAAACAGCGCCATATTGCTCAGTGGCACGCTGTGCCACAAAATAAAATGGCAATTTTCCTTTTTTCAGTATCCCAACGTGATCTCTCCACGTCACAACAAACTTCCAACTCATAAATAAAGTAGCAATGCGATGGCTCTGCATCGCGCAAATTCCCTATTTCCCAATTGTTAAATTCTAGTGACACGACGCAATAGTTCTGCGTCGCACCAGGGATCCAGGTCGGGAAATTTTAACCAATTTAAAAGACAATTCCAGGGTTAAAAGGGTCAATTTCCCACCCCTATTTAAGCCATTTAACATGAGATTCAGCTATTTGGAACCCAAAATATACTAGTTTCTCTCATTTTTCTGTCAAAAACAAGCTAGGGTTTCAATTTCAAGAAAGTCTCTCCGTCAATCTTCACTAAATCATGAACTAAGGTATGTCATGTGTTGATTCATGGGTCTCTTTCACCCGTAAATCTCAAGAATTTTTTTTTAAAATTAAATATAAACCTTTCAATTCAGAAGTTGATTGATGTATCCTTGATTATTAGATGTGTTGATGATTGTAAAACCATAGCATGCTCCCCCATGTTTGATTAAATGCCTATGTTAATGAAAAGTGAAATACTAGTATGATAATATGAAATTTCCATTCATGTACAAGTTATGTATGTCAAGTGTTTGATGAAATGTCTTAGCCAATAGATTATGTTTTGTTGATGTTGGTCCTGTACTCAAGAAAGTCATGCTTTGTCAGCTTCCTTCTATCGAGTCCTGGAGGTACTTGTACCTAAAAAATATAGTTGTGTGCCTAGAGTTTGTTTGATGTTTTTACAATACCCTTAATCAAGCCATGATCCATAGAACTTAGTCAATCATGTGACTCAAGAAAGCTCAGTAATACAGTAATCTCTGCCCTATTTCATTTGTCAATGAAACTTAGTTAATTCAGTCTAGTTCAGTTCAATAATCCATGATGAGTGTCTATTCAGATGGGACTAGGAATTAGCACTGAGTGAACCCAAGGATGGAAACACACATTGTCAGATAAGGGTGCGATTCTTATAAGTCATCCTTACATTCTAAATCTATGCAGCTAGCATAGGTTGATCCATCAATACTATCAGATAAGGGTTGATAAGGTAGATAAGCACTGTTAGTTAAGGGCCCCACCATTCTCTTTTGGGGACACTGTCAGATGAGGGTCACTCATAGCTTGTCCTTACCAATGGAACGGTATTGGCACCCTTCTAATTAGGGTTATAGATTGGACACCAACTCATCAATAATGGCGTATTAGGGGCATGTCGGTTAGATAACTACTTCCCACAGTTTTAGTTACATAATCAGGACTATCAGATACAGTCATTTAATCTTAGTAATAGAACTCAGATAGTTCAACAAAACTCAGGACTATTAGATAGAGTAAACTCAAAATAGTGTGGAACTCAGCTAGTTCCATTAGATTCAGGATTGTCAGATATAATCACTCATGTCATCAGTTATATCAGTTATCAGACTTCAGTTATCAATCATGTTAGTTATAAGTAAATTCATGCTATAACGATCTCAGATATAGTTACGATGTATTCATACATGTATTCTCACGTTTATATTAGCTTGTTAGCCAGTATTGTTCATGCATATGAACCTCATGCATTCATCCTACCTTACATGCATATCAGTACATTTGAAGTACCAACGCATTTGTGCTATGGTGTCTTATACCATAGGTTCTAAAGCACGAGCTCTAGAGCATTAGTAGCATTCCAGTCTCACCAGTCAGAGTTAGTAGTGAGTACTCACCTTTCGAAGACATCATAATTTATTTATTTATTATCTCATTAATTAATTAAAAGTTAGAGTTAGTTAGGGACATGTCCTATCAACTCCTTATCTTGACAGTTATGTTTTAGAGGTTTTTCTGACTACAGTATGTTCAGATAGTATTTCAGTTTTGGGTATTCTATTACCCCTACTCAGATGTTATATTTTATTAGTCATACACTTTTAAACCTTATGGCCTTTCAGCCTTCATTTCTGCATTATATTTAGTATGTTATACAGTGTACAACTTGTGGTCCTTCGGGAACGTGAGCACCATGTAGCATTCTGAGTACCAATCTGGGGCGTTACAAAATTGGTATCAAAGCCTAAGGTTCAACAGTGTCCTACGATGTCTGAAATGCCGCATCTAGTAGATTCTTGTGCATGGGTGTGTTGCGCGCCACATTTATGTACAGGTGGTTATAAGATGTTTTAGGAATAGTTTTCCTTCTTTCAGTATTCATGTCGTGCCAATGAGCTTTAGCTCAAATCTAAATCTCAGTCTAATCTATTCCTCTCTTTCATTTATAGATCATGCCTTCCAAAAGGGATAACAAAAGGAGAATCAGGAATCAATCAGCACCACAGCCCTTCCAGGCAGATTCCCTAGACGAGCATGTTGTTCATGGAGAATTCAGAACCGACTCCCTTACTTTAACTTACTCAATAGTGGCTCAGAGAAATCAGCAGGATGTTGTCCCACCTAGGCATATGAGTCATACCCGATAAGAGTAAGGTGGGGAAACATAGGAAGAAAGAAAGAAAGAGAGAAAATAAAAGAGCTAGAAAAGGTAGCTTCAATTTTAATAAGCCTAAGTCAAAGAGTAGGAATCGTTCTTAGTTTCGTCCAAAGTCATCAGTTCTAACTCCACCCCAGTTAGTATCCCAGCAACAAAGTTCAGAAATAGTAACAGTGATAGGGCACCAGGATCTAAGTCTCAAGGCAGTGTAGCATTTGCCCGAACTAATCCTCATTGCCAGACTTGTGATAGGAACCATAAGGGTATTTGCAGAGCTGGCAGTGAGATATGTTTTGAATATAGAAAGCCCGTCCACAGAGTTAGAGATTTTCCCCAGTCAGTATTTTAGGGTCAATAGAACCATTCCTTAGTTCAGTCCGATCGCCCAAATCAGTAAGGTGCCACTTCCAGCGCAACTAGTGGGCAGCGCCCAAACTGACTCTATTCTCTTCAGTCCCGATAAGATCAGAAAAATTCTTCTAATATGGTCACTGGTACGTTAAAGATCTTTTATTTGCCTGTTTATGCTTTGCTAGATCCAGGAGTTTTTTTTTGTCTTTTGTTACTCCTTATATAGTAGTTGATTTGGAAGTCTGTCCCTAAATTCTAGTAGATCCCTTCTCAGTCTATACCCCAGTGGGTAAATCCATCATAGCCCGATGGGTATACAAGAACTGTCTGGAGATGGTATCTCAGAAGGTCACTTCAGCAGACTTAGTCAAATTAGAGACGACTAATTTTGATGTCATTTTTGGAGTGGAGTGTCTTCATTCCTGCCATTCCACAGTCAACGGCAGAAATATAGTTGTAAAGTTTTCTGTCCTTGAGTAGAAGGTAGTATTTCAGCATTCATAAGTCAACTTGTTTCCTACCTACGGGCTAGGAAAATAATATCTAAGGGATGTCTCTATCATCTTATTTGAGTTAATGACTCTAGCTCTAAAACTCCCAATCTTGAGTCAGTTCCAATTAAGAGTGATTATTCAGATTTCTTTCCCAAAGATCTTCTCAAAATTCTTCCTAAGAGGGAAATACACTTCGGCTTTGACCTTCTTTCATATACTGAGCCCATATCTATTCCTCCATACAGAATGGCATCAGCAGAACTCAGCAAATGTGATATTCCAAAAATATCTTTCAAAACTCAATATGTTTATTTTGAATTCTTAGTCATGTTATTTGGTCTTACCAATGCCCCAACAACTTTCATGGACTCTATGAACCGTGTATTTAATAATTACTTGGACAAATTCGTCATAGTCTTCATAGATGACATTCTTTTCTACTCTCGCAATGAGCTGATCATGCAGACCATCTCAGAAAAGTGTTATAGACCCTTAAAACCCATCAGTTATCCTGATATCTATTCATGTCCTATATGTCAACTCTATGATCATCACTTATATTCGTGCACGTTAGTGAGAATCATTGTAATACCCCACATGTTTCAAAGCTAGGAAGTGAATAAGTATTCCTAAATATGAAATCTCCTATCCTGTGATTCATACTTGAGTACATGACTTACAATGAATATCCTAGTGATAGGATAGCTTATGATGCATTAAGCATGTTCATATAAGTCACTTAAGGTAATACAAGCTAAGAGTTTTTGAATCCATCAAGTTTTAGTGTTTGATATCTTTGAACGAGTATAACTCGATGTTAATATAATATTTTGGCTGATTCAAACCCACCAAATTGTAGATAATCGAATTAGCTTTCCAACGATATGAATTTTGCCTTAATCCAATACACGAGTTATGCCTATTTTTGTGAGAGATAGTAAGGATAGGCGATTGGTTAGGCGCCACCTAACCAAACATAGGCGATTGGTTAGGCGCCGCCCAACCTAGCTTAGGAAATCACTTGGGCGTCGCCTAAGTCAGTTCCAGGTGCCAAAAACACTCTGTTTTGAGTTATTTGAAGGGTAATTAAATCTTTTAACACTCCTTACACGTCCCTAAACTTAACCCTACAAAATGTATAGCTTCTTAACATATTACAACCCTATTATCATCTCAAAGCTCATCATCCAAGAGAACTAAAAGATAAAAACAACTAGGGTTGCGTAACTAAGCTCGAAGATCTGATTTCAAGAAAATTCCTCCATCAATCATCAAGAATCTTGCTTCTAAGGTATGCGTGAGTTAATTCATGGACTCCTTTCGTCCATGAATCTCAAGAACCATCTTCTAAATTTTATATCATGATGTTTATGTTTTTGATGGTTGATGTTCATGTGGTTGGAGTTTGATGATGCCTAAGATGGGATCTTTGTATGTTTATTGTGATGATATGGTGGTATTTAACATATAAATATGTGAAATTGGTAGTTGAATATTTGTAATCTTGATGAATCCACCTATGCCTAAGATGTGCATGTAAGGTGTTTGTGAAAATACCTAAGGGAATATAAATCATGCTTTTATAACATAATAAGTCCTAAATGACTATTCCATGTTCTAAGTTTATGTTCAACGTGATCCCCGTGCTATTGTCTTGAATTGAAGAAGTTGTATGAGATGCTCACAATATTGTTATGATATGTAATGACCATTTTATTTAAGCCATGCAAGTATACACATGTTGTGTGCATTCCCGATCATGTGATAGTTTGTTGAGAATCATTCTTATTATGAAAGCCTTACTTATGATATGATGAATTATGGACTCAAATCTTGTGATCAAATCATGTTATGTGTGTCAGTTTCCTCCTATCGAGTCCTGGGGGTACTTTTACCCGAAAACTATAGCTGTGTGCCTAGAGCCATGTCATGTTTCATGATATCCGAACTCAAGCTATGATTCCATAGACTTCAGTCAGTCATGTGACTCAGGAAAACCTCATGATCTTAGTCAGTTGTCAGATATCATTAACATTCCACCAGTCAACAGAATTTAGTAAGATTAAGTCATGCACAGTCATATATTCCTCTCCAGTCTCTCCATATTGGAGTAGAGGTTAGCACCTAGTGAACCCAAGGATGGGAACTCACCCACCAGTTCAGGGTATGATTCTTAGTAGTCATCCTTGTGTTCCAGAACTACGTAGCCAGCGTAGGTTGAGACATCTTAACCCATCAGATTAGGGTTGATGAGGTGTCTTAACCCGTTATTTTAGGGTTCCCACCATTATCATTGAGTACCCACTAGATAAGGGTCACTCACAGGCTGTCCTTACCCGTGGCACTGTATTGACACCCCTCCAGTTGGGGCAGAGATTGGAACCCATTTTATCCATAATGGCATACATAGGGCATGTCAGTTAAACACTAATTCCCACAGTTTCAGTATCAGTCACAATACAAGAACTCAGGGCATTCTTTAGATTTCAATATATACAGGACTGTCAAATACAGTCGTCCATGGTATCAGTTTCAGTATCAGTTATGACAGTTATCAGTAAACTATGTATTATCTTACAGGTCATGCTATAACGTATTCACGGTCCCAGTTTCTATATATGTGTGTTTGCACTCCCACATTCATATTAGTCAGTTAGTATTATTCATGCATGAAACCCATTATGTTCAGCCTACCTTTCTCGTATACTCAGTACTCCAGTTGTACCGACGCATTTGCGCTATGGTGCTTTCTTTTCATGTTACACCATAGGTTTCGAGACATGAACTCCAGCCCAGCAGTAGCTGTAGCATTCCAGTTGCAGAGACACAGTGAGTCCTCATTGATTCGAGGACAATATGATTTGATACATTTATTTATTTCTTTTGATCAGTTTTACGAAGTTAGGTGGATACATGTTACTTCAACTATTTATTCAAATAGTTTAGAGGCTTTTAGATTTACGTTCAGATTTACGTTCAGACTTAGCTTTCAGATTGAGTGTTTTTGGGTATTTTCACCCACATGATTTTATTCAGTTGAACCTTATGGCCTTACAGCTCTATGTATTCCGCATTATTTTATCATAATTTGCAGTATACAGGTACAGATATCAGTCATGGGTTAGCTTATGGTCCCTCGAGGTCATGAGCGCCGTGTAGCATTCTGGTTCAGCAAATCAGGATGTTACAAACTTGGTATCAGAGCCTAAGGTTCAATAGAGTACTAGGAAGTCTAAAAGCCATATCTAGTAGTGTCTTTTACATGGGTATGTTGCGCGCCACATTTATGTCCGGGAGGCTATAAGATGTTTTAGGAATAGTCCCCTTTCTTTATTATTCATGTCATGCTAGTGAGCATAATAACAAGTTAAACTCTTCAGTCCTGGCAGGATTATGAAAATTCTCCTGATATTGTTACTGGTACGTTACAAATTTTCCATGTTCATGTTTATGCTTTGCTAGACCTAGATGCATCTTTGTCTTTTATTACTCCATACATAGTTGGCGATTTTGGAATGAGTTCCGAAGTCTTAGCAGAGCCCTTCTCAGTCTCTACCCTACTGGGTAAAACTATCATAGCCCGATGGGTATACAGGAACTGCCCGATTAAGATATCTCAAAAATCCATGTTAGCAGATTTAGTAGAGTTAGACATTACTGATTTTGATATTATTCTCAGCATGGATTGGCTTCATTCCTACTATTCCACAGTCGGCTGCAGAAACAGGATAGTTTAATTTCAGTTCCTGAATGAGCCCGTCCTAGAGTGGAAGGGTAGTATTTTAGCGTTCAACGGTCAACTTGTTTCCTACCTTCGGGCAAGAAAAATGATTTCTAAGGGGTGTGTGTATCATCTCATACATGTTAAAGATTTTAGTTCTGAATGTCCCAGCCTCGAAACAGTCCTTGTTGTTAATGAATACTCAGATATCTTTTCCGAAGATCTTCCAGGCATTCCTCCCAAAAGGGAAATAGACTTCGGCATAGACCTTCTTCCGGATACTCAACCTATTTCTATTTTGCCTTACAGAATGGCACCAGCAAAACTCAAGGAACTAAAAGATCAGTTGAAGGATCTCTTAGATAAGGGATTCATCAGACCCAAGATTTTCCCATGGGGCGCGCCAGTGTTATTCATGCGCAAGAAAGATGATTCTCTCAGGATGTGTATTGATTCCCGTAAACTCAACAAGATCATGGTCAAGAACAGATATCCTCTTCCTAGGATTGATGATCTGTTCAACCAACTTCAGGGTGCTAGTTACTTCTCCAAGATAGACCTCAGATCAGGCTATCATCAACTCAGAGTTAGAGAATGTGACATTTCGAAGACAGCTTTCCATACTCGATATTGTCACTTCGAATTTTTAGTCATGTCATTTGGTCTTGCTAATGCTCCTGTATCTTTTATGGACTTGATGAACCATGTGTTCAAGTAGTATTTGGACATATTTGTCATAGTCTTTATAGATGATATTCTTATCTATTCTCTCACAGAGCGAGATCATGGAGACCATCTCAGGATTGTTTTTCTGACATTTAGGGATCACCAATTATTCTCTAAGTTCAGCAAGTGTGAATTTTGGCTAAGATCAGTAGCATTTCTTTGCCATATTATTTCCAGTGATGGCATTAGAGTAGATCCTCAAAAAACCAAGGCTGTAAGAAACTGGCCTAGATCCATATATCCATCAGATATTAGGAGTTTCTTGGGTTTGGCTGGTTATTACAGATGGTTTTTTGAGGGATTTTCTTCTATTGCATCTCCCATGTCCAGATTGACTCAGAAGAAGATTTAGTTTCGGTGGTTAGATTCATGCGAGAAGAGCTTTTAAGAGTTAAAGACTCGACTCACCTCAACTCCAGTTCTAGCTATTCCAGATGGTTCAGATGATTTTGTAGTCTATTGTGATGCATCTAGAGTGGGTTTAGGTTGTATCCTCATGCAGCATGGTAAGGTCATAGCCTACGCCTCCAGACAGTTAAAGCCACATGAGAAGAATTATCCTACTCATGAACTTGAGTTAGTAGCAGTAGTTTTTGCCTTGAAGATTTGGAGGCATTATCTATATGGTGTTCATGTAGATGTCTTCACAGACCATAAAATCCTCCAGTATGTATTTTCCCAGAAAAATCTCAATCTTCGCCAGAGAAGGTCGTTAGAGCTCTCGAAGGATTACGACATGAGTGTTCTTTATCATCCGGGAAGGCCAATGTTGTGGCCGATGCTTTCAGTCGACTCTCTATGGGTAGTATTTCTCACATTGAGGATAGTAAGAAAAAGATGGCTTAGGAGATCCATCATCTTGCCAGACTAGGCAGTCGCTTAGTCGATTCTTCAGAGGGTGGTGTATGTGTTCATAGTAGTTTAGAGTCATCTCTAGTTTCCGAGGTGAAAGAGAAACAAGACAGGTATCCTAGCCTTTTCAAGCTCAAAGCCAGTTCAGAATTAGAAAGTTGAGGTTTTCTCCCAAAGGGGAGATGGTGTTCTTCGTTGTCAGGGTTGTCTATGTGTTCCAGGTGTAGATGAATTGAGGTAGTGAATTTTTACAGAAGCACATGGTGCGAGATACTCTATTCATCCAAGGGCCACTAAGATGTACCGTGACATGCGGGAGACCTATTGATGGAGTGGGATGAAGAGAGATATTGCAGATTTTGTGGCTAACTGCTCTACATGTCAGCAGGTTAAAATAGAGCATCAAAAACCTAGTGGTTCCATGCAAGATTTCACCATTCCTACTTGGAAGTGGGAAGAAGTTAACATGGACTTTGTGATGGGTTTGCCTAGAACTCGTCATCAGCATCATTCAGTCTGGGTCATTATAGATAGAATGACCAAGCCAGCTCATTTTCTTCCTGTTCGTACTTCTTATTCCGCCGAGGATTATGCCAAACTCTATATCAGGGAGTTAGTCAGGTTACATAGTATTCCACTATCTATCATCTCAGACAGAGGTACCCAGTTCACTTCTCACTTTTGGAAAGCATTCCAAAAGTGTCTCGATACCCAAGTCCATCTCAGCACAATATTTCATCCACAGACAGATGGTTAAGTAGAGAGGACCATTTAGACTCTTGAAGATATGCTAAAGGCGTGTGCAATTGACTTCAAGGGAATTTGGGATGACCATTTGCCTTTGATTGAGTTTGCATAAAACAATAGCTATCAATCTAGTATTCAGATGGCTCCATTCGAAGCTCTCTATGGTAGGAGATATAGATCTCTGATTGGTTGTTTTGAAGTTAGCGAGGCCTCAATCATAGGTCCTAACTTAGTATTCGACGCCTTAGAGAAAGTTCTGTTGATCAAAGGGAGACTCCAGGCTGCTCAAAGCCGACAGAAGTCCTATGTAGATGTTCGTAGAAAGGATCTCGAGTTCGAGGTCAAGGACTATGTCTATCTTAAGATCTCTCCCATGAATGGAGTGAAGAGGTTCGGCAAAAAAGGGAAACTCAGTCCCCGGTATGTCAGTCCCTTCAGAATTGTTTGTTGCTTCGGCAAGGTAGCTTATGATCTTGAGTTGCCTTCAGATCTAGCCTCAGTCCATCCAGTCTTCCATATCTCTTTGCTAAAGAAGTACATAGGGGACCCAACAGTTGTTGTCCCTATTCAGAGCATCGACATTCAGAACAACCTCTCTTATGAAGAGATTCCAATCGAAATCTTAAATTATCAGACTCATAGATTGAGGAACAAAGAAGTCTCTTTTGTCAAGGTTCATTGGCAAAATCAGTCTCATGAGGTAGCTACTTGGGAAGCAGAAGCAGATATGCGTACCAATTATCCTCACCTCTTCCCCGCAAATTCAGATCAAGCTCAAGGTAACAGTTCTTCATAATCCTATTCTGTTTCACATTCATATTTCCAGTATAAACTTGGTACCTATTAACCATTTCATACTCAGTCATGCATTCAAGTGTCAGTTTTCCGTGCATCAGATATGCACGAGTTTAGTATGTTTAGCATGTCAGTCATGAGATCAAGTTTCAGTTCTTCATGTTCAGTTCAGGTTCTATTGTCTTGTATCCCTTCTTAGTAATTTCTCATTCGAGGACAAATGTTCCCAAGGGGGAGATATTGTAATACCCTGCATATTTCTAAGCTAGGAAGTGAATAAGTATTCCTACGTATGAAATCTCCTATCCTGTGATTCATACTTGAGTACATGACTTACAATGAATATCCTAGTGATAGCATAGCTTATGATGCATTAAGCATGTTCATATGAGTCACTTAAGGTAATACAAGCTACGAGTTTTTGAATCCATCAAGTTTTAGTGTTTGATTTTACAAGGGTCATCTTTGAATGAGTATAACTCGATGTTAATATAGAATTTTGGCTGATTTAGACCCACCAAATTGTAGAGAATCGAATTAGCTTTCCAACAACACCAATTTCTCCTTAATCCAATACCCGAGGGAAGAGTTATGCCCATTTTCGTGAGAGATAGTAAGGATAGGTGATTGGTTAGGCGCCGCCCAAGAAAACATAGGTGATTGGTTAGGCGCCGCCCAAACTAGCTTAGGAAATCAGTTGGGCTTTGCTTAAGTCAGTTCCAGGCGCCAAAAACACTCTGTTTTGAGTTATTTTAAGGGTACTTAAGTCTTTTAATACTCCTTACACGTCCCTAAACTTAACCCTACGAAATATATAGCTTCTAAAAATATTAAAACCCTATTATCATCTCAAAGCTCATCATCCAAGATAACTAAAAGAGAAAAACAACTAGGGTGTCTAACTAAGCTTGAAGATCCGATTTCAAGGAAATTCCTCCATCAATCAACAAGAATCTTCCTTCTAAGGTATGCGTGAGTTGATTCATTGACTTTTTCATCCATGAAGCTCAAGAACCATCTTTTAAATTTCGTATCATGATGTTTATGTTGTTGTTCACGTGGTTGGAGTTTGATGATGCCTAAGATGGGATCTTTATATGTTTATTGTGAGGATATGTTGGTATTTAACGCATAAATATGTGAAATTGATGGTTGAATATTTGTAATCTTGATGAATCCAGCTAGATGCCTAATATGTGCATGTAAGGTGTTTGTGAAAATACCTAAGGGAATATAAATCATGCTTTTATGACATAATAAGTCCTAAATGACTATTCCATGTTCTAAGTTTACGTTCAACGTAATCCCCATGCTATTATGTTGAATTGAAGAAGTTGTATGAGATGCTCATGATATTGTTGCGATATGGAATGACCATGTTATTGAATCCATGCAAGTATATACATGTTGTGTGCATTCCCGATCATGTGATAGTTTGTTGAGAATCATTCTTATTATGAAAGCCTTATGATATTGTGAATTGTGGACTCAAATCTTGTGATCAAGTCATGTCATGTGTGTCACTTTCCTCCTATTGAGTCCTGGGGATACTTGTACTCAAAAAATATAGCTGTGTGCCTAGAGCCATGTCATGTTTCACGATATCCAAACTCAAGCTATGATTCCATAGACTTCAGTCAATCTTGTAACTCAGGAAAACCTCATGATCTTAGTCAGTTGTCAGATATCTGTAACATTCTTCTAGTCAATGTAATTCAGTAAGATTAAGTCATGCACAGTCAGTTATTCATGTCCAGTCCCTCTATATGGGAGTAGAGCTTAGCACCGAGTGAACCCAACGATGGGAACTCACCCGCCAGTTCAGGGTGTGATTCTTAGTAGTCATCCTTGTATTCCAGAACTACATAGCCAGCGTAGGTTGAGACATCTTAACCTGTCAGATTAGGGTTGATGAGGTGGCTTAACCCGTCATTTTAGGGTTCCCACCATTGTTATTGAGTACCCGTCATATAAGGGTCACTCACAGGCTGTCCATACCCGTGGCACGGTATTGCCACCCCTCCATTCGGGGCAGAGATTGGACCCCAGATTAGCCATAACGGCATACATGGGGCATGTCGGTTAAGCACTACTTCCTATAGTTTCAGTATCAGTCTCAATGTAAGAACTTAGGGCGTTATTCAGATTTTAGTATATACAGGACTATCAGATAGAGTCGCTCGTGTTATCAATATCAGTATCAGTATCAGTCATGAAATTTATCAGTAAACCATGTATTAGCTTACAGGTCATGCTATCACGTATTCATATTCCCAATTTTTAAATATGTGTGTTTGCACTCCCACGTTCATATTAGTCAGTTAGTGTTGTTCATGCATGAAACCCTTTATGTTCAGCCTACCTTCCTCATATACTCAATACTCTATTTGTACTGATGTATTTGCGCTATGGTGCTTTCTTTTCATGTTACACCATAGGTTCCGAGACACGAACTCCAGCCCAGCGGTAGCAGTAGCATTCCAGTCACAGAGACACAGTGAGTCCTTATTGATTCGAGGACAATATGATTTGATACATTTATTTATTTCTTCAGTTCAGTTTTAGGGAGTTAGTTGGAGACATGTTC
The DNA here is from genome assembly GCA_030864225.1 of Capsicum baccatum var. pendulum. NCBI lineage: Eukaryota > Viridiplantae > Streptophyta > Magnoliopsida > Solanales > Solanaceae > Capsicum > Capsicum baccatum. Next base: position 68,671,246 of record CM061557.1, on the reverse strand, counting down.
CTTGAACACCTTATTCAGATAGTTTAGAGGCTTTCAGATTTATGTTCATATTTACATTCAAATTTACGTTTAGACTTAGCTTTCAGATTGAGTTGTTTTTGGTATTTTCACCCACATTATTTTATTCAGTTGAACCTTCTGGCCTTACAGTTCTATGTATTTTGCATTATTATATCATGATTTGCAGTATACAGGTACAGATATCTATCATAGGTTAGCTTGTGGTCCCTCGGGGTCATGAGGACCGTGTAGCATTCCAGTTCATCAAATCGGGATGTTACAATCATGTACGCTTACAGTTTCTAGTATAAGGAGTTCTAGTACACTCTGTGTTATGAATCATGTCCCATGAGTACAAAGACTTTAGACTCAAGTAATGCAGCTCATGACTCATGCACTCATGTTATGCTTTACAGAATGCTCAGCCCACATGACTCATGCTCTACTTTGAATGATCACCTAAACTAAGATTATGTCATGCATACCATCAATTTAGATCCCTCAGTGAAATTTATGGTGTTGATGCTCTATCCACCAGGCCTCAATTACAACATCAATTCCGTAATCAATATTCAGTAAAGAAATCATATTGTCCTGCAGAACCATGGCTTTCAGCTATCAGTTACTTAGCTATCAGAATTCAGTATTAGTCTAAACCTCAATTATTGTTATTTAGCTATAAGAACAAAATATTTAGTTCCAGTATAAATCCAGTTGCATTCTTAGTTATAGTGTCAGCTCCAGTTCAGTAATTTGATTAGAAACTTAATCCATATCTAGGTTTTCATGACTATAGCATACGTTTATTAGCTATTCAATTATTAGAATTTCAGTACCTCGGTTTATAGAATGTTTTCGAATCATGTTACATGCTTGGTCTTGCATCCTTAAGATAATACAGTTTTCACTCATTTATGCTTAGTTATCTCATGTTACCCAGTCAATCATTACCTTCTATGCATAATGCTCTATAGTTTCAGTCCAGATATTCTGACTAAGTACAGTTCATTCTTATCGGCCCAGTATTCAGCTATCAGCTATGCAGTTAATTAGATAAGTTAGTATGTTTATGCATTCGTGCTCAGCACCGATGTGAATATTTTTTGTAGTATCAAGTGATGTGTCGTACTATGGTAGAGAGTTTAGTGTAAGGAGTATTCAAGGGATATGTCTAAGCCTAAAAATTTTAGATGCAGAGCATAAGGCTTAGTCACTCTATTTTAGATGATGTTTCATAGGCATTTCCTCCTAGTATAAGAATCCCAGCCATGTGGTGATCCCCTATTCAGATGTCCTTCTCAGACCAGGCCAAGATTTCCTTTCTCCCTACAGTTACTAGAACACTATACAAAGAGTGGCATAGAAATACTCCAGTAGAGTATAAGTTTTTAGTATGAGTTAGTCCACAAAGCCATCAATTCCATTTAGCAGTCAGGTAAACAAGTTTCTATGGTATGGCTTCTCATTTTTCCATCTAGTCGCAGTATCTGAAGTCTCATGAATATAACTATTCAAAGATGGATCAACCAGGTAGTTGCGTGTCCTAATCAGTTCATGTATCATGCCTTAGTTTTAGAATCGAGATATTCAGTCACGATTCAGTTCGTTGTTGTCTTTTGCATCACCTCAGTTTCCTTATAGCTAATACAAAAAAAGGGAAAATCAGCCCAACATTCTTCTAGGGACATAGTGTCCCAAGGGGGAGATACACTATAATCCCCCAAACTTTCATGACATAAATATGCCACTCTCTCTTCACGTAACGAACCCATTTTGGAGTAGTGGGTACCCATAGGTTGACCCTTTATCTACAATCTCAGTCATAAGCCATGTACTTAATGTCTCAGTTTAGTTCATAATAGTCAATCAGTGTCACACGTTATAGACTTCGTCATGTTTTTATGTTCCTATTCATGCGAGTTCAGTAAAGGATCTCGAGTTGAGATCAAATAAAATTTAGTATTTTGAAAATCTCTCCCATGAAGGGAGTGAAAAGATTTGGTAAGAAGGGAAAACTCAGTCCCTGATATATCGGTCCCTTCAAAATTCTCAGTCGCTTAAGCAAAGTAGCTTATGAGCTCGAATTGCCTCCAGATCTAGCTTCAGTTCATATAGTCTTTCATGTCCCCTTACTAATGAAGCACATAGGTTATCCAGTAGTTGTAGTCCCAGTTGAGGGCGTAGATATTCAGAACAGTTTCATATGAGAAAATTCCAGTTAAAATTCTAGACCAACAGATTCACAGATTGAGGAGCAAAGAAGTCCCTCTAGTTAAAGTTCTTTGGCAGATTCAGTCCATTGTAAGAGCTACTTCGGAAGTAGAAGCAGATATGTGGACCAAGTATCCTCACCTCTTCTTTACTAATTCAGACCCAGCCCAAGGTTATAGCTTTCCTTAAGTTCATTCAGCGTATGGTTTAAATTTTAATTACAAAGTATGCTCAGTTTTTGTTTCAAACTTGGTATCTTTACCCTTACATGTTTAGTCGCATGTTCATGAGTCAGTTCAGTCATGAATTCATGCATCAGATATATGTGATCAGCTTATCAGTACTCTCAGTCATGAAATCATGCATTAGATATGCATGCTCTATATGAATCTCAAAAATGTCAATTTTATAGTCATGTTTCAGTGTTCTTGTTCTGTATGTACTTTGGATTATCGTTTCACCCCTCTCAGTTAGTATCATTCGAGGACCAATGTTCCCAAGGGGGAGATATTGTAATACCCCAAAGTTTCCTAACTAATTTTGTCTCAAGAATGTCAAGTATTAGCTTCTAAATTGAATGATGTTTATTCCATGGGAAATTTTCAAGTTTTTCACTTTTGTCATGTGGAAAATTCAATAAGATTTCCATCAATATAAAATTCACCTAAATCCGATAACCAGATAAAAAGTTATGACTATTTCAAGTCCCCGTCGTAAAACAGGGCCATATTGGCCAGTGGCGCTCCGCGCCACAAGATAAAATGGAAATTGTTCTTTTTCTAGTGTCCGAGCGCGATTTCTCCACATCGTGCCAAACTTCCAAGTCGTAAACAAAGTGGCAACATGATGGCTCCGCGTCACGCTATTTTTCTATTTCCCAATTGTCAAATTCCTATGACACAGCACAATAGCGCCGCATCGCGCCAAGGGTCCAGGTCAGGAAATTTCACCAATTTAAAAGACGCTTCCAGTGTTAAAAGGGCCAATTTCCCACCCCTATTTAAGCCCATTAACATGAGATTCAGCTATTTGGAACCCAAAACATACTAGTTTCTCTCAATTTTCTCTCAAGAACAAGATAGGGTTTCAATTGGGGATTCAATTTCAAGAAAGTCTCTCCATCAATCTTCGCTAAATTAAGAACTAAAGTATGTCATGTGTTGATTCATGGATTTCTTTCACCCATGAAGCTCAAAAATCTCTTTTCAAAATCAAAGATTTGTATATTTACGAATGTTCATGATTTGATTGAATTAAAAAGTGATGTTCATGTTGTTGTTTGGTTTCATTCCATGTTATAGACTATTAATTACAAGAATTGATTCTAGTATGTGAGGAATTACGCGGTATTCATGATAGACCCTTCAATTCACAAGTTGATTGATGTATCTTTGATTATTAGATGTGTTGATGATTGTATAACCATAGCATGCTCCCCTCATGTTTGATTAAATGCCTATATGAAGGAAAAGTGTCATACTAGTATGATAATATGAAGTCTCCATTCATGTAAAAGTTATGTATGTCAAGTGTTTGATGAAATGTCTTAGCCAATGGATTATGTATTATTGATGTTGGTCCTGTACTCAAGAAAGTCATGCTTCGTCAGTTTCCTTCTATCGAGTCCTGGGGGTATTTGTACCCAAAAAATATAGTTGTGTGCCTAAAGTCCATGTCATGTATTCACGATATCCTCCGTCAAGCCATGATCCATAGAATTCAGTCAGTCATGTGATTCAGGAAATCTTAGTAATACAGTAATCTCAGTACTATTCCATTAGTCAAAGGAACTCAGTTAATTCAGTCCAGTTCTGTTCAGTTATCCATGATCAGTGTCTATTCAAATGGGAGTAAGAATTAGCATTGCGTGAACCCAAAAATGGTAACACACACTGTCCGATGAGGGTGTGATTCTTAGAAGTCATCCTTGCATTCTAGAACAATGTATCCAGCATAGGTTAAGACAACAAAACTGTCATATGAGGGCTGATGAGGTGGATAAGCACTTTCAGATGAGGTCCCCGCCATTCTCTTTTGGGGACACTGTCAGATGAGGGTCACTCACAACTTGTCCTTACTAGTTTCGCGGTATTGACACCCTTCTAATTGGGGCTACAAATTGGACCCGAACTCAAGTATAATGGCATATTAGGGGCATGTCGGTTCGATAACTACTTCCCACAGTTTCAGTTACAAAATTAGGACCTGTTAGATATAGTCATTCAGTTTCAACAATAGAACTTAGATAGTTCTACAGAATTCAGGACTGTCAAATACAGTCAACTCAGAATAGTATAGAACTTAGCTAGTTCTATCAGAATCTGGACTATCAGATATAGTCACTCATGTCATCAGTTATATCAGTCATCAGAATTTAGTTATCAGTCATGTTAGTTATCAGTAAATTTATGTTATCACGATCTCAGATATAGTTACAATGTATTCTTACATGTATTCTCACATTCATATTAGTCAGTTAGCTAATATTGTTGATGCATATGAACCCCATGCATTCACCCTACCTTCTATGCATACCAGTACATTCAAAGTACTGACACATTTGCGATATGGTGTCTTATACCATAAGTTCTAAAGCATGAGCACTAGAGCATCAGTAGCATTCCTGTCGAGGACATGATCATTTATTTATTACATCATTAATTAATTTATAAGTTGGAGTTAGTGGGGACATGTCCTATCAACTCCTTATCCTGACAGTTATGCTTTAGAGATTTTTCAGACTACAGTATGTTCACACAATACTTCAGCTTTGGGTATTTTATTACCCCACTCAGATGTTATATTTTATCAGTCATGCAGTTTTGAACCTTATGGCCTTTTAGCCTCTATTTCCATATTATATTTAGTATGTTATACAGTGTACAGGTATAGATATCAGTCATGGGTTAGCTTGTGGTCCTTCGGGGTAGTAAGCACTGTGTAGCATTCCAAGCACCAGATTCGGGGCATTATACCGACCCTTATGCTGCCTTACTTTGGCAAGCCTATACAGCCTCTTTTCCTTGCCTTTCTCCCCTAATCCCATATATAATCTCTCAAATAATGTTATCTTAGCAACTATGACTGCCAACTTAGCCTCCTTCCTAGCTAACTTGTACTCCTCCCTGCTTACCCACCTCTCATCTTCATCCTTACTCCCAACCAACTTAACATAAGTCGCCTTCTTCAAATCCACCTTCTTCTTAACTTCTTCATTCCACCACCAATCCCCGTGATGTCAGCCAGAACAACCCCTCGAGACACCCAAAACCTTTCTAGTCGTCTCCTTAATGCAACTCACAATCGTATCCCACATGCTATCCACGTTTCCCTTACACTCCCAATCCCCCATCCCCTCCAACTTCGCCCCAATCTTCAAAGCACTAACTAGGGTCAATCCATTCCATCTAACTCCAGGTCGACCCTCCTTACCCCTTCTCTTCTTTTCTATCTTAATACCCAAGTCCATCAACAGAAGTCTATGTTGGGTCGCAAGATTCTTACTCGGAAAGACCTTACAATCCTTACACAAGGCTCTATCCCCCTTCCTAATCAACAAAAAGTCAATCTGAGTCTTAGTTAACCTATTACGGAAAGTAACCAAATGCTCCTCCTTCTTCGAAAAGCAAGAATTCACTACCACCAACTCAAAGACCCTCTCAAAATCAAAAAGAGTAGCTTTTGCATCATTCCTAACCCCAAAACCAAAGCCTCCATGCACATCACCATAACCTATTGGTAATGCCCCGATGTGTCCATTGAAGTCCCCTCGGATAAAAATCTTATTCGATCTAGGCACGCCATGAACCACCTCATCCAAAACCTCCCAAAATTTCCCCTTCTCCTCCCCATCCAGGTCCACCTGTGGTACATAAGAACTATAGACGCTCAACGTAAAACCCCCAATGAATATCTTAATAGTCATCACCCTATCACTAACCCTATTAACCTCTACTACCTGATCCCTAAGTTTTTCATCCACTAAGATACCTACTCCATTCCAATGCCTCTCACTACTTAAGTACCATAACTTGTACCCACCCACATCCCTATCATTAGAACCTACCCACTTAGTCTCCTAGACACACAGAATATTGATCCTTCTCTTCCTAAGAATACCTTGAAGGGTCCCTATGTTCCGTGACCCTACCCTCAACCTATCATCTCTCAAAATCCCTTTCCTAATACCTTACCCTCTGTCTCTCCTATTTAACCCAACATCAGGTCCCAACCTCACCTCTAGCCTCCTAGGATATGACCCTATTCTACCATTTACCACCAAAGCTATTACTCAGCACAAGATAACAATAAAAGAAATAAATGGTCCAAAAATAGCACAATAGTACAAGGAACACGCACAGCACAGAATACCACCAAAATTCATGAACAATAGATACTAGGCCCTAAATTAATAGATAGACTAATCCACACAAATTTCAGGCAGTGAAGATACTAAAAACAATGTGATAAAAGTGCAGATAAAGAAAAAACTTAAAATACAATAAAATAAAGATAAAGTTCAAGGTTAGAATTCACCAGGGTATGTAGAAGTGGATCACCAAATTCACATCACCTGGTGAATTCATTAGAATATCGCTGGAATAAAATTTGGTCTGAGTTCTGGGTCCGCCACCATCACCACCGGTGACCGTCGACTCAATTTTCCTGAGCCGTCACCACCAAAATCTGCTTTCTTCTTTTCTCCCCCCTCTTTTTTCTTTACAATTCTCTTATATCATCGGTGCTTTCTCTATTATCATCACAGGAGTAAGAAGCGGCAGAAACCCACCTCATGGGCGAAAAAAAAATGGCTGGCAGTGAGGAGAGAGATAAAAGGGACAGAGAGAAGGAATAAGAAAGAGAAGGGGGAGACAGATAAAGGGAGTACTACACTTACCTGTCACTGGAAATGTTACGCCCCTAGCATCTACTTCACCGGAGCCGTCCCAGTCACATCAAAAGTCATATTAAAAATGGAACATTATCTATAAATAATTTTAAAACTTGTTGTAAATGTCCTAAATATTCTCTCATATTATTACTAAAGACTAGAATATCATCTACATAAACCAATATAAAATTTTTATAGTCTACAAAAATACTATCCATTTCTCAGGTAATTTGGTTAGAGTCCTAATGTTGCAAGGGTTTTTCTCCAATTATCTCTAGTTTGTCTAGGATTTGTATTATTTTATCTAGGGATTTTTTATCTTTGATTACCCGTATCTGTTGTATACTTTTCCAAAAATTGTATAATTCTGTATCTAGTTCTATTAATTTGTAATTTTTTTTATTTCTTCTACTGCCAATAGATCTTGTAATTCCTCATACATTGTTACCTTTTTATTATCATTACTGTAGACACCTAATTTTGTCCCTCCCATGTCTAATTTTATTCATTTTTAGTTCACATTACCACACACCCTCACCCATGTGATTATATTCCACAAAAATACAAAAATAATAACCCTTAACAAATTTTATTTTGTTTTAATCCTATCCTAACAACCTCTCCAATTAAAAGTGAACACCTCACCACCCCCTCACCCTTTACCCACATGTCCCCCTACCCCCACCTTTCTCACCTGAACTAATAGACAAAAAAAAGAATATATTTCAATACGCTAACCATATATTCACATCACAACAACACATACCCATATACAATTCCCACAAATAGTCACCAGCACACAAAGACATACGAAATCACACTCACATCACCACGTAAATTCCTAATTCCACAAAAAAAGAGCACCTCCATTGGCTCATCAAAAACCCAAAAACACACACACATGTCGTCATTATCACCGGAATCGTCACTAGAAATAAGGCTACAAGTCATTGTTTGTCTACCTTTTCAGTGAAATTCTCCAATTCGGGTTACTGTTCCAGTAGAAATTACTGATTTGGGTTACTATTTTCTGGGGAAATCATTATTTTGATCACTATTCCGGTGGAACCTACCGAGAATTTATACATCGTCCCGTCCTCTAGTAAGCCATGGGATTTGGGATTTGAATTGTTGGTTGTTATTGAAGTCTCGATTAGAGGTTTGAGTTGAGGTTTTGGCACAGGCTCCATTTTATTCAATTGAGTGAATTGAAATCAAAAGCCATATTAAGGTCCATTCCTTATCTCTTTCTTCACTAATTTTTAAGTTATTTATAATCTGTGGTTTGAATCTGTGGTGTTTGAATTTGATTTTAGTTGATTTTGACACATTTAAATCATCATAATTGTTTGTTGATATTGATCGATTGATTGGATGAATTGGATAATTAAATGAATCGGGATCAATTTAGGGTGAATATTGATTTTGGGACGGTATTAAAAATTTTCTAATTGGAAATTTTATTTGGTTTATTTGGATTGTTAATTTTGATTCGTTGATGATGTTAACTCAATCCTATCATGATAGGACTAATTAAGTAGGCAAAAGTTTAGGTTCGGGTAGGCAAATTTAGGAATGATGTTTGATTAATGTGTGGAATGTTTTTTCTAGTTTATCGCATCTGATTCAAATATATTTATTTGGTTGGGAATGCTATGAGGTTTTATGTATTTATTCACTGGGGAATGCCCCGACATATCATGTTGGTGAAAAATGATCGTGATGAAGGCCCGCGGCATCGGGTAAGGCATTGGAGCTTTAGTCTAGGATAGTATAGAATATGATTTATATTTTTTGTATTTTTCTACTTTGGACTGTATAATTGGACTGGCATTATGATTTTGGATTTGTTCTTTTTTGATTGATTATTTTTGTGTGTTTTATGTGGTTTATAAATTCACAGTGATAAATTAGCCAATATTTTCCACCAAGTGACCGTGGTTGAACCACACGATCGAGGGGTGCCTAACACCATTCCCTCGGTCAACAGAATTCCTTAGCCGAAATCTCTATTCGCAAATCAATTTAAAGAGTCAAATCATTTTGAAAAGGATTTTCCAAAGGTGACTTGGCACACCCGGTTAAACTCTGAGTTTTGAGTATAAATAATCTTTTTTCAAAATAAATTTTCACCATTTTATCACTTAAATATAAATACCCTTTCAAACTTAAATCTAATTCTTTTCGGAGTCAAAAAAAGGGGTGTGACAACTCTGGCGACTCTGCTGGGGAATTTTCTGAATTCGAGCTTATTTTTGGAGTTGTATCATCTTAGTTTGACATCATGGGTGTATAAATATTATATGTGTTGTCATTTTTGTTATTGTTTTGAGTGCCTGTGTGCTCTTTGTTTATAGTTTTTCTCTTATGTGTTCCCACTTTATATCTGGCATCATGTGCACAACCCGAGTCAATTATTTCTACAACAAGTTCTGTAGTACACGTTGTGTACACGACCTATAGTTGTCACCTTTATTTTAGGAGGGGGAGCCATTAACTGGTATGGAGTAGGTGGAAAATAAAGCAGCCACTATCGATCATACGCCCCCCCCCCCCCCCGAACATCCTTGTTAGTGAACTCCAGCGTAGGTCAGCCTTTAGGTCATGCTTATGTGCATCATATTGAGATCTAGCAGGCCCACTTGGTCCTTTGTAGGAGACTTACCTCTAAATCTTCCCTACGTGCTAAATGTTGCATCTTTGAGGGTAATAAGGTTATTTGACAGACTGATTTGGGCAAAAAGATATGTTAGAAGTAAAGTATGTAGGCAAGAAATTTTTGGAAAATAAAAGAAAAAAAGGAGAAAAAATAGAGTTTCGTAGTTTTTTAGAGTTACTTTATGGATTTATCACTGATCAGATAGGGAGTTCGGGCGATGATAATTTAAGAGTTAATGAAGATATTCGGAAATTAAGGCACCAAATGATATAAATGCATCGAGCTTGGGCTAATGGGTTGCCACCTCCTCCATTTTTCGCTGATAATCTGGAATATCTTTTTAGCTTGCCTCCAGTGTCATATATCCAGTTTTCTATTTTTGTTTACACGCCACATGTATCAGGATCTACTCCGAGGTAGCAATATCCAAATACTTCCAATATTAATTTCCTTACACCTCAACACAAAACTACCACATACTCGGCTCCACCAGTTGATCATACTTTTGCGGCGCTACCCTAGTTAGAAGCTTCTGCTTTTAATGTCAATCCAACTATTGTGATTCCTCACTCTACAAGCGACCCTGTATTGAATATTTCTAGAGATCAGCATTATGCTTCCAAGATCCATAGAATCTTTCGCAAAATCCATTATAGTCTATTCCCCCAACTACATATTTAATGTACAATGCACAACCCTATAGTCAATTCCCTTCTTACCCAGAATGGTGTGCACCAACTCTTCAGAGTCATCCGTAAACACCACAAACATACCAAAGCCCTTCTAGGTCTGATTTTTTATCCAAGCCAAACAATGAAATTAGGCAGAAGTAAAGAGATAGCTTTACACCAATTTGAGAGTCATACGCCATTTTATTCTAGAGATTGGTACAGCGGGGCATGATCACTCCTCTCCTTGGGTATACTCCTGACCTGCATTCAATAATGTTTTATGCTAATGTACAATATGCATATCATTCTGATGTTCAGGGTCATAGTTTTGAAGATTGTCGTTCTTTGAAAAGAGAAATAGAAATGATGATTCAAGATAAATTAATTATGGTGTAGACCATTGAAAGTGAAGAAATCTATAGTCATGTTGATATGCAAACCAGTGGATAAGATGTCAGGCTAAGCAATTGAGAAGTCATGCCTCTCCCTACTAGGAAGAGGTTTGGTAGTGTGTTTTATTTTATTTTCTATTGTCCGAATTATTTCAGGGTTGTAGTTCGGGATCTATTTTGTTTTGTCCCTTTGTCATTATGTTCAAACCCTCCTGTCTTTCATTTTAATTAAATGGAGTGTCCCTTTTTTCTTTATGTTTTAAATTTGTGTTGTTTGTTTTTTTTTACATAACACATTTTATGTTGATTCTAGTGATATGACATGCTAGTAGAATTTTTAGCTAGATTTTAAAATCCAGTTTAAGCATGAACATTGATTCAGAGGATTAAAGTTAGAAAAAAAAGAGAATATGAGAAAATAGGTAGAGTATTGAGACATTTGATGACAAGTTGAAGCCCTTTTGAAAATTATGGCACTTATTTTCAGAATCACAAGAATAACTTGGTCATCAATTGAAAGACATGGCTCAATTAGGTCAAATAATGACTGCGTGAATAGAAAGAAAATCATCTCCACAAAATCATGAGTCATTCAATGTGAGGAATGTACAAAAAAAGTGGAGTTGCATGCTAGGAAAATGCAGAAGAAGTAGTGACGCACAAACTCAATCAAAGTTAATTCTTAAAAGATTTCACGAATGATCTTCATCTCTCATTCATATTGCATGATATGTACTTGCATTTTCAAGGATTGATATGACAAAGGCATTTCATTCTGCTATCCAAATGTCGTGTCATCCTTTGTTTACCCCATTTGAGCTTTAGTACTATTTTCTTTCATACCCCTCTTTTGGAATAAATATAGAGTCAGCAAAGCTCAAAAGAAAAGTGTCGAGCAAAATAATAGAGTTAGAAAAATTTTTAAAAAAAAAGATTAAAAAAAAATATGTTCAAAAGGAAAAAAGAGAAGAGTGTCAAGAAAAATAAAGTCAGAAAAGTCCCAAAGATAAAAAGAGTCAACAAAAGAAATTTTTTTTTAGAATCAAGTGAAAAAAAAACTGCTAGAACTACGCTTGACCTGATTCTCCTCTCTCAGTGGTGAGATACGTAGGCTGCCCTACTAAGGGCTCGGTCCAACCAAATAACAATTTAGAGTTACCTAGCCAAAAATACTATGACATGAGTTAATCCTCATTGTTTGAGTCGATTTCAAAAGTTGTAGTTCCTACCCGACTTCAAGTGTCGTTTGAGCCTAATGTCATCCTTTCTTTCTAACCCTATCCAAAAGCCAAGTTACAATTAAAGAAAGACCTTTAGATCAATTTTTGAGAATGTTAAGACTAAGCATGCAATGGATATGATAATGCATTTTGGGAACTACTTGTCTTTCTCAGCAAAAGGAATCAAGAGAGGAATAAAATGAGAGAGTTTTATTGTTGAAAACCCTTACGGGCACTGTAAGGCAATGGTAAGTTAAGAGAGATAAAGATGAGAGATCCTTATTGGTGAAAACCCTGACGGGCACCATAAGTCGATGGTGAGTCGAGAGAAACGAAGATAAGAGAGTCTCATTGGTGAAAAATCCTTACAGACACCACAAGCCAATGGTTAGATGAGGTAAAGAAAATGAGAGAGGTTATTGGTGAAAACCCTTCAAGGCGCCACTAGCCGAATGAGGTCTAAATGCAATTGACCTAAGAGAGAAACTCAGTTTCAAGGCCATTAACTCAAAAACAATTGGTAGAAAGTTTGGATGAAAAGATCAAGATTCTTAATCCAAAATGCATGGCATATTCATTAGAGTTGACTGTCATATTTAGATGAATTTTTTGTTTCTTTATTTTAAAGGGGGACATTCATTAACTTTTATTTCCTCTCTTTATTTTTATTTTATTTTCTTGGGTCAGTTGTCCAATAAAAATCACTGTCATTTTTCTCTTATCTTGGAGTCAAGTTCATGTCAAAACAAGTGAGAAAAGATTTCAAAACTGGCTACCAGCTTCTTCAATTGTACAAAGTAAGACAAAAGGGCCAGCACATGAAAAAGATATGATTGTGGGCCGAAATAAGGCATACAAAGTTTAGTTAACAGACAAGTCTAGGAACTTATGGAAATTCCAAGGATCAAAGGGTTTATTTGAGAAGCATGGAAAAGAAGAGATGCTGTGTTTGTTTCAAAGTCACTCTTAATAATCTGAGTTTGGGCCAATGATGCAGTAAGTCAATGACATATGCTAATGGTTTGAAGCAAGGATAAATATGACCAGGGCAAGAGCGATTGTCGCGAAAGAAAAATCCAAAAACCAACCACCATGTTTTTAAACTCACAAGTTTTCTTTGTATGAAATAGGAACACATGTTGCATTAAGATCAAGGATTTCAGAGCCTAAACATCAAAGGCCGTAATTTCTCATTTCTACAAATGTAAGAGGCAATGTTGTTGCACTGGTTTGGTAATCAGAACCATGGTAAAACTCATAATTCAAGAGCCCTAGAAGGCACACTTCCTTTTCAAGGAGACGTATTTCATAGGAAAATTTAAGTGACATTTGTAAGGAGACATACTTTCTTGTTTGGGTAATTCAAGCAGCATTTGTAGAGAGACGTTCTTCCATATTGGGGTAATTCAAGCAACATTTGTAAGGAAACGCACTTCCTTGTTTGGTAATTCAAGTGGTATTTGTAAGGAGACACAATTCCTTGTTTGGTAATTCAAGCGGTATTTATAAGGAGATGCACTTCCTTGTTTGGGTAATTCAAGCAACATTTGTAAGGAGACGCACTTCCTTGTTTGGACAATTCAAGATACATTTGTATGAAGACGCATTTCCTTGTTTAGGTAATTCAAACAACATTGGTAAAGAGACACACTTCCTTCTTTTGGTAATTTAAGTGGCATTGGTAAGGAGACGCACTTCTTTGTTTTGTTACTTTAAGAGGCATTGGTAAGGAGACGCACTTTCCTCTTTGGGTATTTCTAGCAATATTTGTAAGTAGACGGACTTCTTTGTTTGCGCAATGCAAGCAACATTTGTAAGAAGACACACTTCCTTATTTGGAATTCGAGCAACATTTGTAAGAAAACGTACTTCCTTGTTTTGTAATTCAAGCGGTATTTGTAAGGAGACGCCTTTCTTTATTTAGTAATTTAAGCGGTATTTGTAAGGAGACACACTTTCTTGTTTGGACAATTCATGTAACATTTGTAAGGAGACGCACTTCCTTATTTGGGTAATTCAAGCAGCATTAATAAGGAGACACACTTCCTTGCTTTGGTAATTTAAGTGACATTGGTAAGGAGATGCATTTTCTTGTTTTATTAATTCAAGAGGCATTGGTAAGGAGATGCACTTTCCTTTTTGGGTATTCTAGTAACATTTGTAACGAGACGAGCTTCCTTGTTTGGGTAATTCAAGCAGCATTGATAAGGAGACACACTTCCTTGTATTGGTAATTTAAGCCTCATTGGTAAGGAGATACACTTCCTTGTTTGGGTAATTTAAGCAGCATTGGTAAGGAGACACACTTCCTTATTTTGGTAATTTAAGTCTTATTGGTAAGGAGATGCACTTCCTTGTTTTGATAATTCAAGAAGCATTGGTAAGGAGATGCACTTTTCTATTTGGGTATTTCGAGCAACATTTGTAAGGAGACATATTTCTTTGTTTGGGTAATTCAAGCGGCATTTGTAAGGAGACGCACTTCTTTGTTTGGGTAATTCAACCGACATTTGTAAAGAGATGCACTTCCTTGTTTTGGTAATTCAAGCAACATCTGTAAGGAGACATACTTACTTGTTTGGGTAATTCAAGCAACATCTGTAAGGAGACGCACTTCCTTATTTGGGTAATTCAAGCGGCATTTGTAAGGAAATGCAATTCCTTGTTTTGATAACTCAAGCAACATTGGAGCCCGCCTGAAGCACAAGGCGAATAAATGGAAAGTTAAGCAATAAGCTAAAACAATTGAAAGCCAAGCAACAAATTAAAAAATTGCACGTCAGGAGCCCGCCTGAAGAATAGGGTGATGAAACTCAAGTCAAGAGTTCAAAAGAAGCTGCATAGATAGGACTTTTATAATTTTATTTATCTTTTTAACTTTTGTAATTTTTCATTTTTGATGTAATGACAGAGCCTCAATCGAAACCTCGATGGGACCTCACTCGACTCTCCAACTCGATAGAGTTCATCTCCTTCCAATCCTTTGAGATACCTTTCACTTGATTCCCTCATAACTTAGGTAGGTAGGCTGTCCTAAGTCAAGACTTGGTTTCCCTTCTTCCTTTTGTTTTATTCTTTTAATAATGGTCGGTACAAAATTCTATCTTGTTGTCTACTTCTTTGCCTGAAAACACTTCATGTTTACATTCAAAGAAGGCATGTTGTAGACACCTAATTTTGTCCCTCTCAAGTCCAATTTCATTTATTTTTAGCTCACATTACCACACACCCTCACCCGTGTGATTATATCCCATAAAAATACAAAAATAATAGCCCTTAACAAATTTTATCTTATTTTAATCCTATCCTAACAACCTCTCCAATTAAAAGCGGATACCTCACCACCCCCTCACCCTCTACCCACGTGTCCCCCTACCTCACCTTTCTCACGTGAACTAATGGATAAAAAAAGAATATATTTTAATACGCTACAAAGGAACCCATTTTTTATGATCATCATCATCTTCATCAGGACTGACCATATATTCACATCACAACAACACATACCCATATACAATTCCCAAAAATAGTCATCGGCACACACAGACACACGAAATCACAGTCACATCACCACGTAAATTCCCAATTCCATATAAAAATAGAGCACCTCCATCGGCTCATCAAAAACCCAAAAACATACACATACGCCACTGCTATCACTGGAATCATCACTAGAAATAAGGTACGTATTGTTGTTTTTCTACCATTTTAGTGAAATTCTCTAATTTGGGTTACTATTCCAAAAGAAATTGCTAATTTGGGTTACAGTCTTCCGGAGAAGTCATTGTTTTGATCACTATTCCGATGGAACCTATCGGGAAATTGTACATCATCTCGTCCTCTAGTAAGCCATGGGATTTGGGATTCAAATTTTTGGTTGTTACTGAATTCTCTATTAGAGGTTTTAGTCGAGGTTTTGGCACGGGCTCCATTTTATTCAATTGAGTGAATTGAAATCGAACCTATCTCTTTCTTCACTAATCTTTAAGTTTTTGATAATCTGTGGTTTGAATCTGTGGTGTTTGAATTTGATTTTAGTTGATTTTGACACATTTGAATCATTATAATTGTTTGTTGATATTGATCGGTTGATTGGACGAATTGGATAATTAAATGAATCAGGCTCAATTTGGGGTGAATCTTGATTTTGGGACGGTATTAAAAATTTTCGAATTGGAAATTTCATTTGGTTTATTTGGATTGTTAATTTTGATTCATCGATGATATTAACTCGATTGTATCATGATAGGTTGAATTAAGTAGGCAAAAGTTTAGGTTTGGGTAGGCAAATTTAGGAATGATGTTTGATTGAATGCGTAGAATGTGTGTGGAATGTTATTTCTAGTTTATCGCATCTGATTTAAATGTATTTATTTGGTCGGGAATGCCCCGAGGTATCATGTATTTATTCACTGGGAAATGCCCCGACGTATCATGTTGGCAGAAAATGATCGTGATGAAGGCCCGTGGCGTCGGGTAAGGCGTTGGAGCTTTAATCTAGGATAGTATAGAATAGGATTTATATTTTTCGCATTTTTCTACTTTGGACTGTATAATTGGACTGGACATTATGATTTTGGATTTGTTTTGTTTTGATTGATTATTTTTGTATGTTTTATGTGGTTTATACATTCGTAGTGTTAAATTAGCCGATATTCTCCACCAAGCGACCGTGGTTAAACCATGGGATCTAGGAGTCCCTAACACCTTCCCCTCGGTCAATAGAATTCCTTAGCTAGAATCTCTGTTCGCAAACCAGTTTAAAGAATCAAATCATTTTGAAAAGAATTTTCCAAAGGTGACTTCGCACACGCGGTTATGCCAAGTGAGGACTCTAAGTTTTTAATATAAATAAGCCTTTTTTGAAACAAATTTTCATCTTTTTTTCACTTAACAATAAAAACCCTTTCAAACATAAATCTAATTCTTTTCATAGTAAAAAAAGGGGTGTGACAATTACAAGTACAATTTTCTCCTTTATAACATTCTAGAGTTTTTTTCGGTTTTATTTGATCATTTGAGCTTTTGATTCTTTCTTCTGTCTAATCTTTAAGGAAATGATATTTAGTTAGTAGGGTTTGTGTCTGTACTGGTGAGTGAGTGATATTGCTAGCGAATATTACCCAATTTTTCGTAACAAAACATCTGACATTATTTTGCATCATGAAATCTAATCCTAAGACAAAGTCAGTTTTTATGTTTAAATCTCTAACTAGTATTTCACTGAGTGTAGATGATGGTTAGTAGAATTTTTCACACGTATTAATAAAACTTACCATTGCTTTTGGTATATAGTCTGTATAGGTATTATGGGTCCCGTCTATTTGCATGGATTGTTGAGGTTTTGGCAAGTTTTTAATTAATTTTGATGGTAAAATTCTACTATTTAAAATGTTTTTTGTACATCTTGAATCAACTATAGCTAATGTTTCGAACTCATAGTCTTGAATTTTTATTCTTGCTAAAACTTTGACTGTACTTATATTCTTTTCTTCATTACATACCATTCCTTCAAATGATATCTTCATTGATTTTTTCTGTTTAACTGTATTATTTTCAACAAATGTATTTAATAATTCTACCTCTACTAAATCTTCTTCTCTGATTATATCTTTACTGTATACTCTTATCTCGAATCTTTTTAGTTTTTCTTTTATTTCAAATATTTTGTCTTTTGTTGTTCTGGTTATTAGTTCCTTCATGTAAAGAATATTTAAATTATTTGTTGATTTTGGAATTTCTAGGATTTTTGAGGTTTTTTCTATACATTTCATGCATCCTTCCTTATAGCATTTCCTACATTTTGCCCTTTTGTTTTTACTTGGAAACCATTTACAGAAATAACATTGGTTACTGTCTATTCCTTTTCCTTCCTCAAATTCATGTTCACATTCTTCTATCAAATTTACTAAATCATAATAGTTTGAGTTCGTCTTTTCTAATCCTATTACATTTATAAATTCCTCTTCTCCAGAATCTGAAGAATTAGATTTATCTTTTTCTTCTTCAAACACTTCCATACTCCTGATTAGGTATATACTTTCATTATCTGACATATATTCATCTACATTTATCAGATTTTCATTCACATCTTCTATTAATTGTGCATTCCTAGATCTACTATTATTTCTTCTTGGACAAGTATTTGCTAAGTGCTCTATATTCCCGCAGGTAAAGCATTCTTGTCTATTTTTGTAGGTTCTACTGGTGTTATATTTTCTTACATATTTATTCTTATCTAGGTATGGCTTTCTTGCATTTGATCTTCTTAAGAAATACATCTTCCTAGGGTGATAGTCTTTTTTATATGCCTTTTTATATTTTTTCTTTTTATAATCTTGGTCATAATGTTGTGTAGTATATATGTTTTTACAAAAATCTGTATCACTTCTTTTTAATTGTTTTTGTATCTGTATATTTGTACATTTTTCTTGTAATATATCCATTACTTTGTCCTATTGACCATTGGTTGTTTGGGTTTTGTATTACTCCTCTTTTGGACCATTTTTCTTTTATCTCTGTTCCTAGATCCCCTGGTAATTTTTTAAATAATCTAGATCCTAGAGTCTGATCAAATGAGTTCCCACTAATTGTACAATAATAAAAGTAGTCATTTAGAAATTCTTTAGTCCTTGACCAATTATTAATACTTAGTTGTTCTAAATTTATTAGGGCTTTTTGCTGCAATACTACTAATCCACTATTGGGATCTTCTCTTGTTAGTAGAGTATGTACTTTGTTTACAAAATTGTATGAGTTTGAGCCTAGTTCTACTAATTCCTGAAAATCTAGTGGGAATAATGTCTTGTATGCTTCCCATAGTGCTTTAGTACTTTCTCCTAGAAATGTTTCTAAATATCTATATATAATTTCTATATATGTTTCTTGATTCTCCTATATATGTTGTATGTAGTCTGCTACAACTACATTTTTTCATATGTCTATTACATTATTCCATGATTGAGGATCATGAGCTGGTAAGTATAAAATTTGTCCTTTATTACCACTTTTTTGTAATCTAATGGGTTCTTCTATCGACATTCTTTTTCCTCTAGGTTTTATTTTTTGTTCAACTTGAGTGTCTGGGTTTATTCTAAATACCCTATATCTTGGTAAATTTTCTGTTGTTATATTTACTCTTTGTGTTTCGGTTTTTCTCTAGAAAGGGCTTGTAGTACTTGTCGCGCTTTCCATAAATTCTTTTATACTTTTGTCTATACTATAAATTAATTCTGAGTCTTCGCCTTTTCGTTTCTTTTTATGTGTATAATCATAATTATCTGTTCTTAACTCACAATTTATAAGATGTTCTTTAGCATTGGCGAGATTAATATTTCCCATTTTACAGCCTATACATTTGAACTTTCTGTCGTTATTTATTTCGTACAGGGATTCTACTTTCATTATAGCTTTATTTACTTCAAAACCTTATTCTAATATTTCTAAATTCATAAAATTAGTATTTTCACATTATTCAATTTCTTGATCAGTTTTTTTTTCATTTGTATATTAGTGTTTATATACATTAAATGATCAGTTGGCTTTAGTATTTCTTTCTTAGTAAATTTTTCTAAGTTCTATTTTAGTCCTGCATAGTCTTCGGACTTTATCTTTAGGGGTTTCATTATTTTAATATCTTTATTCCCATTAAACTTACTACATCATCTATTCTTAGTCTAAATTTTGGACTACTATTAGTGGCGAGTTTTCCTATAAATCCTACACATATTAATAAATTATTTCCATTACTCATTTTAGCATATCCTCTAGTCTAGATTCCTATCTTTAAATATTTTCCAAATTCTAGAGAATTTATCATATAGTCTGGACTACGATAAAAAAGTCCTCCATTTGTTTACATGTCTACTTCTGTTATTCCAATTATAGATCTTTTTGAGTCTGACCATCTACTATCATAGATTGTAACTAATATTTTGGTTCCTAGATTTTTTCTGGTTATTCCTTCTAGACCTACTACTATGAGTCTCATGTGCATGAGGCTCAAGTTTGACTTAGCAATTTGTCTTAATGATTCTGAACTTATTAGATTTATACTGGCACTATCTTTATCAATTACATATAATTGTTCTCTATAATGTTTATATAATTGTGTCATTGAAAATATTCCTTCATTATATAGTGTCTTGGCACTTATTAATTTTAATTTGTTTTGTTGAAAAAGTTGTATATCCTTATCTACATCTAAAGTTTCTTCAAGTTGTTGTCTTGGTGTCATTTTTGGTTTGTTTATTATTCTAGATAGCACATTATTTGTTAAGTTGTTTTGGGTAAAACCTGATCTTGGTCTGCTCGGGGATGCTGAAAAAAGGTCCATGATTTTTTAGTAGTGTTTATGTCACGACCCGAAATAGGATCATCCGGTGCTAAGGAGTTTAGGACTCCAAAGCAAGCCTCATCAGAATTCTACAAAAATTGGGTAGAGTTTCCCCTAATTTTGGGCCTAAGAAGAAAATTCTTTGTCTCAATTCAACAACAAAATAATCCAACAGTACAACCACCACACAAACACCAACACAATTCACCAAAGATCATCAATAATTCACCAATACCACCAACTAACAATATGAAATCCATCTCTAAAAATAAGAGGAAGTCAAATACTCCACAAACCCAAAATAATGAAAGAATACTCAAGCTCTAAAGGCATGACTATGGAGAAAACTAAGAGTTCTCAAGAAAAATAAACATAACAAATAAATAAACTACAGCCCATGCAAACAATTGCGGGGCTCGCCAGGAATATGCTACTCTGATCCTCTAGCTAACACGATCCTCATCATCACCTATGTTCTATGAAAAATAATAGTGAGTGAGACGCTAGCTCAGTGAGTAAAAACACTTAACCATACCCATTTTAATGGGGACAAGTCAGAAAACATCATGAATAAAATTTCTTTTAGAAAATAGTAATAATAAACAGTATCAATGTTTCATGTAAGTCAAGTGAACCAATAGTTCAGTAATAAACTCAAAAAGAATCTTATCATATCAAATATATATATGGGAGGTTTCCAAGAATGAATCATTTAATCAATATGGTATTTTTCTTTATTAACAATAACCCTTAAAAATGGATCCCTCATAGAGGAGTCCCATATTATATCAGTAACAATATGCTAGTTCTACCTTACCACTAGCGAAGGCTATAACATTCATCAGTAAATAAAGGTGCACCAAGTCTAACGATCCCACTGTTAGCTACGGGATTCAAATCAAGGTCTACTCCTATTTATAAATTCTTTGTAAACAATAGGATGTTCATATGAAAGTATTTTTCATAATAATATCATATCATTTAAATTTCATATCAAATCGTATTACATGTAAACTTGAGTAAAAACACATGGCAAAATACATACTTCTCATGTAAGAGAAGAATATTCATAGTAATAATATCAAATCTCGAAAAACCATTTCAATATCATATCAGGTAAAGGACTTGCCCCACATGCAATATCAAAGCATTTCATAACTCATAATTTTATCAAAATCAAGTATAAATATGCAAGTTAACAAACTCAAATTATGGTAAGATTACTACTCAAAGTGCTCTTGCAAAAATACCAATTTGTCACTTTGAATGACTCGTATCACTTTCTTAGATCAAACCTTAATCACATCATATCCATCCTTGTTAATTCTCTTATTTTATACTAACTCATGATAAAATAGACTACCCAACCCTCAAGGTTTCATGATAACCTTCTATTTCTCAAACTTTGTATCCAAAACAAACCTTATTACGCAAAATTCTTGTCTCTAACAACTAAATTTCAAAACCTAAAATAAATTATCAAAACAAAAAATTATGATAAAGATGTAGGAACAAATTTACCTTAACCCAAAATAATTATCCAATCAAAAACTTGAAGTTTTTCCTTTTATTTTTCCACTAAACGAGAGATTTACTCGCCTGATTTTTCTTTTCTGCTACGTGTAAGGTTAGGTAGCAGTACTTTCTTTGGGTGATTGCTTGTAGAATAACGGGCAAGGCCCTATATATCATATATTAAAATAATTTCCCACTCCATTATGATTTGCGCACAGCCCTATTTCCTTTTCCATTGTAAATTGGGCTTAGGCCATTATCTCTTATAAAATATTTTTTCTATTCCTTTTTCAATTATAATTACACACTAATTATAATTTTTTGGGGTATTACATTCTTCCCACCTTAAGAAATTTGGTCCCCGAATTTAAAGTAAGTGCATACCTGAAGACTGAAACAAGTGAGGGTACTTCACTCTCATATCCTTTTCTGACTCCCACGTAGCTTCTTCAATGGTATGGCTCTTCCATAAGACTTTCACGGATACAAACTCTTTTGATCGTAACCTTCTTACTTGTCGCTCAATGATAGCCATTGGTTCTTCCTCATAGGTTAAGTTCTCATCAAGTTGCAAGGTCAGTCCTTCGAGCACGCGAGAAGAATCTGATATACACTTTCTTAGCATAGAGACATGGAACACTGGATGGATGAAAGACATATTGGGAGGGAGTACCACATTATATTCCATTCTGAAGTAAACTATGATCCTCCCTCAAAAATGATGGACAATGAAACTCCATGATGTTGGACAATTTCATTCACTATATGTAGTCTTTACTGACATAAAGTGGGATGACTTAGTAAGTCGTTCTATGACTACCCATACAGAGTTATAACCTTTAATGGTTTGAGGTAGCCCAATTACAAAATTCATGGTAACTCTTTCCCATTTCTAATCTGGAATCCTGATCTTTTGTAATAATCCTGCTGGCCGCTGATGCTCCGCATTGACATGTAAACAAGTCAAGCAACTAGAAACAAAGTTAGCAATATCTTTCTTCATACTTTCCCACCAGTACAACTGCTTCAGGTTATGATACATCTTAGTACAACTAGGGTGAATGGTATATCTGGAGTAGTGAGCTTCCTTAAGAATAGCTCGTCTTAACCCATCTGCAGTTGGTACACATAATTGATTACCCACTCAAAGAATATCATCATAATCAACATTCATCATCTTATTTTGACCAGCTAGGACCTCATCTCAATATTTACACAACTATACATCCTCAAATTGAGAGGCATTTATGCGCTCTACCAAAGAAAATTTATCTTAAACACAAACCAACAATACCCCTGACTTTCCAACACCAAAACTGACACCTTTGCCTTTATGTTTTTGCACATCTTTCACTAATTTTCTCTTTCTAGGAGCTATATGTGCCAAACTACCCATAGATTTCCTACTGAAAGCATCATCCACAACATTAGCCTTTCCTAGAAGATACAAGATAGCAAAATCATAATATTTGAGCAATTCCATCCACTGACGCTACCGAAGATTTAGATCTCGCTGATGAAAAATGTACTTCAAACCCTTATGATTGGTATAAATCTCACAAGTTTCACCGTATAAGTAAGGCCTCCAAATCTTAAGTGCAAAAACCACAACGGCCATCTCCAAATCATATGTAGGATAGTTCAACTCGTGCTTCTTCAACTGTCTCGAAGCATAAGCAATAACATGATCATGTTACATGAGAACACATCTTAATCCAACCCTTGAAGAATCACAAAATACCTTTAATCCTTCAGAGCCTGATGGTAAGGTTGAAACCGGTGCAGTGGCCAAACATGTTATGAGTTTCTGAAAGCTCTTCTCCTCACATTCTTTCATCCACTGGAACTTCATATATTTCTGGGTCAATCTGGTCAATGGGGCTATAATTTTAGTGAAATCCTACACATAATGCCTATAGTAATTAGCCAAACCTATAAAGTTGCAAATCTCTGTGGGTGAAGTAGGTCTAGGACATTTCTCCACTACTTCTATCTTATTAGAATACACCATGATACCTTTTTTGCAGACAACATGCCCTAAAACAAATACTGAGTCGAGCCAAATTTCACACTTTGAGAACTTAGCATAAAGCTTATGTTCTGGCGATGTCTGCAATACAGTCATTAGATAATTCTCATGTTCTACCTGGCTACGAGAATATATCAAAATATCATTAATAAATACTATCAGAAATTTTTCCAAAAACATCCTGAACACCCTAGTCATCAAGTCCATGAATGCAACAGGAGCATTGGTTAACCCGAAAGACATAACAAGGAACTCATAATGCCCATATTGAGTTTTGAATGCTATCTTAGATATATCTTCCTCCTTGATTCTAAGTTGATGATATCCAGGCCGAAGTTTAATATTTGAAAAAATGGGCAGCCTCTTATATCTGACCAAATTGGTCATCTATATGAGGTAGCGAAACTTGTTATGTATTATTGCCATGTTTAGATGCCGGTAGTTAATACACATTCTTAGAGACCCATCTTTTTTCTTTACAAACAAAACTGGTGCACCCCATGGCAATATACTCAGTTTCATGAAACTCTTATCTAGTAAGTCTTGCAACTGTTGTTTGAGCTCTTTCAATTCTGTTGGTTCCATACGATATAGGGATATAGATATTGGCATAGTGTTAGGTGCCAAATCAATACTGAAGTCAATATCTCGTACTGGAGGTAATCCTGGCAACTCATCAGGAATTACATCAAAAAATTCCTTCACAACAGGTAGCTCCTTCAAACTAAGTGATCCCTCTCTAGCATCACTTATCATTAAAAAGAGACCCGTACAACCTTTCTTCAATAGTTGTTGTATCTTAAAAAAAGATATAACTTTACTAACATCTGCAACTTGACCCCTTCCAATACAAAATTAGATTCATTGTATATCTCAAATCGAACTATCTTTGCATGACAATCTATGGTAGCATATGTAATACCCCGTACTTTTTCCTAGCTTGAAATCATCTCAAGAATGTTAGAAGATTTCCTTGAAATACAAATACATATTTGTACATATGGTATTTTTAAGATTTTCACTTTTGTCACGTGGTAAATTGAATTAGCTTCCCAAAGATACCAATTTTTTCAAAATCCGACAATGGAGGAGAAAGTTATGGCCAAAATACAGAAGGCAGGAAAACTGCCTAGATGTAACAGCAAGGCCGACGGACCGCTAGACTAGTGATGGACCATCGCCCACGATTGTCATAGAAAAAAAGTGAGAACTACCTTCGGCCTAGGAGCGAAGGCCTACGCTGATGGACCGTCGGACTGGATCGTCTCTCAGGCCATCGCAAGGGAAACAGTGAGGCTACCTTCTGGATAAGGTATGACGGTCTGGTTGACAGACCATCGAACCTATGATGGACCATCACCCAATCCATTGCAGCCAAAACAGTGATACCCCATTCTGCCTAAAAGCGATGGTCAGGGCTGATGGACCATCAACCCAGCGACGGATCATCGCAGGTCCTGTTTAGTTTTTTTTATGTAGTTTTCATAGGGGTATTTTGGTCATTTACCACCCACTTATATATACCCAGTTATATTCGATTTCTTCCCATTTGTTCGTTATTATTTCAACAACAACATTAGGGTTTCTCTCTAAAATTAATCCCCAAGAACAAAAATCCAAATCTTCTCCAAGAAATTAAGAGATTCAAATCCCTCAAGTTCAAGAACATCAAGAAAACTCAACCCAGGTATGCATAGTGTTCATTCATAGACTCTTTTCATCCATGAAGCACAAGAATCCCTTTTCTAAATTCAAGTTTATGGATTATCTTATGAATTTCATGATTGGGCTTCTCTTGTTCATGTAGATAATGAGAAATTGAATTCTACTCCATGTTGGGTGATAAATTCTATCTGGGTTAAATTATTATAGATACAGATTCATGCAAACCTATGACCAAACCATTAAATGATGAAATTAGAATTGAACCATGATGTTTAATTATTGTACAATGATGTTTACACATACCATGCCTACAATATGTTTGATTAAATGCCTAGATGAAGGAAAAGTGCCTAACTAGTATGATACAATGAAATCCCCATGTATGTACAAGTTATGCCTATCACATATTTTGATGAAATGCTTCTATAAATGTATTATGGATTATGATTTTAGTTATATGTTCAAGTAAGTTATGATAGGTTAGTTTCCTTCCATTGAGTCCTGGGGACACTTGTACCCGAAACATTAGTTGTGTGCCTAGATCCATGTCATGTTTTCACGATATTCTCAATCAATCTATGTTCCTTAGACTTCAAACAGTCTTATGACTCAGGAAATATCCATGATCTCATAAACTCAGTCAGTTATCAGGTATCAGTAGTATTTTTGTCAGTCAACAAAATTTAGTAACTCAGTCCAGTTAGTTTAGTTAATCATGTTCAATGTCTGTTCAGATGGGAATAGAAATTAGCATCGAGTGAACCCAAGGATGGAAACTCACCTATTATATAAGGGTGTGATTCTTAGAAGAAATCCTTGCATTCCAGAACTATGTAGCCATCATAGGTTGAGACATCATAGCCTGATATATGAGGGTAGATGAGGTGGCTTAACCTGTTATAGGAGGGTTCCCACCATTCTTACTAGAGTTACCAATTATATTAGGGTCACTCACATATTGTCCATACCAATGGCATAGTATTGACACCCTTCCAATCAGGGCATAGATTAGACCCTAATTCAGCTATAATGCATCATTTAGGGCAGGTCGATTACATGACTACCTACCATAGTCTCAGCAAAATAACTCAAATCGTTCTTCAGAATTTAGGACTGTTAAATACAGCAAACTCAGATACAGTAGGGAACTTAGCTAGTTCCATCAGATTAAGCACTGTCAGGTACTATCACCCATGTTATCAGTTATTAGAATTTAGTCATTAGTCATGTTATTCATCAGCATACTCATGTTATCATGATTTCAGATATAGTTACTATGTATTCATACATGTATTCTCACATTCATATTAGTCAGTTAGCCAGTATTGTTCATGAATATGAACCTCGTGCATTCAGCCTACCTCACTTGCATACCAATATATTCAAAATACTGACGTATTTATGCTATGGTGTCTTATACCATAGGTTTAGAGACACAAGCTTCAGAGCATCAGTAGATTCTAGATATCAGCAGTCAGAGTTTGTAGTGAGTCCTCATCCTTCGAGGACATGATTATTTCTCTATTATCTCATTAATTACTTTATCAATTGTAGTTGGTTGGGGACATATCCCATCAACTCCTTACTCAGTTAGTTCAGTCAGTTAGAGGTTTTCCAGACTATTATTTCAGTTGTTTTGGGTATTTCATACCCCTTTACAGATGTTACGTTTTACTTTAGATATGTGAACCTTATGGCCTTTCTGTTTATGTTTACACATTATTCAGTATTTTATGCAGTATTTATGTACAGATATCAGTCATGGGTTAGCTTATGGTCCTTCGAGGTCATGAGCACCATGTAGTATTTCGGGTACCTAATTCGGGGCGTTACAAACTTAGTATCAGAGCCTAAGGTTCAATAAAGTCCTAGGAAGTCTGAAGGCCACATCTAGTAGACTCTTGTGCATGGATGTGTGTGCGCGCCACATTTGTGTGTAGAAGGCTATATGATGTTTTAGGAATAGTTTCCCTTCTTTCAGTATTTATGTTGTGCCAGTGAGCTTAATCTCAAGTCGATCTCTCAGTCTAATCCATTTCTTCTCTTTATTCCAGAACATGCCTCCCAAGAGAAGAACCCAGCCTATATAAGAATATCCCTTGGACGAATATGTTTCTCACGCAGAGTTCAGAGCTGCATTCACTACTCTTACTCAGTCAGTTACTGCTCAAAATAAATGACCAACTGTCGTTTCGGCCAACCCAGTGGCCAATTTAGCTGCATCCAGGATTTGGGACTTCACCTGAATAAATCCTCTATCCTTTCTTGGGTCTAAGACAGATGAGGATCCTCAAGAATTCCTAGATCAGTTCAGAAGGTTATAAATATAATGGGGGTTACTCCTAGTAAGAGTCCTGAACTAGCTGAATATCAGTTGTAGGATATTGCTCACACTTGGTTCAAGTAGTAGAAGTCAAAGAGGGTAGATAATGCAGGGCCAATTGAGTGTGAGGAGTTTGCTTCTACTTTCCTTGATAGATTCTTTCCCCTAGAGCTTAGAGAAGCTAAGATGCTAGAATTCATCAACCTCAAGTAAGGTAATATGATAGTGAAAGAGTATTCTCTTAAGATTACTCAATTAGCTAGATATGCCCCTTATGTGGTTGTAAACAGCAGGGCAAGGACGAGTAAGTTCATTTCAGGAGGTAATAATAGCATGGCTAATGAGTGTAGATATGCCATACTAAATAGTGACATGATTTTATCTAGGCACATGACTCACGCTTAGCAGATAGAGGAGCAAAAGATTAAAATAAGTGAGAAGAAGAATAAGAGAGCAAAGATAGGTAGTTTCAACTTTGGTCAGCCTAAGTCAGAAGTATGAAATCATTCTCAATTTCATCCTAAATCATCAGTTTCATCTCCTTCTTCAGCCAGTGCTCCAGTTCCTAAGTTCAGAGGGGGTAACAAAGATAGAGTGCTAGGCTCTAAGTCCCAGGGCAGTGTTAGCAGCACCCGTACCTATCCTCTTTGCCAGACTTGTGGTAAGCACCATTAGGGTATTTGCAGAGCTGGCAGTGGTATTTGTTTTGAAAGTGGCAAGCCAGGACACAGAGTCAGAGACTGTCCTTAGCCAGGTCCTCAGGGTCAACAAAATCACTCCTCAGCTCAGTCCAGTCACCTAAATTAGTTGGGTGCCACTTCCATCGCTACTAGTGGACAACACCCAAAAAGAATCTATGCTTTCCAGTACCAAAAAGATCATGAAAGTTCTCCTGCTATAGTTACTGCTACGTTATAGATCTTTCATGTGCATGTGTTACGCTTTGCTAGATCCAAGAGCTTCTTTATCTTTTGTCACTCCTTATATAACAGTCAATTTCGGAGTCAGTCCCAAAATTATAGTAGAGCCCTTTTTAGTATCTACCCCAGTGGGTAAAACCATCATAGCCCGGCGGGTATACCAAAACTGCCCGATTATGATATTTCAGAAAGTCACTTCAGCAGAATTAGTCGAATTAAAGATGACTGATTTTGATGTCATTCTCATCATGGATTGGCTTCATTCCTACTATGCCACAGTCGACTGTAAAAATAGAATAGTCCATTTTCAATTCCCAAATGAACCCATCCTAGAGTTGAATGGTAGTGTATTTGCTTTCAGAGGTCAGCTTGTTTCCTACCTTTGGGCCAGGAAATTAATATCTTAGGGATAGGTCTATCATCTTGTTCATGTTAAGGATTCCCGTTCTGAGACTCCCAGTCTTGAATCATTTCCAGTAGTGAATGAATTCAAATGTCTTTTCTGAAGATCTTCCAGGAATTCCTCCTGAAAGGAAAATATACTTCGACATTGATCTTCTTTTAGATACTCAGCCTATCTCTATTTCTCCATATAGAATGGCACCAGCAGAACTCAAAGAACCAACAGAAAATTTAAAGGATCTCTTAGATAAGGGATTTATCAGACCTAACATTTCCCCGTGGGGCACTCCAGTATTATTAATGCACAATAAAGACTGTTCTCTCAGAATGTGTATAGACTGCCTTCAACTCAATAAGGTCACGATTAAGAACAAGTATCATCTTTCCAGGATCGATGACTTGTTTGACCAACTTCAGGGTGCTAGTTATTTCTCTAAGGTAGATCTCATATTCGGCTATCATTGGCTCAGAGTTAGGGAATGTGACATTCCGAAAATAGCTTTCCAAACTCGTCGGTCACTTCAAATTTCTAGTCAAGTGATTTGGTCTTATTAATGTCCCAGCCACTTTCATGGACTTAATGAAACGTGTGTTCAAGCAGTACTTGGAAATGTTCATTATAGTCTTTATAGAT
Organism: Capsicum baccatum var. pendulum; assembly: GCA_030864225.1. Taxonomy (NCBI): domain Eukaryota; kingdom Viridiplantae; phylum Streptophyta; class Magnoliopsida; order Solanales; family Solanaceae; genus Capsicum; species Capsicum baccatum. Next base: position 68,641,379 of record CM061557.1, on the reverse strand, counting down.
GATATTCTAGTCTATTCCCACAATGATGCGATTATGCAGACTATCTTAGGACAGTACTTCAGACTCTCAGAGATCATCAGCTATTCGCCAAATTCAATAAGTGCGAGTTTTGGCTACGGTCAGTAGCATTCCTTGGTCACATAGTTTCCAGTGATGGAATTAAAGTAGATCCTCAAAAGACTGAAGCTATGAAAAAACTATCCTTGGCCTATCTCTCCATCAGATATTAGGAGTTTCTTGGTTTTGGCTGGCTATGATAGATGGTTTGTTGAGGAATTTTCTTCTATTGTATCCGCTATGTCTAGACTGACTCAGAATAAAGTCAAGTTTTAGTGGTCAGATCCTTGGGATAAGAGTTTTCAAGAGTTGAAGACTCGACTCACCTTAGCTCCAATTCTACTCTTCCAGATAGTTCAGATGGGTTCATAGTATATTGTGATTCATCTAGAGTATGTTTGTGTTGTGTCCTCATACAGCATGGTAAGGTCACACCCTATGCCTCCAGACAACATAAACCCTATGAGAAGAATTATCCTACTCATAATCTTGAGTTAGCCGTTGTAGTCTTTGCCTTGAAGATTTAGAGGAATTATCTCTACGGAGTTTATGTAGATATCTTCATAGATCATAAAAGTCTTCAGTATGTATTTTCTTAGAAAGATCTCAAAATTTGTCAGAGAAGGTGGTTAGAGCTCAATAAAGATTATGACATGAGTTTTCTCTATCATCCGGGCAAGGCCAATGTAGTGGATAACTCTCTCAGTAGACTGTCTATGGGTAGTGTTGCTTATGTGGATGATAGTAAGAAGATGTTAGCTCAGGAAGTACATCTGCTTGGCAGATTAGGCATTCTCTTAGTCAATATAGATGAGGGTGATATATGGGTTCAGAGTAGTTCAAAATCATCTCTAGTTTCTGAGGCAAAAGTAAAGAAAGATAAAGATCCCAGCCTTGTCAAGTTGAAAAAGTCAGTTCACGATCATAAAGTCAAGTTGTTAGGGTCGTCTCTGTGTTCCAGGTGTAGATAACTTAAGGCAGCAAATTCTTGAAAAAATGCATGGTACGCGCTACTCTATTCATCCAGGGGACACAAAGATGTACCGCGACTTACGGGAAGTCTATTTGTGAAGTGGGATGAAGAGAGATATTGCAGAGTTTGTGGCAAGTGCTCTATATGTCAGCAGGTTAAGATAGAACATTAGAAGTCTAGTGGTCCTATGCAGGAGTTCATTATTCCTACCTGGAAGTGGGAAGAAGTGAACATAGACTTCGTGATGGGTTTGCCTCTAACTCATCATCAACATGATTTAGTCTAGGTCATTATAGATAGAATGACCAAATCAGCCCATTTTCTTCCAGTCCATACCTCTTAGTCATCCGAAGATTATGCCAAAATATACATCAGAGAGTTGGTTAGATTGCATGATGTTCTGCTATCTATTATCTCAGACAGAGGTACCCAGTTCACCTCTCATTTATAGAAATCATTCCAAAAGGGTATTAGTACCCATGTTTATCTCAGTACAGGCTTCATCCTCAGACAGATTGTCAAGTAGAAAGGACCATTCATACTTTAGAAGATATGATGCGTGCGTGCGCATTGATTTCAAGGGAAGTTGGGATGACCACTTTTCTTTGATTGAATTTTCATACAACAACAGCTATCATTCTAGTATTCATATGGCTTCATTCGAAGCTCTCTATGGTAGAAGATGTATATCTCCAATCGGTTGGTTTGAAGTTAGTGAGGCTTCAGTCATAGGGCTTGATTTAGTATTCAATGCCTTAGAGAAGCTTCAGTTGATCAGAGAAAGACTCCGGGATACTCAGAGCTGACAGAAGTCTTAAGTAGATATTCATAGAAAGGATCTCGAGTTTGAGATTGGTTATTTTGTCTACCTAAATATCTCTCCCATGAAGGGAGTGAAGCGATTTGGAAAGAAGGGAAACCTCAGTCCCCGATATGTCATTCCCTTCAAGATTTTCAGTCGCTTTGGCAAGGTAGATTATGAGCTCAAATTTCTTTTAGATAAAGACTCAGTTCATCCAGTCTTCCATGTCTCTTTGCTCAAGAAATGTATAGGTAACCCAGCAGTTGTAGTCCTTATTCGGAGCATCGATGTTTAGAACAGTCCATCAAAGGAGCTACATCAGAAGAAAAAGCAAACATGCATACCAAGTATTCTTACTTCTTCTCTGTCAACTCAGATCAAGCTTAAGGTAACAATTCTCCTTAATCTTACTTAGTTTCATGTTAAGTGTTCATCACAAACTTGGTACCAAGTACCATTGCATATTCAGTCATGCATTCATGTATCAGCTCAGTTATAAATTATGCATCAGACATGCATTCTCATTGTGAGAAATTTAGTTCCTCAGAACATCCAGTCATTCATTCATAAATCAGTTACACATGCATTAGATATGCATGTTCAGTATGATATATTCAGTTATAAGTCATGCCAGTATTGAGATCATGTTTCAGTTATCCATGTTCAGTATGTATGTCAGTTATCTTCTCCCCTCACTCTCAGTCTCATTAGAGGATAAATGTTCTCAAGGGTGAGATATTGTAATACTCCATACTTTTTCCTAGGTTGAAATCATCTCAGGAATATTAGAAGCTTTCCTTGAAAGATAAATACACCTTTGTACATGTGGTATTTTTAGGATTTTCACTTTTTTCACGTGGTAAATTGAATTAGATTTCTAATGATACCAATTTCATCAAAATCAGACATCGGAGGAGAAAGTTATGGCCAAAATATAGAAGGCAGTAAAACCGTCCAGATGCGACGATGAGGCCGATGGAAAATCAGACTAGCGACGGACCATCTCCTACGATCGTCACAGCAATGCAATGAGAACTACCTTCTTCCTAGGAGCGACGGCCCAGGCCGATGGACCGTCGGACTAGCGACAGACCATCGCTTAGGCCGTCGTAGGGGAAACAGTAAGGCCACCTTCTGGATAAGGTTTGATGGTCAGGTTGATGGACCATCGAACCTGCGATGGACCATTTCCCAAGTCGTCGCAGCCAAAATAGTGAGACCCCATTCTTCCTAGTAGCAACGGTCAGGGCTGACGGACCGTCAACCCAGCGACGGACCATCGAACCCACCGTCGCAGGTCCCGTTCAGTTTTTTTAAGTTGTTTTAACAGGGGTATTTTGGTCATTTAATACCCACTTATATATACCCAGTTATATCTAATTTCTGCCCATTTGTTCTTTATTATTTCAACAACAATATTAGGGTTTCTCTCTGAAATTAATCCCAAAGAACAAGAATCTATATCTTCTCCTAGAAACTAAGAGATTCAAATCCTTCAAGTTCAAGAACATCAAGAAAACTCAACCCAGGTGTGCATAGTGTTCATTCATGGACTTCTTTCACCCATGGAGCTCAAGAATCCCTTTTCAATTCAAGTTTATGGACTCTTATGAATTTCATGATTGAGCTACTCTTGTTCATGTGGATAATGAGAAATTAAATTCTACTCTATGTTGGGTGATAAATTCTATGTGGGTTAAATTATTATAGATACAGATTCATGCAAACCTATGACTAAACCCTTAAATGATGAAATTAGAATTGAACCATGATGTTTAATTATTGTACAATGATGTTTACATGTACCATGCCTACAATATGTTTCATTAAATACCTAGATGAAGGAAAAGTGCCTAACTAGCATGATACCATAAAATCCCCATGTATGTACAAGTTACGCCTATCACATGTTTTGATGAAATGTTTCTATAAATGTATTATAGATTATGGTGTTAGTTATATGTTGAAGTAAGTTATGCTTGGTCAGTTTCCTTCCTCCGATTCCTGGGGGTACTCGTACCCGAAACATTAGTTGTGTGTCTAGAGCCATGTCATATTTTCATGATACGCTCAGTCAAGCTATGTTTATTAGACTTCAGACAGTCTTATGACTCAAGAAATCTCCATGATCTCATGAACACAGTCAATTATCAGATATCAGTAGTATTTTCGTCAGTCAACAAAATTCAGTAACTCAGTCCAGCCAGTTCATTTAATCATGTTCAGTGTCTGTTCATATGGGAGTAGGAATTAGCACCGAGTGAACCCAAGGATGGGAACTCACCTATTATATAAGGGTGTGATTCTTATTAGAAATCCTTGCATTCTAAAACTATGTAGCTAGCATAGCTTGAGATATCATAGCCTGCTATATAAGGGTAGATGAGGTGGCTTAACCTATTATAGGAGGGTTCAAACCATTCTCACTAGAGTTACCTGTTATATTAGGGTCACTCACATGTTGTCCTTATCAGTGTCGCGGTATTGACACCCTTCCAATCAGGGCATAGATTGGACCCCAATTCAGCTATAATGCATTATTTGGGGCATGTCGGTTAGATGACTACCTCCCACAGTGTCAGTAAAAGAACTCAGATAGTTCTTCAGAATTCAGGACTATCAGATATAGCCAACTTAAATACAGTACGGAATTCAGCTAGTTCCATCAGATTCAAGACTGTCAGATAAAGTATCCCATGTTATCAGTCATCCAAATTCAGTCATTATTCATGTTAGTCATCAGCATACTCATGTTATCATGATTTCAGATATAGTTACTATGTATGCATGCATGTATTCTCATATTCATATCAGTCAGCTAGCTAGTATTGTTCATGCATATGCAACCCATGTATTCAACCTACCTCACATGCATACCAGTACATTCAAAGTGCTGATGCATTTGTGCTATGGTGTCTTATACCATAGGTTCAGAGACATAAGCTCCAGAGCATCAGTAGATTCCAGATATTAGTAGTCAAAGTTAGTAGTGAGTCCTCATCCTTTGAGGACATAATTATTTCTCTATTATCTAATTAATTATTTTACTAGTTGGAGTTAGTTGGGGACATGTCCCATCAACTCCTTACTCAGACAGTTCAGTCAGTTAGAGGATTTCCAGACTATTATGTTCAGACAATTATTTTAGTTGTTTTGGCTATTTCATACCCCTTTTCAGATGTTATGTTTTACTTTAGATATGTGAACCTTATAGCCTTTCAGTTTTATCTTTTCATATTATTCAGTATTTTATGCAGTATACAGGTACAAACATTAGTCATGGGTTGGCTTGTGGTCCTTCGGGGTCACGAGCATTGTGTAGCGTTCCAGGTACCAGATTCAGGGAGTTATAGCATAGCAAGTAGATAACCAATCCATGCCCATCAACACATCAAAATCAATCATATCAAGTACAATCAGGTATACAGGGGTAGCCCAACCTTCCACTATAATCTCGCAATTACAGTACACATACTAAACTAACAAAGAAATTCCCACAGGGGTCCCAACAAGAAAAGGACAATTCGACATTTCTAGTTGTCTATCAAATCTCACAACAAAGTATGAGGACACAAAAGAGTGTGCTATCTTGAATTTATTGGAGTAGCAGTGCGATTCTCTATGGTATCACCACTTCCCTACCTCGAGCCTTTCTATGGGCTCTGTCTCTTCCCCTACCATTAATTTCTCTATGAATCATTTGATTAACAAAACAAGTACAGTTAGATTCATCTAATTAATCCTAAATGTCACACACGTAAGGAAGAATGAGAAAGAAAATCAAGACATGTCCTATCACGCTCTCGCAGAATCACGATTATAGAAATGGCTGGCAACATAACCATAATTGAGATTCTACTACTATCGTGAGCTCCATAGACACAGAATTAACCTAGGCTCTCTGATACCAACTTTGTCATGACCTTAAATAGGATCATGACTGGTGCTAAGGATTTTAGGACTCCAAAGCAAGCCTCAATAGAATTCTACAGAAAAATTGGGTAGAGTTTCCCTTATTTTTGGGCCTAACAAGAAAATTCTCTATCACAATTCAACAACAAAATGACCCAACAGAACAACCACCACACAAACACCAACACAATTCACCATAGATCATTAATAATTCACCAATACCACCAACTAAGAATATGAAATCCATCTCCAAAAATTAGAGAAAGTCAAATACTCCACTAACCCAAAATAATGAAAGAATACTCAAGCTCTAAAGACATGACTATGGAGCAAACTAAGAGTTTTCAAGGAAAAAAAAACATAACAAATAAATAAACTATAGCCCACGTGAACAATTGCGAGGATCACCAGTAATAAACTCAAAAAGCATCATATCATATCAAATATATATGGGAGGTTTCAAAGAATGAATCATGTAATTAGTGTGGCATTCTTCTTTATTAAGAATAACCCATAACAGCGGATCCCTCGTAAAGGAGTCCCATATCATATCAATAACAGTATGCTATTTCTATCTTCCCACTAGCAAGAGATATAACATTCATCAATAAATAGAAGGTGCACCAGGTCTAACGATCCCACCGTTAGCTACGGGATTCAAATCAAGGTCTACTCCTATTTATAAATTCTTTGAAAATAATGATATTCATATGAAGGTATTTTTTAGAATAGTATCATATCATTTAAATATTATATCAAATCGTGTTACATGCAAACTTGAGTAAAAACACATGGAAAAATACATATTTCTCATATAAGTGAAGAATATTCATAGTAATAATATCATATCTCGAATAACCATTTTAATATCATATCAAGTAAAGGACTTGCCCTACATGCAATATCAAAGCATTTCGTAACTCATAATTTCATCAAGATCAAGTATAAATATGCAAGTTAACAAGCACAAATTATGGAAAGATTACTACTCACAGTACTCTTGTTGAAATACCAATTTGTCACTTCGAATGATTCGTATCACTTTCTTGGATTAAACCTATAATCACATCATATCCATCCTTGTTAATACTCTTATTTTAGACTAACTCCTGATAAAATACACTGCCCAACCCTCAAGGTTTCATGTACTTTGTATCCAAAACAAACCTTATTACCCAAATTTCTTGTCTTTAACAACTAACTTTCAACTCCCAAAATGAATAATCAAAACTAAAAATTATGATAAAGATGTAGGAACAAATTTACCTTAATGCAAAATAATTTTCCAATCAAAAACTCAAACTTTTTTATTTTATTTTTCCACTGAATGAGCAATTGGCTTACTTGATTTTTCATTTCTGCTTCATGTAAGGTTAGGCAGCAGTACTGCCTTTGGGTGATTGCTTGCAAAATAACGGGCAAGGCCCTATATATCATATATTAAAATAATTTCCCACTCCATTATGATTTACGCACAACCCAATTTCCTTTTTCTTTGTAAATTAGGCTTTAGCCCACTATCTCTTATAAAATAATTTTATATTCCTTTTTCAATTATAATTACTCGCTAATTATAATTTTTTGAGGTATTAAAGTTTAGCTTTTCTTTCTCCTTTTGAGGAGTTAATTCTACTTTCTTTAGTTGTTCTATTATTCTTCTATACTAGCTTCTTGTTCGATCTGAGCTTTTTCTCATTGTTCTAGCTGAACGTTTTCTTTAATTTTTTTCTATATTTTTATAAAGTTCTGATAGTAGTAATATTATAATATTATTTTTTTATTATTGTGGAGTCTGCTTTTCCCTAAGGTTGATGATCCGATAATCCTTCGAGATTTGGTTGAATTTGTGCCTCTTTTTGTAATATTATTGTAACGCCCTGAATCTGGTACCCAAAATGCTACACGGTGCTCATGACCCCAAAGGACCACAAGCTAACCCATGACTGATATCTGTAACTAAGCACCAATTAATACATTGTAAATATGCGGAATATAAGCTGTAAGGCCATAAGGTTCAAAAATGAACTAATACTAAATATAATACAATGTCTGTAGTGGGGTATGAAAATAACCATAACTGAGATAAACTGTCTGAAACATATTATAGTCTGAAAGCCTCTAAACTGTCTGAAAATTGTGGAGTTGATAGGTCATGTCCCCAACTAACTCTGAACTACTGAAATAATAAAGTAATAAAATAATCATGCAATCCTCGAATGATGAGGACTCATTGTTAGTCTGGCTGTTGAATGTCTGATGTACTAAGGATGCTCGGGAGCTCGTACTTCTAAACCAATGGTATAAAATACCACAGCGCAAATGCATCAGTACGTTGAATGTACTGGTATGCAAGTGAATTAGGCTAAATACAAGGGCTCATATGCATACACAATAATAACTGACTATATAACATGAATATGAGAATTCATGCATGAATACATAATTGTAACTGAGATCATTATAATACTGACTCATGAATTCTGATAACGTGGATTTACCGATACTGGGATACTAAATGATCGAGTCTATTGAATACTGAGAGACTGATGTTATTTTACTAATAGAGGAAAGACTATTTTTTATAGTTCTGATTTTGAAGAACTGGTCTGATTGACTGTATCGGACAGTCCTAAAATTAAATACTGTTAACATGAAGTTCATATAATTAATATACTATTAACTAAGTTCATGATAACTTGATTACTGAGTATGAGTATGAGTACTCATAACATGAGTGACTATATCTGACAGTCCTGATACTGATGGAACTAGCTGAGTTCCGTACTGTATCTGAGTTGACTATATCTAAAAATCCTAAATTCTGTAGAACTATATGAGTTCTATTACTGAGACTGACTAACTGTATCTGACATTCCTGATTTTGTAACTAAAATAGTGAGAAGTAGTCATTTAACCGATATGTCCCTAATATGCCATTATGGTTGAGTTGGGGTCCAATCTGTAACCCCATTGAAAGAGTCTCAATACCGCGCCGCTGGTAAGGAAAATCTGTGAGTAACCCTCATATAACAGGTAACTCTACTAAGAACGATGGGAAACCTCATATAATAGGTTAAGTCACCTCATCTACTCTTATATAACAGGCTATGATGTCTCAACTTACGTTGGCTACATAGTTCTGGAACGCAAGGATTTCTGCTAAGAATCACACCCTCATGTAACAGGTGAGTTTCCATCCTTAGGGTCACTCGATGCTAATTCCTACTCTAATCTGAATAGACACTGATCATGGATTATTGAACTAAATTGGACTGAATTAACTGAACTGAACTGATACTAATGGTATTTTTTAGCGAAGCTAAAATGGGTTCACTGAGTTTCATTGATTAACGGGATGCTATTGAGATTTAAAGACTGGTTGAGAGTACTAAAGTTACAAAGATTTACTGGAAATACTAAGGTTACCGAGATTGCTGAGCACTGAGATTACTGAGATTTCTGGATTTTCCTAAGTCACATGATTGACTGAGTTCTATGGATCATGACTTGACAGAGAGTGTTGTGAAAACATGTCATGGCTCTAGACACACAGCTAAATTGTCGGGAACAAGTACCCCCAGGACTCGATAGAATGAAACTGACAAGGCTTGACACTTTTGATCACATGACCAATATCAACAATTCATAATTTCATAGATGGGAATTTCATGAAGTACATAATTATCATAACGTTGTACATGGATAGTAATGTGTATAAACATGGCATAATTTCATTCTTCAAATCTTATGAACATCACATCAAGCAATCACAATGCATAGCATGGGAATCATCTTAATCATATAGGTATAGCATAACCTAAGAGACATGACATAATCTTGACATATGGAAAGTAGGTACTTGATCATTATTTATAAATTAGGGCATATTATCAAACACCTTGCATACACACATAAAGCATAGGTATGATCATCAATTTAATACCACATGGCTCCACAATTTAACTCAATTGCACGAATTTCAACCCTATACTAACATAGTTTCATGAAAACATAATAAAGATACAATCTTGGTAATCGTACAACAATAACAACATGAGCATAATCAATTCAAAATAAGATCAACGTAACATATAGTTTAGAATAGGGTTCATGAGCTTCATGGACGAAAGAAGTCCATGAATCAACACTGTGAATATCTTAGCTCTTAATTCTACAAAGATTGACGGAGAGATTCTATAATTTGAGTGTTGGATTTGAATCCACAATTGAAGTCCCCAGCTTGTTCCTAAGAGAAAATTGAGAGAAAAACTATGTTTTGGATGAAAAATGGTTGAATCATGTGTTATTAGGTTTAAATAGGGTGAGAAATTGACCCTTTTAGCCTTTGGACGCATATTTTAATTTTTGTGAAAATTTCCCAATTTTCATCCTTGGCGCAACTCGCCACTATCGTGACAAGTAACTTGATCTAGACAATTAGGAATTTCCATGGTGGTGCGACGTGGGGCTATCGCATTGCCACTTTGTTTGCGACCTGGAAGTTTGGCGCGACGCAAAGACATCGTGCTGAGATACTGGAAAAAGGACAATTCTGAATTTGAGCTCTGGATCCATGCGTGATAATCATGGAGGCTCTGAATTTGATGATTGCCATTTTGACTGGTTCCGCGATGCGTTGATGGCTCAGGTGGCACACTGTCTTATTAAAATGGCTCTAACTCTTCGCTCGAATGGCGGATTTGGGAGAATTTTGTATCAATGGAAAGCTTATTCAATTTCCCACATGGTAAAAAGTGAAGTATTGAAAATACCACATATATAAATGTGGATTCATCTTTAAAACAATTCTTTAACATTTCTGGGATGATTTTAAGCAAGGTAGAAGTACAGGGTATTACAATATCTCCCCTTTGGGAACATTCGTCCTCGAATAAGACTGATTTAGATGGGAGAAATGATAAGATGAAGTACATACTAAACATGAACAGCTGAAATATGACTACCTGACTGACATTACTGAGATTCATATTGAGCATGCATATCTGATGCATGATTTTATGACCGAGCAAATACATGAATCCATGACTGAGTATACTGATAAGCTGATCACGCATATCTGATGCATGAATACATGACTGAACCAACTCATAGACATACGATTGAATATGTAAGTCTAAAGATACCAATTTTGAAATAAAAACTAAGAATGGAGCTGAATACCAAATTTGTAACTACAACCTGAACATGGAATTGGATAATCTTAAGAAAAGCTATTACCTTAGGCTGAGTTGAAGATTAATTACTAAATATGCATAAGAGGAAACATGAGAACGTAATTGGGTCTGGAACGTGATACATGAGCTGAATATCATGATCTGAACTAAGTACCTTGAATACGTGGCATACAACAGAGATTGGAGCTAGAGGTCCAACTTATGGGTACCCACTACTCTAAAGTAGATTCATTACATGAAGAGAAATTGGAGGGTTTAGGGAATGATAGCTCGGGGGTTGTAGATCATCTCCACCTTGGGACATTATGTCCCTAGAAGAATACTGACTTGACTGAGATACTGAGGAAAATTGGGACGATGCAGATGACACCTACAAACTGAATTGTGACTGAATATTTAGGATATGAAACTAAGGAATGATACATGAACCAAGATGAACACGCAACTACCTAGTTGGTCTATCTTAGAATGATCACATTTATGAGATTCTGAATAGTGCGATTAGGTGGAAATATGGGGAACCACACCATCTGAACTTGTCCATTCTGACTGCTAAACTGAAGTACTGGCTTTACGAACTAACTCATGCTGGAAAGTTATACTCGATCGGAGCATTTCTATGACAGTCTTCTATAGATTTCTAATGAATGTAGAGAGAAAGAAAATCTTAGCCTGGTCTGAGTAGGACATCTGAATGTGACCAAACCTTATGCATTACAACTGACACTACTGAAAAGGTTCACATAGGTATTGAACACAAGTGCATGAATACTTTAACTTATCTGATTAACTGGATAGCTGATAGCTGAATACTGGGCGTGTAAGACTAAACTGTACTTATTCTTGAATAACTGGACTATAACTGCAGAGCGTTATACATAAGAGATAAGGACTGACTGATTGACATGAGATACTAAGCATGAACTGAGGTTAATTGTATCATTTGAGAATGCAACATCAAGAGTACAACATGCTTCTAGAATAGTCTTGTAAACTGAGGTACTGGAAGGATGACAACTGAGTAGATGATAACTGTATGCTATGATCAAGTAAACCCAAAATTGAACTGAGTTACCAACCTGATTACTAAACTAGGATAGGGACTGAGATTATAGATAGAATGGTAATTGAGACTATAATTGTATCTAAGACTATTGCTAGGACTAAATATTGGTTTCTCACAACTAAGGTTTAGACTGGTACTGAGGTACTGAATTCTAAGAGTGAACACTGATTACTAAGTACTGAATACTAAAACTATAACTAAGATGGAAACTGAATTTTGATAGTTACATGATGGGGGCTGGCATAAGTCAAAGATATAAATGCACAGTCACACTCTGTACTTTCCCAACTTCTAAATACAACCTCTTGCTAGCCATTTACTTGCACACTAACATGATATTTAAGCTTGTCTTCATAAATACAATCTCGTGTAAAACAAACACACAGCAATTTTCTCTTAACATGTAGCATTTACTCTCTCCCCTTTAAGCAACTGCCTATCACTACACTATTTTCACAAAGAGTGAAGGGTTAAATTAGGAGGACCTGAAGCATGAATGGACACTAATTGAACTTGACTAAATCCTGAGGAATAGAATATAAATATCATGGACTCACCAAGAGGTCTAAACTGAGAATATGCATAACATATGTGTACATGAGTCGTGAGCTGCATGACATGAGTTTGGAGTTTTCTGTATTTGTGGGACATGATTTATATTACTGAGGGGAATAGAAGTAAAATCCTTATGCTGGGAGCTGGAATCGTACACTATTCTATGGAAAACATGTATACATAAGCTTTATTCATGGAACTGACATATGAAGCATACGTAGGCATCATGCTTACTGAAGTATTAAACTTTACATTGAGATAAGGATGGGTCGGGAATCATCTTCCCTTACTACTTTTCTATACGTACTAGCACTACTATTGGAATCTGAGAGCCTGAATTGGCCACTTGATCTATCATCTCCCCCTTGGCTTTAAGCTATCATCATAAGTCTGTAAACACTTTACTGAACTCTGAACTGAACTACAATCATCATCACATACTTACACTATATTTGACACATGCTTGCCTTACTAAACACATCATCTACTTCTGTTTCTTCATATACTACTAATATTACATCGCCTAATTTACATCCATACCTTCATACATAATTTTAGATCAATAATCTTTAATTCTTACTTGTACTGTTCAAGCCTACTGCTCTACCTTGGTATGACTATCCCCATAAATACATTATCTGCTCAATTTGGATAACGTTATCCCAACTCTACTACTGCTAAACTCCTGGGTTCATGCTTTTAACTCCAGGTCATATACTATCATAGGATTCCGAGAAGGGATCTGATGACATATCTAATTTTAGGTTCATGAATGAATTCTCATGATCATGAATGAGATCTGCACAACTTTGGAACAAAACGGAACTGATGGGATACTTTTGAGACTGTGGGCAATCCCATAACAGTCTGAGAAATCCCTACTCCTAGGACCTTGAGCTTCATTATTTTTGTTACCTTGAAAGTAAGGTGGAGTTAACATAAGTGGAGCATGATGAGAACCTACATAAATTTCTTAGAGAACCTTTCTATAGCATGATTAGAAACATAAAAGAAAGGAAACAGTCCCTAAAACATCTCATAGCCTCCTGCACATAAGTGTAGTGCACAACTCACCCATGCACAAGACTCTACTAGATGCGGCTTTTCAGATTTCCTAGGACACTACTGAACCTGGATTTGATTCCAAGTTTTTAACGCCCCAAATCTAGTACCCAAAATTGAGATAAATTGTCTGAAGCATACTGTAGTCTGAAAGCCTCTAAACTATCTGAAAAATATTGAGTTGATGGGATATGTCCCCAACTAACTTAGAACTACTAAAGTAATAAAGTAATAAAATAATCATACTATCCTTGAATCATGAGGAATCCCTGCTAGTCTGGCAACTGAACATCTGGTATATACTAAGGATGCTTGGGAGCTCGTGCTTTTAAACCTATGGTATAAAACAACATAGAACAAATGCGTCAGTACATTGAATGTACTGGTATGCAAGTGAGGTAGGCTAAATTTAAGGGTTCATATGCATGAACAATAATAACTGATCGTATGACATGATCATGAGAATACATGCATGAATACGTAACTGTAACTGAGATCGTGATAACTCTAACTCATGAATTTTAATGATATGGATTTACTGATATCTGAGTACTGATACTGGGATATTGAATGACTGAGTCTACTAAATACTGAGAGACTGGTGTTATTTTATTGATAGAGGAAAGACTATTTCTAACAGTTTTGATTTTGAAGAACTGGTTTGGTTGACAATATCGGACAGTCCTGAAACTGAATACTGATAAGATAAATTTTAATAACTAATATGCTATTAACTGAGTTCGTGATAACATGATTACTGAGTATGAGTACTGATGACATGAGTGACTATATCTGACAGTCCTGATACTGATGGAACTAGCTGAGTTCTGCACTGTATCTTAGTTGACTGTATCTAACAGTCCTGAATTTTGTAGAACTATCTGAGTTCTATTACTATAACTGAATGACTGTATCTAAAATTCCTAATTCTATAACTGAAACTATGGGAAGTAGTCATTTAACTGACATGCCTCTAATATGGCATTATGGCTGAGTTGGGGTCCAATCTATAACCCCAATTGGAAGGGTGTCAATACCGCACCACTGGTAAAGATAATCTGTAAGTAACCCTTATATAATAGGTAACTCTAGTGAGAATGGTGGGAAGCCTCATATAACAGGTTAAGCCACCTCATCTACCCTCATGTAATAGGATATGATGTCTCAACCTACGCTGTTTACGTAGTTCTAGAACGCAAGGATTGCTTCTAAGAATCACATCCTCATATAATAGGTGATTTCCCATCCTTAGTTTCATTCGCTGCTAATTCGTACTTTCATCTAAATAGACACTGATCATGGATTACTGAATTGAACTGGACTGATACTTATGTATCATTTAGCGGAGCTAAACTAGGTTCACTAGGTTTCGTTGATTGACGAGATGCTATAGAGATCTGAGGACTAGATGAGAGTACTAGAGTTACTAAGATTTACTAGGAATACTAAGGTTACCAAGATTGTTGAGCATTAAGATCACTGAGATTACTGAACTATTGAGATTACTGAGATTTTTGAGATTTTTGGGTTTTCTTGAGTCACATGACTGACTGAGTTCTATGGATCATTACTTTACTGAGAGTATCATGAAAACATGACACGACTCTAGGCACACAGCTAAATTGTAAAGTACAAGTACCCCTAGGACTCGATTCAATAAAACTGACAAGGCTTGACACTTTTGATCAAATGACCAATATCAACAATTCATAATTTCATAGTTGGGAATTTCATGAAGTACATAATTTTCATAATGTTGTACATGGATAGTAATGCGTGTAAACATGGCATAATTTCATGCTTCACATCTTATGAACATCCCATCAAGAAATCACTATGCATAGGTTTAGCATTGGAATCATCTTAATCAAATAGGTATAGCATAACGTAAGAGACATGACATAATCTTGACACATGAAAACTAGGTACTTGATTATTATTTATTCATTGGGGCATATTATCAAAGACCTTTCATGCACACATAGAGCATAGGTATGATCATCAATTTAATACCACATGGTTCCACAATTTAACTCAATTGAATGAATTTCAACCCTATACTAACATAGTTTCATAAAAACATGATAAAGAGATTCTTGAATTTGAGTGTTGGATTTGAATCCCCAATTGAAAACCCTAGCTTATTCTTGAGAGAAAATTGAGAGAAAACTATATTTTTGATAAAAAATGGCTAAATCAGGTGTTATTGGATTTAAATAGGGGTGAAAATTGACCCTTTTAACCCTTGGATTAGTATTTTAATTTTTGTGAAAATTTCCCGATTTTCATCCTTGGCGCGACGTGTCTCTATCATGCCGAGTCACTGGAACTGGACAATTGGGAATCTACATGGTGGTGCGATGTGGGGCTATTGCTTTGCCACTTTGTTTGCGACTTGGAAGTTTGGCGTGATGCGGAGACATTTCTCTGAGAAACTGGAAAAAGGATAATTCTAAATTTAAGCCATGGCGCGACACGCCATAATTGCGGAGGCTCACTAGATTTTGATGATTACCATTTTCGCTGGCTCTGCGGTGCATTGATCGCTCAGATGGCACACTGTCTTACTAAAATGACTCTAACTCTTCGTCCAGGTGTCGAATTTGGGAGAATTTGGTATCGATGGAACGCTTATTCAATTTTCCACGTGATAAAAAGTGAAAATCTTGAAAATACCATAGGTATAAAAGTGGATTCATCTTTGAAACAAGTCTTTAACATTTCTAGGATGAATTTAAGCTAGGTAAAACTACGGGGTATTAAAATTACTAAGTAGAGTTGATCATTTATAGGGATGTTATTCATGAGAGGGTTATTTCTTTAAGTTGACTAATTTCTTTACGTATTTCTTTTAATTCTTTTTCTATGTTGTTTATACTAAGAAAATTTATATCCTTATTTTTTATTACTTTTATTTTTCTTTCTAGTTCTATTTGTTGATTTTTTAGGAAATCAAAGTTCTTTCTATTTTATCCAACAGTTTCTTTTGTTTAATTTGTAGGTTTTCCAATACTTATGGAGTCTTTAGTATTTTACTGTCTTCTCTTTACACTGCTTCTCCTAGATTTATTATGACATCTGTAATAGTATTTAGTTGAGAATCTTCTCCATGGAAAATATGTTCTCCGCTACCACAATTACATTTAATTAATGAATCATCTTTTATTCGTCCATGTCTCTTTTTTTCTTTTAATTTCAAATCTAGATATTCTATTTTCTTTAAGGAATCTATTGTAATGTTCTTACCCTAGACAAAAAGTCTCTCTTTTGCATTCTTCTATAATTGATTTTATTCTAATATTCCAATAATATATACAAAATCCAATCTATTCTAATTTAATTTTTAGCAGGACTAAGTGGTCTATACAACCTAAAAGTTTTTCGTGGTCTGAAAATGTAATCGCTTCTGGCAAATCTATTAATTCTACTACTCTTATTTCCTCTATTAAATGTTGTTCCTTTTTTAGAATTCTGTTAAAAAATTTTAAGTTTTTATATACGTAATTGTATGATCTTTGAACTTGTCTAGCGAATGGATGTGTTTTCATTTACTTATTTTCATCCTAAATGAGTATTTACTATGTTACACCATTTCTTTATATAGCTTATCCTTCTATTGTTATATGTTATGTCGCTTCTAATTCCATGTAATTCCCCTCTTATTTCACTTAAATATTCTTTGAATGATTCTGATTGTGATGTTTCTAGAGTTGCTAATAATTTCAAATAGTTACTCAAAACTATTTCTAGCTCTACTTTGTCTACCGTACTCTTTATTTCTTCATTTAAATACCAATATCTCAGTCATAAATTGTTAGCAAACGGATGTCTTTTCATTAGATATTATTTCTAGACTTAAGGTGCTTCATCAATTCGTACTCTAGGTCAGATATTATGGTTATTAGATTATCTATTCTTCTCAGATCCTCTTTTGTACTATTTAGTCTTTTATATTCTAAGTATATACCATACAAATTATTCTTGATTTCTTTTAACGATTTTGTATTTCTATGAGGTGTTATCATTAAGCTAGATGAATATCATCTATCTTCTTCCAACTTTCTTCGGTTTTCAGATTGCGTCTATAATATTCTATTTGCACTTGTAATTCTGGTAATCTAGTATTTATTCTTTCTATTTCTTGATGGATCTATCCACTTAGTTCCGGTGAAAGTTCAAAAAATTGAAGGTATAATTGTCCTTGTTCAACTAAAATCTTATAAAGTTTTTATAGTCTGTTAATAATATACAAATATATCATATGTTGAACAAGACATAAAACCTAGAGGAAAAAGAATGTCAATATAAGAACCCATTATATTACAAGAAGGTGGTAATAAAGAAAAAAATTTAAACTTACCAGCTCATGATCCTCAGGCATGGAATAATGTAATAGACATATGGAAAAATGTAGTTGTAGCAGACTACATACAATATATATAGGGGAATCAAGAACCAGATGTAGAAATTATGTATAGATATTTAGAAACATTTCTAGAAGAAAGTACTAAAGCACGATGGGAAGCATAAAAGACATTATTCGCACAAGATTTTCAGGAATTAGTAGAACTAGGTTCAAATCCATACAATTTTGTAAAAAAAGTACATACTCTACTAACAGGAGAAGATCCCAATAGTGGATTAATGTATTGCAACAAAAACAGCTAATAAATTTAGAACAACTAAGTATTAATAATTGGTTAAGGATTAAAAAAATTTTAAATCACTACTTATATTATTGTACAATTAGTGGGAACTCGTTTGATCAGACTCTAGGAGCTAGATATTTAAAAAATAGTTAGGGACTCTAGGAAGAGAGATAGAAGAAAAATAGTCCCAAAAAGAAGGAGTAATACAAAACCCAAACAACCAATGGTCAATAGCACAAAGAATACAACATGTAATGGACATATTACAAGAAAAATGTACAAATATATAGATACAAAATAATTAAAAAGAAGTGATATAGATTTTTGTATAAACATAAATACTATACAACATTATGACCAATATTATAAAAAGAAAAAATATAAACAGGCATATAAAAAAGACGATCGCCCTAGGAACAAGTATTACTTAAGAAGATCAGACGCAAGAAAGCCATACCTAGATAAGAATAAACATGTAAGAAAATATAACACCAGTAGAACCTACAAAAATAGATTAGAATGCTTTACCTATGGGAGTATAGAGCACTTAGCTAATATTTATCCAAAATGAAATAATAGTAGATCTAGGAATGCACAGTTAATAAAAGATGTAAATGAAAATTTGATAAATGAAGATGAATATATGTCAGATAATGAAAGTATATAATCCATCAGGAGTATGGAAATGTTTGAAGAAGAAAAAGATAAATCTGATTCTTTAGACTCTGGAGAAGAGGAATTTATAAATGAAATAGGATTAGAAAAGACAAACTCAGTCTATTATGATTTAGTAAATTTGATAGAAGAATATGAATATGAATTTGAGGAAGGAAAAGGATTAGACAGTAACCAGTGTTGTTTCTGTAAATGGCTTTCAAGTAAAAACAAAAGGACAAAATGTAGGAAATGTTATAAGGAAGGATGCATGAAATGTATAGGAAAAACCTCAAAAATCCTAGAAATTCCAAAATCAACAATTAATTTAAGTAATTTTTACATGAAGGAACCAATAACCAGAACAGCAGAAGACAGAATATTGGATTTAGAAGAGAGACTACAAAGATTAGAGATAAGAGTATACAATAAAGAGATAATCAAAAAAGAAGATTTAGTAGATGTAGAATTATTAAATACATCTGTTGAAAATAAGAAAGTTGAACAGAAAAAATCAATGAAGATATCATTTGAAGGAATGTTATGTAATGAAGAAAAGAAGATAAGTACAGTCAAAGTTTTAGCAAGAATAAAAATTCAAGACTATGATTTCGAAACATTAGCTATAATTGATTCAGGATGTATAAAAAGCATTTTAAATAGTAGAATTTTACCATCAAAATTAATTAAAAAATTGCCAAAGCCTCAACAATCCATGCAAATGGACGGGACCCATAATACCTATACAGACTATATACCAAAAGCAAAGGTATGTTTTATTAATACTTGTTAAAAATTCTACCAACCATCATATAGAATCAGTGAAATACTAGTTAGAGATTTAAACATAAAAGTTGACTTTGTCTTAGGATTAGATTTCATGATGCAAAATAATGGCAGATGTTTTGTTACGAAAAATTGGGTGATATTCCCTAGCAATATCACTCACTCACCACTACAGACACAACCCCTACTAACTAAATATCATTTTCTTAAATATAAGACAAAAGAAAGAATCGAAAGCTCAAATGATAAAATAAAATTGGAAAAA
The DNA here is from genome assembly GCA_030864225.1 of Capsicum baccatum var. pendulum. NCBI lineage: Eukaryota > Viridiplantae > Streptophyta > Magnoliopsida > Solanales > Solanaceae > Capsicum > Capsicum baccatum. The sequence goes on along the minus strand of CM061557.1, from coordinate 68,621,403 downwards.
CTCTAGAATGTGATAAAGGAGAAAATTGTATTTGTCATGATAATAAAAAGGCGAAAATTTATGAGGAATTACAAGATCTATTAACAGTTGAAGAAATAGAAAAAGATTACACATTAATAGAACTAGATACAGAATTATACAATTTTAGGAAAAGTATACAACAGATAGGGGTAATCAAAGATCAAAAAGTCCAATTTATCTTTAGGTGTTTCATTAATTTAATACCTTTATTTCCTATTAAACTTACTACATCATCTACTCTTAGTCTAAATTTTGTATTAATATTAGTGGAGAGTTTTCCTATAAATTCATGAGGAATTACAAGATCTATTAACAGTAGAAGAAATAGAAAAAGATTACACATTAATAGAACTAGATACAGAATTATACAATGTTAGGACAAGTACACAACAGATAAGGGTAGTCAAATATCAAAAAGAGTTTATTTCTGGGTTTATTCAAAATACCCTATACCTTGGTAAATTTGTTGTTGTTATATTTACTCTTTGTGTTTCAGTTGTTCTCTGGAAAGGGCTTGTAGTCCTTATTGTGCTATCCATAAATTCTTTTATACTTTCGTCTATAATATAAATTGATTCTGAGTCTTTGCCTTTTCATTCCTTTTTATGTGTATAACTATAATTATTTGTTCTTAACTCAAAATTTATAAAATGTTCTTTAGCTTCGGCAAAATTAAGATTTTCCACTTTACAGCCTATGCATTTGAACTTTCTGTCATTATTTATTTCGTATAGGGCTTCTACTTTTATTATAGCTTTATTTACTTCAAAACCTTCTTCTAATATTTCTATATTCATAAAATTAGTATTTTTACATTCTTCAATTTCTTAATTAGTTTCTTTTTCATTTGTATATTGGTAGTCTGTGAATCTTACTGAAGTTTCTCCTTTAGTGTTTATATACATTAAATGATCGGTTGGCTTTAGTATTTATTTCTTAGTAAATTTTTTTAAAATCCATTCTAGTCCTGTATTGTCTTTGGAATTTATCTTTAGGGGTTTCATTAATTTAATGTCTTTATTTCCTATTAAACTTACTACATCATCTATTCTTAATCTAAATTTTGTATTAATATTGGTGGCGAGCTTTTCTATAAATCCTACACATATTAATAAATTATTTCCAATATTTATTTCTTCATATCCTTTAGCCTGGATTCCTATCTTTATATATTTTCTAAATTCTAGAAAATTTATCATATAGTCTGAACTACAATAAAAAAAGTCATTCATTTGTTGACATGTATACTTTTGTTATTTCAATTATAGATCTTTTTGAGTCTGACCATCTACTATCATAGATTGTAACTAATACTTTGATTCCTAGACTTTTTCTAGTTAGTCCTTTTAGGCCTACTACTATAAGTCCCATGTGCATGAGGCTCATGTTTAACTTTGCAATTTGTCTTAATGATTCTGAACTTATTAGATTTATACTGGCATTATCTTTACTAATTACGCATAATTTTTCTTCTCTATAATGTTTATATAATCATGTCATTGAAAATACTCCTTCATTATATAGTGTCTTGGCACTTATAAATTTTAATTAGTTTTGTTGAAAAAGTTGTATATCCTTATCTACATCAAAAATTTCTTCAAGTTGCTGTCTTTGTGTTATTTTTGGTCTGTTTGTTATCCTAGATAGCACATTATGTGTTAAGCTATTTTGGGTAAAACCTGATCTTGGTCTGCTTGGGGATGCTGAAAGAAGGTATATGATTTTTTAGTAGTGTTTAGATTTTCGTTCTCCTTTTGAGGAGTTAATTCTACTTTCTTTAGTTGTTCTATTAATTCTTCTATACTAGCTTGTTGTTCGATCTGAGATTTTTCTTGTTGTTCTAGCTGAACTTTTTCTTCAATTGCTTTTTCTAAATTTTTATTAAGTTCTAATAGTAGTAATATTATAATATTATTTTATTTTATTATTATGGAGTCTGTTTTTCCCTGGGGTTGATGATCTGATAATCCTTCAAGATTTGGTTGAATTTGTGCCGCTTTTTGTAATATTGCTAAGTAGAGTTGATCATTTATAGGGATGTTATTCATGAGAGGGTTATTTCTTTAAGTTGACTAATTTCTTTACGTATTTCTTTTAATTCTTTTTCTATGTTATTTATACTAAGAAAATTTATATCCTTATTTGTTATTACTTTTATTTTTCTTTCTAGTTCTATTTGTTGATTTTTTAGGAAATTAAAGTTCTGTTCTATTTTATCTAACATTTTGTTTTGTTTAATTTGCAGGTTTTCCAATACTTCTAGATTCTTTAGTATTTTATTGTCTTCTCTTTGTACTGCTTCACCTATGTTTATTATGAGATCTGTAATAGTATTTAGTTGAGAATCTTCACCATGCAAAATATGTTCTCTTCTACCATAATGATATTTAATTAATGAATCATCTTTTATACGTCTATCTCTTTTTTTTTTTACTTTTAATTGCAAATCTAGATATTCTATTTTCTTGAAGGAATCTATAGTAATGTTCTTACCCTAGACAAAAGGTCTCTCTATTGCATTCTTCTATAATTGATTTTATTTTAATATTCCAATAATGTATTCAAAATCCAATCTTTACTAATTTAATTTTTAGCAGGATTAAGTGGTGTATGCAACCTAAAAGTTTTTCGTGGTCTAAAAATATTATTGCTTCGGGCAAATCTATTGATTCTACTACTCTTATTTCTTTTATTAATATTTATTCCTTTTTTAGAATTTTGTTAAAATGTTTTAAGTTTTTATATAAGTAATTGTATGGTCTTTGAACTTGTCTAGCGAACGGATGTGTTTTCATTTACATATTTTTATCCTAAAGAAATATTTACTATGTTACACCATTTCTTTAGATAACTTATCCTTCTATTTTAATATGTTATGTCTCTTCTAGTTCCATTTAATTCCCATCTTATTTCACTTAAATGTTCTTTGAGTGATTCTGATTGTGATGTTTCTAGAGTTGCTAATAATTTCAAATAGTTACTCAAAACTATTTCTAGTTCTACTTTGTCTTCCCTGCTCTTTATTCCTTCATTCCAGTAGTTGCTAAGCTTTAAGGTCTTCATTTGTAGCTTCTATAGATGTTGAAACAACATTGGTTACTATCTAATCCTTTTCCTTCCTCAAATTCATGTTCATATTCTTCTATCAAATTTACTAAATCATAATAGTCTGAGTTCATCTTTTCTAATCCTATTTCATTTATAAATTCCAATTATACATCTTTTTGAGTCTGACCATCTACTATCATAGATTGTAACTAATTCTTTGGTTCCTAGATTTTTTTCTGGTTAGTCCTTCAGAGAAGAAGATTTAGTAGAGGTAGAATTATTAAATACATCTGTTGAAAATAAGAAAGTTGAACAGAAAAAATCAATGAAGATATCATTTGAAGGAATGTTATGTAATGAAGAAAAGAAAATAAGTACAGTCAAAGTTTTAGCAACAATAAAAATTCAAGACTATGAGTTCGAAACATTAGCTATAATTAATTCAGGATGTACAAAAAGCATTTTATATAGTAGAATTTTACCATCAATATTAATTAAAAAATTGCCAAAACCTCATCAATCCATGCAAATGGATGAAACCCATAATACCTATACAGACTATATACCAAAAGAGAAGGTAAGTCTTGTTAATACTTGTGAAAAATTCTACCAACCATCATTTACACTCAGTGAAATACTAGTTTGAGATTTAAACATAAAAGCTGACTTTGTCTTAGGATTAGATTTCATGATGCAGAATAATGGCGGATGTTTGTTACGAAAAAATGGGTAATATTCTCTAGCAATATCACTCACTCACCAGTACAGACACAACCCTTGCTAACTAAATATTGTTTCCTTAAAGATAAGACAGAAGAAAGAATCGAAAGCTTAAATGATCAAATAAAACTAAAAAAAACTCTAGAATGTGATAAAGAAGAAAATTATACTTGTAATAATAATAAAAAGGCAACAATGTATGAGGAATTACAAGATCTATTAGCAGTAGAAAAATAGAAAAAGATTACATATTAATAGAACTAGATAAAGAATTATACAATTTTAGGAAAAGTATACAACAGATAGGGGTAATCAAAGATCTAAAAGACCTAGATAAAATATTACAAATCCTAGACAAACTAGAGATAATTAGAGAAAAACCCTTGCAACATTGGGACAACAAACAAATTACCCGTAAATTAGAAATAATTAAACTAGAATATATTATAAAAACAACATCTATAGAAGCTACAAATAAAGACCTTAAAGACTTTGAAATACAAATAAAAGAGCTACTAGAATTAGGGATAATTAGAAGATCCAAATCAAGACATAGATCAACAACTTACATAGTAAGAAACAATAGTGAAATAGTAAGAGGAAAATCTAGAATTGTAATAAATTACAAAAGACTAAATGATAATACTGTAATGGATGGATATAAGATACCAGACAAAACAAAATTAATAAAAATAATACAAGGAAGAAAAATATTTAGTATATTTGATTATAAATCGGGATATTGGCAGATTAAGATGCATGAAGAGAGTAACTCCCGAAAGGGAAACCTCACTTCTTCCTTAAGACATGTACGTAGTCGTTACATAAGATCATTGTATTTTTCTCCCTAGTTTGTAAATTTGTTGAATTATATCAAGTTCATCTTTTCTTCTAGATGTGTTTTAAATATTATAGATCTGATAGTCGTGCGGATTACCGCCAACTTTCTTATCTTGTAGAAGTAATGTGTTTTTTATTATAGATCTGGATAGCCATGTGGATTAACACCAGTTTTTCGATAAATTTAAAGAGGATAGAATATAATATGGTGTAAATCCTACTCAATACTCCCTCCTTCATTGTCCTTAGGAAAGTGTAAGTGGACAAGTTATAGAGATCAAAGTTTATTTTCTCCCAACAAAATAAATTATTATTTTTTGATTTTTTTTATTTATTTTAATTGATACCATGTTCATCTCTTTTTCTTCAGTTTTAGTTAATTAGCAATGTATAACCGTCATTGGGGCATTATTTTTCCCCCATTATCCTATTTTACTCCCTAGAACAAACCCTAATCAATTCTCTTCAAGATTTATCCATTCCATCACCTTCTATTCAAGACAACAATCAAGAATTAAGCTTTCTATTCCAAGAAGTTCAAGAAAATCATTCAAGAACATTCCCAAGAACATCAATTTGATTCATCTCCTTCAAGAAACAACCTTCAAGGACACAAATAGGAATTCAAGTCAAACTAATTCATCAATTCTCTCTCAAAAGAAAACCCTAAATCTCAAACTTACTCTCCCAGAAATCCAATTTTCCTCATCAATTATCCAAGATAGTTCAAGATTAAGAATTTCCAATTCAAGAACTCCAAGAACTCATCTTCAAAAGCATCATAGAAATCCAAGATTCAAGCTTTCTTATCTAAGATCATCAATTAAGGTATGTGAGATTATGAACAAGGACAATTCTTTCATCTTTGTGCCCAAAACTATCTTTTTAAGTTAAATTCACATGATTTGCAATTAAGGCTCATTCCTAATTTTTTATTATTTGAAGATTATGAGATTTCAAGTGATTGAGTGTTGAATGCATGACTATTTTCATATAATTATGTGTATAATGTGACTTTTCAGATTTTTCCAATTGAGTTTAAGCATGATATTGAGATTCTTGATTTTATTATTTTGATATTGTTGAAGTATTTTTAAGAAGTATATTGAGCATGATGTTTTGCTATGATTTTACATGAGTTTGAAGCATGGGTCATTAAGCCCTAATGAGTATTGCTATTTCAAGATTGATTGTGCTATGAGTACTTTATGACTAGATTCTTTTTAGATTATTGATAAAGATTTGACCTTTTAGTCTCAAGAATAGATATGAAATCTACTTTACAGATTCAGATTACAGATTTATCTTTACAAATATACAGTTGGTTTTCATTATAAACTATTATACTATTTTAGAAGTGGATTTCCAATAGAATGATCATACAAATAATAAGGGAGTAGTATTTAGTACCGAATGGGAAGTATGGGTTTAGCGCATCCTACTTCCCTAGAACTTTGAGCCAGCATAGGTACAAATTCTAAGATTATTCCCATTCCAATATGGATGATAGATTTAACTTGTGATCGATCACATGGACAACGGATTATACTCCCTGGACAGAGTACGACACCTCTCCCCAACGTGAGGTTTTCTCCTTATGAGGATGAGACATTGGACACCATGAATGCTCACATGGTTTATGTTGATTAGAAGAACCTCCCTAAGATAAAGTATTTTCTATGAAGATAACAATATAGCTTTTAGAAAAGAACAAATTTTAGAAACTAAGTATAAAGGCTCACAAACTTACTCAGATATTATTTTACTTAAGATTTCAGTTACAGAGTTACAGCTTTTAGTTTTTAGAAATAAAAAGGTGAGCCCTTTTTCACTTAGACTATATGATTTGAGAATAGAACAGAAATACTGATTTTAGAACTAAGTGTTATGACTAACGAGATTTATACAATATGCTTTACTATTCATGATTTATACTCTTCAGCTTTTAGATTACTCAAGCCAATGTGAGTCATTTACACTTAGCATGCATTATTTGAAAATCTATGAGTATATACAGTTATTATTTTACTTATGCATTCACCCCCATATGCTCAGTACATTTCAAAATTACTAATCCACATATATGTCTATGTGCTACATTGTCTCATAATATAGGTACGAGTTGTAGCATGCATACCATATTCAGACAGTTTGCAGATTCCAGCTAGCAGATGATGAGTCCTCCTACTTCGATGACTTTAGTTAGATGTTATTTATTTACTTTACTTTCTTACTGATATGTATTGATTAGTGGTAGTTAGAGTCGCACCACATCTATCTATAGTAAGTATAGTAGAGGCTTCATAGATGTCAGTTAGAGTCAGTCTTGTAATTTTAGTCCCTCTTTTAAGACTTTATTAGAATGTAAAATTGTATCAGTACTTTATTTTCATAGATTCCATCATTATTATATTTTTGTTCGGTCAAATCAGTCATTTTATACATATTTAATCAGTTGCTTAATAGTATGCCAGTTCATGGGTTAGCTTGGGATCACTTGTGTTCCTAAGCAGCGTGTGACGTCTCAGGATAGATTTTTAGGGAGTTACAATACCTAAAGCTCTTATCCACCTAATGAGTCACCACAATTCATCATTTCAACACTAGTTCTCTTGCATATATATATATATATCATAATTATCCACTCAAATTTTTCATAGGTTATCAACTTAATATCTTTCACACATCAAATCAAGCCTACAGATTTACTCCTATAAATATTGTATCACTATCCTCGAGCTAACATTTTTATCACCATATTCAACCTCAAAATTTTAAGCTTAACATCTATTACCAATCATGATTTGACAATGAAACATCCCACATACAATACTAGAACATCAAAATATATGATTAATTGATCAATCTAAAATCCTAATTCCAATTAACTATGGCCTATAAGCACATCTTCTTCCTAATATTACAACTATGCCTTAAAATTGACTATATATGTTCTCACCTACTAGACCCTCTTACAACTTCTAGTTAAAAAGATCAAGGGACTCTCAGTGTATTAAACCTTATAATTAGTATAGTCAATCTTAATCTCAACACATCCCATTTTGATCCATTATCACATTCTCCTTCCTCAAATTACATCTACATATCTAGGAATATCTTTAAACTACCTTTATAATTCTGTAAACACCACTGAGCCCCCCCTTCTATGGTTTCCCCAAGTGAATATAAATCAATTAATTATTAACCAATCATTAGAGAACACCACCCCTTAACTCACTTATAGGTTACAGGAATACAACCACTTTTTTCACTAAAGGGCTACCCCCACCTTGACTTTTAAACTTATGACTTTATATTACTAATCTTGGGATCATCTTACTATTCATAGGTCATAATACCCCAATTTATACAACTTCTCAGGTGAAAATACTATTCCAATATTCAAATATATACTTTCCACTTTAAGCAAGCTGTTTACAATAAAGCTCTTAAAAGGAGATAAATACGCCTCTTACCTCGGAATGAAATAAAAAGATAGAGGTACACACTTAAGCTCATACACTTTGATGGACTAATGGACTTCTTTCAAGTCCTTGTGTTGTCTCATAACTTTTTGATGCCTCAATCAAAAGAGACCACATTGTTAGAAATCTAAAACTTTGCACTTGTATCTCCTTGATAATGAGACATAGCCCTTAAAATTAAAGAAAGAAGGAATTTGGATAGCTTTTATATGGAAAACACTATTGTATGATCTATTAAATGAAAGAAACAACACATTTTCTAAATGCCTCGTAGACTCTTCCTTTTAAGTATGGCACGCTACACACTTATAAAAGGGACTTTACTGGACACGACTTTGTGAACACCCATCAACCCTGGACCATGCTCTGATATCAAGCTTGTCATAACCCAAACTGGGCCTAGCTGTGATGGGAATCTCAAGCCCACTGAGGGTCGCAGATGACCCTTTTATCCTTACCTCAAAAACACAATAAAAGTAAATAGCTAAAGCCAATCCAGTCAATAAAGGATATATAAAACCAAAATAAAGTTTAAAGAGTCATAGTTAGACATAGATGAAATACTAATCCTATCCAAAAAATCCCCTAAAATCCAAGCATACCAACTAAGTTAGGACATGCCTCCAAGTATGACAAAAGAAATTCATAAACACTAGAATGATAAAGGAAACCTAAAGAAATATTCATGACTTTCAAAGGGTGGAGGCTCACCACTTCACATCTGATCAACAAGAGTACCAAATCACCTAACATTGATAGGAAAGTCCTCAGAACCTATATCATAAAATGATGTAACATCCGAGGATGATCAGTGAAGAGAGCACTAGTATGTAACTGAATAAAAAAGGGTAAAATAATGCATTTACCAAAATCCAATCATAAACCATATGCATAATATTTAAACATATATATATATATATATATATATATATATATATATAAGATGCTAGGATAGGGACAAGGGTCATGAAACATGATAGTTTAAAATATTCTCCTGAACTATGTCATTTGTATCGATATTCTAGGCACCCATGAGCTATATGGATCTGGCTCCCCCTACTGGAAGGGCCCTATTCCATGTTAGCTACATGCACCGAGGAATGGCTAAAGAGACCAAGGCATCATCCATGTGGTCATATAGACCCCCACTATCGGCAAACATAGTTTAAGTGTTGCCCCCCCCCCTCCCGGGACTTTACCTTTTCGGTGAACTACACAATTCCCGTTAAATCCAAATAAATTATTGCACATAAACCAACCATTAACCATGGAGTCTTATATTATGGAATTTTAAAACTTGGTATCATCATACCACTATGCTTACAAGCTATTCTATTATACCAAACCAATCCAATAAATAAAATTGATTTTGATTATCGGTTTAGAAATCCAAACCATGTCCACCTAGGGAATCCAAATTATTTTTATTTATTTATCCTTTAATGCAATACAATATTTCAAAAGATAAGTTGAATTATGTAAAAATCCATATTCAAAACAAAGATTATAATGTGGGTTGAAGTCAATGCCATTGCCATGCCCAAAATTCATCAATTTGGTGAAACCCATGTCACCCATTTCAACCATTAGAGCAATACAATAATTTAGTTCTAAAAAAACATCAATTAAAGCATGAGAACCCATTAAAATCAAAGAAAAAGTAATTAAGTGTTAACAACATAAAACTCTCAACCCAAGTTCAAACCTATCATTTAAAACATACAAATATTGAATAATTGATACCACAACATAAAATATATGTTAGGAAATAAGCAACATGCCTTTTAGATGAACCAAATTTATGACACATGGAATCTGAGCCTTAGAAGTAGGAGTTTTGGGGAAAAAATCCTAAATTTTATCTCTTGATAGTGGTGAGAAGAAAGAGAGATGAGAAATTGCTATCTAATGAGTAAATAAAATTTAAATAATGATTTAAGTCATGGGGGTAGGGTTTGAGGCAAGAAAAAGATCAAAATACCCCTAAAAAAATTTAAAACAACAACTATAATTTCTCAGGTGAAAACTAAGTTGATAGCCTATCAGTTTGTTGATAACTCATTAATCTAGTCATCAATCTCTAGTTGGATTTGACCATTTATTGGTTAATGTTGACTACTTGAGTTTCCAGCTCATCACCTAGTTTAACGACTTAAAAATTTAATGAAATATGTGAAATTTGTGATTTTGTGTGATTTGGTTGTTTTACCCCTCCCCGTAGTTACATTGTGCTATTTTAAGGTGTGGAGTGATTGACACAATTCCCGATGCATTTAGGTACCATTTATGCGATATTATGATTTTTAATGGCTTTGAGAGACTTATTTTGGACTTTTGTAATTATCCTACCAATGATTTGGAGTTGTGCGTAGTTGTGTTGACTTTAAAGTTATAGAGGCACTACTTGTTTGGATTCCCTTGTGAGATCTTCTTAGATCATCATAACCTTCAGTACTTCTTCACCCAATGAGATCTTAATATAAGGCAGTGTCATTAGCCTGAGTTTCTTAAGGATTATGAATTGACTATTCTCTACCATCCCAACAAGGCTAATGTGATTGCGGATGGCTTGAGCTAAAAGTCGACTAGCATGGGTAGTTTGGCACATTTTTTGACCCAGGAGATGCCTTTAGCCTTAGAGGTTTTGTCTTTAGCTAACCAGATAGTTAGGCTTGATATTTCGGCACCTGGGCATATTTTGGAATTTTTGAAGGCTAGATCTTCTTTGATGGGATAGATTCAAGATCATCAGTTTGATGATGTTGGATTAAGGTTAGTTTGAGATAAAGTGTTAAGTGGTGAGGCAAGGGAAGCATCACTTGATTCGGATGGATTTTTATGGATTGGGGGTTTTGTTTGTGTCACAAAAGTGGGTGAAATGATTAGGTTGATCTTAGAGGAGTCCCATTGTTCTAGATAGTCCATCCATCCAGTTATGACTAAGATGTATCATGATTTTAGACAATTCTACTAGTGGGGTAGTATGAGGCAAGATATAGTGGGTTTTATGGCTTGTTGTCTATGTTATCAATAGGTAAAGATCGAGCATATGAGAATTAATGGTTTGCTTCAGTAGTTATCCATTCTCGAGTGCAAGTGAGAACGAATCACCATGGACTTTGTGACTGGTTTGCCTCATACATTTCATGGTTTTAATAGTGTATGGGTCATGACCAAGTTAGCTCTTTTTATTCTGGTTTAGGCCTCATTCAGTACTAAGAGGTTGGCCTGTATTCTGCATTCATGATATTATGCATCTGCATGGTGCACTGGTGTCCATTATTTTGGATAGAGGTTCTGTGTTCACATCTCATTTCTGGAAGTCTTTTCAGGATGAGTTGGATACTCAGGTTGATCTTAGCATGACATTTCACCCCAGACTGATGGTCAGTTTGAGTGGACTATCAAGGTTTCTTAGGATATGCTCTGTGCATGGGTAATGGATTTTGATCGCCAGTAGGAGCAATATTTGGCTTTAGTAGAGTTTGCATATAATAATAGCTACCATTGCATTATAGATATATCTCCTTTTAAGGCATTATATGGTAGGGTTGTCGCTCCCCAGTGGATTGGTTTGATGCTCCTGAGGTTAGACCTCGAGGTATGAACTTTCTTAGTGAGTCTTTGGATAGAGTCAGGATCATTTTGGGTAGACTTAGATTGGCTCAGAGTAGGCAGAAGTGCTATGCTGACCGTAGACTTCGTGCCTTAAGATTTAGTGTTGGTGATCGTATTTTTCTTTAAGTATCACCTATGAAGGGTATGATAAGGTTTTGGAAGAGGGGAAATCTTAGACCCAGGTATATTGCTCTATTTGAGATACTTCAAACTGTTGGTGACGTGGCCTATGAGTTGTCTTTGCCTCCTGATCTATCAAATATTCATCCAGTTTTTCATGTTTCTATGCTTTGCCACTATATTCCTAATGAGTCTCATGTTATCCCTTTGGATTCAGTCCAGTTTGAAGAGCGGTTGTCCTTTGTTGAGGAGTCGATCTCTATTTTGGCTAAGGATGTTAGGCGGTTGCGCTTTAGAGTTATCCCTGTGGTTAAAGTTTAGTGGCAAATTAACCTGTAGATGAGGCTACTTGGGAGGTCGAGACTGATATGTATAGTTCCTAGCCCTAGCTCTTCATTGATTCCGGTATTTCTTTGCCTTAATGTGAGGATGGTAGCGAATGATGAAATGCCTTGAAAATTTGATGAAATATGTGAAATTTGTGATTTTGTGTAGTTTGACTAATTTACCCTCTCCATAATTGCATTATGGTATTTCTGGGGTGTATGGGTGATTGGCATAGTTCTCGATGAATTTTGGTACTATTTATGCGATATTGTGATATTTGATGGTTTTGAGAGCCTTATTTTGGACTTTTGTGGTTATCTTTTGATCTTTGTAATGGATGGATGAACTGACTGTGCCAATAACTCTAGAATACTGATTTTAGGCTAGGTAGATCTTTGGTTCGGGTCCCGATGCACTCGAGCTCATTTCAACCTATTGGTCAGAGAGTTGGAAAATTAGAAATATGAATATGGGACTGACATTTGGTTGGAATGACCTCGGATGGAAAATCCAACTTCGCCAACGCGTCCGGAACGCCGATTATAGGGTGGTAACATGTTTGGTTGGGTTTTACAGCTTTTAAATCACATTTTGACCCTCGGTTTGAAAAATTGTGATTTCGAATTTTGGGGGTCAACTCTGTGAAAATGACATTTCATTATTGAACTTTAATTGAGTTAATGCAGTTGTTGGTGCATATTGCATAGAACTTGACTAAAACAAAGAGTAAATTAACTACTCATCATCATGATTAATTATTCTGTTTATATTTTTTCTCGATACATGCCTTTCTCCAAAAGATGATCTCTCTATTTAATTTAAGTGTTCCTTTCCTGTTATGAATGATGGATAGAGTACTTTTTTTTTAATTTCATGGAGACCCAAAATTGAGAATTTGTAGATTTGTGCATTAGTAGATTTCGAGGTCTGTAAGGTTGGTTCTTAAAAAATAAAATAAACGCAACTATTAAAATCTTAAGGTATAGAGAAAAAAATAAACTTTACTGTTATGTTGTTTTCAGCTTTTCTTACCAACTGTATCATTTAGCTCATGTATAGTGTACAAATTTTGAATTTACTATTTTTAATTGGAACCAAAAGATAGCTAAACAGTAAAACAACATATAGATAAGAAAATTGGACAAGAAAAAGTGTGTTGAATTCGTGACTTCAAATAAAGAAAACATAGGTGCATGAAAAATGTCCATATCTTTCAAAGATTAGTCTGGCACGAGAAATCAGTAGTTATTTTGTTTCAATTTGCATATATGTATACATACATACATACATACATACATATATATATACATACATATATATATATATATATATATATATATATATATATATATATATATATATATATATATATATATATATATATATATATATATATATATATATATATATAGGCTTTGAATTTACCCGCTAATGTCATTTATTTCGTCTTTATTTTTCTCTTCAAATAAAATTTACATGGAAACTTTCGATGTATATATTTGTAGGTATATTCTACAACTAATGGATCCCCAAAAAATAAACAATTGTTCACATGCAGAAAAAAGGAATGCTGCTATGCAACTCAAACGACTCAGATATATCGGCTAAGAAAAAATTCCACAAGTCATACCTTTCTTGAAAATTCCACATCATCTTGCTTCAAATCTGGTTTTCCAAAACAAGCTGCTTTCACCATATGATAATTACCAACACTTTCTGAAAAAGGTTTTGCTTATTATAAAGTTAATGCTGTTTATTTATTTTCCTAGGACGATATTTGTAATACCTTATCGATGCATAAATTGAGAATGACAAATTAGTTTAGAATTATTTCACTCTAAATTTACGTCTTTACACATTCTCTATATTATTTTATTTACTAGCTTCCAGCTATATGATCTGTGTGAATAAATCAGAAGACAATTTAGCCAAAGGCAAACAAATAAGTAGTGCTTTATCCGTTTATGAAACAGGTACGCCTACTCTTCACATTATATTTTTCACTAAGGCATGGTATTTGTTGCACTGCTGTGAGCTGTGATGTTCAATATAAGGGTGCACATTGAGTACGTCTATACCACATGGTGCAACCTTAAACACAATGACAACCAAAGGTCCGTGCTATCATTGTTGCAATAACGAATTCTATTACTATATATTGCAACTATCTTCTCTTCTAACAAACAGTTCTCGTATATCTTAAATATTCAGGTCAAGGGTGAATTAAAAAAATGCCCTGCTATTATCGAGCAGCGAAGTGACTACATTGCTCTAAATAAGTTTCTAACTGTTCATATTGTAATGCAAAAAAATTTAAATACAAATCTATTGAATTTTGTTGCAACAATGGCTCAATACGACTAACAACACATGAAATGCCACCTGAATTAGAAAAATTATACTTTGCGAGACAGAAGAATCTGAACATTTTCACACTTATATCAGGACATACAACAATATGTTTTCTTTCACTTTGCTTGGGGTAAAGTATGATAATGAACTAGCAAAAACAAATTATGGTATTTACACATTCAAAGTTCAAGGACAAATGTATCACTTTATAGATGATTTAACTGCTTCCAACCAAAAATCTAAAAATTTACAGTTATACTTGTATGGTCATGAGAATAAGCTAGCCAATAGGATGACTTGTTCGACAAAAGTCGATGAATCAATTGTGCAAAAGTTAATGGATATCTTGAAAGTTAATCCATACACTATATTCTTAAAATCTCTCTTGAATGTTCCTCAGTTAACAATTTCTATATTTCCCTTAAATGTGACTCATCCTTAGATCAACGAACATATAACGTACCCCGTTCATAAGAGGTTGCATCAATATGGCCTGAGAAAAATTCTATAGGCTCTATTTCTGCACCACAAATTTAAATCTATACTCAAAGTAATAGAGCTCAATTAGTAAATTATTATTATGAATGTTGTGATCCTCTATAGTATTTATTGTTATTTTTAGATGGTTAGAATGAATGATATTGTGGAATAAAAAAAATTATTCAAACAAATGACGTGACAAGAAATAGAGCTTACTGTTAACATGAAGAGCTACCCAGTATATCAAATATGTGTTCAGTGAACACATTTCTTGATATGGAGGCTTAATCACAACAAAAAGGAAACTGAAAAAGAGATGTAATTTCTTGTCGAGAGTATTATTGCTACAAATTTTAAATAAGAGATGATGAAACAAATGAAGTTTTGCATTGTGAAAGAATATTTCAATAATTTATAGTGGACATATATATTATGGTTAAAACACAAAGATTAGATTTTTTTTGCATTTAATTCAGATTTATTTAGAACTAAATTCTTAAAAGAAATTGTAGATGTTCTAAGAAGTGGTGAAAGGAAAGACTACAAAGTTAAAAAAAAATCATTCCTTTCTATTACATTTATTGAAGGGCCAAGAGATATGCACTATCGATATATGGATGCTATCTCATTGGTTTAATATTTTAGAAAACCTGATTTATTTATAACAATAACATGTAATCAATCTTGGTAAGAAATAAAAAAACATCTATGCATGCTGACGAAGTACAAAATAGGCCTGACTTAGTTGATAGAGTATTCAGAGATAAAATAGAAGAACTAAACATGATATATTAAAAAGATAAATCTTTGGAAAAGTTGTAGGCTTTATGTATACTATAGAATTTAAAAAATGTGGTCTTCCTCATCATTATTTCCTCATTATTCTTAATAGTGAACACAAATTATTAACTCCTGAATTCTATGACAAATTTGTTTGAGCTTAATAACCTGACTCTAAGAAAGAACCTTATCTATATTCACTTGTTACTCAACATATGATGCATGGTCCTTGTGGAAAGTTAAATCCAACAAATATTTGCATGAGTAAGAAAGGTAATTGCAAGATTAAATATCCATAAGATTTTTTTGATCATACATCAAAAGAAAAAATTTCATATCCGATATATAAAAGATAAAAAACTAGCCAGGCTGTGAAAATAAGACATCAGCTTTTAGACAATCCATGGATTATTCCATATCATCCTTTTTGTTATAAAAGTATAGTTGTCATATGAATGTTGAAATTTATTCTAATATCAAGGCTGTTAAGTATATCTACAAGTACATTTGTAAGGGCCATGATAAAATTACATTTCATATACATAGTAGTGATACAAAATACAGACATGGATGAAATAAAGGAATATCAATCTTCTAGATGGGTTTCACCTCCAGAGGTCGCGTGGAGTTTATTTATTTTTTCAATTAGTAAAATGATTCCAGTTGTATAACACCTTCAATTACATTTAGAGGGACAATAATTTGCTTCTTTTAAAAGTACTGAAAATATAGAAACTGTGTTAACTAATCCAATGATTAGAGAAACAATGTTGACTAATTTTTTGTAATGAACAGAATGAATAAAGATGTTAAACAACTTCATTTACTATGTAAAGAATTTTTCCAATACTTTGTCTGGTCACCAGCATATAAAATATGGACACGTCAAAAAAATGTATAATTATGGGTCATGTTGTAACATGTCATCCAACAGAAGGAGAAAGATATTACCTTAGATTATTATTAATGAATGTAAGAGGTTCAAAATTATATAAAAATCTACTTATGATTGATAGGAGACGTTGTGATATATTTGGAGAACTGACAGAATAATGAGGCTTACTATATTGTGATAACAATTTGATTAAATGTATGTATGAAGCCATAAATTATCAAATGCTATATAGTTTGAGATGTTTGTTTGAAATATTATTGGTATACTGTAATACTTGTAATCTATTATAACTTTGGAAAATTTTTGAATGTGCATTGTCTAAAGACTTTAAGATTTTGCCTGATATGATTGATAAAAAATATGTTACTTGACTTTAAGTCAAATTAATGACACTTTACATTTCATGAGTCATAATATTAATGAATATAAACTTGTTCCTGAAATAAATACACTACCACCCACTATCAGAGAGGTAAAAGATTATTATTTTGAAAGAAATATTATCGTCAGAAAATAGGATTTGTTACTAGAGACCAAGTTGAATATGGAACAACCAACAACATATGATACAATTGTTAATAGGATACTTTCTAATCAATCAGGTATATTTTTTTTACCTTTTTTATATCATGCTTTATTATCTGCTATACGATCAAAAGGTTTTATCACTTTAGCATCAACAACTTTTGGTGTGGCAGCTTCTATCCTTCCTAAAGGACGGACAACTCATTCCCATTTTAAATTTTCTATTGAAATTGACAAACAATTCTCATGTAATATTAGTAAGTAAAGTTCACTTGCATCTTTAATACATGATACCAAATTAATTGTATGGGATGAAGTAACCATGACAAAAAAGAATGTAATAGAAGCTTTTGATCTTTTCTTTAAAGATTTAATGAATACAAGTACGTCATTTGGTGAAAAAATTATTGTTTTAGGTGGTGATTTTAGACAAACTCTCCCCGTTCTTTGGAGTGGAAAAAAGAGGATTTTATTCGAGAAAGTTTATTATATTTAGAAGTTTGGGATCAACTCAAAAAATTAAGATTATCAGAAAACATGGAAGCATAAACAGATCCTACGTCGTATTTATACACTGGGGACAATGCATAATCTTTAGTTGGGGTTCGGTGTACCATAATACTGTTTTCATTGCCATATTTCTTTCGTCGATTGCATTATCCTAGTAGAACTGACATGTTTAGGTCGTTTTGAGTTTGCATTGTACATGTATCAGGTTCTGTTTGTGTTTAATTAGGAGAAAAATTAGTAACCAAAGGGCAGTTGACATATTCTATTTATTTTTAAGTGTTTCTAAAACTTATACCCCTTCAAAAAAATTTTGTGAACTGTGTGATGTGAATATATGAGTGACTATTGTGAATATTGTTATGGCATTAGAATTAGGGACAAAATAATCATAGATTACCATCACATTAATAGAATAGGTAGTAGTTGGTAATATAGCCTAGTACTATGTGTCTGTGAGATACTTACCTAATTCTCTTTGTGCATCTAATCCAAAACTTGTCCGGTAGTCAGTCTAGGTTGTAGGATAGTTTGTTAAAAAGTGATCATAAGCCATTTTTGTAATTTAGTCCATTCTTAGCCTAAATGACCATTTAAACGTGAATAAGTATTCCTTGATCCCTGAATTTGAGCTTATATTGACCTATTTTCTTGGTTTCACCTTGTCACCTTTCCAATTCAATTACAATGAACCTGTTTTGGCACTAATCCCTCCTTGAATATTGTGCACCTCAACTCAGTCAAATTGTCTGAGGGTGGCTATCATGAGGGTGCGTAGTTAAAATTGGATATGAAGAAGGGTTTGAATTAGACAAAATAAAGTAAGGTTGGGTGTGGTAAAAAATTAGAAAAGAGAAAATAAAAAAGAAAGAAAAGTCAAAAAGAAAAGAAAAAAATAAAGAAATTACACTCAACCAGAATAAGCAATAAGGGAGAAATAAAAAAAAATTGATTAAGAAGTGGGACCCAATTATAATTGTAGTATCAAGGAGGGTGAGTCACTAGTTCCCAAATGTACCATATCAGCCCTCAAGCCTATGTTACAAGCCGGATAAAGTCCTATAGGTATCCTAGTCCAGCTGTCCAAAAACTAAGATAAAGAAAACAAGGGCAAGCCTATGGTATTCTATGCGCATCGATTGAAAATGTTTTTGTGGGTGTGAGTGTCTTGATATCGTCCTTGCATTAACATGCATGATCATACTATGAGATTGGGACTTATTTGTTGTGAGGGTACATGGGTTATGATTGCTAATTGCTTATCTATTCAGGTAATGTATACTGCATGTTTTCTTGGTAGTTTGTTAATAATGTAATGCCATAGATTTATTCCTTTATGTCACATTGTTGTGCTATATATATCAACACAATTGGTTTTGAAAAATTTTGAAATAGAAGGGGGTAAAAGTTGTTGAGCAAAAATTTAGTTGATTATCATAGGTGTTTTAGGTTTCTCTTAGTTAAGCATCATCGTATTATTTTGTTATTGTGTTTGTCACCTGAGGACATGCAACCTTTCTTAGTTGAGGGTGTTGATGTAACATGGTTTTATGGCACTTTTAATGCTTAAAACTAAAAAATATGCAAGTACTTAGGTCTGTTTTGTTTGATATGATGTGTTTTGTATTTTTCGCAGGAAACTAGATTTGGAAGCTGAAAAGAAAAAAAGAGTTGAAGTGTGCAGAAAGGACCATGTATGGGATGTAAGTGACACTTACGACCACCATAAGTGGCCATATCAGTGTCAGAAAATATTGTTTTGAAACCTCTGAAGTTTGAAGATTGTTTGAAAAGTTACGTAAGTACCACTTACATCCCTCGTAAGTTGTATTCTAGGTTAGGGTCCTGAAGCTGTTAACTTATTTGATACTTAGGACCCACCTAGGGTTCGTAAGTAGTACTTACGGGCTGTAAGCGGATTCGTATGTCATTGCCGACTTAGTTTTTCTTTTTTATTCTTGTTAGGATTTTTAGGGTTTAGGTGCATTCTATAAATACCTTTTTGATATTTTTATTAGTTTACTCACTCTTTACATTCACAACACCATATTGATTTTATGATTCGATTTTGATCTTAAAATCCTTTGTTCTTGGTTTTACGGTTCATTATTAATATGAGATTCTGGGTTTTATTCTTAAATTATTGTAAGGTTATTCATATATTTTTTTTTCTTGAATTCAATGGATGGTCTTGCAAACATGAGTAGCTAAACCACCTAACTAGGGTTGTAGTAATCCTGATGGAATAACAAAGTAGAGAAACTGCAAAGTCATTCTTGATTAATATTCTTGCATGTATTGTGGTCTTCTTTAGTTTGATCGTCTTCTTAGTGACAACAGAAGCTAAGAACCTCCCTGTATTCGATACTTACTTCAAAAGAGAGGTATATATTAGGAAAGGAAGATCACAACAGTAATTTGAGGCTACCAACCCTCATCTAATTAACTTGACACTCATTAAGTCACTAAATTATTGTTTTCTTTACTATTGACAATACTTGTGATCATTAAGTCAAGTGGCTTTATTATCACTTAATCCGAAAAAATTATTTCTTGATATCTTATTTGGCATTCTTAAAATGATTTTGTCTCCTGGGATTTTCAGTTCGTGTTACTTTAGCAGCTGCATAGGCATGCTTTGATTTAAACTGTGTGCAGCTTTGTGAAGTTATATGAATAAATGGCTTACAACAACAAACTCGGTGGTCTGTTGAGGTAGAGAATTTCCACAGGAAATGTAGTAAGTGCAAATTTACCACTCCAACAATGCTTGATGCCATCCGGTGCATGTCGTCGAAGCTTTTTGTTGGTGATACACTTTGAGTTGTATGTTGGATCCCTATTGGTTGTAGCAACTAAGCACTAAAGTTTGGCAACTATATAAATATTTGATTTTCTTATTAATGTACTTTATAGGTCTGTTATGGAGAACAAATGACCGTCGCTAAAAGATGCCTTTGCTAGCTTCAGTGAGGTTGTTGATGGTAAGGCCCAGAGGCAAATATCTGTTTCTTTACTGTTGGTATTTTTTCTCATATTGGACATATAAATTGGATAGACGTGTCTTAAAGAAAGTCTTAGTTTGTTGCTCAGGCTGTGGAAGCGCTTTCGTTTTTCTTAGTTTGTTGCTTACTTGCTTAGGTTGTGAATGTATGCATATACTGAGAACTATGTTTTCCCCTAGTAAGGTAATCATTGAGAGAATCTGGTAGATCAAGGGGATTTAGATTTGTGAACTTCTCAGATAAAGAATGTACAAAAGAGGATATAAACGTAATAGACGATCAGGTAAAACATCATCAGGAATATCACAAGATTGTTCTGTGCACTTCTCTAGCCAAACTCACAATCATTGATCCATAGATATTTTGAAATTTTTAATTTCTTTTACCTCTTTGTTGTTGATACATTTGTTATGGGCTTTATTACATGTGATGTGCCTTAGCTGAAACATTCATTTTTGTATCCTCTATTGTTGCTTTTGTTGTTAAGTTTTTCACTTCACCCTAAACCCATTTTATGTGATTAGGCTAGACACATTGTTTTCTTTGAATATCAATCATGAGTTGAAGCATAACAGTTTTTACAATGCTTTAGTGTTTTCTAGAAAGGAGCTCAATTACAAAGTTAGCACTTAGAAAAAGATTTGTCTTTATAATTTGAAGTTAATTTGGAGTTATTTTATCCAAGAGAATATTTTATATTCATGTTGTTGAAGCAGTTATAAATTTGAAAAGAGAAATTAATTATTGGAGTGGAGATGGTGACTCATGGGTCAGCCATTTAGTGGCAACATGAAGGCAAGCTCATTTTCACTTTTAAGAGAGTTTTTATATGTATCAGGTTTCAGTATTGTAGTTATTATAGACTGCTTGTATTATAGTGTTTTTGAAATATTTGTGCATTTACAGAATGTATGGACAAAGATAAATGAAGATACATTTTTTTGGCTAAGATTAAGTAAAACGTATCATGTTTACTTGTTGAATCTGTTTATGCTACAATACTTTCATTTTTCCTTCCTTTTTGGTTGAAGCTGTTTTGGGACTGGATCAACAGAAACTAAACGATAAAAAAAAGTTTATTGGAGGGTTTTGTTGAGATTTACTCATTTGTTATGCTCCTTCTCCATCTTGATAAGCTTTTCATCGTCTTTCTTCTCATTATTTGTTAAATATTACATCAAAAAGCTTGTGTATGACATAAATGTAGTATCTTATATCTAAGATTTCAAATTTACATAAAGTTACTTAAAGCTCTACCTTTGGACCTATTTTTATATGATATTCATTGTTATATCTGGCAGGTGGGGGCTAGGAGTAAGTTTATTTCTTCAAGACTGTGAAACGAAGTGCTTGTGAATTTATGAACATAGCAAGTTTTCTCAATTTGTTTTCTTTCACTTACTTAAAGATTGCATAACCCGTCTCTCATGCACTCTCCTTTATGCGGTAGGCCTCAATATTATGCTTGAAGATTTCAATATGAAGATGCCTAGAATTTTGTTATTCGTGTAAATAAGATGTGGAAAATTTATTATCCATGTAAATAAGATGTACAAAAATATCTTGTAAAATTTGTCCGCTTGACAAATACTATCCAGTAATTAACATATTCTGTATATTTATGTTTTACAACGATATTATTTGTAATGCCTCAAAAACGGGTTCCGAAGAGTCACACGGTGCTTAAGGCTACAAGTAGCCCCAAGCTAACCCTTTAAGCCATTTTCATACCATTCAACACTCATCGACAGGATTACTATAATCAAACATCAAGATATTCTCCATAATATCATAATTCAAGATGAAAGAGATGCGAAAAGTAACAAAATACGACCTCTCCACAAGACTGATCAATCTAACCATCTAGTCTGACAAGCCTCTACTAAACTGTATAACACTAAGCCATTGGGACAGACCCCAACTAACCCTAACATCAGGGAATAAAATGATAACTCAAAATAAAAGAGTGAAATCTGAAATAACCAGTCCTCGAACCATGAGGACTCACCACTGCAGAAAATGTAGATCAATGTGCTCGGAGAATCACTTCAAGCCTAGGAATGAGCACTTGGACCTACATTATAGGGAAAATGTAGCCCACGTATGAATACATGGGTTAGTACCATGGAATATGGACCGAGTATATGAGGGTGTATGCAAGTTTTCATAAAAGTCATATATTACAAATATTCATAGGAAAATATACATGTTGTAATAAGAGACTCACATAGCTCGAAATAAAATCATCATAATCACCATAGAGTAAAACACATCGGTGAAAACATGTGAGTCATCATAGTAAATCCCAATCACTTTCATAATCATTTTCGAGTCATCACAACGAGTATCTTTCATAACAATTCTCTTTAAGATATAGAAATATCCATCAAATTCTTCAAAAATGATAACTTTCTCAACTCACACTTTCAAACTATTACATTTTTTATCTCAATCAGAAAAATACACACACTGGGAGTCTCTTACAACCGACATAAACCATGTGGGCTACGTAGAGTCCAATGTCCAACCTACGTTGGGGAGAGCTGTCCTATCCTTGCCATCGGAGTAGGACCTTAATCTTTTGTTCACTAGTGATCACTATATCAATCAGCCTTAGGCTCATATCCTACGTGGGCACGTAGTTCTAGAAAGTATCAATCACAGCTATACCTCCCACTCGGTTCTAAAGACTACTCCCAAACTTAGCTCAGATCATTTCAAAAGAAAATCCACAACAATGCAATTCAACAATTCATATCGGGATCCATCATGCTACCCCTTTTTCATAATAAATCAATATGGGGATTTATTTTCTCATTCGAGTTCAAAAATAACTCTTTCAAGACCAAAAGGTCAAATCATTCAAATATCAAGATGTGTATGACACATTATTCACCAAAGATCATAATATCAAAGAGGGTTTAAATCCCATATATCAACACTTGAACAAAATATTTCAAGATTCATACTTTGTATAGCAAACAAGTATAGCTCATATGAAAATCTGGAAATTCAACTTGAAACATGATATTAACATCAAAACTCAAGGAATTTATCTTTAAGACATCACAAAAATATCATAGTTTCTTGAACAAGAATATAGGATAATAGTTTCTATCTCAAATTCATAATTAAACAAGTAAAATCATGTATCTTCATAAAATAATACAAATTTTTGGGCACAAGAATGAAAGGATCTTCTTGTTGAAAACCCCACATACCTTTATGGTAACGGATCGTTGAAAGATTGGACCCTCAATGTTGATTATGCAACCCTAGTTGGTTTTCTCCTTTAGTGATCTTGGATGATGAACTTAGATTGGTAATAGGGTTATAATGTGTTTAGATTCTATTAAATTTGTAAGGTTAAGTTTAGGGGTGTGTAAGGAGTGCCAAAAGACTTAATTGTCCTCAAAATAACTCAAAATGGAGTGTTTTTACTACCTGAAACACCAAGTGTGCGCCGCATTGCTTATCGCATACATTTACGTATGCACCACATTTCTTATCACACACATTTACGTATATGCCACATTGATTATAACACACATTTAGGTATGCGCTGCATTGCTTATCGCACACCTATTCCAGTAGCCATGTGCGATTGGTTAGGCGACGCACTCTACTTCGCAAAGCCATAACTCCTTGCTTGGGTGTAAACGTTTGATGAAATTGGTATCGTTGGAAAGCTAATTCAATTCTCTATAAGTTGGTGGGTAGAAATATGCATAAATACCACATATTTATGAAGTTATGCCATTCAAAGATGACCTTTGTGAATTCAAACACTAAAACTTGATGGATTTCGAAACTCTTAGCTTGTACTACCTTAAGTGACTCATATAACCAGACTTGACACATCATAAGCTCTGTTATAACTAGGGTACTCTTGGTAATTCATTTGCCCAAATATGGCTTACAGAATTGGGGGTTTCACATGTACGAACAACGGTTCACTTTCTAGCTTAGGAAAGTCTGGGGCATTACAATATCTCCCCCTTGGGGAAATTCGTCCTCGAATGACATTGGGTATACTAAGAGTAAGGAGAAAACGAAGGGTACACAGCTGAAACAACTTGATAATCTTGCCTCTACTTCATTCTACATTTCGGACAAAACAAGGAGTGCATGACTCATGAAATCACAGCTGAATAGTATAAAATAACTGCTGAACTACTGCAATTCTGCATAGAAAAGGAATGATTTAGAGAAGAATAGTACCTTCGGCTTGATCGGGGCTTGAGAAAAATAGGTGCGGATACGTGGATAGCATCTGTATCGGTTTCCTAAGTTGCACCTTCAACAGATTGGTTTCGCGACAACACCTTGACCAAGGAAACTTCTTTGTTGCTTAGTCTTCGGATTTGGTGATCTAAAATCTAAATAGGAACTTCCTCAAAAGAAAGACTATCTTGCACATCAGGGTTTTCTGAAGGATCTACAACAACACAATCACCAACATGTTTCCTAAGCATGGAGACATGGAAGACAGAGTGAACGGAAGATAACTCTGAAGGAAAATCAACCTCATAAGCTACCTTACCAACACAGCTAAGAACTCTGTAGGGGCCAACATAACAGGGACTAAGTTTCCCCTTCTTCCCAAATCTCTTCACTCCCCTCATGGGTGAACACTTTAAATACACCAAGTCATCAACTTCAAATTCAAGGTCTCTTCTCCTCACATCAGCATACGACTTCTGATGACTCTGTGCGGTTTTCAATCTTTCTCTAATAACTTTGACTTTTTCCATAGCCTCAAACATCGAATCAGGACCACTTACGGCAGCTTCACCCACTTCAAACCAGCCTATGGGTGACCTAAATTTCCTTCCATACAAAGCCTCAAATGGAGCCATGCCAATGCTAGAGTGAAAACTGTTACTGTAAGCAAACTCTATCAACGGTAAATGCTCATCCCAACTCCCCTTAAAGTCAAGAGAACACGCTCTCAACATATCCTATAAGGTCTAGATGGTCCTCTCAGCCTGACCATCTATTTGTGGATGGAAAGCAAAACTCAAATGCACTTGGGCACCAAGACCTTTCTGAAAAGCTCTCCAAAACTGTGAAGTGAACTGAGTACCCCTATCTAAAATAATGGACAAGGGAACTCCATGCAATCTGACTAAAACCTGGATGTACAATCTAGCATAATCCTCAGTAGTATAAGATGTATGCATAGGCAAGAAATGCGCAGACTTAGTCAATCTATCCACAACAACCCAAATGGAATCATGATGGCGTCGGGAAGGAGGTAAACCAGTCACAAAATCCATGTTTATCTCTTCCCACTTCGAAGTGGGAATATTGAACTCCTGCATCATACCACCAGGTCTTTGGTGTTCTACCTTAACCTGTTGGCACATCACACACTTAGCCATAAACGCTGCTATATCCTTTTTCATGCCACTCCTCCAATAGATTTCTCGCAAGTCACGGTACATCTTGGTGGCACAAGGATGAATAGAATATCACGCGCCGTGCGCTTAATCTATAATTTTCTATCTCAGATCATCAACATTCGGAACATATAATCTATCCTGCAATCTTAACATACCATCTCTCCCTTGGGAGAAAACCTTCACCTTTTGTTCCTTAACTGATTCTTTCAGTCTGACCAAACTAGCATCTAAGTTTTTCTTCTCCTTTACTTCCGAAATCAAGGAGGATTTGGAACTACTCTGCAGCCCTATACTACCTTCAGCAGAGTCAAACAACCTAACCCCTAGTCTAGGCAAATGGTGCACATCACGAGCCGACTCTTTCTTGCCCTCTTCAATAAGCGAAACACTACCCATATATAGCATCGAATCTAGCATGGTTACATAGTTCATTTGCATATATTAGACTCCGAATGAATATTGGACACCCTTCAAAGTTCATGCTGGACTTGAAAAATCTGGTTTTTAGGTTGCTGGTGCAACCTGACAATTATTGGGTAAATAGTGCTTCACAAGGCTGATTTATGCCTTGTTTTACCTAGTACTTGATACAGTAAAAAAATAGTCGTTTTAACCTATTTTGTTCATTCTTTCACATTACCTCTTGAGAGTTAAACCCTAAAATAGTATGAGGGCTTAAAAGTGAATCTTGTGGGAGTTTGGGAAGCTAGATTGACATCTATTTCTTGATTCCATTACAGATTTAAGGTGAGATTTCATCCTTTTCTTACTCTAATTCCTTGATTAATTTCTGAAAACTCTGAAAATCTTAGGACTTGATTTTAACCCCAATTTAAATCCTCTTCTATTGAAAATATTTTAATCTTATAATTACTAGTTTTTTATTAATTTAACCTTCAAAACAATTTTGATTCTTGATTTTAACATGAATTTCAAAGAATTTATTTGATAAAGCTCAAAAATATTTTTTATTTAATTTGAACCTTGTTTTTTACTCTATTTGACTTGGATTTTGAACTGTAGATTCCTAAAGATACGAGAACACGTTCTTAAGGTAAAGTTATGATTTTCACCCTTCTTTTTAAAAAATCTATTTTGTGGGTCTGTTTTGACCCCTAACTAAAAGCAGGTTGTATGGGTATCATTGACTTTATTTTGAAGTGTAAATTCTAAATTTCTTGGTTTTAGTTGATTTCAGGATTGTTCGCGAGAAGTAAGGTCGTGGGTTCAAAGTGTAGCAGATTGGTTTTAGCATTCGAGGTAGGTTATGACTTAACTTTTTCAGATTGGATTGGATAGTAAATGTTGATACAAAATCCATGTTAAAGGTGGAAACTAAACATAAAAAATGAATATCTATGTGTTGTGCCCGTGTGGGGGCTTATTTGTGATGTAATTATTGAAATTGAGATGTTATGTGATATGTGTGACCGTTTGGTGATATTGATAGCCTTGAATATGTGTGAATAATTGTATCGTGTTGTTGAAAATACCTAATATGATACCTTTGGTGTATTATCAATATATTCATACTTCATTGGCATATGAAACATGTGGAAATTTATTGATGGTGGAAATAATAAGCGAATATTGGGCCACGTGGTTGTAGAAATATATCATTGTAGTTGGTTATGGAAATACATTATGTGATTGGTTGTAAACGTTATATCCTTATATCATACTCATCAATGAATCATTGGTACCACCATCACCACATCTGAGAAACACTGGTAACACATTATTAAAACCCTTCCCGAGGAATGTACTGGAGTGAAGATATTGTAACATATTATAAAACCCTTCCTGAGGGATGTTCCAGGAAAAAGATATGAAGATATAGATATATAGATTGTATATGAGCTGACAAACCACGCATGGGTGCCATGTTGGGAGGCTTGCCTCCGGGGGTGTATACGGAAGTTGTACGACATCCTCTTCCATCATCATCATCTTATACATTGCACTTTTTTATTGTGTTTGTGTTGTCATTAAATTGCCATATTGACTTGTCATACATTTGTTTGTTCTATTTTCCAGTAATTGAACCTAACTATCTTGTATATGCATGTTCTCCTTTGTTCCAACGTGTATGTGATAAAATGTATACTTGTGTTCTACTTGGTGTTGTTGTTGTTATATATATGTTTTATATAAATGTCAGAACTGTTTGTGCAAGCAGTGTAGGCTACTGTTGTGGGACATTTTCTAATTGCAGGTGACCTGCCCTTAGTATTTATTGTATGTTTTATTTTTACTTTTCTCGGTCATCCTATGATACCTACTGAGTACAAGTGGACCGTACTCACACCTACTGTACACTTATGTCTAGATTTAGGTTTGGGTACGCCCCATGCTACTTGATTTGGACAATATCTGGATCTTTCAAGGTAGTGGTCGATGTTTCTAGTGTCTGGATATCTTTTATTACCTTTCTTAATAAATTGTGTCTTTATTTTCACTTCAGAGACAGAGTTTCTCTTATATTTGGATATCTTATGTATTTCCTTGGATTTGAGTTGTACTAGATACGTTTTTATATTGTTGACACCTGGTTTTGGGAGTTATGTCTACATTGTTATGTTTCCTTCTGAATTTATTATACTTGTATGGTTTGGCTTTGTTCTAGAAGCCTTAACGTGGGTTATGATTGTCCTTTCCCCTTTGGGTATAAGTGTCATCATGAACCTCGTGATTTTAGGTTGTGACACGTAGTTGACAACTCTTCCACTTAGTCGTCACCTCATTGATAACTCAACAACTTAGTCGTTACATTCTGGTAGACAGACACTCCTAAGTAAAATGAGCATAACTTTCTACTCCGTTATTGGATTAAGGTGAAATTGGATGTGTTGGAAATAAGACTTGAAGTTCTTTTATTTGGTATATAGTAGGCCATTTAAATCATTATATTCTGGGAGTAATGGTCATTATAAGTTGACCTAAGTAGGAACGTCCACTAATTCTCAGTCGGTAAAAAAGTTCTCAACTCATCTTTGAGTTAGGAGATTTTTATGATCTAAATTCATCTCCAAAGGTATTCCCACACTATTGAATCAATCCTCCCACTTATATTGACATAGAATTATTGGGTTCGAGTCTATTTACGTAGGAATGATGGTTCAAATTCTATCCTAAAAATGTGGAGTGTTATAATTTTGTACTGAATTAACATATATAATGCATCCAAACAACACATATAAATACATATTAACATATCAACTAACATAATATACATAAATCTAATTCGGCAATATGCTATACTAAACATTGAATTTGTACATCACTAAACTCATATACATAATTATTATATATAAGTTCTTCTGAAAATATAAAAAAAACACAATGTGCTAAAAAAGGCAGCCCAATGCATTAAAGCTCCCGCTATGTGTGGGGTTTGGGGAAGGGCCCCACCACGGGGGGGGGGGGGGGGGGGGGGGAGAATGTATGTAGGAATACCTTGCATTTATGCCAGAGGCTATTTCCAAGGCCTTAACCCGTAACCTTATGGTCACATGACAGTAACTTTACCTGTTACTCCAAGGCCCCTCTTCAAAAAAATGACAATGCACTATATGATAAAAACCATGAGTTCCTCGCAATCATACCTCTTTTTGTCAGATCACTTAGCTCTGAAATTAAAATCATAAGTCAACACATATTTATCCACTATAGATACAAGTGTCTCTTTATCCTTACACAACTATTTCACCTTAAGTTCAATATTTTTTACTATCTACGATTATGTTTTTAACTTCCAACTCAAGCACATACAAAGAGTACTGATTTTGTGACTCAACAGTAGAAAGAATAAGTGCATCAAGTTCTATTCCTTCAATGCAAACGGCAGTGCCAATTTCTCCATCAAACTTTATATCCTTTGTACTTCTATCCATTCTTTTTATGCACAATGGATACATTACAAAAACAAGAAGACTTTTCATCAATTCAACATAAAGCTCAACACCATTATCATTTCTAATAACAATTGATGTTACATTACCTTCAACAACATAATCGATATTAATTTTTTGCAACATTCATCAATGTATAATTCAGTTGCAATAGCCAAAATCAACTTTAAATAAGAAATACTCTCTGCAACAACAATTCCATCACTTTTGTATTCTTTGTATTGTATTTTGGATTTCCACGTACGTGAATGCCTCAATAGAATTGCAATATTAATCCTCTTTAATTTTTTCAAACAAAAATAAAAGTTGTTGAGACTCTAAATAAGACAAATAAAAAAAAAAAAGCTTTAAGCAAAGCTTCAACTATGTGAATTGTGTTTTGTTGATCGTATGTAGTTGAATATTTGTTTCAAATTTTGAAATTGAATAGTTGTTACTAAAGTAAAGGGATTCACTAATAAGATTTTAATAAATATTGCTTAAATTACATCCTATAATAAAGAAATATGTGTTATTTTTCCTTTTTAACATAGTTATAGTTACTCAATAAACATAACTAGGTAATGTATATATTCGACAACTTACCTATAAGAATAATCAAATTCTCGGAGAGAGAAAACATAACTGAAAATCAGGGAGAGAAGGTAATTAGGTTTTAAAAAGGTGGAATTTATGTTATTTTTAAGAGTTAGATGTTTTAATCAGAATATTAAGATACTGCATTAAGAATTAGATGTTTGAATCTAAATATTAAGGTAATGCATTAAGAGTTAGATATTTGAATCTAAATACATATTTGAATATTAAAATGTTGTATTAGAATACTAAATAATTAAAAGAAATTTATTCAATATATGAACGTTTACAATTATTTTTATTTAAAAAATTGATAAATAGAAAGTTTAGTACAAATAACTAAATTAATATAAATAATATTAATAAATAGTGTTAAAAATTATGTGGTATTTAATTTTCGTAGAAGATGATAGTCATTAATAATGATGGTGATTTATGATGATAGTGGTGATGATATATAGTGAAAGTAGCTTCCAATCTCTTTCTATCTTAATTTCTTCTCTCAATTTAGCTAATTACTTCATATATTAAGCCATAGCTTATCGTTTCATTCCTCGTTTAACCATCTAGACAAATCCAAACATAGTATTAGGGCATTAATTGGTATCAGAACCACTCATCACTCAAAATGAATATGACCTAAAGCAAGAATAAATATTGACTAGTTGAAGAAATGAATAATAGATTTACCCAGATCCAACATCAACTGAAGAAGTTAATGGAAGGCATGATGTAACACTCCCAAATTTCATACATGTTCTTAGTGGGTTGCTATGTGTTTTAGGGATATGAGACGTCCATAACATGTAGTTGAATTGAAAACACCTCTTTTGACTAAGTTCTAGTGTGAGACTCTTTTTGAATAAACTTCAAATAATCATATTTCCTTCAATATGAAGTTTTTTGCAGCAAAAGATTCACCAAATGAAATCTTTGAGTCTTGTTTCCAATGCAACCGAGTTACCTTCATCCATTATCGGAGTAGAAAGTTATGCTCATTTTACTTGGAGGTATCTATCTGTCAGAGATACATGACTTGAGTTGATGAGCCGTCAACTAGTTGATGATCCATCAACTGAAGTTGTCAATATTAAACAGTAAATACCAAAAATGGCCAGATATTGGAGACTTGGGTTGATAAGTTATCAACAAGTTGACGGGCCATTAGCCAAGTCGTCCAACATAAAATTTTTTAGTTTTCTTAGGGGTAGTTTGATCCTTTTCTTACCTCAAAATCTTTTCTCCACAACTTAAATCACTCAATAAATATTTTTTACTCAGCATTGAACAAGTATACACTAATATTTCTCCTCTTCATTCTCAAGAGAAATAAAATTAGGGGTTCTTCTCTATAATGCCCTGCAAAATCCTCTTCCAGTCTGACCTTTAGAGCATATTTGGTAAAGCAAAAATTCGAGTCAAAATGTTTCAAAAATATCCTCCCAAGTATGAAATACTTTGAATCGTGTGGGAATCTATTTGAACATGAATTAAGATCATAGAGGTCCCCTAACTCATGGACGACCTTCCAATCGTTCAAGTTTTAGTGACCGTAAAAAATTGGGTCAAATTAAATCAACCATATCTCCTTGTATATATTGAATTCAAGGATATACTATATACCAAATGAAATTTATTTGAATTATCTTTCCAACGATACTAATTTCATCAAAAACCGATATCAGAGCAAAAAGTTATGCCCATTTTACTCCAGTATGTCAGTTTGGAAAATGTGTGACGGCCCATCATAGATCAGATGGATTGTCACAAAAGGTCATCACAATTAGGCAGAAAGTCATAAAATCCACCCTTTTGTGATGATATTTTGTGACGGCCTGTCACAAATGTCATCAGCCATTTTTTTAAGTAATTTAGAGACGTTTTTGCAAGGGTATTTTGGACATTTCCTACCTTTTGGAAGTCTATATAAATATGAGAACCCTCATTCAAACCCTAATTTCTCCATTTATCTTTCAATTCTCTAAAGAGAGAATATATAGGTTTCATTCAAGAACCCTAACCTTCCAAAACTTCATCCATAAATCTTCAAGATTTCTTCAAGAACTAAGTTCCTCATAGTGTGGGCTTCAAGAATCAATATTACAAGTGCGGATAGAGTCTCAAGCATTAGAATTCATCCAATTTCAAAGATTAAGTTATGTAGATGTTGATTCTTGGGTCCCTTTCATCCAAGAAGCTCAAGAATTCTTTTTAAAACTCAAAGATTTTTATGTTTATGAGTTGTTAATGATTTGTATGAGTTGAAATTGATGTTTAATGTATTGTTGAGTTTTGATTTATGTTTGTCTACAAAATTTATGAGCTTTGACCCTAGTATGTGGAATTCATGTGATGTTTGTGATAAACCCTCTTGAAGT
This sequence comes from Capsicum baccatum var. pendulum, assembly GCA_030864225.1. NCBI lineage: Eukaryota > Viridiplantae > Streptophyta > Magnoliopsida > Solanales > Solanaceae > Capsicum > Capsicum baccatum. The sequence goes on along the minus strand of CM061557.1, from coordinate 68,588,410 downwards.
TGTTTTCTATGTGATGTGTTCATGACTTTTAAGTGTAGAAATGGTTGTATAAGTGAAGCATGTCCCCCATAGGTTTGATAAAGAGCTTAGGTGAAGCATAAGGGCCATTATAGTATGTTGAATAGGAAGCCCCAAATTTTGAGCTAGTCCATGCATGCCTAGTGTTTGATAAAATCCCTTAGTGAGTGATATGTACCAAGATAGCATGAAATCCCCATGTAGGTGTAAAATCGTTCATATCTAGTGGTTGTTGAAAGGCCCTAGTGAACAATTTGATATATGATGGTTGTAAATTCCCTAATTATGTGCTCTTTGATATATGCTAAGTTTTTAATACATATCAAGTGGTTAGCAGGTAAGTTGTGACATGATAGTATGAAGTTTCCTCAAGCCATGTGATATCCAAACAGGTGTCAAGATTGATATAGGTATGAAATAGTTGATGTAAAACTTTGTTGAATGGAGTACGATCTAGTAGCATGTTTCCCCTACATTGTTTTATGATATGATTTCTAATTACTTGAAGATGCTTTAATGATCTTGAAGATGCATGAATGATTGTGATGATATATGAATTAATGTGATGATGAATGAATGATTATGCTTTACTTTTATGTCATTGAGTCTTGGAGGTATTTATACCCGACAATAGAGCTATTGTCTAGAGCCCATGTCAGTTTCTCAATAATTCCAGTCGAGCCATGATTCTCAGAACTTAGTGAATAGTAGAACTTTATATCCTCAGACAAGTGCAGAACTTAAGAAAGCTCAGTAATCTCTGTTATCTCTGTAATCTCTGTATCACTAGTAATCTAGCCTCAGTCTTGTAATCAGCTTAGTTCTAATATTATTCAAGTGATTCAATTCTAATATCAAAAGCAATTCGAGTAATCTATTCAAGTTCTATATTGTCAGTCAGATACCATGATTTGATACCTTTCCTATCATATACGAAACTAAGTAATCTCACTGTAACTCAGTCAGATCTTTTGAGAAACATGATCAGTATAAGATTTAGCTCAGTCTAAGTTCAGTTAAGAATCAGATCAGTGTCTTTCAGTTGAGAGTAGGACTCAGCACCGAGTGAGCTTAAGGATGGGAACTTACCTACTAGTAGAGGGTGTGATTCTTAGAAGCAATCCTTGCACTCTAGAACTGCGTAGCCAGCGTAGTTTAAGACATCATACCTTCTAGTTGAGGGTAGATAAGGTGGCTTGACCTATTATATGAGGGCTCCACCATTCTCATTTGAGTACCTGATAAATGAGGGTCACATAAAGATAATGTCTTTAACCGTGGCACGGTATTGGCACCCTCCCAGCCGGTGGTAGAGGCTAGACCCCTAAGAGATAGTAGGGTCATGTTGGTTAGATGACTACTTCCCACAGTTTTAGCTTTAGATTCAGTCTCAGTTTCAGAATCAATCTTCAAAAATCAGGACTGTCAGATACAGTCATCTATTTTTATGAGGAACTCAGATAGTTCCATTGATTCATGGACCATCCCATCAGATAGGCTTGGTCTCATATACAGTTTTTTGATATCATATCCAGAGATATGCCTCTAGAAGGCTTGATCACAGTATCAGATTTCTATTAAATATTCTTGTTGCCAGATTCAGATATAATCATATTTCTTATCATTGATAAAGCTTCCATAGTCATCTATTAGAAAAATTGATCTCTAATTTTGTCAATCGAAAGTAGTAAGATCAGAATTCAGTCCTTGATGTAAGTACATCCAGATCCTTAGTTATCAGTATCAGATGAGTTAGTGATTCAGTATCTCAGTGTCAGCAGTGAGTTCAGTCTATAGTAAAGTGGTATCCGAGTTTCAGTATCTAGAGTTGCGATGATTGTGTTCATGGTCTGTGCATTCATGTATGTATTCTCATGTGACATCTTTCATGATTATTTTAGTTAAGATATTATACATGCATGAGCCCTTGCATTAGCCTTACCCATCTACATACTCAGTACATTCTTGTATTGATGAATTTACGCTATGGTGTTTTATTTGACACCGTAGGTTCAAAGGCACAGGATCCAGAGTACCCTCAGCAGTTCAGTCCCAGTCAGTAGCAGTAGCAGTGAGTCCTCTTCTTTCAAGGACGAATCTTATTTTACTATTATTGTTTCAAACTTTGTTTATTTTTAGTTGACAAAATTAGTTGGGGACCTGTCCCATCAACTCCATAGTTCAGATAGTTTAGAGGCTTTTCAGACAGATGTATTAGTATTCAGTTTTCTGTATTATGAGTATTCACAGATGTGTTGAACCTTATGGCTAGTTTCTACATTTATTTCTGATACTATGCAGTGAACAGGTACAAATATCAGTAAAAGGTTAGCTTGTGGTCCTTCGAGGTCATAAGCACTGTGTGGCGATGGGATCTCGGGGCATTACATTCTCAAAGTTCAACTTCCACGACTCCAAACTCAAGTTTTCCTTCAAGATATTTATAAGTTTAGGTATGTGAAGTTTGAACAAGGGTTTCCTTTCACTCTTGTGTCCAACAAATTTATTTTCATAATTGATTTTATGGATTTAATGAATAGGATTCATACACATTTTATATGCTTTTGAAACTATGATTCTTCCTTATGAAATTAACTTCATTTATCAATAATTCATGGTTTTCTTATGTTTTGACTTATACAATTGATCTTATGTAATGCCCCGTAGTTTTCCTAGCTTAAATTCGTTCCTAGAATGTTAAGGAATATCTTTCAAAATAAATAATATTCATTTAATGTGGAATTTTCCAGATTTAGACCTCCCATTATGTGGGAAATTGAATAAGCTTTCCATCGATACCAAATTCGCACAAATCCGATACTTGGTTGAGGAGTTAGAGAATTTTTAAGTTGACAGTGTCCCACTTGAGCAACCACCGCATCGCGGTGAAGGAAAATTTTATAATTGTCAATTTCAGTGGGCCTTCGTGATAATGGCATATCATGGAGAGGTCTAAATTCTGAATTATCGAAATCCAGTATCCCAACGTGATATTGATGCATCGCGCCAGTTGCCAAAATGGCATTCCACAGGGGCACCGCGATTGTGGCGCATCGCGGTGAACGCCCAGTTCCCACTCGTCCTTTTCTAGTAAGATACCGTGATAGTGGAGCTCTATGGTGGCCTATTAAATCAGGATTTTTTCTTTCTTTTCCAGTTTCATTTAGAGGTTTAATAGGGGCATTTTGGTCAATCCCCAAGGCCCCAATTCATGTAAAACATAACATTAAGCATATTCCGCAGCACTTTATGCTTATTTCATCAATTTTCTCTCAAAACAAAACCCTAGAACTCAAGAGCTTCTTCTTCAAGAAATCAAAACCCTCCATATTTTCTTCAAGAAATCTCTAAATTGAGGATTCCCAAGACAAGATAATCAAGAACTCATCATCAAGAACTCAAATATGAATTAATAATTCAAGTTTCTCTATCTAATCATCTACCAAGGTATGTGGAGTTTATGAACAAGGATATTCTTTCATCCTTGTGCACAAAACCAAGCTTTTATTTTAAATTCATATGATTTTGAATGATTATACATGAGATTTGAATTAGGGTTCATACCCATTATTTCTATTTGCAAGATTATGAGTTTTTGAGAGAATTTGAAAAAAAATAGCATGTCTATTTTCATGTTTTCATGCTTATGAAAGAAATTTCCAGATCTTGAGTTTAATTATCATTGATTTCACTATCAAGCAAGATTATTAAGATGTTTTGACATGAGTTTGATGCATGGGTTACTAAGCCCCAAATTTATATGTTGATATTTCAAGAAAGATAATGCTTTAAGCATCCTATGAGTTGATTATTTTAGATTTACAATAAAGTTTTGAGGTTTTGAACCTTAAATAAGTTTTGGAATCCACTTTATAGATTTATTATAGATTACAAAAAGTAAAATAGCTTCATTTACATATTAATCCAGATAAGTGCATAACTGGTTTCATAATAAACCCTTATGCTAGTTTTAAAGTGGATTTCCAACAAGATGAGCGTAGCAAATTAAAGAGAGCAGTATTTAGCATCGAGTTGAGTATGATTCCAAGGTCTCATACCCCAGAACTACGTTCCACCGTAGAATTAAGATTAAAGTGCCCATAGTGGGTTGAGATATTGATCACTTAAGCTAAGGTCACACTCTCTAGAAAGATTATGAAACCTCTCCCCAATGTGAGGTTTATTCCTTAGGAGGACAAGATGTTGGATTTCATGTAGCTCGCATTGTTTATTTCGGTTAAGAGAACCTCCCTTAAAGATAAAGTATTTTCCTTACAACTTAATGGTAAAGATTTTCAGAATAGTTTCTCAGAAAAGAATAATAGAAGGCTTTTAGAAAACTAAGTGTAAATGCTCACAAAGTTTACTCAGTTTATGCTTTACAGAAAGATATTAGCTATAGAATTCATCTTTCAGATTTCGAAATTAAGAGTGAGTCATTTCTACACTTAGACGGTATGATTTCAAGTGATAATACAAGCATAACTTTCAAAACTAAATGTTATGACTCACTAGATTTATAAAGTATGATTTGCTTCTTATTATTTCAGTATTTTAGATATTCCAGCTTATGTGAGTCATTTTTATTTAGCATACAGTATTTTATAAATTATAATGATGAGATGATATTTTACTTATGTATTTCATCCCTTTATACTCAGTATATCATCAAAGTACTTATCTACATATACGTCTATGTGCTATATTATCTCATAATGTAGGTTCAGGTGCTCAGTATCAGTAACGTGAGTAGTTTGGGCATCTGCATCTACATTTGACAGTTGGTGAGTCCTTATAGTTCGGGGACTTATTCATTCAGATTCTGCAGCTTAGTAGTATTATATGATTCAGTATTCTTTTCGAACAGCTAGAGTTAGCTGGGGGTCTGTCCCAATGACTCTCTAGCATTAGTAGTAGAGGCTTGTCAGACTGCTAGATTTTATTCAGACTTACAGTATTTGATTTTCAGACACTTCTTTCAAATTATTCTCAGTTATTTCAAAATTTTTCCCCATTCAGTATGACTTTTATGTCTATATTTCCTTGATTATGAGATTTATACCTAGTAGAAGGCAGAAAGGGTTAGCTTAAGGCTGCTCATAATCTTGATCATTGTGTGACGCCTCAGGATCAGATTTTAGGGTATTACAAACTTAGTATCAGAGCCTAAGATTTATAAGAGTCCTAGGAAGAAAATAAGTCGTGTTACGTAGAGTATTGATCATGGGTGTGAAGTGCGCTACATTTATAAGCAAGAGGATACGGGATATTCATAGGAAATCATCTCTTTCTTTCATGATCTATTATGCTTATAGTATCTCTATCTACTTTTAACTCATACTTTTATGTGACAATTGAATATGCCTCCTCATCGAGATAATTCCTATAGAAATGGTAACCAGTCACACTAGCCCACTAATTCTTTGAATGAGAATATATCCCATGCTGAGGTTAGGGCTTCCTTTCAGGTGACAGCCTAAGCTGCGACTTCCAATGTTCAGGGCAATCTTTAGAATCAGACTACAGTCCTACTATAGCAAAATAGAGATTTAGCAGCAGCTAGAATCAGAGATTTCATGAGAATGAATCTGCCAGAGTTCTTTGGGTTAAAGGTAGGTGAGGACCCAAAGATTTATTTAGATGAGGTAAAGAAGATCACCTAGATTATGCATATTTTTGAAGAAGAGTATTTAGAGTTAGCCTCCTATAGGTTGAAGGATATAGCATATGATTGGGTAGTTTTGTGGAGGAATGGTAGAGGTGAGAATGCCGCTCTTGTGATTTGGCAGGTGTTTCAGGATGCTTTTTTAGACAAGTTCTTTCCATGTGAGATGAGGAAAGCTAAGATAGAAGAGTTTTTGAATTTTAGGCAGGGCTCGATGATACTGAAGAAGTACTATCTTAAGTTCAATAAGTTGTCTAAGTATGTCCCTGATACGATGGCTGATCCTAGGGCTTGTATGAGTGAGTGTTTACTAGAGTGTCTAGCATTGTAGTCAAGGAGTGTAGGACTGCCATACTTATTGGAGACATAGATCTTTTAATATTGATGATTCATGCCCAGCAGATTGAAGTAGAGAAGTTGAAGGGAAGATAGAGGGGGAGTAAAAAGGATAGAATAGGATAGTTTGAGTATGATCTGACTAGGTCTCAAGGAGGAAATTGTTTGCAGTTTTAGAATCATTCATCTATGCCAGCACCATCTTCAGCTACTACTCCCGCTCCCAAAGCTAGGCAGGAGCAGTAGGGTAAGTCTTTTATATCTAGATCTCAGAATAGTGTAAATGGAAGACCTCTTTATTCTCCTTGTTCTAAGTATGGTAGCAATTATCCTAGTGAGTGCTTGGCTGGATAGAAAGGTTGTTTTGGTTATGGTAAGTCAGGTCATAGAATTAAAGAGTGCCCGTATGCTAAGCAGGGAATTAGAGATTATCGTCCCCAGACTCAAACTACTAGTGAACTAGCTTCTTTAGGTCGCCCAGTCCCTCCTTAGGGTGCATTATCCAGTACCAGTAGAGATCAGCACCAGAATTAGTTTTATGCTTTACCATCCTATCAGGAGCAGGAGGATTCACTAGATATTATTACTAGTATGCTTCATGTCTTTCACCTTGATGTTTATGTATTGTTAGACCCTAGCTTGAGTTTATCTTATATGATCCCGTTAGTTATAATAAATTTAGAGATAAGTTCTAAAAATATCCCAGAGCCCTTCTTAGTTTCTAGCCCAGTAGGTGAGTCAGTTGTTGCCAAAAAAATCTATAGAAAGTGTCCTATGACTATGCTTCATAAAATCATGTTAGCGTACTTGATAGAGTTAGATATGGTTGACTTTGATCTTATTCTTGGTATGGATTGGCTTCATTCTTGTTATGCATCTATATATTATTACACCCAAGTCGTGAAGTTTTAGTTTATAGATGAGCCAGTCTTTGAGTGGTCAGGTAATTCAGTGTCTCCCAAGAGTCATTTCATATCTTATCTCAAAGCCAGAAAGTTGATTTCCAAAGGGTGTACCTATCATTTTGTTCAAGTTAAAGATACTAAGTCTGAGACTCTAACAGTACAGTCAGTCAGTATAGTTAATGAGTTTCCTGATGTCTTTCCTAAATATTTGCCAAGGATACCTCCTGATAGGGAAGTCGAATTCGGTATTGACCTTCTTCCAGATACTCAGCCTATTTCTATCCCTCTATATCTTATGGCTCCTATCGAGCTTCAGGATTTGAAAGATCAACTCAAAGATCTTTTAGATAAAGGCTTCATAAGGCCTAGTGTTTCTCCATGGGGCGCTCCCATCTTATTCTTGTGAAAAAAATAGTTCTTTATGTATGTGCATTGACTATCATCAGTTGAATAAAGTCACAGTCAAAAACACATATCCTCTTCATAGAATTGATGACTTATTTGACCAACTCCAAGGTGCAAGTTATTTCTCAAAGATAGACCTTAGATCCAGCTATCATCAGCTTAATATAAGGGAATGTGATATTCCAAAGACAACTTTTAGAACCTGTTATGGTCATTTTGAGTTTCTATTCATATCCTTTGGATTAACCAATGCCCCATCAGCTTTCATAGAATTGATGAAAAGAGTGTTCAAATATTATCTGTACATATTTGTCATAGTCTTCATCGATGTTATTCTTGTCTACTCTCATAGTGAGGATGATCATGCAGAAAATCTTAGAATTATATTGCAAACTCTTAGAAATTATCAGTTGTTCACCAAATTCAGCAAGTGCAAATTTTGACTAAGGTCAGTAGCTTTTCTTGGTCATATTATTTCTAGTTAGGGTATTAGAGTTGATCCTCAAAAGATAGAAGTAGTAAGGAATTGGCCTAGACCTATCTCTCTGTCAGACATTAGGAGTTTCTTGGGTTTAGCTAGCTACTACAGATGTTTTGTTGAGGGTTTCTCATCTATTGTGTCTCCTATGTCTAGATTGACCCAAAACAAAGTTAAGTTTCAGTGGTCATATTCTTGCGAGAAGCGTTTTCAGGAGTTGAAGACTCGACTCACTTCAGCCCCAGCTTTAGTGTTACCTGATGGTACAGATGATTTTATGGTGTGTTGTGATGCCTCCAATGTTGGTTTGGGTTATGTTTTGATGTAGAGTGGTAAGCTCATAGCCTATGCTTCTAGACAACTTAAGCCTCATGAAAATAATTACCCAACCCATGACCTTGATTTAGCTGCTGTTGTATTTGCTTTGAAAATTTGGAGACATTAGTTGTATGGGTGCATGTTGATGTGTTCATATATTACAAAAGCTTGCATTATGTGTTTACTCAAAGAGAGTTGAATCTTTGTTAGGGAAGGTGGCTAGAATTGTTGAAGGACTATGATATGAGTATGTTGTATCATCCGAGCAAGGCCAATGTAGTGGTAGATACCCTTAGTAGATTTTCTATGGGTAGTGTTGCTCATGTGGAGAATGATAAGAACGAGTTAGTTCAGGAAGTTCACTAGTTAGCTAGATTAGGTGTGAGATTGGTTGACTCATCTGAAGGAAATGTTTGGGTTTAGAGTAGTTCTGTTTGAGGCTCTTTATGGGCGAAGATATAGGTCGCCAGTCGGTTGGTTTGAAGTGGGTGAGGCCACTTTTTCTAGGCCAGATATGGTGTTTAAGGCCATGGAGAAAGTTCAATTGATTAGAGAAAGAATTAAAATCAATCCAGAGTCATAAATAGTCTTATGCAAACGTCAGAAGAAAAGATATTAAGTTCGAGGTTGATGATCTTGTGTATCTAAAAGTTTCACCCATAAAAGGGGTGAAGAGATTTGGAAAAAAGGGGAAACTTGGTTCCCGGTATGTCGGTCCCTTCTGGATTTTGAGTCGTATTGGAAAGTTAGCGTATAAGTTTGAGGTACCCAAAGACTTATCCACAGTTCATCCAGTATTCCATATGCCCTTATTGAAGAAGTGCATGGACGATTCAGATATTATAGTTCCTCTAGAAAGCACAGATATTAAGAATTGCTTTTCTTATGAAGAAGTCCCAATAGAGATTCTTGATCACCAAATCCGTAGACTAAGCAACAAAAAAGTTCCCATGGTTAAAGTTCTGTGGCAAAATCAGTCCGTTGAGGGTGCTACTTCGGAAGCAGAAGCAGACATGCGTACCAAGTATCCTTATCTCTTCTTCACGTACTCAGATTCAACCGAAGGTAATAGTTTTTCCTTCATTTAGTTCTTTTCCTATCTCAAATAAATCTATGTAGCTAATTTCAAGTGAATTTATGCACTAGCAAATCAGTTCAGTAGCTCATTATTTTGAGATTTAGTTATTCTGTTTATTTCAATTGTGCATGATAGCATATGGCCTCTGATTCCTTAGTATTTTTAGCTTATCTATCCATATTCGAGGACGAATATTTCCAAGGGGGAGATATTGTAACACCCCGTAGTCTCCTAGCTTAAATTTGATCCTAGAATATTAAGGAAAAGTTTCCAAAATGAAGAATATTTATTTCATCAGGAAATTTTCAAGATTTAGACCTCCCATTGTGTGGGAAATTGAATAAGCGTTCCATTGATACCAAATTTACCCAAATCCAATACTCGGTTAAGGAGTTAGAGAACTTTTAAGTTGACAGTGTCCCACTTGAGCAACCACCATATTGCGGTGAAGGACAATTTCATAATAGTCAATTCCAGGGGGACCTCTGCGATATTGGCATGTCGCGGAGAGGTCCAAATTCCCAATTGTCAAAATCCAGTAGCCCAAAGCGATACTGGCGCGTCGTACCAGCTGCCAAAATGGCATTCCAAAGGGGCACCACAATTGTGGCACATCATGGTGAAAACTTAGTTCCCACTCGTCCTTTTCTAGTGAGCTGCTGTGATAGTGGCGCATTGCGGTAGCCTATTAAATCAAGATTTTTGATTTCTTTTCTAGTTCCTTTTAGAAGTTTAATAGGGGCATTTTGGTCAATCCCCAAGGCCCCAATTCGTGTAAAACACAACATTAAGCATATTCCAAAGAACTTTATGATTATTTCATCAATTTTCTCTCAAAACAAAACCCTATAACTCAAGATCTTCTTCTCCAAGAAATTAAAATCCTCCATAGTTTCTCCAAGAAAGCTCTAAATTGAGGATTTTCAAGACAAGATAATCAAGAACTCATCATGAAGAACTCAAATAGGAATCAATAATTCAAGTTTCTCCATGTAATCATCTACCAAGGTATGTGTGGTTTATGAACAAGAATATTATTTCATCCTCGTGCCCAAAACCAAGATTTTATTTTAAATTCATATGATTTTGAATGATTATACATGAGATTTGAATTAGGGTTCATACCCATTATTGATATTTGCAAGATTATGAGTATTTAACAGAATTTAAAGATAAATAGCATGTCTATTTTTATGTTTTCATGCTTATGACAGAAATTTCTAGATTTTGAGTTTAATTATCATTGATTTCACTATCAAGTATGATTATTATGATGTTTTGACATGAGTTTGGAGCATGGGTTACTAAGCCCCAAGTTTATATGTTGATATTTCAAGAAAGATGGTGCTTTAAGCATCCTATGAGCTGATTATTTCAAATATACAATAAATTTTTGATCTTTTGATCCTCAGATAAGTTTTGGAATCCACTTTACAGATTTATTACAGATAACAGAAAGAAAAATAGCTTCATTTACAGATTGATTCAGATAAGTGCGTAACTGGTTTCATAATAAATCCTTATTCTAGTTTTAAAGTAGATTTCCAACAAGATAAGTGTAGCAAATTAGAGGGAGTAGTATTTAGCACCGAGTTGGGTATGATTCCAAGGTCTCATACCCTAGAAATATGTGCCACCATAGAATTAAGATTAAAGTTCCCATAGTAGGATAAGATAGTGATCACTGATAACGCTCAATCTACAGCTCTCGTAGGAGTGTAAAGCGGTCGTTCGCAAATATAGAACCCAACATGGTTGGGTATCGATCCCTCAGGGAATAGCTTGGTCAGCAAGTAAGCAACGATTACTAGGCTTTTAGTGCAAGTCTCGTAAACAGAGGGGATTGTGATGTGTAACCAAAACAATAAAGTAAAAGTTGAAAATAGCAAAGTAAAAAGAAAGAATATTTCGTAGGTTGTGAAACAATGAGAATTGAAGCGTTGGGGTTATGTCCACCTCCTGAGTTATACGTCTCTATTGACTATGAGTGTGTAGAATTCCGACATGCATGTGCTTATAGAGAATTGTATTCGATGGTAAATCCAGGCGTCTTTCGACCTATTCGAGGATTATTTCACTTTAACTCTTTCGAGCTTAAAGCGTGTCTAACGGTACGAATTCTCCAAGAGGTTAATCCAGTTACGACACTAACTGTTTAGTAGGGAATTTAGGGGGTAACCCTACTACCTTGACATTATCTCTTTTCCAGACAAATAACCTTTCTTTCGAACAAGTTAAATGTTATACTGGCGTATTCTTGCGTTTGCAACCACAAAGAATGTAGATTAAGATGAAGAGAATAATGATATAAGCATCATACGTGTCACGAACTCACAAACTCATAGCAATAGATAGTATTTCAGTTGGCTTCCATAACCCCAACAGAGAAGTTTAGTTACCCATGAATGCGAAGGAGATCACGATTGACATTGTTGTTATACCACAAGATTGATTAATTTCATGTAGCACAAGTGGTAGGCGTTTAGGCGTGAGTTCCTAGGCAAAGTAACGATTCTCTTGTTGCGGAAATTAAGAATTAATGAATAGATGAATAGAAGAAGAAAAATAGAATTAATGGAAGAATTTGGAATTGAGAGGTAGAATGTATCTCTCCACTAAGGGAGGAATGTCTTTTTTTAAGTGAAGAATTGATAAAAACCTCTAGCATGATAGGGTATTTATAATACCCATATCCTATTCCTACTAAGCTAATGAAATATCTAACCAAATCCTACTACACAAATGAAATACTTAACCCAATTGTACTAGGTTAATGTAATATTCTCCTAATCCAAATAAACAAATGAAATACTTAACCCAATTGTACTAGGTTAATGTATCATTATCCAAATCCAAATAAGTTACTGCAAGTCCCCAAAGTCTTCAGAAATGTTGTTTTAGCCTGGGATAGATTTTCCATGCATCAGTTTTAGTCCTTTAGGCGTTCAAGCTCCCTTTCCTTCATTCGTGAGCTTTCTTTGGTGTCAAGTAAGCCATAAAATGCTGAATTCTGCATCATTTATACCTGAAACTTTGCTAATCATGTTCGTTAGCTCACTTACAGGAAAAAGGACTAAAAGTGCATGAAATATATAATTTGTTCTCAAAACGTGGCACAAATATGGGCAAAATATATTGATATAGGCGTGTAAATTCGCCTATCATCAACACCCCACACTTGAAGCTTTGTTCGTCCTCAAACAAAATATCATGTCCCTCTACACATCAACTTAGGGTTTCACAGCAACAACACAAAATATTCGTCAAGACAAGCACAATAATTATCAACAAAGAGTAGTTTTCCGATCATTAGTAGAAACCATTTAACCTCTAGCATAGACTCGTGATGGTGGTCAACTCATATTCAAAAGTTAAGGCACAAAGAATCATGTACAACTATCCAAAACTCATCAACCATGTGTGTCTTACAATATATTACCCATAGTCACTCACAAGTATAGCATATTTTTCAAACATGGGTATCAAAATATCCTTGCTCTCTCTCTCACAAAGAATTCATATGCAGCAACTGATGACCATAGGCTTGCCCTTAGTGTAATACTCCACTAAATGTCAGAATGTTAAGATTAGGATCAAGTAGGTCTTTTGATGGTTGTAATGTAGGCTAAGGGACGGGTAGGATCAGCTATTTTGTCTAGAAATAGTGACTAAGTTCCTAAGAACTTTAATACATCACATTGTATCATTGACACTTTTCTCTTTCAACCCTTTCTTTCTTTTATTCTTCCAACCTTGTTCTCCTCTTTTGTTTTTCAATTTTTAAGCATAACTCACTTTTCAGCTTTCTTTTCCTTTTTCTTTTCACAACATACCTCTTATGCTAGCACTTTTCTTTTTCATAACACATTCAAGCACCATTACATTTTAAAGCATCATACTTACCCAATTTCCTCTTATATTGTCACATGACTTTATACTTTAAAGCACTTAGGAATTTGGATCAAATCACGGTCTTAAAAAATGGATTAGGCTTACATACAAGGTTGTCAAAGAAATAGGCTAAAGGCTCAAAAGGGTTTAACTAGGATGATGTCCAAGAGTAGGTAAAACGAAGGTAAACATGTATAGGTTGCCAAAGAAATGCCTAAATCATCTCCTAAACTTACACTCCTTATTTTTGCTTTGCATACATACCAAGCAAGTTCTATCATCAGCCACAAACATAGAATATACTATTAATCTCACACACACAAGGCACATGGTCGACTTTATTGGAAGTAATATAGACTCTTGACCAAACAATTGAAGGAATTGAACCACACAATATCACATAATGAGTCACAATTAGATCCTAAATGTCTCAATAGTCATGATGTTAGCACAAACTCTTGTTATAATCTCATGCTGCCTATTAGAATAATTTCATGCGAAGCTAAGTAAAAAAATAATTACTACTAAAAAACTTAAAAAAATGAAACACACAAAAAAAAATGAAACAAATAAAACAAAGTAAACAAAGTAAACAAACATAGATGCGGTAGAGAAGTATAGCCTGCAATACCACCACCCCACACTTAAATGGGACACTGCCCTCAGTGGAAAGTAAATACGAAGAACCTGGTCAGTCGGACTCTTCCTCAATGTCGGGGGTCATACCCCCTTCGTCGGAATCATCATAAGAGTCATCGTCAGAGTTCTCCTCCTCGTCGAAATCTGGCAAGCGTCGATCATCATCGGTCGGCACATCATCGTCTAGAGGTTCCTCAAAGTAAACGCCCACTCCACACATCTCCCGTGCATGCATGTTCATTGGATAGTCGTGGTCCAGCTGTTGGAGCTCTGCAGCAGTTGAAACACGTCCACCACTCATCATAGTAAATCGTGTCATGCCATAAAGATGACGGAAGAAACTCTCATCACGAGCATGTCTCTCCGCAGTAGTAAGGTTGACACCATGAGTTGTTTCAGCATCTTTGACCTTGGTGAGGTCAACCTTCTTCGGTTATGTGGGAGTTTGTGATCAGCTGGTTCCTCTTTGATATCCTCCTTCCACAAGAGTGCTGTCAACAGATTACCAAAAGTGAAGTGGGACCTTTTGTGGAGTCTGGCCTTCCGCATTATAGAGCAAATGATTGCCCCAAAATTGATAGGGACATTCGTCATCAAAGCATAGACCAAACACACTCTATCTCTTGATATTTTGGTGTATTGAGTCCCATGAATAAGGCATTAGTTGACAATATGCAACCAGATTCTTGCTTCCCTATTCAATGGAGCATAGGGAAAGGTGTTGTGTAGTCCGGTGTCTCGGTGTCTGCCCCACCTTGCCATCGATCTACTTCCACAAAGTGTGTGTCGTATTGCTCTATAAGGAGGCCTGCTGTACAGCTCTTTGAATGGTGCTGGGTCGATCGAAGGTAAACCAAGAAAGGAGTTGAATAAATCCGCGTTGAGCTGTAACACTTGGCCCCGAATCTTGACTTCATTGCCTGTGGTTTTCGGCGACCAGTTGGCGGAGAACTCCCTTTTCAAATCAAGATTACATTCTCCCATGTCGCGGAAGATGAAATCCAGTTTCAACGCCATTATTTTTGCCAACATACGCGGCTCCTTCTTCGCTAGGGTGTCCTTGTTGATCAAGTCGACGTGACCATATTTCCGTTCCTTGTTGTTCTTGTACCATTCTTTGGCTTCCTCCTCAAGAACCCATTTTATTCCAAACATTCGGCGGGGTAGTTGTATTGAGGATGATTCTCCTTGTTCCTTGCGACCTCTCTTCTTTCCCTTTTGGGAAGTGGTAGCCTTATCTTGTCGCGCTTTAGGTGCCATTGTTCCTGAGATTTAAACAGTATTCATGTTAGCATCAACACAAAGGAAACAATCTATACACAAGCCATCGGGGTACCACCCCACACTTAGGTTCGTTAATACAAAACAGTGAAGTGAATTCATACGTTTTAGGAACTATGTTCCGACAATAAAATCAGCGATGTATCACTACATGCAGCCATTGCACTACTTTCATGTTAGGTATAACAACACTACTACGTAGGGGTTACATTATGGTATAGTTACTTTCAACAATCACAACCTCCTAAGTCGGTAGTCAACTATAGGCCTTATCCCGATAAACGGGATAGTCTAACATGTAAGTATCCAAGTATCAAACTTAAGCAATTTTCATAACCCTAGAAATTCCTCAAATAGTATAACAATGCTATTAAAACAAAATTCAAGTCGAAAACAAGTCAAGATTATCCGAACGTATATGTTCACGCACATGGTTTTGTGTCAACAATCCAAACACATTAACATCACCAATAATCTTTCAAGATGTAGCAATTCATAATAGGCATAGCAACATAGTACTTATGAGAAATAGATGAAGAATAAAAGAGTACTTACGTGATTGAAGCCTTTGGAGATGTTTTTGTGAATTGGAAGAGCAAAAAGAAAAATTTTGAGATGATTTGGAGAGAGTATGCGGCGCCCTTAGGTCAATGTCTAATGTGGTTATGTTTCAAGACTAAGTCCCCTTTATATAGGAAGAGAATGGGTCGGGTTTTGACCCATTTACAAACGGTTTTGGAGACAAAAATGCCCTATATGCGGTGCATAATGCTTGGCATAGTCATAGTCTAGGTGGCGCATAGTGTATGGCATTTAGGGACATATGCGGCGCATAGGTCATGGCATTTAGGGACATATGCGCCACATAGTGTATAGCATTTGAGATACTGAGACCTAATGCTATAGCATAGGCGGCGCATAGTGTATAGCACACTTAAGAATGGGCGGCGCATAGTGTATAGCACACTAGATTCCGAGACCTTAGGCTATAGTATAGGTTTTGCATTGTTCGTGGCCTAGTTTTACCTAGGCCTAGCCTTCCTCGATCCTATTTTGGCATGAGCAATGCTCAAGCCATAGCCTTATGCATCCTTATTCCTAACTTACCACCTTTACCATACAATACGTCCAAATCGTCATTTGAAACCAATCTCCTCGTTGAATACTTCTCGCACCTATATTTGCTCAAAACCAATGAAAACGATTAGTATGATGGGTTGCCTCCCACCAAGCGCCTTAGTTTTGGTCATGGCACGACTCATATTTTTGGATTTTCATTTATCAAAAGCAAAACAAGTACTAGAATGAAAGAAAGACAAAACGATAAACGATAAACGATAAAACGATACAACGATGGAACGATGGGTTGCCTCCCATCTAGCGCCTTATTTATTGTCGTGGCTCGACATAGTTACCTCGAGTACTTAGACTTCATCGAGATAAGTGATAGCCATATAATTCATCGAGTCAAGAGGACCGATATAAGGTTTAACACGTTGGCCATTTACTTTGAAGACAACACCATTATTGTCTTCCAATTCGACTACTCCAGACGAGTAGACTTGGATAACCTTTTTTGGACCAGACCACTTAGACTTTAACTTACCTGGGAAGAGCTTCAATCTGGAGTTGAAGAGAAGTACCATATCACCCCTTTGGAAGTTTCGTCGAACAATCCGCTGATCATGATACTTTTTCATCCGCTCCTTGTATAGGTCTGATCTTTCATAAGCATGGAGACGGAACTCATCTAATTCGTTCAGCTTCTCCAACCTCAGATTCATCGCATCATCCCAATTCAAGTTCAATTGCTTCAATGCCCACAATGCCTTATGCTCGAGCTCGATGGGTAAATGACAAGCCTTCCCATAAACTAGTTGATAAGGAGACATGCCAATGGGTGTTTTGAATGCAGTCCTGTACGCCCATAGTGCATCATCAAGCTTCCTAGACCAACCCTTCCTATTTGCATTAACCGTCTTCGCAAGGATTAGCTTGATCTCCCGATTAGAAACTTCTACTTGTCCACTAGTTTGGGGATGATAAGGCGTAGCTACCTTATGTTGCTTGACACCATACTTGGCCAGAACTGATTTGAATAGCTTGTTGCAAAAGTGAGATCCTCCATCACTTATGATAGTACGTGGTACTCCAAAGCGAGAGAAGATATTCTTCTTTAAGAACGCTACAACACGCTTCTCTTCATTGTCGGCCAAAGCTACAGCTTCCACCCATTTTGAAACATAATTTACAGCAACCAAGATGTACTTCATTCCAAATGAATTCACGAATGGACCCATGAAATCAATACCCCACACATCAAAGAGTTCTACCTCAAGAATTTTGGACATGGGCATTTCATGGTGTTTCGAAATAGCACCTTGACGCTGGCATTGGTCGCACCTTCTAACATAGTCATAGGTATCTCTAAATATCGAAGGCCAATAGTAACCACTTTGCAATATATTTCTTGCCGTCCGATTGCCTGCATGATGTCCTCCAACTTGGGAAGTGTGGCATGCTTCCAAAATATTAGGCACCTCTACATGGGATATACATCGTCGAATAATACCATCCGCACATCGTCGAAACAAATATGGCTCATCCCAATAGTAGTGTTGTACGTCATGCATAAACTTCCTCCTTTGGTGGTAAGATAAATTGGCAGGTATCACATTACTCACCACAAAATTTGCAAAGTCGGCATACCATGGTAATTTTTCCATTGTTGTCGCTAATATCTCCTCGTCAGGGAATGCATCATCAATCTGAATTTCAGGTTGCGCCACATGTTCATTCTCAAGTCGAGATAGGTGATCGGCCACTTGGTTCTCGCAACCTCTTCTATCTTTGACCTCAAAATTGAACTCTTGTAGCAGCAACACCCATCGAATTAACCTTGGTTTTGCATCCTTCTTTGTCATAAGATACCTAAGAGCTGCATGGTCTGTATGAATGATCACCTTAGTATCTAATAGATAAGCACGAAACTTCTCAAACGCGTACACAACTGCTAGGAGCTCTTGTTCAGTAACAGTGTAGTTTCTTTGGGCTTCATTTAGGGCCTTACTCGCATAGTAGATAGGATGAAATAATTTCTCCTTTCTTTGTCCAAGTACAGCTCCAATGGCTACACCACTAGCATCACACGTGACTTCGAATGGGAGATACCAGTCTGGTGCTACCATGATAGGGGCTTGAATGAGTTTTCCTTTAAGACATTCGAATGCCTTTAAGCAATCTTCATTAAAGTCAAACTTCGCATACTTCTCCAATAGTTTGCATAATGGACTACCAATTTTGGAGAAATCTTTGATGAACCGACGATAGAAACCTACATGGCCAAGAAAACTACGAACTCCCTTCACCGAAATTGGAGGCGGTAGTTTCTCAATAACCTCTATTTTTGCTCGATCAACCTCTATTCCTCTTGCGGAGATCTTGTGCCCAAGAACGATTCCTTCTTTTACCATAAAGTGGCACTTTTCCCAATTCAGCACAAGGTTGAATTCTACACATCTTTGCAATGCCATGCTCAAGTTTTCCAAGCGCGACTCAAAAGATTCACCAACAACTGAAAAATCATCCATAAATACCTCCAAAGTGTCCTCAACCATATCAGAGAAAATGGATATCATACAGCGTTGAAAGGTGGCTGGTGTATTACATAATCCAAATGGCATACGTTTGAAGGCAAACGTACCATATGGGCATGTAAATGTTGTCTTCTCTTGGTCTTCAAGGGTAATACAAATCTGATTGTAGCCTGAATAACCGTCCAAGAAGAAAAACCATTCTTTCTCCGCTAATCGATCTAGTATTTGGTCCATGAATGGCATTAGGAAGTGATCTTTGAGTGTCCAAGAATTCAGCTTTCGGTAGTCCATGCATACTCTCCATCCAGTGACGGGTCTGAGTGGAATAAGCTCGTTCTTCGTATTCGCGACCACCGTCATGCCTCCTTTCTTGGGAACACATTATACCGGGCTTACCCATGTACTATCCGAGATAGGATACACAACCCTCACGGCTAACCACTTGATAATTTCTTTCTTCACCACTTCTTGCATAGGTGGGTTTAGATGTCTTTGATGCTCAATGGTGGGTGTGCAATTTTCTTAAAGCTGAATTTTATGTGTGCAAATCCCAGGTGGAATACCAATAATATCCACAATGGTCCATCCAATGGCTCTAATATACTTGCGTAAGATAGCAATAAGAGCTACAACTTGTTACTCACCCAAATCGGTTGCCACAATGACTGGAAGAGTACTTCCGCTTCCTAAGAAGGCGTACTTCAAATGACTTGGCAGCTCCTTCAATTCTAACGTGGGTGGCTCTTCAATAGATGGCTTAGCTGGTGGTGTGGGTCGATTTTTGAGATCAAGATCTAGCTTCTTGGGAGCATATCGATATGTCCCTAATCCCGATAGAGCACAAGTAGCTTCTTCACCATTTTCAGCATCCTCATTCTCTCCATTCATAAGCACAACCTCCAAAGGGTCATCAATAATTTGCTCTTCTTCAAGTAATTCTTTCTCATCATCAAAGAAAACATCAGCCACCGAAAATACACTGAGATCTTTGGGTTGCTTCATTGATTTGCACACATCAAAGAGAACCACTTCGTTATTTATTCAGAATGAAAGCTCATTGGCTCTCAAATCAATGAGCACACTTCCTGTAGCAAGGAAAGGGCACCCCAAGATTATGGGAACTTCTGAGTCTGCCTCACAATCCAAAATAACAAAGTCTGCCGGAAAGATGAATGAAGAAACCTTTACCAATACGTCACATAGAATACCAACAGGTCATTTTACCGACCTATCCGCCATGACGAGCCTCATATTGGTTGGAGTAGGATTACCCAACCCCAACTTCTTGTAGATCGATAATGGCATCAAATTGATGCTGGCTCCTAAGTCACATAATGCTTTGGCAAAATTCAAAGATCCTACGGTGCAAGGAATAGTGAAAGCTCCGGGGTCGGCCTTCTTCTGAACTATTGATCGGGTAGCAATTGCACTACAATGATGCACATCTTCTTTCAACTCATAACTTGTTGCCTACTTCTTAGTCAAAAGATCCTTCATAAATTTTGCATGCCCAGGCATTTGTTCAAGTGCCTCCACCAATGGAACATTAATGGTCAGCTGCTTTAATATAGTCATGAATTTGCTGAACTTTGTGTCATCCGCCACCTTCTTCAATCTTTGGGGAAAAGGTGGTGGTGGGTATGAAAGTGTTCTCTCCACGATTTTATTTTCCTCTTGCTTCCATTTTTTAGATTTTTCAGGTTGCACAGCACTGGGTGAGGCGTCCTTGACAGCAGGAGTAGGTGCTGCGGCATCTTCTCCTTTTGCGTTGTCATCCATGCCCGCAACTTTTTCAACCACTTGCTTGCCTTTTGCTGAAGTTTACAACACCTTACCACTTCTGGTAGTGATGGCCATGCATGACCCATCATTCCTTGGGTTTTGCACAGTATCGCTAGGTAAAGTGCCGGCCTTTCTTTGACTGAGTGCTGCTGAAAGTTGGCTCAATTGCTGCTCTATTTGCTTGATAGAAGTCGAATTTGAATCAACTAATTGTTTCATGGAGGACAAATCATTGATTACCTCCGTTACTCCCGCGCTCGTTGCTTCCACTCCTTTCAATAATTTAGCCATCATGTCTTCCATACTTCCAGAATTAGATGTGGTGGTGTCACGTCTACCAGGGGGAACGTACAAACCACTCTTTTCATTCTTGTTTTTCCAACTACCTTGGTCTTTGTTTCCAGATTTATCATAGTAGTTCCGACCTTGGTTTCCTTAGGTATTCCCATGGAAACCCCCCTGATTGTTCAAGTAGTTGGCCTCCTCTTCTGAATCAGATTCGTCTCTTCCTTTTGACGCAATGGCTTTGACTTTTTCGGTCTTCCCTGATAATAGATGCTTTGTAAGAAGATCCATTTGAGTTTTCATGTGCGCCATATCCTGATCACGTTCTTCTTCTCTACGCCTTTGTTCTGCAGTCATGCCAATAGATATAGTAGAGCTTGCTACCTCAGAATCCCTGGTATGCCAAGCTCTACTTTGCTTCGTCATACGATCTAGCATATTGCTTGCTTGACCAAAGGTGAGGTCCATAAAAGATCCTCCAGCTACGTTATCCACCACTGGTTTAGTTATTGAATTCAAGGCTCTTTACAAGATCTCCACTAAGTGGACATTAGTCATGTGATGGTTTGGGCATCTCGCTAGCTTTGTCTTGAACCTCTCCCATGTTTCATGAAGGGCTTCAGTTGGAAGCTGACGAAAGTTGCTGATTTCATCTCTCAATTGTGCCCTCTTGGAGAGCGGAAAGAATCTTTCTAGGAAAGCGTCTCTCAATTGCCTCCAATTTGTAATTGAATCAGGAGTCAGCCCATTCAACCATAGAGTTGCCTCCCCAGACAGAGACAATGGAAATAGACGTAATCGAATTGCATTCTGACCAACACCAGGATTGTCAAATGACTTGCATGTAGAAATAAAGTTGATGAGATGCATATTCGGATCATCGCCTGCTAGTGCACCAAATAATCCCTTGAGTTGCAATAACTGAATCATGGTGCTTGTGATGTTGAACTTGGCTCCGGGCGCTAATGGTGGTGGAATTATGGCTCCAGTGGCTCCGGCACCATCAAGATCATCATCATCATCGTCGAAAGTTGGCTGCATAGGTTGGCGGTAATACCTAAACCGTGCTTGTTGACCTCTTCTGTTGACAGGTGTTATAATTTCAGCATCACGCCTAGGGTTTAGTAACTCGTCATCACCTAAATCCTCATCGTCGGGATTTGTTGCTCGTGCAGGGTTATCAATGTTCTGCTGTTGAACCTGGGTTGCGGCAAGGGCAGCCAGTCTTGCTTGTTCTTGTTGAGCAGCCATCCTTTCGATTTCTGCTTGTGCTTCCATTCTTCCTATGCGTTGTGGTTCAGGATTGATAGGTAATAACGGTTGACCAGAACTTCTAGTATAGGGCATGCACTGAATAAAAACCTACAGTAAACAAAAACAAAAACTAAAAGTAAAAGTACGAGAATCTTTGACCAAAGGTTCTGGTAATTATCACGAACTTAATTGACACTTGTATTCCCCGGCAACGGCGCCAATTTTTGATAACGCTCAATCTACAACTCTCGTAGGAGTGTAAAGCGGTCGTTAGCAAATATAGAACCCAACACGGTTGGGTATCGATCCCTCAGGGAATAGCTTGGTCAGCAAGTAAGCAACGATTACTAGACTTTTAGTGCAAGTCTCGTAAACAGGGGGGATTGTGATGTGTAACCAAAACAATAAAGTAAAAGTTGAAAATAGCAAAGTAAAAAGAAAGAATATTTCGTAGGTTGTGAAACAATGAGAATTGAAGCATTGGGGTTATGTCCACCTCCTGAGTTATACGTTTCTATTGACTATGAGTGTATAGAATTCCGACATGCATGTGCTTATAGAGAATTGTATTCGATGGTAAATCCAGGCGTCTTTCGACCTATTCGAGGATTATTTCACTTTAACTCTTTCGAGCTTAAAGCGTGTCTAACGGTACGAATTCTCCCATAGGTTAATCTAGTTACGGCAATAACTGTTTAGTAGGGAATTTAGGGGGTAACCCTACTACCTTGACATTATCTCTTTTCCAGACAAATAACCTTTCTTCCGAACAAGTTAAATGTTATACTGGCGTATTCTTGCGTTTGCAACCACAAAGAATGTAGATTAAGATGAAGAGAATAATGATATAAGCATCATACGTGTCACGAACTCACAAACTCATAGCAATAGATAGTATTTCAGTTGGCTTCCATAACCCCAACAGAGAAGTTTAGTTACCCATGAATGCGAAGGAGATCACGATTGACATTGTTGTTATACCACAAGATTGATTAATTTCGTGTAGCACAAGTGGTAGGCATTTAGGCGTTAGTTCCTAGGCAAAGTAACGATTCTCTTGTTGCGAAAATTAAGAATTAATGAATAGATGAATAGAAGAAGAAAAATAGAATTAATGGAAGAATTTGGAATTGAGAGGTAGAATGTATCTCTCCACTAAGGGAGGAATGTCTTTTTTTAAGTGAAGAATTGATAAAAGCCTCTAGCATGATAGGGTATTTATAATACCCATATCCTATTCCTACTAAGCTAATGAAATATCTAACCAAATCCTACTAAACAAATGAAATACTTAACCCAATTGTACTAGGTTAATGTAATATTCTCCTAATCCAAATAAACAAATGAAATACTTAACCCAATTGTACTAGGTTAATGTATCATTATCCAAATACAAATAAGTTACTGCAAGTCCCCAAAGTCTTCAGAAATGTTGTTTTAGCCCGGGACAGATTTTCCATGCATCACTTTTGGTCCTTTAGGCGTTCAAGCTCCCTTTTCTTCATTCGTGAGCTTTCTTTGGTGTCAAGTAAGTGATAAAATGCTGAATTCTACATCATTTATACCTGAAACTTTGCTAATCATGTTCATTAGCTCACTTACAGGAAAAAGGACTAAAAGTGCATGAAATATATAATTTGTTCTCAAAACGTGGCACAAATATGGGCAAAATATATTGATATAGGCGTGTAAATTCGCCTATCATCAATCACTTAAGCTAAGGTTATACTCCCTGAAAAGAGTATGACACCTGTTCCCAACGTGAGGTTTCTTCCTTAGGAGGACGAGACGTTGGAATCCATGTAACTCGCATAGTTTATATTGGTTAAGAGAACCTCCCTTAAAGATAATGTGTTTTCCTTGCAGCTTAATGGTAAAGATTTTCAGAATAGTGTCTCAGAAAAGAATAACAAAAAGCTTTTAGAAAGCTAAGTGTAAAAGCTCACAAAGTTTACTCAGATTATGCTTTACAGAAAGATATTAGCTACAAACTTCATCTTTCAGATTTTGGAATTAAGAGTGAGTCATTTCTACACTTAGACAGTATGATTTCAAGAGATAATACAAGCATAGCTTTAAGAACTAAATGTTATGACTCTCTAGATTTATAAAGTATGATTTGCTTCTTATTATTTTAGTATTTTAGATATTCCAGCTTATGTGATTCATTTACATTTAACATGCATTGTTTTTAAATTATGATGATTAGATGATGTTTTACTTATGCATTTCACCCCATATACTCAGTACATCCTTAAAGTACTAATCTACATATTGGTCTGTGTGCTATATTGTCACATAATATAGGTTCAGCTGCTCAGTAGCAGCAGTGTGAGTAGTTTGACTATCTTTACCTACATCCGACAGTTAGTGAGTCATCATAGTTTGGGGACTTATTTATTCAGATTCTGCCGCTTAGTAGTATTATATGATTCAGTATTCTTTTCAAATAGTTCTAGTTCACTGGGGGTCTATCGTAGTGACTCGCTAGTATTAGTAGTAGAGGCTTGTCGGACTGCTAAATTTGATTCTGACTTCCAGTATTTAATTTTCAAACACTTTTTTCAAATTATTCTCTGTTATTTTAGATAGTTTTTGCATTCAATATGACTTTCATGTCTATATTTCCTTGATTATGAGATTTATACCTAGTAGAAGGCAGACAGGGTTAGCTGAAGGCTACTCATAGTCTTGAGCATCGTGTGATGCCTCAGGATCAGATTTTGGGGTGTTACATTTTATGAATTGAATGTTAGTGTTCTTGATAATACCATAAGTTGGTAAATGTATTTGATTTTAGCATGATTTACTCAGTTTACAAGAAATTTAGACTTACTAGTTTAGATTCAATATGAAATTCACATATGTACTTATGGATATGAAATAAAAACAAA
This sequence comes from Capsicum baccatum var. pendulum, assembly GCA_030864225.1. Taxonomy (NCBI): domain Eukaryota; kingdom Viridiplantae; phylum Streptophyta; class Magnoliopsida; order Solanales; family Solanaceae; genus Capsicum; species Capsicum baccatum. The sequence continues at coordinate 68,563,585 of CM061557.1, read as the reverse complement.
AACATATTTTGGTTTTCAGACTTACAAAGTCATATTTATTTTATGGTGAATTTAAAATATTTCATGAGTGATGTCGCTCAAAACTAACCTCCAGAAGAAGTATATTGCGGTCGATGCCAAATATAGTAACCCAACTAGGTTGGGGTCGATCCTATAGGGAAAATGTTGAACAATTGGTTAACTTGATGTAGTTCACGAGCAGTGCAGAAAAGTAAATGGGGGGATTTTGGAATTATCTGTAACTAGTAATCAAATCTTGAATGCTTTTGAGTTGTAAACTATGGAAGACAAACACTAGGCTTGTGTTCCCCACTGGCTTCTCAACTCCATAAATTTCTCGTGTTCAATCCACCTATTATACTGCTCTGCATGTAAAGTCAATAAGTTATGTAATATCAACCGTCTTGTGAATGTGTTGATAAATCTCACCCTTTACCTTGTGAGTCTTAGGGAGTCACCTTATTGCTCCTTGTTTATGACTTCAGTTCACTATCACCTTATGAGTCTCAATTGATTAGATGAGATAATGGAATAGTATGATGGAGGTGAATCTCAAATTACTATCTTAATCTTCTTTTCCCAATTACAAACTCCCTTTGAAGACGTTTGCAAATAAAAGATGTCCCTAAGCTTCTGCAGTAGCTCTGAGCTTAATTATCATGAAGAAGATTAGAATACATGCATAAATCCTAGAATAGATGAATCTCCCATTTCCTCTACGTAGCTAATCTGTCAGGGTTCTGACAACCTTAGTCAAGGAGATTAGCCGCTCATGTTCATGCACAAATCCATGATTATCAATGATGAAAACATGTAATTGATTGCAAAAGAATACGATGAATAAAATCCCAAGTCTTTAATTGAATAAAAACCCAAAATATCAGGAATAATTGTAAATAATGTAAGAATAATATAGAAAGTACGTAAAAGTATGTCAAAGTAAATAACCTAATACAAGATAAACCCTAGGGTATTTATAGTATCTCAAAAATACTGAGAAATCCTAATAAAAATAGAAAAGGTAAAGTAATGTTGGTGCAAGGTATGACTCACTCTTCAACTCGTACCATCATCATACGAGTCGTACTGTGCTTCTCATAGCCACTTCGGTGTCTAATCTTCCAATATTTAATTTCTATTCATCTTATGACTCCTATTCATGAGTCGTACCTCGACCATGCAACTTGTGGCCTTCACTCGTATCGATGTTAGGCGTATTTACACGCCTAAAGCACCTTAATTTACCCATATTTTAGCTAAGTTTTGAGGACAACATATATAATTCCTACACTTTTAGTCCTTTTTCCTGTAAGTGAGCTAACCAACGTGATTAGCTAGTTTTCAGGTATAAATGATAAAGATTTCAGCATTTTATGGACTGGTTGACGCCAAAGGAAGCTTCACGTAAGAAGGAAGGCAGCTTTTGGAAGCCTATGGACTGAAAGTGATGCATGGAAAACTTGTCCCAGGCAAAAACAGTATTTCCAAAGACTGGGGGATCAGCAGTAACTTAGTAGGATTAGGACAAGGATGCAGTAACCTATTAGGATTAGGACAAGTACGCATTAGCTTAGTAGGAATAGGATATGGGTGTTATAAAAACCCTATTTTGCTGAACTTTTCAGCATCCATTCATTCCTCCCCATTCTTATTAATTCTTTTCGATTACATTACTACTCTTTCAATCGACTTTTAGTATTCAACAATTTACAGATTCTGTAAGTTACTAACAGAGAACCACGGCTCACTTGAGGCACAGATAGAGGAAGAAAAAACATCCAACTCTAGTTGACGTTAAAATCATCCATTGCAAAGATTATTCTAGATTATGGTATGATGATGATGTCTATTGCGATTTCCGTTGCACTCGTGAGTAGCTAAACTTCTCTGTTAGGGTTATGGAAGCATAATGAGATACTATCTATTGCTATGAGTTTGTGAATTCTTGATACGTATACTGCTTATATCATTACTCTCTTCATCTTAATTGAATTCTTGTGGTTGCAAATATATAGAATACGCCAGTATAGCATTAACTTGTTCGAAAGAAAAGTTACATGTCTGGAAAAGAGAGAGTGACAAGGAAATAGGGCTACCAACCCCTGTTTAAAAGTTAGTGCCGTAACTGGATTAACCTCTTGGAGAATTCGTACCATTAGTTATACGCTTTAAGCTTGAAAGATTTAAAGTGAGATAATCCTTTATGGTCGAAAGACACTAGGATTTACCATAGAATACGAAACTCTATAAGCGCATGCATGTCTGAATTCTGCATAACTCATAGCCAATAGATAGGTAGAACTCATAAGGTGGACATAACCCTAACTTATAATTCTCATTGATTAAAATCTACTAACCAGAGCTTTCCGTTTTTACTTTGTTTACATTAATTCACGTCATAATTCAAAAACCCCCCTTTCCGTAGAATTTTCGACCAACAGTCTACTAATAGTTGTATACTTAGTGACCGAGTATTCCCTGTGGGATTCGACACCCAACCCAGTTGGGTTCTATATTTGACAACGACCCCTTACACTCTTACGAGAGCTGTAGTTTGAGCGTAATCAAATTTTGGCGCCGTTGCCAGGGAATACGGTTGTCTACTAAATTTGTGATAGTTACTAGACCCTTTGATCAAAGATTCTTGTATTTTACTTTTAGTTGTTGTTTTTGTTTTATTCAGGTTTTATCAGTACATGCCCAATAATCGAAGTTCTGGTCAACCATTATTACCCATAAACCCTGAACAGCAACTTATTGGCAGGATGGAGGCGCAACGTGACATTGAAAGAAGGGCTGCTCAACAGGAGCAGGCTAGATTAGCTGCGTTGGCTGCTGCTCAAGTACATTAGCAGAATATGGATAACCCAAGGCATGCAGCAAATCCTGATGATGAAGACCTGGGTGATGATGAGTTACTAAACCCTAGGCGTGATGCTGAGGTGGCGACACCTGCGAACAGAAGAGATCGTCAAGCTAGATTGAGGCCGAAACGCCAAGCTGTGCAGTTTCCGTTTGATGATGATGATGACGATCTGGTTGGGGCTGGTGCCACAGGAGCTATTATTCCTCCAACCTTGGCACCTGGAGCCAAGTTCAATATCACAAGCACCATGATTCAACTATTGCAGCTCAAGGGATTGTTTGGTAGACTTGCAAGTGATGATCCAAATATGCATCTGATCAATTTTATCTCTACATGCAAGTCATTCGACAATCCTGACGTTGGGCAGAATGCAATTCGGCTACGATTATTTCCATTGTCTCTATCTGGGGAGGCAACTCTATGGTTGAACAGGCTGACTCCTGATTCTATTACTAATTGGAGGTAATTGGAAGACGCTTTCCTAGAAAGATTCTTTTCGCCATCCAAGAGAGCACAGTTGAGAGATGAGATCAGCAATTTTCGACAGCTTTCAACTGAAGCTCTCCACGAAATATGGGAGAGGTTCAAGACGAAGCTTATGTGGTGCCCAAATCATCATATGACCAATGTCCACTTGATGGAAATATTATATAGGTCCTTGAATTCGGTGACTAAGCCAGTGCTGCAGGAGGGTCATTCATGGACCTTACTTTTATTCAGGCAAGTGATATGCTAGATCGTATGACAAAGCAGAGTAGAGCTTGGCATACCAGGTATTCTGAGGTAGCAAACTCTACTATATCTATTGGCATGACTGCAGAACAAAGGCGAAGAGAGGAGGAACGTGATCAAGATATGGCTCACATAAAAACACAGATGGATCTTCTTACCAAGCATTTATTATCAGGGAAGACTAAAAAATTCAAGGCTATTGTGTTGCAAGGAAGAGATGAATCTGATTCTGAGGAAGAAGCTAACTACTTGAATAATCAGGAGGGTTTTTGAGGCAATGCCCAAGGAAACCAAGGTCGGAACTATTATGATAAATCTGGATACAAGGACCGCGATCAAGGTAATTGGAAGAATAAGACTGACAGGAGTGGTTTGTATGTTCCTCCTGGAAGCCGTGAGGCCGCTGCATCTGGTTCTGGAAAGATGTCCATGGAGGACATGATGGCTAAGATGTTGAAAGGAGTGGAGGCGACCAGCATGGGCGTAATAGAGGTGAAGAATGATTTGTCTTCAATAAATCAATTGGTTGACTCACATTCTACTGCTTTAAAATAGCTAGAGCAGCAATTGAGTCAACTTTTAATGGCACTTAATCAAAGAAAAGTTGGCACTTTACCTAGAAACACTGTGCAAAATCCAAGGAATGATGGATCATCTATGGCTATTACTACCAGGAGTGGTAAAGTGTTGGAAAGTCCGTCCAAAGGCAAGCAGGTAGTTGATGAGATAGCGGATAATGTTATTGATGCAGATTATGATGATTTTGTAGAAGCTGCAAATCTGAATGAGAACGTTCATGAGAAAACTATTCCCCTTCCACCACCACCTTTTCCTCAGAGACTGAAGAAGAAGGTTGATGACCAGCCGAAAAAGATTGATAATCGGAAGTAAGATAAAAAGGAAGTGGTGGAGAAAACTATCCCCCTTCCACCATTACCTTTTTTGCAGCGATTGAAGAAGAAAGCTGATGACACCAGGTTCAGTAAATTCATAACTATGTTGAAGTAGCTAACTATTAATGTTCCTTTGGTGGAGGCGCTGGAACAGATACCTGGGTACGCTAAATTCATGAAGGACCTTTTGACAAAGAAGCGGGCAGCAAGCTATGAGCTGGCAGATAATGTTCATCATTGCAGTGCAATTGCTACAAGATCGCTAGTTCAGAAAAAGGTAGATCCTGGTGCTTTCACTATTCCTTGCACGATTGGATCGTTAGATTTTGCTAAGGCATTTTGCGATTTGGGAGCTAGCATCAACTTGATGCTGCTATCCATTTACAGAAAGTTGGGGTTGGGTGACCCTACACCAACCAATATGCGGCTCGTGATGGCAGATAGGTCGGTAAAATGACCTGTGGGTATCTTGAATGATGTGTTGGTGAAGGTTTCCACCTTCATCTTTCCAGCAAACTTTGTTATTTTGGATTGCGAGGTGGATTCTGAAGTTCCCATAATCTTGGGATGCCCTTTTCTCACAACCGAAAGTGTGCTTATTGATTTGAGAGCTAATGAGCTTTTATTTCGGTTGAATGATGAAGTGGTCCATTTTGATGTATGCAAAGAAATGAAGCAGCCCAGCGATATGAATGTGTTCTCTGTAGATGATGTTTATTATGAGGATGAGAAAGAATTATCTGTAGAGAAGCAGCTTACTGTTGAGTCACTATCTGATGTGCTGTTGAATTTTGAGGAGGCTGAAGAACATGAAGAAACCGTTTGTGCTCTAACAGGAATAAGGTCCTATTCTCATGCTTCTAAGAATCTGGACCTTGATCTTAAGCATCGACCTTCACCAACAGTAAAGATTTCCGTTGAAGAGCCATCAGTGCTAAAATCGGAAGAGCTCCCCAGTTACCCAAGGTATGCGTTCTTGGGAAGTGAAAATACACTTCCCATGAGTGTTGTGGCTGATTTAGGTGAACATCACGTAGAGGCTCTCATCTCTGCTCTAAAGAGGTATAAGAGAGCCATGGGTTGGACTATTGATGATATAATTGGTATCCCTCCTGGGATATGTATGCACAAGAGTTATCTCAAAGAAGATTGCATGCATACAAGTAAGCATCAGCGTCTTCTGAATCCATTCAGAAAATGATGCACCATATATATCGATGAAGTCTAAGTAATCGAGATAACTATGCCGTGCCGCAACAATAAATCAAGCGCTAGATGGGAGGTAACCCATCGTATTTAAATTGTTTTGTTTTACTAGGAGTTTGTTTTTATAGTCGAGCCACGACCAAAACTAAGGTGCTTGGTGGGAGGCAACCCATCGTTCTAATCGTTTTTGTTGTTTTTGAGTAAGTGTAGGTGCAAGACGTATAAAGAAGGAGCTTGGTCTTAAGTTTTGATTTGAAAGTGAGCAATGTTAAAGGTGGTAAGTGAGTAATGAAGGAGCAAAAGGCTTTCGGTTAGGCATTGCCTATACAAATCAAGGCAATAGACAAGGCAGGGCCTATGTAAATCTAGGCAATGGACAAGGCAAGGCCTATGCTATGGCCTTTGGTCTCTGAATCTAGAATGCCATAGCATAGGCGCCGCCTATGCCAAAGCCTTTGGTCCAACAATGCCATAGCATAGGCGCTGCCTATGCCAAAGCCTTTGGCCCAACAATGCCATAGCATAGGCGCCACCTATGCCAATGCTTTTGGTCTCTGAATCTACAATGCCATAGCATAGGCGCCGCCTATGCTCAACTAGGCAAATCATTAGGCGCCGCCTTTGCCTCCCAAATCTCTCAAAACTTTTATTTTTGCTCATCTAACCTTGCAAGATCATCTTCCGAGTTCAACACCAAGTAAGTTCTTCGTTTATATTCCGAAGTTGTTACAATCTTATGCTTATCATGGTATTTTAGATCTTAAAGTGGTGTTGATGATTTGAATGTAGTTGATTTGTTATGATACATCTAGTTGAGTGAAAGAATACGTGGGGGTGTTCTTGACTTGGTTCCGTCTTGTAGTTGATTTTGATACACTTTCATACTTTTGTGAAATCGAAATGGTGAAGTTAATTGCATACTCTTCAAAGTTTAATGCTTGGATGTTTAAATGACTCGTTCATCGAGATAAAGATCATGATTGAATACAAGCATGAGATGTTGTGATTATTTCTATGCCATAACTTGATACAATCTCTATGTAGTGGTCTTGTTCAAAAAGTACATTCATCCAAACATGAAAGTATAGTAAAGATTACATGAAATAGAGTTGGAAAGGATAGTTAAGATGACATGAAAGTATGACTGTGATGAACATATTGTTGGAACATATCGCCTATATGTATGTCGATGAAGTCTGAGTAATCGACATCACTCACTTAATTAGTTGTACAAACAAATTAAGTGTGGGGTGGCGCCACTACTATTTGTGTGTCGATTAAATCCTCCGAGATGAGCTACCATGAATCCATTCTAATCACAGGTAGAATGGCACCAAAAGTACGACAAGGAAAAGAAAAAGCATCCACCTCACAGAAAGGTAAGAGAAGAGGAAGAAAAGAACAAGCTGAATCCTCTGTGCTGCAAATACCTCGACGCACTCTTGGAATCAAGTGGGGTACATTTTGAGGAACTTTTGAGGATGACGACTCTGATGATGATTCCGATGCAGGGGGTATGACCCCATAGAGGAGGAGTCCGACTAATCAGGTTTTCCTTATTTATTTTCCACTGAGGGCAGTGTGTCCCGTCTAAGTGTGGGGTGCTGGTATTTGTATGATGTACTTCTTTGCCTACATTTATTATTATTTTTTTGTTTTGCTTTTTTTAATTAGTCATAGATTTTTTTTTTTAGATTTTAATGCATGAAATTGTTCTAATAGGCGGCATGGTATTATGACAAGAGTTTGTGATAAAATTATTACTATTGAGACGTTTAGGCTCTAAGTGTGACTCACTATGTGATAAGTGTATGGTTTAGTTCATTCATTTGTTGGGTCAAGAGTCTATACTGCTCCCAATAAAGTTGACCATGTGCCTTGTGTGTGTGAGATTATAGTATATTCTGTGTTGTGACTGATGCTAGAACTTGCCTGGTGTGTGTGTAAAGCGAAATAAAGAGTGCAAGTTTAGGAGATGATTTAGGCATTTCTTTGACAGCCTATAATTGTTTACCTTCTTTTGACCTACCCGTGTACATTTACCCTAGTTAAACCCCTTTGAGCCTGTAGCTATTTTCTTTGATAGCCTCATATGTAGCCTAATCCATTTTTTTTCAAGACCATAATTTGATCCTAATTCCTAGGCGCTTTAAATTGTAAAGTCATGTGATAAAATAAGAGGAAATTGGGTGAGAGTGATGCCTTAGAGTGTATTGGTACTCGAAACTGTTATGAAAAAGAGTGGCTATTATAGAGGTGTGTTATAAAAAAAAGAAAAAGAAGAAAAAAAAAGGAAAAAAAATGAAAGGAAAAATAAAAAGTTAATTCTGTTTAAAATTGAATAACAAAATAAGGTGAAAAGGGGTGGTATATGAAAGAAAGGTAGCAGAGTTGTTTAAAAGAGAATGTTAATGACATAATGTGATGTATTAAAGCGCTTAGGGAACATAGTCACTATTTCTGGCCAAAATAGTCCTACCTGTCCCTTAGCCTACATTACAACCTGTAAAAGACCTATTTGATCCTAAGCTTAGCATTCTGATATTTAGTGGAGCATTACACTAAGGGAATTGTACCCATGTTTCGAAAAATGCAAAACTTGTGAGTGATTACGGGTGATATCTTGTGTGAGACACACATGGTTGACGAGTTTTGGGTAGTTGTGTATGATTCTTTATGCCTTAACTTTTGGATACGAATTAACCATCATCACGAGTCTAGGTTGGAGGTTGAATTGTTTCTAGTAGTGATCAGAAAACTACTCTTTGTTAATAATTGTCGTGCCTGTCTTGATGAATATTTTGTGTTGTTACTGTGAAACCCTAAGTGTATGTTTATATGGACATGATATTTTGTTCGAGGACTAACAAAGCTTTAAGTGTGGGGTGTTGATGTTAGGCGTATTTACACGCCTAAAGCACCTTAATGTACCCATATTTTAGCTAAGTTTTGAGGACAAAATATATAATTCCTGCACATTTAGTCCTTTTTCCTGTTAATGAGCTAACCAACGTGATTAGCTAGTTTTCAGGTATAAATGATGAAGATTTCAGCATTTTATGGACTGGTTGACGCCAAAGGAAGCTTCACGTAAGAAGGAAGGCAGCTTTTGGAAGCCTATGGACTGAAAGTGATGCATGGAAAACTTGTCCCAGGCAAAAACAGTATTTCCAAAGACATAGGGATCAGCAGTAACTTAGTAGGATTAGGACAAGGATGCAGTAACCTATTAGAATTAGGACAAGTATGCAGTAGCTTAGTAGGAATAGGATATGGGTGTTATAAAAACCCTATTTTGCTAAACTTTTCAGCATCCATTCATTCCTCCCCATTCTTATTAATTCTTTCCGATTACATTACTACTCTTTCAATCGACTTTTAGTATTCAACAATTTACAGATTCTGTAAGTTACTAACAGAGAACCACGGCTCACTTGAGGCACGGATAGAGGAAGAAAAAACGTCCAACTCTAGTTGACGTTAAAATCATCCATTGCGAAGATTATTCTAGATTGTGGTATGATGATGATGTCTATTGCGATTTCCGTTGCACTCATGAGTAGCTAAACTTCTCTGTTAGGGTTATGCAAGCATTATGAGATACTATCTATTGCTATGAGTTTGTGAATTCTTGATACGTATACTGCTTATATCATTACTCTCTTCATCTTAATTGAATTCTTGTGGTTGTAAATATATAGAATACGCCAGTATAGCATTAACTTGTTCGAAAGAAAAGTTACATGTCTGGAAAAGAGAGAGTGAGAAGGAAATAGGGCTACCAACCCCTGTTTAAAAGTTAGTGTCGTAACTGTATTAACCTCTTGGAGAATTCGTACCATTAGTTATACGCTTTAAGCTCGAAAGAGTTAAAGTGAGATAATCCTTGATGGTCGAAAGACACTAGGATTTACCATAGAATACGAAACTCTATAAGCGCATGCATGTTTGAATTCCGCATAACTCATAGCCAATAGATACGTAGAACTCATAAGGTGGACATAACCTTAAGTTATAATTCTCATTGATTAAAATCAACTAAATAGAGATTTCCGTTTTTACTTTTTTTACATTAATTCACGTCATAATTCAAAAAAAACCCCTTTCCGTAGAACTTTCGACCAACAGTCTACTAATAGTTGCATACTTAGTGACCGAGTATTCCCTGTGGGATTCGACACCCAACCCAATTGAGTTCTATATTTGACAACAACCGCTTACACTCTTACGAGAGCTTTAGTTTGAGCGTTATTACCTTATGAGTCTTAGGGAGTCACCTTATTGCTCCTTGTTTATGACTTCAGTTCACTATCACCTTATGAGTCTTAATTGATTAGATGAGATAATGGAATAGTATGATGGAGGTGAATCTCAAATTACTATCTTAATCTTCTTTTCCCAATTACAAACTCCCTTATGAAGACGTTTGCAAATAAAAGATGTCCCTAAGCTTCTGCAGTAGCTCTGAGCTTAATTATCATGAAGAAGATTAGAATACGTGCATAAATCCTAAAATAGATGAATCTCCCATTTCCTCTACGTAGCTAATCTATCAGGGTTCTGACAACCTTAGTCAAGGAGATTAGCCGCTCATGTTTATGCACAAATCCATGATTATCAATAAAGAAAACATGTAATTGATTGCAAAAGAATACGATGAATAAAATCCCAAGTCTTTAATTGAATAAAAACCCAAAATATCAGGAATAATTGTAAATAATGTAAGAATAATATATAAAGTACGTAAAAGTATGTCAAAGTAAATAACCTAATACAAGATAAACCCTAGGGTATTTATAGTATCTCAAAAATACTGAGAAATCCTAATAAAAATAGAAAAGGTAAAGTAATGTTGGTGCAAGGTATGACTCACTCTTCAACTCGTACCGTCATCATAAGAGTCGTACTGTGCTTCTCATAGCCACTTCGGTGTCTGATCTTCCAAGATTTAATTTCTATTCATCTTATGACTCCTACTCATGAGTCGTACTTCGATCATGCAACTTGTGGCCTTCATTCGTATCTACCTGGGACTTCGTCTTTTCTTTTTTTTGAACACTTCAACTCTAAATTTCTTCCTTGGGTTTTATTGTCTTGACGACTTCATGTTACGATCCATATCCCATCTTATGACTCAGATGCTTCAATCGTATCTTCTCTAGACTTAGCTTCTCAGTTTTCTTTCGGTTCTATTATGCTTATGAGTCAGCCTCCGAGTTGTATATAGTGTTGACGACTCGTGAGGAGACTCGTACCTTCTGCATACTTGGTCGCTTCTAGATATTTTTTCTTCTAAATTCCTTCCAATACTATGCTAGACTTGTTTTACCTGTAATAACCACAAAGGTACATCATACCTACTAAAATGACCTAAGTTCAATCATAATTTCATGGTTTTAAGCATCGAATGTTTTGTATTTCCACGACACATCAACACCCTTAACTTACACGTTGCGTGTCCTCAGAAAGAACAAAAATCAAAAACTATCACAAAACAACACGATGCTTAAACATGAAGATCCTAAGATACCTATGGCAGTGACTTTTCAAATCAGTTTCAACCTTTTTTATTCCCCATCCTAAGTTAAACTTTTCAAGATCAAACTGTGTATACGATATGGTACATGGAATCACAAAAAGGAATTCGATGATGTCATTATATTAGTAATATAAAATGGGTTATAGACACTAACCACATTAACCAGACAGTCTAGCAACCTAACACCACTATCAAAGAAATCCCTCTTCACTCAATATGGTACAATTAATTTTTCAGGGATACAGTAAGCAACGTTCTCTCTCCCAAAGAAGTAACACCGATGTATACGAAATAACATAGGTTTGTCCATCCACTCTTCCTAAGTTTTTAGACAGTCGAGGTAAGATCACTAAAGGACTTTCTTTGGCTCGTAATGTAGGTAAGGGGATGGTAAGGTATCTTTTTGGGATTTATTTAGTGACTAAGCCTGCCTAACACTATGCATTTTTAGGATCCACTTATTTTTCACTTTTTTCTTTATTTCTGCCCTTATGTCTCCCTTGTTATTTTAACACACTTTTTTCTATTTTTTTCTTTTATTTTTACCGCACCTGTCCTTTTTTATTCTTCTTGCACATTTCTTTCTTCATACTCATTTTTTATATGCACCCCTATCATAGCCACCATCAACTTAAGCGATTTACCTGAGTTGAGGTGCACGGTGTCCAACGAGGACTAGAGCTAATAGAGGTTCATTGTAGAAACGGGCAGGTGAAATAGGTGTAAACAATAAAATTTATCGATTAAGGCTCAAATATTTGGATCAAAGGGATTCATTCATTTGGTTAGGCATTTAGGATCAAGTGGACTTATAACAAAAATGGCCTATGATCATCACTTACTCGGCTATCCTAGGCCTAGGTAAAATCAATCGGGCAAGTTCTAGATTCTAATACACTAGGAACTGAGTAATACCTCACACACACTCGCATAGGGTTACACTGCTAGGCACTACTTATCCAGCAATGAAAATTTTTTCCTTAGTTGTTCTATCCCTAATCATAATTTTATTATTATATTCTCAACTATCTCAGACACATACCGATCACACAGTTAACATAAAATTTTAGGATGTGTGTCAATTTTCATCATAAAGATTTTTCAAATCACACCATGTTTCAACATAATCATTCAGAAAAAGATCTACTACCACAAGTACTAATTCTCATCCTCTTTTAGCTATTTCCAGCACACAATCGATAACAAAAACACTAGAAACACAGAAACATAGATAAAACTAAAACATGCCAGTTTATAAATTTTTTAGATTGCGGCCATGGGCTTTGAAATCATGGCAAGTATATCCGATAGTGACTTAGTAAATCCCCACCCCCAAATAAAAGCTTATACACTATCCCCAGTGCATGTAAAAATGAAATGCAAGGGAATAGAAACATACCTGGGCACTCAAGGTGCTAACTCAAACTGCATTAGTATGTGGGACTTCGGCTTGGATCCCACCAATATTTTCATACTTCAAGTTAACTACCGGGACTGAGTCTGCAATAGTGGAACTGGGTAGGTCTGCAAAACCACCTCCCTTAGCATCATCCACTGGCGGTATAGACCACCGGCTCTAGCAAGCATCTCCTGGACCCTCATAGATCGGTCCAACTCATCCTGTCGTCTATCTCCTTAGCCTTCTTTGTCGCATCCTTCTCAACCCGCTTTTTATTTTTTCCTCTTGGGTCTCCTTTACCAGGTAAGGAACAACCCATATATTATTAACATAAATGTAGGGCATGACTTTTGTGACCACGGGCTCTAAGATAACCTATCTTTCATAAAACTCCATAATTATCCTTTTAATCTCTTACCCCTTAGCTTTCACCTTTGTAATATTTAGAGTCTGGCCACTCTCCAACTGTTAGGTCATTTTTATCTCAAATACATCTAGCTGTATCTGCACCCATTTATTCTGGTTTTCTAACTACATATCAACTCAGGGCTTTACGCCCTCTTTCATGTGTCAGTTCTTAGCCTCTAATATGCCCAATCTAGTTATGGCCTCAGTCCATGCTGCCTATGGAATCATAATAAAGATAGAAGGCATACCTCTCGGGCATGGTGTTACAAACTTCACAAAAGGTTGGACACTAGATGTAGCCTCTGTAGCTGAATTCTGTGTGGTCTCAGTCTGTCCACCTATCTCGGCAACTTCAGCAATCTCAACAGCCTCAGTCTAACTGCTCTATCTAAATATCTCCGCAAGCATATCTGCTCCTTGCCTTGCTTGCCTGGCCATTGGGTTAGTAGTGTCTCTAATCAAGACCAAGTTTGAGGTGTTCGTGGCCTCTATCATCTCATCAATACCCAGGAGTTCCTGTTCTCCCATAGACAAACATAGTTGTGTAATCATACACGGGTAAGCTAATAGTGACTTCTCACCCCTATAGCCTGGTCTCTCATCTCCCAAGCTAGAAACTCTCCTACATCAAACTCAGAGCTGTCTATGAAGTCGGTTATCATAGATGATTGTACTGGACTCAACATATTTTCCCTAGTAGTAGGATATAAACTATGTCATTCCAGCATCTACCATACCTTGGCCTAGAAATTAAGGGTATATTTCTCTACCTTATAAAAAGTCACACTCGGGCCACTAACTACCCACACTATGTCTTGACCATTTGAAGCTATTCGACTGGAAATCCACATAAAGTGGCCTATCTTGTCATAAGATCCCAACTGTTTTCTCATGATTTTCTACATTTCATCCATGTGGTACTCCATCTCACCCATATTAACCAGAGGCTAATAGTATGGTCTATATAGAAATCTATAAATAGTATGTGAAGAGATTTTGACCCCCTTCCCTCAATCATTAATGAGGTAATGGGGTCAACACCTTTCCACAACTGACCTTACAGATAATGTCTCCGTAACACTCCTTTGTATACTGCATAGAACTTTAGTACTAGTGCAGGACTGTATCTTTTGGGCACTCTAGTCATCCACTCAATCCCATACTGTCAAAACTACTCCTCAAACCAAGGCAAATCTGCCATTCCAGTAATAATCAAACATCTCTAGAGGTACAGGTTCCTTTTAGTTTTTTCAGTCCTGAGTCTTCTCAGGCCATCATTATATTCTTTTTGCATCCCAAGTACCTCTACTATTAAACGGTGGGCACTAGAGCAAGTGCAAGAGCAAGTGAAGAGTGTTTTACATTGATTGGGAGGCACATAAACTTCTTTTATACTGTTAGCATTTTCAAAACTTACTTCTTTAGAGATACTTTTAGCATTATCTTTTGCCTCTGAAGGTGGAGGTAAGTGAGGAGGGGAGGTAGTCAGGTTCTTTCTTTTTGGTCCCCGAGTAGGTAATTCCTTCGGAGTTGCTACCTTTTTTTTTCCTTTTTATAATTTGGTCCTTTTGGATCAACCTTGACCTTCATTGGGCTTTTGTATAAGTAACTGGTGCTGGTAAATGATTCAATAGCCTCAAAACATGAAGATTGTGCCTATTTGTTTCCCTTTTTGGCCACTTGTTTAGAAGAAGATAAACCTTTGGGAGGCATTGTACCTAAGCACAAGAATATATTAGTAATTAAATAAGGAAAAGAAAGAAAATTAAGAGAATAACTATAGTGTACAGTTTTTTATAAGGTACGAGTGGGGGGTACTAGTCATATCGACTGGGTATGACTCATATGACCAAGTCATATGCTGAACAATGTATGTATGATTATTTACGTGGCTACTCCTCCTAACCAGTCGTACTAACAAGGTATGACTCATAACTAACAATCATAAGCAATCCAGAAATAATACTCTAATATATAATATCTACTTAGGTTCTTACTACTTCTGTGTACAAGTCATATGGCTTGTATACGACTCGTTAAAGAAAGTCGTACCCAAACCAGAACCTTTACTTAGTTAAAATTCCTTGTTGTCAGTGGGTACGAGTCTCGTTACGACCTTGTTACTTATGGGTACGAGTTGTAAGAAGTCTCGTATCCACTGCAACATAGGGTTCAACTTTAAAGTTGACTCTAATTCAAATTTCCCAAACAACCCTCAACTTTATTCAATAATATCCCCTACTTTTAGTCAAAACAACACACATTATAAACACCTAAAATCAATTCCACCCTTAGTTTCCGATTTTAACTCAAATCCTATGAACTAGGGTACTGTATTCTAACCCACAAGTAAATTTAACTTAAATAAAGTTGAAAATAATGCACATTTGTGATTCCAACTTAAAATATAGAGCAATTTAGTTCAAACAAACACTTACTTGAATAAGTAAGAGACAAGGTTGCTTGAGTTTTCACTTGTTCTTCCCCAAATTTATGCCTAGTTTAGGCAATATGATGAATCTGAACAAGTTGGTGTGTGATTCGAAGTGTTTTTGATTGATTTCATGCATTGGTAGCTCAAAAACCGTTCAACAATGGAGGTGGGTTCGATTTCGGGTATCGAGTACCTATCTTTGGATGCCCTTATTGTTTTAATTTAAGTGGTTGGCTGGGTTGACCCATGACCCCTGACCTAGTAATCTTGGGTACGGGTCATGTGTATGACTTGTACCCAGGCTTATGGGTCATTTCCTTAACTCATAAAGGCCTGTAATCTTACCTGGGTTCTTGAATCGATACGACTCAATGTGATGAGTCGTCCCTTGTGGGTACGACTTGTTATGAGAGTCGTATCCACTCCAGAAACTTTTTCCTGGAACTACATCATCTCCTAGGTCCTTATGACTCTTACTCATGAGTCATACCCATAAGATACGACTCGAAAAGAGTTCATATGACCTATTTACTTGAACTTTCTGGCTCTTTTCTGCTATGTTTAGCCCTACACACTGAATAAATATATTACCCTATAAATAAATAAATAAGAAAAACATGTGGGTTGTCTACCACATAGAGCTTGATTTAACGTCATGAAACGACGGGGCTAAGTCAGATGCTTAGATTGCACAAACTAGCCTCATGTGTTTCCTCCCATTCAATGCTTGATTTAATATCAGGGCACGACGTAATTACCTTGGTTACTTAGACTTCACCAAGGTCTATCTCAAAAATCACATTTATTTCCTTAGTGTTAACCATATAGTACTTTACTCTTTGCCCATTTACTTTGAATGATGCTTCACCATCCCTCTTCAATTCTAAATCACCATATGGGAACATTCTTAGCACAATAAAGGGACCACACCATTAAGACTGCAACTTACCTAGAAACAAGCGAAGTCTTGAGTTGTAGAGCAATACCTGGTCACCTTTTTCAAAGATTTTTTTCTAAATTTTATAGTCATGATGCTGCTTCATCTTTTTCTTGTAAAGTGCAGAACTTTCATAAGCCTGAAGTTGGAATTCATCCAACTCATTCATTTCGTTCAACCTTGATTTGGCTGCATCTTGCCATGCAAAATTCAGCTTCTTCAAGACCCACGGTGCTTTATGCTCAAGCTCAATGCAAGTGAAAAACCTTACCATACACTAGCTGATAAGGTGAATCACCTATTGGGGTCTTAATTGCTGTCCAGTAAACCCATAATCCATCATCTAACATTCGTGACCAATTAGTCCTATTGTCATTCACTATCTTCACCAAGATAGAATTGATTTCTCTATTGGACACTTCAACCTGTCCACTAGTCTGCAAATGCTAAGGTGTTGCTACCTTGTATGTCACTCCATACTTCTCAAGCAGACTTTTGAATAGGCGATTACAAAAATGTGATCTACCGTCACTAATGATAGCACGTAGGGTGCCAAATTAAGAAAAGATGTGCTTTTTCAAGAATGTAGTGACACTACATGCTTCATTGTTGGGGAGTGCAACTGCTTGCACCTATTTGGATACATATTCCACAGCCACAAGTATATATTTTATGCCATACGAACTCACAAAAAATCCCATGAAATGTATATCCTATACATCAAACAATTCCAATTCTAAAATAGGAGTCATAGGCAGTTCATGGCGTCTAAAGATATTACCTTTGCATTGACATTGATCATAAGCAGAAGCAAAATTATGTGCATCTTTGTAGATTATAGGCCAATAATACCCACATTGTAGAATGGGCAGTGCGGGTTCCCCATGATGACCCCCAATTGGAGAAGAATGACAAGTCTCAAGTATGCTTATTATCTCTACCTCAGGTATATATCTATGAATAATCCCATTAGCACATATTTTGAATAAATAAGGCTCGTCCCAGAAAAATTTCCTTATCTCATGCATGAATTTCTTTCTTTTCTAAAAGGAAAGATCTCCTGGGACAAGATCAATGGCTAGTTAATTTGCATAGTCTGCAAACCATGGAATTAGATCTTGGGAAGCTGCCAATAACTGCTCATCCAAAAAACTTTCATCTATCTCAAGACCATCTTCAACCTTTTGCATAGCTTCCTTCTCAAGTCTAGACAAGTAATTCACAACTTGATTTTCAGTGCCTTTTCTGTCCTTGACGTCAAAATTGAATTTTTGCAACAAAAGTACCCACCTAATCAGTCTAGGTTTTTCATCTACCATCAAGTACTGCAATGCTACATGGTCTGTGTGCACAACTACTTTTATCCCAATTAAGTAAGACCTAAATTTCTCAAAGGCAAATACCACTACCAACAACTCTTATTCAGTCACTAATTTATTTTTTTTGCACAGGGTTCAATGCCTTGCTGGCATAGTAGATAGGATAAAGAATCTTTTCTTTTCTTTGGCCTAGGATAGCACCTAAGTACTGTACTTGCGTCACACATAACCTTAAAAGGCATGGACCAATAAGGAGATACCATGATTGAAGCCGATGCCAGCTTTTTTAGGCTTTCAAAAACCTTCATACATGCATCATCAAAAACAAATTTTACCTCCTGTCTCAAGAAGCTTACAAAGAGGATTAGAAATGTTCAAAAACTCTTTGATAAAACATCTATAAAAAATGGCATGCCCTAAAAAACTCTGAATTCCCTTATAGAAATTGGTGGAGATAATTTATCAATCATCTCTATCTTAGGTCTATCAATCTCTATGCCCCTTTCTAAAATTTTATGCCCAAGCACAATACCTTCTTTGACCATAAAATGACATTTTTCCCAGTTAAGTACCAAGTTGCTTTCTTTACACCTTCTAAGATCATTTGCCAAGTGTACTAGGCAGGTATCAAAAGAATCACCAACAATTGAAAAATCATCCATAAACACTTCGATGGTGTATTCTACCACATTAGAGAAGATCAACACCATGCATCTCTGAAATATGGCTGGAGCATTGCATAACCTAAATGGCACACGTCTGAATTCAAAAGTCCCATAAGGACATGTAAAAGTAGTCTTCTCTTGGTCTTCAGGTGATATAGGAATTTTATTATAATCTGAATACCCATCAAGAAAATAGTACCATCCTTTGCTCAGTAACCTGTCTGACATTTGGTCCATGAAGGGCATGGGAAAATGGTCCTTTTCAATCCATGCATTCAATTTTGTATAATCCATGCATACTCTTCATCCTGTGACTTTCCTAATAGGCACTAGCTCATTCTTCTTATTAGGCACAATAGTAATACCACCCTTCTTTGGAACACATTGTACCATACTAACCCACTTGCTATCAGCAATAGGATATACTACACCAACATCCAACCACTTTATTATCTCTTTCTTCACCACCTTCTATATAGGAGGATTGAGTCGATGCTGATGTTCTATACTTGGAATACATTCTGGTTCAAGTTGAATTTTATGAGTACACAAACCAGGCGGGATACCCACAATATCTATAATTGACCAACTAATGGCCTTCTTGAATCTTTGTAAAGCTGATAAAAATGCTTCCACTTCTAAATCAATCAAATTAGATGCAATAATCATCAGTAAAGTGTTGTTAGCCCCAAAAAATGCAAATCGCAAATAAGAAGAGAGGTCCTTCAACTCTAAGATTAGTGTCTTTTAAATGGATGGAGGAGCAGGTGGAGCAGTTCTATTCTTCACATCCAAATTAAGATTCATTGATGCATAAGTACATGAAACACTCCCATAAAGAGAACATACTACCTCATCATACTCCTCAATGACTTCTCTATCAAAGTTTATGATCACTATGGCTGGTGCTTCAATACCCAACCTCTCTTTAATAGGAACAACAATATTAGAACCATCACCCCAAAGAGATATAGAATCAACATCATAGAATAAATCTATTTCATCATTATACACATCAATCACAGATACCACTCTTAACTCATCAGGCTGCTTAATGGATTTGCATATATTGAACACCACATGTTCATCATTAAGTCTCAGCATCAGATGTCTTAGCTCTAAATCAATCAACGTCCTTACTATAGCCAAGAATGGTCTTCCCAAAATAATTGGTACTTGGAAGTCCACTTTGCAGTTCAATATCACAAAATCTACAAGAAAATGAAAGAAGTCATCTTTACCAATACAACACATAAAATACCAACTAGCTTTTTCATAGTTCTATCTGCCATCACTAATCTCATGGTGGTTGATTTAGGAGCCCCAACCCCAACTATTTAAACACTGTAAATGGCATAAGGTTAATGCTAGAACCCAAATCACATAATGCACTAGAGAAGTTGGAAGATCAAATGGTGCAACGTATAATGAAAGCACCAGGATCCTCCTTTTTCTCCACCAATGATCTAGAATCTACAATAATGTAATGATAAGTGTTTTTGACTGAATCATAACTAACTAACCTATTCTTGGTGATTAGATCTTTCATGAATTTTACATATCCTGGCATTTTCTCTAATGCCCCTGTAAGTGGGATGTCGACATAGGCTGAATGCATGGGGTTTATATGTATGAACAA
Organism: Capsicum baccatum var. pendulum; assembly: GCA_030864225.1. Classification (NCBI taxonomy): domain Eukaryota; kingdom Viridiplantae; phylum Streptophyta; class Magnoliopsida; order Solanales; family Solanaceae; genus Capsicum; species Capsicum baccatum. The sequence goes on along the minus strand of CM061557.1, from coordinate 68,543,548 downwards.
TAACAATAGCAGACTAACTATCATGAGTGTGAGAATACATGCATAAGACATAATAACTGATATTGATACCATGATAACATGATTACTGAATCTGAATACTAATAATATAACATACTGATAACTAATATAAATGATAACATAAGTGACTGTATCTGACAGTCTTGAATCTAATTGAACTAGTTGAGTCTGGTACTGTATCTAAGTTGATTGTATCTGACATTCCTGATATCTAAAGAACTATCTGAGTTTTATTACTGAGATTGATTGAATGTGTCTGACAGTCCAGATACTGTAACATGAAACTGTGGGAAGTAGTTATCTAATCGACATGCCCCTAATATGCCATTTTGGCTGAGTTGAGTTCCAATCTATAACCCTAATTAGAAGGGTGTTAATACCGAGCCACTGGTAAGGACAAGTTGTGGGTGACCCTCATCTGATAGTGTCCCCAAAAGAGAATAACGAGACCCTTATCTGATAGTGCTTATCCACCTCCTCAACCCTCATCGGACAGTGTTGATATCTCAACCTATGCTGGCTACATAGTTCTGGAACGCAAGGATAACTTCTAAGAATCAGACCCTTATATGATAATGTGTGTTTCCATACTTGGGTTCACTCGGTGATAATTCCTACTCCCATCTGAATAGACTCTGAACATGATTTACTAAACTAAACATGGGCTGAGTTACTAAATTCAATTGACCAACGAAATATTACTGATATCTGACAATTGACTGAGTTCATGAGATCATGGATATCTCCTGAGTGAAGTCTAAGGATTCATAGCTTGACTAAGAGTATCCTGAAAATATGACATGGCTCTAGGCACACAACTAATGTTTTGGGTATGAGTACCCCCAGGACTCGATGGAAGGAAACTGACCAAGCGTAACTTACTTGAACATATAACTAACATCATAATCCATAATACATTTATAGAAGTATTTCATCAAAACATGTGATAGGCATAACTTGTACATACATAGGGATTTCATGGTATCATGCTAGTTAGGCACTTTTCCTTTATCTAGGCATCTAATCAAACATATTGTAGGCATGGTACATGTAAACATCATTGTACAATAATTAAACATTATGGTTCAATTCTAATTTCATTATTCAAGGGTTTAGTCATAGTGTTGCATGAATCTATATCTATAATAATTTAACCCACATAGAAATTATCACCCAACATGGAGTAGAATTCAATTTCTTATTATCCACATGAACAAGAGCAGTCCAATTATGAAATTCATAAGAAAATCCATAAACTTGAATTTAGATAAGGGATTCTTGGGCTTCATGGATGAAAGGATTCTATGAATGACCACTATGCATACCTTGGTTCGTAAATACACAAATATTGATGGAGGAAATTCTTGATTCTGAATCTTCTATGAAAACCCTAGGTTGTTCTTGAAAGGTTTTTGAGAGAATAGAGTGTATTTTGGGTGAAAAATGGTTGAATCACGTGTTAAAGGGCTTAAATAGGGGTGGAAAATTTACCCTTTTAACCCTGTACATATCTAGTAATTTTAGTAAAAAATTTCCTGAATTGGACCCCTAGCACGACACGGCGTTATTGCGCCGTGTCACTGGAATTTGATAATTGAGAAACTGAGGGATGGCGCGATGCGGAGCCATCGTGTTGCCTCTTATTTTGCGACCTGGAACCTTGGCACGACACAGAGGAAATTGTGCTGAGACACTAGAAAAGGAAAATTTCCATTTTATCTTATGGCGCAGTGCGCCACTGACCAATATGGCGTGGTTTTACGATGGAAACTTGAAATAGTCATAACTTCTTACCTGGTTATCAGATTTAGGCAAATTTTATATCGATCGAAAGCTTATTGAATTTAGTACATAATAAAAAGTGAAAATCTTAAAAATACCACATTTAAAAAAGTGGATTCATCTTTAAAAGAAAGCTCCTAACATTTTTTAGATGATTTCAAGCTAGGAAAAAGTACGGGGTATTACAATATCTCCCCCTTGAGAACATTCATCCTCGAATGAAACTAAGAGTGAGGGGAAGAATGTAAATTGACATATATACTGAACATTAATAACTAAAACATGATCTCATGATTGACATGACTGATAACTGAATATATCATACTGGACACGCATACCTGATGCATACATAACTGATTCATGAATACATGATTGAGTGTTCTGAGGAACTAAGTTTCTCACAATGAGAATGCATTTCTGATGCATAATTATATAACTGAACTGATACATAAATGTATGACTGAATATGCAATGGTACTTGATATTAAGTTTGTGATGAACATTGAACATGAACCTGAGTAAGCTTAAGGAGGACTGTTACCTTGATCTTGATTTGAGTTGGTGGAGAAAAGGTGAGGATACTTGGTATGCATGTCTTCTTCTGCTTCCCAAGTATCTCCCTCGATAGACTAATTTCACCAAAGAACTATAACTAGACGGACTTCTTTGTTCCTCAGTCTACAAATCTGATAGTCTAGGATTTCAACTAGAATCTCCTCATAAGAGAGACTGTTCTGAACATCAATGCTCTGAATAGGGACAGCAACTACTGGGTTACCTATGCACTGTTGGAGCAAAGATACATAGAAGACTGGATGAAATGAAGCTAGATCTGAAAGCAATTCGAGCTCATAAGCTACCTTGCCGAATCGACTGAGAATCTTGAAGGGACCGACATATCGGGGACTGAGTTTCCCTTTCTTGCCGAATTCCTTCACTTTCTTCATAGGAGAGATCTTTAGATAGACATAGTCACCAATATCGAACTCGATATCTTTTCTATGAACATCTACATAAGACTTCTTTGGCTCTAAGCAGCCAGAGTCATTCTCTAATCAACTGAACTTTTTCTAAGGCATTGAATACTAAGTCAAGCCCTATGATTGAGGCCTCACTAACTTTGAACCAACCGATTAGTGATATACATATCCTACCATAGAGAGCTTTAAATGGAGCCATCCAAATACTAGAATGATAGTAGTTGTTGTATGCAAACTCAATCAAAGACAAGTGGTCATCCTAACTACCCTTGAAATCAATTGCACACGCCTGTAGCATATCTTCTCAAGTTTAAATGGTCCTTTCTGCTTGGCCATCTGTCTGAGAATGAAAGGCTGTACTGAGATGAACTTGGGTACCAAGACCCTTTTGGAATGCTTTCCAAAAGTGAGAGGTGAACTGGGTACCTCTGTTTGAGATAATAGATAAAGGATCACTGTGTAATCTAACCAACTCCCTAATGTAGGGTCTGGCATAATCCTTGGCTGAATAAGAGGTATGAACAGGAAGGAAATAGGTTGATTTAGTCATCCTATCTATAATGACCCAAACTAAATTATGTTGATGAAATGTTCGAGGCAAACCCATCACAAAGTCCATGTTCACTTATTCCCACTTCCAAGTAGGAATAATGAACTCCTGCATAGGACCACTAGGCTTTTGATGTTGTATCTTAACCTACTGATATGTAGAGCACTTAGCCACTAAATTTGCAACATCTCTCTTTATCCCACTCCACCAATAGACTTCCCGCAAGTTGTGGTACATCTTTGTGGTCCCTGGATGAATAGAGTAGTGCACACCATGCGCTTCTACAAGAATTTGCTGCCTTAAGTCATCTACACCTGGAACACAGAGACGACCCTGACAACGCAAAACACCATCTCCCCCTTGGGATAAAACCTCTAGTTTCTAATCTTGAACTGACTCTTTCAACTTCAGAAGGATGGGATCTCTATCTTGCTTTTATTTCACCTAAAAAACTTGAGATAATTCTAAACTACTATGAGCCCATATATCACCCTCATCTTTATCGACTAAGTGCATGCCTAGTGTGGTAATCTGATGTACTTCCTAAGCTAACTTTTTCTTACTGTTATCCACATGAGCAACACTACCCATAGATAGTCTACTCAGAGCATTGGCCACTACATTGGCCTTGCCTGAATGATATAGGACACTCATGTCATAATCTTTAAAGAGCTATAACCATCTTTTCTGATGAAGATTGAGATCTTTTTGAGAAAATACATATTGAAGACTTTTATGATCTGTGAATACATTTACACAAACTCCGTAGAGATAATGCCTCCAAATCTTCAAGGCAAAGACTATGGCTGCTAACTCAAGATTATGAGTAGGATAATTCTTCTCATGGGGTTTAAATTGTCTGGAAGCACAGGCTATGAACTTACCATACTGCACGAGGACACAACCTAAACCCACTTTGGATGCATCACAATACACTACGAACCCATCTGGACCATCCAAAAAAGCTAAAAATAGAGTTGAGATGAGTCGAGTCTTCAACTCCTAAAACCTCTTCTTGCAAGGATCTGACCACTGAAACTTGATTTTCTTCTAAGTCAATCTGGACATAGGGGATGCAATTGAAGAAAATCCCTCAACAAACCATCTGTAATAGCTAGCCAAACCTAAGAAACTCCTGATATCTAATGGAGAGATAGGTCTGGGCCAGTTTCTTACCACTTTGGTCTTTTGAAAATCTACTCTAATGCCATCTCCCAAAATGATATGACCAAGGAATGCTACTGACCTTATCCAAAATTCACACTTACTAAATTTGGTGAATAGCTGATGATCTCTAAGAGCCTGAAGTACTATTCTAAGATGGTCTGCATGATCTCGTGCACTACGAGAACAAACCAGAATATCATCTATGAAGACTATGACAAACATGTCCAAGTACTATTTAAACACGCGGTTCATCAAGTCCATGAAAGCTGCTGGGGCATTGGTAAGACCAAATGACATAACTAGGAATTTAAAGTGACCATACCGAGTACAGAAAGTTGTTTTCAGAATGTCACATTCTCTGACTCTGAGCTAATGATAGCTGGATCTGAGTTCTATCTTAGAAAAATTACGAGCACCCTAAAGTTGGTCAAATAATTCATCAATTCTGGGAAGAGGATACATGTTCTTGATCGTGACCTTATTAAGTTAACGGTAGTCTATGCACATTCTGAGAGAATCGTCTTTCTTATGCACGAATAATATTGGTGCGCCCCACGAGGAAATGCTGGGCCTGATGAATCCTTCATCTAGGAGACCCTTCAATTGTTCTTTCAATTCTTTGAGTTTTACTGGTGCCATTCTGTATGGCAAAATAGAGATAGGTTGAGTATCTGAAAGAAGATCAATGCCGAAGTCTATTTTCTTTTTAGGAGGAATTCCTAGAAGATCTTTTGGAAAGACATCTGAATATTCATTTACAACTGGAATGGATTCAAGACTGGGAGTTTCGAAATTCAAATACTTAACATGAACAATATGATAGACACATCCTTTAGATATTATTTTCCTTGCCTGAAGGTAGGAAACAAGCTGACCCCTGAAAGCAGATACACTACCCTTTCACTCAAGGATGGGTTCATTTGGGAACTGAAATTGGACTATCCTATTTCTATAGTAGACTGTGGTATAGCAGGAATAAAGCCAATCCAGGCCGATAATGACATCAAAATTAGTCATCTCTTACTCGACTAGATCTGCTGAAGTAACTTTCTGAAATATCATAACCGGGTAGTTCCTGTATACCTGCCGAGCTATGATGATTTTACCTACTGGGGTAGAGACTGAAAAGGGCTCTACTAAAATTTCGGGACTGACTCCAAAATCAGCTGCTATATAGGGAGTAACAAAAGACAAGGAAACACCTGGATCTAGCAAAGCGTAAACATGCACATGAAAGATCTGTAACGTACCAGTAACCACATCAGGAGAATTTTCTTGATCTTACTGGGACTGGAGAGCATAGAGTCTATTTGGGTGTTGCCCACTAGTAGCACTGGAGGTGGCACCCTGCTGATTTGGGCAACAAAACTGAGCTGAGGAGCGGAGATGACTTTGATAACCTGACTGGGGGCAGTCTCTGACTCTGTGGCCTGGCTTGCCACAATGAAAATAGACATCGCTGCCATCCCTGCACACTCTTGTGGTTCTTATCACAAGTCTGAGAAAAGGAATTAGTTCGGGCACTGCTAACACTGCCCTTAGACTTAGAGCCTGGCGCTCTATCCTTGTTACCTTCTCTGAACTTAGGAACTAGAGCATAGGCTGACAAAGGAGATGGAACTGATGACTTTGGAAAAATCTGAGAGCGATTGCCTCCCTCTGACTTAGGCTGACTAAAATTAAAGCTACCTGTCCTAGCACTCTTATTCTGCTTCTCCCTCTGCTTAATTTCCTACCTCTCTATCTGCTGAGCATGAGTTATGATCCTGGCTAATGTTATGTCACTATTAAACATGGCGGATCTACACTCATTAACCACGCTATTATTCACCTCTAAAATGAACTTACTCATCTTAGCCCTACTATCTGCAATCATATGAGAGGCATATCTAGCTAATTGAGTAAACTTAAGAGAATACTTTTTCACAGTCATATTGCCCTGCCCGAGGTTAAATAATTCGAACACCTTAGCTTCTCTAAGCTCTAGGGGAAAGAATCTATCAAGGAAAGCAGAAGCAAACTCCTCCCACTCAATAGGCCCTGCATCATTTGGCCTTTCTGACTTCTACTGTTTAAACCAATTATGAGCAATATCATACAACTAATATGCAGGTATCTCATTACTATCACTAGAAGTAACCCCCATTATGTCTGTAACCTTCTGCTCCTGATCTAAGAATTACTGAGTGTCCTCATCTGACTTAGACCTGAGAAAAAATAGAGGATTCATTCGGGTGAAATCTCAAATCCTGGCTACAACTGAATTGGCCATTGGATTAGCCAGAATGATAGCTGGTCATTTATTCTGAGTAGCAACTGAGTTATCAAGAGTAGTGAATGCAGCTCGGAACTCTGCATGAGAAATATGTTCGCCCAAAGGTTCTTCGGGCTGAGGAGCTGGCTAATTACTGTTTCTTCTTTTAAGAGGCATGTTCTGTAGAAGAAAAAGAGAAATAGATTAGACTGAGAGATTGACTTGAGATTATGCTCACTAGCACGACATGAATACTGAAAGAGGGTAAACTATTCCTAAAACATTTTATAGCCTCTTGTACATAAATGTGGCATGCAACACACTCATGTACAAAACTCTACTAGATGCGACTTTCAGACTTCCTAGGACTCTATTGAACCTAGCTCTAATACCAAGTTTGTAACGCCCCAAATTTGATACCCAGAATGCTACACAGTGATCATGATGCCGAAGGATCACAAGCTAACCCATGACTGATATCTGTACTTGTATACTGCATAAAATACTTTATAATGAAGAAACATGAACTAAAAGGCCATAAGGTTCAAAACTGATACATAGTATCTGATAAAAATGTAACATCTGAGAGGGGTATGAAATACCCAAAAAAAATAAAATAAGCTATCTGAACATACTGTAGTCTGGAAAGCCTTTAAAACTTGACTGCCTGAATAAGGATTTGATGAGACATATCCCAAACTAGCTCCAATTGGAAGGGTGTCAATACCGCGTCACTGGTAAGGACAAGCTATGGGTGACCCTCATCTGATAGTGTCCCCAAAAGAGAATGGTGGGGCCCTTATCTGATAGTGCTTATCCACCTCATCAACCCTCATTGGACAGTGTTGATGTCTTAAACTATGTTGGTTATATAGTTTTAGAATACAAGGATGACTTCTAAGAATCACACCATTATCTGATAGTGTGTGTTCCCATCCTTGGGTTTACTCGATGCTAATTCCTACTCTAATATGAATAGAATCTGAACATGATTTACTGAACTAAACATAGGCTGAGTTAATGAATTCCTTTGACTGATGGAATACTACTGATATCTGATAACTCACTGAGTTTATGAGATCACAGAGATTTCCTGAGTCATAAGACTATCTGAAGTGTAAGGATTCATAGCTTTACTGAGAGTATCATGAAAACATGACATGGCTCTAGGTACACAACTAATGTTTTGGGTACGAGTACCCCCAGGACTCGATGGAAGAAAACTGACCAAGCATAATTTACTTGAACATATAACTAACATCATAATCCATAATACATTTATAGAAGCATTTCATCAAAACATGTGATAGGCATAACTTGTACATACATGGGGATTTCATGGTATCATGCTAGTTAGGCACTTTTGCTTCATCTAGGCATTTAATCAAACATATTGTAGGCATGGTACATGTAAACATCATTGTACAATAATTAAACATCATGGTTCAATTCTAATTTCATCATTCAAGGGTTTAGTCAAAGGTTTGCATGAATCTGTATCTATAATAATTTAACCCACATAGAATTTATCACCCAACAAGGAGTAGAATTCAATTTCTTATTATCCACATGAACAAGAGCAACCCAATCATGAAATTCATAAGAAAATCCATAAACTTGAATTTAGAAAAAGGATTCTTGGGCTTCTTGAATTGAAGGAGTTCATGAATGAACACTATGCATACCTTGGTTCATAAATACATGAAGATTGATGGAGGAAATTCTTGATTCTAAATCTTCTATGAAAAGCGCTAGGTTGTTCTTCAGAGGTTTTTGAGAGAAGAGAGTATATTTTGGGTGAACAGTGGTTGAATCACGTGTTAACGGGCTTAAATAGGGGAGGTAAATTGACCCTTTTAACCCTGGACATGTCTTGTAATTTCAGTAAAACAATTCCCGAATTGGACCCCTGGCGTGACACGACGCTATCGCGTCGTATCACTAGAATTTGACAATTGGAAAACTAAGGGATGGCGCGATATGGAGCCATTGCGTTGCCCTTTTTTTTGCGACCAGAAAATTTGGTATGATGTGGAGGAAATAGCACTGAGACACTGAAAAAGGAAAATTGTCATTTTAGCTTATGGCGCGGCGTGCCACTGACCAATATGGCGCTGTTTTATGATGGGAACTTGAAATAGTCATAACTTCTTACCTGGTTATCGGATTTAGGCAAATTTTATATCGATGGAAAGCTTATTGAATTTCTCATATGTCAAAAAGTGAAAATATTAAAAATACTACATGTACAAAAATGGATTCATCTTTCAAATAAAGCTCCTAACATTTTTTAGACTATTTCAAGCTAGAAAAAAGTATGGGGTATTACATCGACTGATAACTCTTTTAGCATTGACAAAACTTTCTGATACTTAGCATCTTTTTGTTTCTTTTTTAGCCTTTGAGGTAAAGAAGGACGATGTCTCTGGATAGGCTTCAAAATAGGCTCATCGACCTTATCTTCTCCTTTATCTTACTTGATACTGCTATCCACATCAATAAGATCATCATCATCATCATTCATTTGCTCATCTACAACCGGTACAGGTAGGTCTATGGTAGATTTACTACTTCGAGTGGTAATGGCATGGTAGTGACCATTATTCTTTAGACTAGCCTTCGTGTTACTTGGGAGAGTGCCAGGCTATCTTTGATTTACTGTGGATGATATCTGACCAAATTTTTGCTCAACTGCTTGATTGTTGTAGCATGTCACTCAACTTTCTAGTTTAGCCCTAACAGGTCTGCCTTAATATCCTTAAGATAGCTTTCTTTACTTTCTTTCCCTTTGGTTAATTTTAACAACAATGCTTCTATTCTAGATTTTGAATCATGACTTCCTGGTGGAACATACTTTTTATTCATCTCCTTGTAGTCATATTTCAACCCTAATCACCATCTCTCTCTACTCTTGTCTCTATATCTGCCATAATAATAATTTTGACCTTGATTCCCTTGCCCTTGGTCTCAGAAATTCATCAATCTAAAATAAATAAACTTCACTTCTTCTACAAATTCAATCTCAAAAGTTCTAAAAGTAGACCCTGAGTCGCAACTGGATTGACTTTCTCAGCACTCATTATTGTGAACTACTTTGTAAGTAGCCCATATCAGTACAAAGCTATGAAAGCTATTGTGCTACCAAATCATGACTAACTCCATAATTATTGGTTTCTTCAATAGTATATATACCTGCACCACATTTTGCATCTCTAGTATGCCAACCTCTATTAGTCACCGAAATATCACTCAGCATCTCATCGAAGATGCATAAATGCACCTCCTAAAATTATATCTATCATTGCTCTTGAATTGACATTCAATGATCTATAGAAGATTTCCAACAAATTTAATCCTCTAATTTTTTTATTAGGTACCATGCTCAGCTTCTTCCTGAATCTAAACCATGCCTCGTATAAGGATTCTCCAGGAACTTATCAGAAGTTATAAATTTCATCTTTCAACTGTAGCATTCTTGCAAAAGGAAAAAATCTATTCAAAAATTATTTACGCAACTTATGCTAAGTGGTGATTGAACCTCTTGGAAGTTCCCTTTACCATAGTGATGCTTCACCTGTCAATAAAATGGGAACAACCTCAATCTCAATGCTTCCTAATCTACCCTTGGAATAGTGTATGACGTACAGATCCTAGTAAAATTAGCAAGATGCATGTTCGCATCATCAATTGCTAATCCTAAAAATACACCCTTCAAGTTTAATAATTGGATCATGGCACTTGTAATGTTACATTAGGATCAACAGGTGGGGGGGTTTTGAACCCCATCATGAACTTTTCCTGGCATTCTTCTTGGAGTTTGAAGAATTCTTTCTGGCTCTGGATTAAAAAGGAGTAAGGGAATACCTCTTCTCCTAGTGTTTGACATACATCGGCATATACCAAATCAAGAACAAAAAATGAAACTCGCGAACATCACCAATTCAATTAACTACTCAAATCGTCTTCCCCGGCAATGATGTTAAAATTTGATGCGCCCCAAAACAAGTATGGTGCGGTCAATGCCAAATATAGTAACCCAACTAGGTTGGGATCGATTCCACAGGAAAAACGTTGAACAATTTCTTAACTTGATGTAGTTCACGAGAAGTTCAAAAAATTAAATAGAGGGAATTTTGGAATTATCAGTAACTAGTAACCAAATCTTGATTACTTTTGAGTTATAAACAATAGAAGATGAATACTAGGCTTGTGTTCCCCCTGTCTTCTCAACTCCATAAATTTCTCGTGTTCAATCCACCTATGAGTCAACACATATTTATACATTATAGATATAAGTATTGCTTTATCCTTACACAATTGTTTCACCTTTAATTCAATATTTTTCTATCAAAGATTAAGTTTTTAACTACCAACTCAGGCACATACAAAAAGTACTGATTTTGTGACTCAACAGCAAAAAGAGCAAGTGCATCCATTTCTATTCCTTTGATACAAACAACAACGCTAGTTTCTACATCGAACTCTATATCCTTTGTACTTTTATCCATTATTTTTACGCACAATGGATACATTACAAAATCAAGAAGGCTTTTCTTCAATACAACATAAAGTTTAACAGCTTTATTATTCGTAATAACAATTGGTGCTACATTACCTTCAACATCATAATATATATTAGTTTTTTTTTGACATTCATCAATGCATAATTCAGTTGTAATAGCCGAAATCAACCTCAAATAAGAAATACTCTCTGCAACAATTATTTCATCACTTTTGTATCCATCGTATTGTATTTTGGATTCCCACTCACCTGAATGCCTCAACAAAGTTGCGACATTCATCTTCTTTGATATTTTTTCAAACAAAAATAAAAATTGTTGAGACTGTAAATAAGAAGAATTAAAAAAAAATAGAGCTTCAACTATGTTAATTGTGTTTTGTTGATCGTATATAGTTGAATATGTGTTTCAAATTTTGAAATTGAATAGTTGTTACTAAATTAAAGGGATTCACTAATAAGATATTAATAAAAATTTCTTAAATTGCATTCTATAATAAAGGAATATGTGTATATAGTCGACAACTTATGTATAAAAATAATCAAATTCTAGGAGAGAGAAAACACAACTGAAAATCAGGGAGAGAAGGTAATTAGGTTTTAAAAAGGTGGAATTTATGTAATTTTTAAGAGTTAGATGTTTGAATCTGAATATTAAGATAATGCATTAAGAGTTAGATGTTCGAATCTAAATATTAAGATAATGCATTAAGAGGTAGATATTTGAATTTAAATACATATTTAAATATTAAAATATTGTATTAGAATACTAAATATGTAAAACAACATTTGTCAATATATGAACGTATACAATTCATCTTTATTTAAAAAATTAATAAATAGAAAGTTTAGTGTAAATAACTAAATCAATCTAAATAATATCAATCAATAATTTTAAAAATTATGTGGTATTTAATTGTCATCGAAGATGATAGTCACAAATAATGATGGTGATTGATGATGACAGCGGTAATGATATATAGTAAAAGTAGCTTCCAATCTCTAGAACTCTATGTTCCTTTAGGGTGTGTTAGGATTCCAATTTTCTTGTGTTCGGTTTATCAAAATTTTGAAAAATATTTTTTTAGAAAAATTAATTTCTAAAAAATAAGAAAAATGACTTTATTAACGATAGTAGAGAAAATAGATTGCACAAGTGATGTTGCAAATTAATTGTGTCACTCATTTATACCCATTCCTATAACTGCACCTCTTATAATATTTATCTAGATTATATACAAATACTTTTAGGACATAAATTTTAGTAGAAGCAATATTTGAAATTATAGCAAGTTGTAACATGAGGATACTTCTAATCTAGAACTTCTAAAATAAACTAAAACATAATTTCGGTAAGCCCTTTATTCTAAAAAAGATTAAAAAATACTATTTCCTACTAAAATTACAATAGCCTATGTTGTAAATTTCCCAGAAGTAAACTCTAGTTAAGAATTTACTAGATGCAAGTTTGAAAGTGATGATACAATATTAGTGGTGATTAGAGGATTAAAAGGACTAGAGCTTAAGAAGTGAATTACAATTGAAGCCAACTAACTATTTTAAAAGACAGTTACACTATCCAGAAATTAGTTAGACAATTAGTACGGTTCATCAGTCCCAAAAGTAGTTAGCACGACAGTCATAGAGTTAGTTAGAAGTTGCTAACTATGTTTACTCATTTTAATTCATCTATTCTTATATAAATACTGAATATGTTGTACTTGTCATCAATTCATGATATTGCAATACAAAATTCTCTTTCTATGTTAATTTCTTCTCTCAATTTAGCTAATTACTTCATTTATTAAGCCCTAACTTATCATTTCATTCCTCGTTTAACCTTCTAGACAAATTCAAACATAGTATTAGTGCATCAATTGATATTAGAACCACTCATCACTCGGAATGAATATGATCCAAAGCAAGAATAAAGATTGATCACTTGAAGAAATGAATGATAGATTTACCCAGATCCAACATCAACTGAGAAGTTAATGGAAGGCATAATGTGACACTCCCAAAGTTCATGCATGTTCATAGTGGGTTACTATGTGTTTTAGGGTCATGAGAAATCCATAACATATAGCTGAATTGAAAACTCCTTTTCGGCTAAGTTCTAGTGTGAGATTCTTTTTCAGTCAACTTCAAATTATTATATTTCCTTCAATATGAAGTTTTTTGCAGCACAAAATCCATCAAATAAAATATTTTTGAGTCTTTTTTCCAACGCATCTGAGTTTACCTTCTTCCAATATTAGAGTAGAAAGTTATGCTCATTTTACTTAAGGGTATCTGTCATTAAAAAATTGATTATCTGAGTTGATGAGCCGTCAACTAATTGAAGATTCGTCAACTAACGTCGTCAATATTAACCAGTAAAGACCAAAAATGGTTAGAGATTAGTGACCTGAGTTGATAAGCCGTCAACAGGTTGATGGGTCATTAGCCAAGTCGCTAGACAAAATATTTCTGTAATTTTTTTAGTTTTATTAGGAGTAGTTTGGTCCTTTGCTTATCTTAAAATCTTTGCCCCACAACTTAAATCACTCAATAAATATTATTTACTCATCTTTTAACAAGTTGACACCGCTCTTTCTCCTCTTCGCTCTCAAGAGAAATAAAATTAGGGTTTTTTCTCAAAGTTCAACTTCTACAACTCCAAACTCAAGTTTTCAATCAAGATATATATAAGTTCAGGTATGTGGGGATTCAACGAGGGTTTTCTTATCACCCTTGTGTCCAAGAACTTTATATTCATAATTGATTTTATGAATTTAATAAATAGGGTTCATGCCCATTTTACATGATTTTAAAACTATGATGCTTCCTTATGAATTAAACTTCATTCAAGAATTCATGGTTTGCTCATGTTTGGACTTATATAGTTGATCTTATGAATTGAAGGTTAGTGTTCTTGATAGTACCATAAGTTGGTAAATGTATATGACTTTAGCATGATTTACTCAATTTACAAGAAATTAAGACTTACTAGTTTAGATTCAATATGAAATTAACATATGTACTTACAGATATGAAATAAAAACAAAAACATATTATGGTTTTCAGACTTGTAAGTCATATATTTATTTTATGGTGAATTTAAAATATGTCATGAGTGATGTCGTCCAAAACAAACCTCTAAAAGAAGTTCGTTAAGGTTGATGCCATATATAGTAACCCACTAGGTTGGGGTCGATCCCAAAGGAAAAATGTTGAACAGTTTCTAAACTTGTTGTAGTTCACAAGCAGTGCGGAAAAGTAAATATGGGAGATTTTTGAATTATCAGTAACTAGTAACTAAATCTTGAATGCTTTTGAGTTATAAATAATAGAAGACGAACACTAGGCTTGTGTTCCCCTGGCTTCACAATTCTGTAAGGTTTTCGTATTTAATCTACCTATTCTATTGCTCTACATGTAAAGTCAACAAGATATGTATTATCAGCCATCTTGCAAATATATTGATAAATCTCACCCCTTACCTTGTGAGTCTCGGGGTGTCACCTTATTTCTTCTTGTTTATGACTTCAGTTCACTATCACCTTTTGAGTCTTAAGTGATTATATGAGATGATGCAATAGTATAATGGAGATGAACCTCAAATTACTATTTTAATCTTCTTTTCCCAATTACAAACTCCCTTGTGAAGACGTTTTCAAATACAAGATGTTCCAAAGCTTCTGCAGCATCTCTGAGGTCAATTATTGTGAAGAAGATTAGAATACATGCATAAAATCTAGAATAGATGAATCTCCCTCTTCCTCTACGTAGATAATCTGCCAGGGTTCCCATAACCCTAGTTAGGGAGATTAGCCGCTCATGTTAATGCATGAATCCATGATTGTCAATGAAGGAAACATGCATTTGATTGCACAAGTATTAGATGAATAAAACTTCAAGTCTTCAATTGAATAAAAACCCAAAATCTAAGGAATAATTATAAATAATGTAAGAATAATATAAAAAGTACGTAAAAGTATGTCGAAGTAAGTAACCTAATAAAAGATAAACCCTAGGGTATTTATAGTATCTCAAAAATACTGAGAAATCCTACTAAAAATAAAAAAGATAAAGTAATGTCGACACAAGGTACGACTCCTTCTTCAACTCGTACCATCATTATATGAGTCGTACTGTGCCTTTTGTATCCACTCCGATGTATGATCTTCTAGGCTTCAACTTTTTGTTCATCTTATGACTCCTACTCAAAAGTCGTACCTTGATCGTATGATTCGTGGCCTTCACTCGTATCCACTTGGGACTTCTTTTTTCTTCTTTTGAACACTTCAAATTTGAATTTCTTCCTTGGGTTCTATTGTCTTGATGACTTCATGGTACGATATGTATCCCATCTTACAACTCAAATGCTCCATTCGTATCTTCTTCATACTTAGCTTCTCAGTTTGGCTT
The DNA here is from genome assembly GCA_030864225.1 of Capsicum baccatum var. pendulum. Classification (NCBI taxonomy): domain Eukaryota; kingdom Viridiplantae; phylum Streptophyta; class Magnoliopsida; order Solanales; family Solanaceae; genus Capsicum; species Capsicum baccatum. The sequence goes on along the minus strand of CM061557.1, from coordinate 68,527,868 downwards.
TGGGTTCTATTGTGCTTATGAGTCAGCCTCCGAGTCATATGAAGTGTTGACGACTTGTGAGGAGACTCGTACATTCTGAAGACTTGGTATTTTCTAGGTCTTTTTCTTCCAAATTCTTTACAACACTATGCTAGACCTTTTTTACCTATAATAACCACAAAAGCTCACATACCTCCTGAAATGACCTAAGTTCAAGCATAATTCATGGTTTTAAGCATCGAAAGTGTCGTGTTTCCATGACATATCAATGAGCACCAGTATGATTTTAGGAGTAATATCTAGCCCCGATAGGCGAGATTTAGCGTATCCTAGTCCCAAAACTACGTGCCATCATTTGTATTATATTTTCCGAAATGCACTTAGTTTAGTGATCACACCAGTCTTGGATTCATGCCCTTTGCAAGGTATATTGTGGCCTTTCAACTAGGCATATATTCGACAACATGTTGTACATAGTTTATGTCAGTTAAGAGAATCTCCCTACAAAATATTGATTTTTGAAACTAAGTGCAACGACTCACTGACTCTACTAGTTTTTGCTTTACTACTTATGCTCTATGATATTCCAACTTTTAATTTTATTCATGAACATAGTGAGTATGTATACACTTAGCATGAATGTTTTATCTTATAATATATACCAATTTTACTTATTGCATAAACCCCTATAAACTTAGTACGTTTCATAAGTATTGTCCATATACTCTATATATTATGCATCTATTATGATGTAGATTCTGGTGTTCGTCCTTAGCAACACGATTAGCCACAATCATCTTTGATTACTCCCGTCTTTTGGTGAGTTCTCATGTTCCATGGACTTGGATATGATTCATATCTTCTTTAGTAGGTCAATTTGAGTTTATTTCAGACTTCATGTTTTCTGTTGGATCAGTTGGGTCCTATCCCAAAGACTTCTCAGTATGTTAGAGACTTGTTTTCCTTCTAATATTCATATATTCCGATGATGTTTAGTTCTTGTTTGATATGTTGAGACTTTTTTCATTCAAATAAATTCATACTTCTTAGTTTATTATTTTTGCTTATGTTTTCAAGCAAACCATTATGATTAAGTGCTAAGTAGATACCATGGGTTAGCTTTGAGACTATAAGTGATCTTAAGCACCGTGCGACATCCAGGGAGTAGTCTCGAGTCATTACACATGATTAGTATGAATGATCAAAATGTCTAGACTAATCAAGAATTATTGGACATAAAGCAAACTATTAGTGGATTCTAATAGAAGAAAAGGGAAATTGATGAAGGTAGAGCTGAATCCTCTATTGGTCTAGGTAAAATAAGAACACAAAAGAAATTCTAGTTGGGACTAGTGGTTTAAGGGACCACAAGCAGATGAATTCTGGAAGAAAAGCTCACATGGGGTCTAGCGGGTCAGGTAATGTTCATACTTAATACTATAGAATTAACGTCCCTAGATTTTTAGGTCGAGATTTTAGGACCTGGTTTTACAAGGTGGACCAATTCTTTTCTATGGAAGAAATTTTTCAGGATAGGAGAGTGAAAGTTTCTTCTATTCATTTGGATAATGAAGCCATAACTTGGCATAGGTTTTTTATGGGGTCTAGAGGTTCAACTTCAGATCCTACTTGGACTGAATATATATATGATAGACTTGAAAGAAAGCTTTGGAGATGTTTTTAAAGATCAAATGGAGGCACTCAAAATCCTTCGACAAATTGGTAGTCTTAAACAATATAAGAAAAATTTGATAGGCTATTAATTGGAGTTAATTTGTTTGATGAAAATGCAATCAATTGTTGGTTAGGAGGATTGAAACCTGAAGTGAACAAAGAAGTTAGGATGAAAAAACCCATGATTCTTATGAAAGATTACAGACTTTCTAGTCTATAGGAAGAGGTCTTTGAAGCACAGGAAAAATCATAGGGGGCCAAGGAACTTGGTAAGAATCAACAATCAATTTACCTATTCCCTATTCAATTAAAACCCTAAATTATCAAAATTTATGTCCCAATAAATCTTACACAAAGAACTCCTTTAAAAAGTCTTCTAAATATATCAATAGTTAACTAAATACTGGAAGGATGTTATTAACAGTAGATGAGATAGATGAAAAGAGGGGAAAATGATTTTTCTTCCTTTGTGATAAAAAAATGTAAGAGGATATGTGTGTAAGGCCAAGAAGAAGTTGTTCTTGATGGAATAGTAGATAATGTGAGGCACATGAGGTATTTCAGGGTCAAGTGCAAGAAAAGGCTTTGATTCTTGTTCAATATAAACAAGTGAACATTTAAGAATGTATGACTATACCCCTGTAAGCTTTTACCAGAGTTACTGGTTATCAAACAATCAGAGTTACTAGTTATCATAAAAAATAACAACTTTAGATCCTCTCACTAACACGGGTATATCACATAACTTCATTGATAAAGAAGTAGCTAGGAAGCTAGGGTGTTAGTCTAGCATAATCTTAGAAAAATTTACTAGTGTTTCTGATGGAAAGAAGGCGCACATTACTGCATTGTGTAGGAATTTTTAATGGTTGTTATAGGGTACTACTTTCTTCTCTATTTCCTATTATTACCTTTAGGAAATATTAATATTGTGCTAGGGGTACAGTGGTTGAGAACATTGGGTAGTATTCTATTTGATTTTGCAATAGAACCATTGAGTTTATGCATCATGGAAAAAACATATATTGAGAGGTACCACTGATAAACTCAAGATCAAGTATACTAAGTCCAATACATTGGTCAAAAAACATAATGTTTAAGGGCATTTTTATATGTTATCAATGATTACTATTGAAGATATATAATGTAACAGTGTTCAGGAAGTACATGGTACTAAAGTTCCCTCTGTATTATTGCCTTTAATAAAACAACATAAGTGTATCTTTGTCATGCCACTATCATACATACTTACAAGGGACTATTTGATCATAGAATACCTCTTATTGATGTTGTTGTACTTATGAATAGGAGGCTTTATAGGTAACCTAGAGAGAAGAAAAATATTATTAAAATAATTAGTGCAAGAAATGTTAGATCAAGGGGTAGTTCAATGTAGTACTGTCCTATATGCTTCAGCAGTAGTACTAGTAGGGAAAAGTAATACATCTTGGATAATTTGTGTTGACTATAGGGATTTAAACCAGTTACAAGTCAAGGATAAGTTTCATATTCCTATAATTAAAGACTTATTGAGCTATATTGAAAAATTGATCTTAAGGAAGGATACTATTAATTAAGAATGAAAGATAATAGTGTTCATAAAATAGCCCTTAATACCTATGAAGGTCACTATGAATTCTTGATCATGCCATTTCTCTTGACTAATTCACCTTCTGTCTATTAAGAATTAATAATCATAATGTTTAAGCCTATACTAAAAAGGTTGATATTGGTTTTCTTTGATGATATACTGATCTATACCAGAAGCATGGATTCTCATATATAATATATGAGGACTGTGTTTGAATTAATGAGACAATACAAACGGTTTGCTAAGGATTCTAAGTGTGCCTTTGGAGTGCCACAAATGAAGTATTTAGGTCACTTTATTAGTGTCAAGGTTGTCACAACTGATCCTAAAAAGATAACAGTTGTACAAGCTTGATCATTACTGTAACGCCTCGAGTCTGTACCCCGAACACTACACGGTGCTTACGATCCCAAAGGACCACAAGCTAACCCATGACTAGTATCTATTGTGAGCACAGAATAAAAATCATGTAATAAAATATGGAAAATAGGCTAAAATGCCATAAGATTCAAAACATCTAAAATACTGATAAAGTATATTACTGAAATAATAATCTGTAAAACTGAAAACTATCTGAAAGTCTAGTCTGAAATGCCTCTAAACTGAATTGTCTGAATATGGAGTTGATAGGACAATCCCCCAACTAACTCCATCTACTAAAATACTGAATCTACTGAAAAACTAAAATAATAGAATATCCTCGATAGATGAGGACTCACTACTAACTCAGACATTACTGGCTTAATCTGAATTTATCTATACGCGATTGGTAACCTGAGCGTCTGAACCTATGATATGAGACATCATAGCGTAAAGAAAGAGTATGCATCCATAAGTGGAATGTACTGGTATGCTAGATGAGGTAAGGCTGAATGCAAGGGTTCATATGCATGAACAATAACAGACTGAATGATATAGAGTAACTGAACATGAGAGTACATGGATAACTAATACTGTTGTAAATACTGAGTATGCACTACTATCTATCTAAATAAATATTGTGACTAAGCTTATTTAAAGATAAGTCATGAGTTTTGATACTAAGTAACTGATATATAAAGTTACTGATAACTGAGTTACTAATACTGATTGACTGTATCTGACCATCCTAATTCTGTAGAACTGAAGTGAGTGCTATTCTGAAGACTGAAACTATGGAGGTAATCATCTAACCGACATGCCCCAAATAGGATAACTGGGTTAGGGTCCAACCTGTGAGCCTAATTGGAAGTGTGTCAGTACCATGCCATGGGTAAAAAAACTAAGAGTCATCCTCTACTGGCAGGTGCCCTAAATGAGAATAGTGGTACCCTCTACTGGTAGGTAAATAACCTCATCAACCCTTAACTGGCAGGTGGATGTATCAACCTACACTGGCTACGTAGTTCTGGAATGCAAGGATTACTTTTAAGGATCACACCCTCTGCTGGAAGGTGAGCACTAATCCTTGGGTTCACTCGGTGCTGAATCTAACTCCCAATTAAAAGATACTGAACTGAGTATACTGAACTGGACTGGACTGAGATTGAGTTTACTAAGTTTTCCTGAGTTCTATAATTGATTGAATAATACTGATCATGATATGACTGATACTATTTTGTAACTGACATTGGATCTAGGTAAACAGCTAGATTGTCGGGTATTAAATACCCTCAAGACTCGATAGCATAAAAAGAAAGGCATAGCATAATCTTGAATAACATAACAATGTTCACTTGACATAATTCATTGATAGAGTCATTTCATCAAACACTTGTAATGCGTTAACTTGTACACGAATGGGGAAGACATGTTAGCATGCTGTAATGGCATTATTTTATTTTCATGGACAGCTTATCAAACACATGGGAGGCATAACTGAATCATTAAATCATAAACACTTAGGGTTGACATGGTTTCAACAATCAACTTGCAAAGTGAAGGGTTTATCATTAATATCATGTAAATCAACACATACTAGGATTAATTCTTGGAACTTGTAATTGAAATCATGGATTAAAACCCAACAATAACATGAACATTAATTCAATTCAACCCAATCATGGAAATTCATAAATACAAAATCTTTATATTTCGAAAAAGGGTTCTTGGACTTCATGGGTGAAAGGAGCCCATGAATGGACACCTAACATACCTTGAAATGTTAATTCTTGAAGTTTCTTGGTGAAATTCTTGAGATTTGCCTTGATTCTTGAAGCTAGGGTTTAGCCTTTTTTGAGAGAGAATGATGTAATTTGGGGAAAAATGAATAATGAATGATTTTAAAATGTTTTTAGGCCTTTAATCTCACACCTGGGATGAATAAAAGCATGGAAAAAGACCAATTTAAACCTACACAACATTTAAATTTTTCATCAAAAATTTTTGAACTAGGCCCTTAGCGCGATGCAGTGGAATTATGTTGCAATGCTGGATGCAACATGGAAGTTCATCGCGATGTAGTGACAACCCGTAGATTTACTAGAAAGTGGAAAATTATGAATATGAGCCTTGGTGAAATACGCCATTGTCTTACAAATATTGCTCTAACTCTTCACCTGGTTATTAGATTTGGACGAATTTTATATTGTTGGAAAGTTAAATGAATTTCCTATGCAATGGAAGGCTATAAACTGAAAAATACTAAGTATTTGGAAAAATTTATATAGAATAACTCCGTACTGAGAGTTAATATGAGCTATAAAAATATGGGGTATTACAATATCTCCCCTTTGGAAAAATTCATCCTCCAATGAAACTGATTACGCTGAGAAAATACTGATAGACTGAGTTTACATAATAAACATGCACACTGAAACATGACTACATGACTGAACTACTGACAAGCTGAATTGTCATACTGAACATGCATATCTGATGCATGGAATACATGACTGAAGTTATTGATAAGCTGAATTTTTATACTGAACATGTATGTCAAATGCATGAGTACATGTATGAACTGATTCATGAATGCATGACTAAATAGACAATGGTAACTGATACCAAGATTATAATTGTAACTGAACATGGAACTGAGTAAAGCTAAGAAAGATTGTTTCCTTAAGTTGAATCTGAGTTTGCGAAAAAGAGGTGAGGATACTTGGTGTAACACCCCATAAAATTCCTGATTCCTTAGAGCTTCTAAAGCATTCCATTAAAGGCTTAACACTTAGAAAATTTGGCTAAGTGTTGAAACTTTTCCAGTCCATAAGCCTTTGAAACTTTGACAAATTATTTCATGACCTTCCTGACCTCCGTTTCTTGATTTTCTTATTGCGTTGCGATGGGTCAAGTCAAGAGTACATCCTGGGTGAGTTTTAAAATTTTTAGACGAACCTAAGGTCATGTTTGGGTTGAAAAAAACAGTACCTAAAGGCTACAGAGGGGCGCCGCCTAGATTAGAGCCTTAGCCCCCTCCCTCACTAGCATGGCGCCGCCCAGCCTACAAAAGGCTCTAGGAAAAGCGTCACCTTTCCATAGCCCTTGTGCCTAGTTTTTTAGCATTTTAACTTCCGTATTTCCAAGGGCAATTTGGTCAAATCCCACCCCTATATAAGCTTCTTTAACACGAGATTCATCATATTTTCACCCAAAATATAAGGTTTTCTCTTAATTTTCCTCAAGAACAAGAATAAGGGTTTCTATTGAAGGTTTAAAATTAAGAAAATTCCACCGTTAATTTTTCAAGAATCATAGCAAGGTATGTTGGATGTTGATTCATGGTTTCCTTCCACCCAAGAAGACCAAGAATTCCTTTTTAAATTCAAGATTTTATGTTTATGAGTTTTTTATGATTTATGTGGTTTGAAGTTGAAGCCCATGTTAATATTAAGTTTTAATCCATGTTGTGATCATAAAGATGCAAGTATGGACCTTAGTATGTGTTGGTTATGTGATGTTCATGATAAAGTCCCTTCAAGAAGCATGTTGAATTGTGTAATCATGTTAATTATGTGCATTGAATGTTGTATGATCAAAGTATGTCTTCCGCATGTTTGATAAATTGCTTATGTGAAGAAAATAGAGTCATTATAGCATGTAGATAAGATATCCCCAATTTTCTGTAAGTCAATACATGTCAAGTATTTGTTGTAATGCCTAGACGAGTGAATTATGAAATGATACATGTATTCCTATTCATGTTAATTCCTTATTGAACGAGTTATGAGACAACAACATGGATCCCTATACAATTACATGTTTAAGATTCTCCAAGTGCTTGAAATGATACTTCATTGGTTATATTACGAATGATAGTCTATTGTTATGATTATTACTCAAGAGCTGTCATGTCTTATTTACTTATGTTATCGAGTCCTGGGGGTATTTATACCTGAAAACATAGTTGCTTGTCTAGAGCTGAGTCAGTCTCAAGATAATCTTAGACGTGCTATGATTAGTATATCTTAATTAGAGGCAGAAGTTAAGAAAACTCAGTATTCTCAGTATTCAATCTAATCAAGCTCAGTATCCAGTTCAGACCTCAGTAGTATTTAGTAATCAGTCCAAATTTCAGTAAAGCTCAGTAAGTTATGAAACTCAGTGGTATTTGATAACGCTCAATCTACAGCTCTCGTGGGAGTGTAAAGCGGTCGCTGTCAAATATAGAACCCAACTGGGTTGGGTATCGATCCCACAGGGGAATAGCTTGGTCAACAAGTAAGCAACGATTACTAGACTTTTAGTGCAAGTCTCGTAAAAAGGGGGGATTGTAATGTGTAACCAAAATATTAAAGTAAAACTGACAATAGCAAAGTAAAAAGAAAGAATGTTTAGTAGGTTGTAAAACAATGAGAATTGAAGAGTTGGGGTTATGTCCACCTTATGAGTTTTACGTCTCTATTTGGCTATGAGTTATGCGGAATTCAGACATGCATGTGCTTATAGAGAATTGTATTCGATGTTAAATCCAAGCGTCTTTCGACCTAAACAAGGACTATTTCACTTTAAATCTTTCGAGCTTAAAGCGTATCTAACGGTACAAATTCTCCAAGAGGTTAATCCAATTATGGCACTAACTTTTTAAAAGGGGATGGGACCCTATTACCTTGACATTATCTCTTTTCCAGACATATAACTTTTCTTTCGAACAAGTTAATGCTATACTGGCGTTATTCTATGCGTCTGCAGCCACAAGAATTTGCATTAAGATGAAGAGAATAATGATATAAGCAGCATACGTGTCACGAATTTACAAACTCATAGCCTTAGATAGTATCTTATAAGGCTTCCATAACCCCAACAGAGAAGTTTAGTTACCCATGAGTGCGAAGGAAATCACAATCGACATTGTTATTATACCACAATAAAGATTTCGTGTAGCAAAGTGTGGTAGGCGTTAGGCGTGAACTCCCTTGCAAAGTAACGTTTCTCTTGTTGTGGAAAATAAGAATTGAATAGATGAAAAATAATGTCAACAATGAATTAATACAGAGAATTGTTTTGATGGATGGATGGATGGTGGATGGATGGGAATTGATGGAATGGGAGAATTGTGAGGAATGTATTAAAATCTCTAGCAAAATAGGGTATTTATAACACCCATCTCCTATTCCTACTAAGCTACTGCATTAGTTAACCCATTCCTACTGGGTTACTGCATCATTATCCTAATCCTAATAAATTACTGCATTATTATCTTAATCCTAATAAGTTACTGCTAGTCCCCAAAGTCTTCAGAATTGCTGTTTTTGCCCGGGACAGATTTTTCATGCGCCACTTTTGGTCCTTGGCATCCAAGATTTGCTCTCCTCCTTTCGTGAAGCTTTCTTTGGCATAAAGTTATCCATAAAATGCTGAATTTTGCATCATTTATACCTGAAAACTTGCTAATCATGTTCGTTAGCTCACTTACAGGAAAAAGGACTAAAAGTGCATGAAATATATAATTTGTTCTCAAAACTTGGCTAAAATATGGGTAAAATATAGCACTATAGGCGTGTAAATTCATCTATCATCAACACCCCACAATTAAAGCTTTGTTCATCCTCGAACAAACTATCATGTCCATCTAAATATCTACTTGGGATTTCACAGTAACAATACAAAATATTCATCAAGACAAGCACGTCAATCATTAACAAAGAGTAGTTTTCTGATCATTAGTAGAAACAATTTTAACCTCTAATATAGACTCGTGATGGTAGTTAATTCGTATCCAAAAGTTAAGGTACAAAGAATCATACACCACTACCCAAAACTCATCAACCATGTGTGTCTCACAATATATTACCCATAATCACTCTCAAGCATAGTATACTTATCAAACATGGGTATAGAAATATCCTTGCTCTCGCTCTCACAAAGAATTCATATGCAGCAAATGACGACCATAGGCTTGCCCTTAGTGTAATGCTCCACTAAATGTCAGAGTACTAAGCTTAGGATCAAATAGGTCTTTTGATGGTTGTAATGTAGGCTAAGGGACGGGTAGGACTATTTTGGCCAGAAATAGTGACTATGTTCCTAAGCGCTTTAATACATCACATTGTATCATTAACACTTTTTCTTTCAAACAACCTTTCTACGTTCTTTTATTCTACCACCCTTTTTCTCTTCTTTTGTTTTTTTTCAATTTTGAACATAACTAACTTTTTAGTTTTCCTTTCCTTTTTCTTTTCATAACATACCTCTTATGATAGCACTTTCTTTTTCATAACAAATTCAAGCACCAATACATTCTAAAGCATCATACTCACCCAATTTCCTCTTATTTTGTCACATGACTTTATACTTTAAAGCACTTAGGAATTTGGATCAAATTATGGTCTTGAAAAAAAATGGATTAGGCTTACATATGAGGTTGTCAAAGAAAATAGGCTAAAGGCTCATAGGGTTATCTAGGATAATGTCCATGGGTAGGTAAAAAGAAGGTAAACAAGTGTAGGTTGCCAAAGAAATGCCTAAATCATCTCCTAAACTTGCACTCCTTATTTTTGCTTTACATACATACCAGGCAAGTTCTAGCATCAGCCACAAACATAGAATATACTATTATCGCACTCACACAAGGAACATGGTCGACTTTATTGGGAGTAGTATAGACTCTTGCCCCAACAGATGAAGGAATTGAACCACACAGTATCACATAGTGAGTCACAATTAGAGCCTAAACGTCTCAATAGTCATGATTTTAGCACAAACTCTTGTTATAATCTCATGCTGTCTATTAGAATAATTTCATGCGCAGTTAAAAAAAAAATTTAACTAAAAAAAATTAACTACTAAAAAGAAAAACAAAACAAACATAAATGCAAATGCAGATAGAGAAGTGTAGCATGCAAATACCACCACCCCACACTTAGACGGGACACACTGCCCTCAGTGGAAAATAAATACGAAGAACCTGGTCAGTCGGACTCCTCCTCTATGTCGGGGGTCATACCCCCTTCGTTGGAATCATCATAGGAGTCTTCATCCTTAGAGTTTCCTCAAATCGTACCCCACTTGATCCAAAAGTGCGTTTGAGGTATTTGTAGCAAGGAGGATTCAGTTTGCTCTTTTCGTCCTCTTTTCTTGCCTTTTTGGGAAGTGGTTGCCTTATCTTTGCCTTGTCTTGATTTGGGTGCCATTGTACCTGAGACTAAAACAATGTTCATGTTAGCATCATCTCGATGGATAAAATCTATAAACAAGCAGTAGGGGCACCACCCCACACTTAGTTTGTTGGTACAGACTAGTGAAGTGAAAGTGGTCGATTACTCAGACTTCATCGATATACGTTTTAGGTGCTCTATTCCAACAATAAAATCAGTGCAGTCATGCTTCTTGTATTCTTAGCAATACTTTCATGTTTGATATATCAAGACTACTACATAGGGATTGAATCAAGGTATAGCATCTCGAAATAATCACAACCTCCTATGTTGGTAGGCAACTATAAGTCTTATTCCGATGAATAAGTCATTCCAACATGTAAGTATGCAAGTGACAAGATTATGCAATTTGTCTGACCATGTCAATTCCGCAAAAGTATGACAGTGCATCAAAATCAAATTCAAGTTGGAAACAAGTTAAGATCATCCTTACGTATTCTTTCACTCACTTAGTTGTATCACAACACATCAACGACATTCAAATCACCAATACTACTTCAAGATTTAACAATTCATAATAGGCGTAGTAGTGTAGTACATACGGAATATAAATGAAGAACAAAGAAGTACTTACTTGGTTGATGACCTTGGATGATGTTCTTGCAAAGTAAAAGAGCAAACGGAAAAAAATTTTTGAGAGGATTTGGAGAGGTAGGCGACACTTATGCTAGGTTTGCAATGTTTTTTTGGTCTAAGACTAAGTCTCTTACTTATAGAACAAGCTTGGGTCGGGTTTTGACCCATTTAAAATCGGATTTGGAGACCAAAAGTGACCATAGGCGGCGCTTAAGGCTTTGCCTAGTTGAGCAGAATGCCATAGCATAGGCCATGCCTAGTTGAGCAGAATGCTTTTGCATAGGCGGTGCCTATGCTATGGCATTGTGTGAGCATAGGCGGCGCCTTTTGTAAAGCATTTGGTGACCATAGGCGGCGCCTATTGCAAAGCCTTTAGTGACCATAGGCGGCGCCTTTAGCATGGCATATGAGATTCAGAGACAAAAGGCTTTAGCATAGGCGGCGCCTATGCTATGGTATACTTGGGCATGGGCGGCGCCTATGCTATGGCACACTAGATTCCAAGACCTTGGGCCATAGTATAGGACTTGCCTTGTTCGTGGCCTAGTTTTACCTAGGCCTAGCCTTATTCGATGCCTATATTTTCATGAGCAATGCTCAATCCATAGCCTTTTGCTTCTTCATTCCTAACTTACCACCTTTAACATGCAATACATCCAAATCGAAATTTGAAACCAATCTCCTCGTTTTACACCTCTTGCACCTACACTTACTCAAAAACAACAAAAATTATTAGAACGATGGGTTGCCTCCCATCAAGCGCCTTAGTTTTGGTCATGGTTCGACTACAAAAACAAACTAAAAAAATCAAAACGATTAAAAAACATGGGTTGCCTCCCATGTAGCGCTTGATTTATTGTTGCGACACGATATAGTTACCTCGATTACTTAGACTTCATCGAGATAGATGGGGCATCATTTTCTGAATGGATTCAGATGACGTTGATACTTACTTGTAGGCATTCAATCTTGTTCGAGATGACTCTTGTGCATACATATCCCAGGAGAGATACCAATTATATCATCAATAGTCCAAACCATAACTCTCTTGTACCTCATCAGAGCAGAGATGAGAGCCTCTACGTGCTGTTCACTTAAATCATCCGCCACACTTACCGGTAGTGTATTTCCACTTTCCAAGCATGCATGCTTTAGATAATTGGGGAGCTCTTTCGATTCTAGCTCTGGTGGCTCTTCAATGAAAGTTTTTGCTATTGGTGACGGTTGATTCTTAAGATCAAGGTTCGGCTGCTTAGGAGTATGAGAATAGGACCCTATTCCTGTTAGAGCACACATAGTTTCTTCATAATCTTCATCATCCTCATGCTCAACATTCAGCAGTGCAGCAGACAATGGCTCAACAGTAAGCTGTTTTTTTACAGATAATGCTTTCTTATCCTTATAAGCTATAGAGAACACATCCATATCACAGGACTGCTTCATTGCTTTGCATATATCAAAGCGGACCACTTCTTCATTCAACCTAAACAAAAGCTCATTAGCTCTCATGTCAATAAGCACACTTCCAGTTGTAAGGAAAGGACGTCCCAAGATTATGGGAACTTCAGAATCCACCTTGCAATCCAGAATAACGAAGTCTGCCGGAAAGATGAATGAAGAAACCTTCACCAACATATCATTCAAGATACCCACAGGTCATTTTACCGACCTATCAGCCATCACGATCCTCATATTGGTTGGTGTCGGATCGCCTAACCCCAACTTCCTGTAGACGGATAGTGGCATCAAATTGGTGCTAACACCCAGATCGCACAATGCCTTAGCAAAATTCATAGATCCAACCGTGCAAGGAATAGTGAAAGCACCGGGGTCGGCCTTTTTCTGAACTAGTGATCGGGTAGCAATAGCGCTGCAATAATGAACAGTATCTTTCAACTCATAGCTTGCTGCCCACTTCTTTGTCAAAAGGTCTTTCATAAATTTCGTATACCCAGGCATTTGTTCAAGTGCCTCCACCAACGGAACATTAATGGTCAGCTGATTTAACATCGTCATAAATTTGCTGAACCTTGTATCATTCGCCTGCTTCTTCAATCTTTGAGGAAAAGGTGGTGGTGGATATGGAATTGTTTTCTCCACGACTTTGTTCTCCTCTTGCTTCTGAATTTTGGTAGTCTCAGGCTGCAACCTACTAGGGGTGGCGTCATGGACGTCTTGGTCAGCTTCTATGGCGTTTTCTTCATTAGCCTTATCATCGTTGTCCGCTACATCATCGACCACTTGCTTGCCTTTGGATGAAGTTTCCAGCACCTTACCACTCCTGGTAGTAATAGCCATACATGATCCTTCATTCCTTGGATTTTGCACAGTGTTGCTAGGTAAGGTGCCAGCCTTTCTTTGATTGAGTGCTGCTGAAAGTTGGCTCAATTGCTGCTCTATTTGCTTGATTGAAGTGGAATGAGAATCAACTAATTGTTTCATAGAGGACAAATCATTAACTACCTCCGTTACTCCCGCGCTCGCTGCTTCCACTCCTTTCAATATTTTAGCCATCATGTCTTCCATACTTCCAGAACTAGATGTGGTGGCGTCACGTCTTCCAGGGGGAACGTACAAACCACTATTGTCATTCTTGTTCTTCCAACTACCTTGGTCCTTGTTTCCAGATTTATCATAATACTTCCGACCTTGGTTTCCTTGGGTATTACCTCGGAAACCCCCCTGATTGTTCAAGTAGTTGGCCTTTTCTTCCGAATCAGATTCGTCTCTTCCTTTTAACGCAATAGCTTTGACTTTTTTGGTCTTCCCTGATAATAGATGCTTTGTAAGAAGATACACTTGTGTTTTCATGTGCGCCATATCTTGGTCACGATCCTCTTGTCTTCGCATTTGCTCTGCAGTCATGCCAAAAGATACAGTAGAGCTTGCTACCTCAGAATCCCAGGTATACCAAGCTCTACTTTGCTTTGTCATCCAATCTAGCATATTGCTTGCCTGCACAAAGGTGAGGTCCATAAATGATCCACCTGTTCCATTATCTACCACTGGCTTAGTCACCGAATTCAAAGATCTGTATAATATCTCCATCAAGTGGACATTGGTCATATGGTGATTTGGGCACCGCATAAGCTTCATCTTGAACCTCTCCCATGTTTCGTGGAGGGCTTCAGTTGGAAGCTGCCGAAAATTTATGATTTTATCTCTCAACTATGCTCTTTTGGATGGCGGAAAGAATCTTTCTAGGAAAGCGTCTTTCAATTGCCTCCAATTAGTAATAGAATCAGGAGTCAGCCCTTTCAACCATAGAGTTGCCTCCCTAGACAGAGACAATGGAAATAAGTGCAGTCGAATTGCATTCTGTCCAACGCCAGGATTGTTGAATGACTTGCATGTAGAAATAAAGTTGACTAGATGCATATTTAGATCATCAACCACAAGTCCACCGAATAATCCCTTGAGTTGCAAAAGCTGAATCATGGTGCTAGTGATATTAAACTTTGCTCCAGGTGCCAAGGGTGGCAGAATAATGGCTCCTGTGGCACCAGCTTCATCCAAATCGTCATCATCGTCATCAAAAGAAATCTGCACAGCTCGATGATCAGGCCTCAATCGCGCTTGATGATCTCTCCTCTGCATGGGTGCCGCCATCTCAGCAGTACGCCGTGGGTTTAGTAGTTCCTCATCGCCCAGGTCCTCATCATCAGGATTTGTTGCACGGCCTGGGTTATCAATATTCTGTTGATGCACTTGCGCAGTTATCCTTTCAATTTCACGTTGTGCATCCATTGATGCACTGAACAAACCTGAATAAAACAAAAACAACAACTAAAAGTAAAAGTACGAGAATCTTTGACCAAAGGGTCTAGTAATTATCACAAACTTAGTTGACAACCGTATTCCCCGGCAACGGCGCCAATTTTTGATAACGCTCAATCTACAGCTCTCGTGGGAGTGTAAAGCGGTCGCTGTCAAATATAGAACCCAACTGGGTTGGGTATCGATCCCACAGGGAATAGCTTGGTCAACAAGTAAGCAACGATTACTAGACTTTTAGTGCAAGTCTCGTAAAAAGGGGGGATTGTAATGTGTAACCAAAATATTAAAGTAAAACTAAAAATAGCAAAGTAAAAAGAAAGAATGTTTAGTAGGTTGTAAAACAATGAGAATTGAAGAGTTGGGGTTATGTCCACCTTATGAGTTTTACGTCTCTATTTGGCTATGAGTTATGCGGAATTCAGACATGCATGTGCTTATAGAGAATTGTATTCGATGGTAAATCCAAGCGTCTTTCGACCTAAACAAGGAATATTTCACTTTAAATCTTTCAAGCTTAAAGCGTATCTAACGGTACAAATTCTCCAAGAGGTTAATCCAATTACGACACTAACTTTTTAATAGGGGATGGGACCCTATTACCTTGACATTATCTCTTTTCCAAACATATAACTTTTCTTTCGAACAAGTTAATGCTATACTGGCGTTATTCTATGCGTCTGCAGCCACAAGAATTTGCATTAAGATGAAGAGAATAATGATATAAGCAGCATACGTGTCACGAATTTACAAACTCATAGCCTTAGATAGTATCTCATAAGGCTTCCATAACCCTAATAGAGAAGTTTAGTTACCCATGAGTATGAAGAAAATCACAATCAACATTGTTATTATACCACAATAAAGATTTCGTGTAGCAAAGTGTGGTAGGCGTTAGGCGTGAACTCCCTTGCAAAGTAACGTTTCTCTTGTTGTGGAAAATAAGAATTGAATAGATGAAAAATAATGTCAACAATGAATTAATAAAGAGAATTGTTTTGATGGATAGATGGATGGTGGATGGATGGGAATTGATGGAATGGGGGAATTGTGAGGAATGTATTAAAATCTCTAGCAAAATAGGGTATTTATAACACCCATATCCTATTCCTACTAAGCTACTGCATTACTTAACCCATTCTTACTGGGTTACTGCATCATTATCCTAATCCTAATAAATTACTGCATTATTATCCTAATCCTAATAAGTTAATGCTAGTCCCCAAAGTCTTCAGAATTGCTATTTTTGCCCGGGACAGATTTTCCATGTGCCACTTTTGGTCCTTGGCGTCCAAGATTTGCTCTCCTCCTTTCGTGAAGCTTTCTTTGGCATCAAGTTATCCATAAAATGCTGAATGTTGCATCATTTATACCTGAAAACTTGCTAATCATGTTTGTTAGCTCACTTACAGGAAAAAGGACTAAAAGTGCATGAAATATATAATTTGTTCTCAAAACTTTGCTAAAATATGGGTAAAATATAGCACTATAGGCGTGTAAATTCGCCTATCATCAGTATTCAAATAGAAAATAGAATTCAGTAGTATTCTGTCAGTCTTTGGAATCAAGTGAACTCATCGTAACTTAGTTACTTAGTATAATCAATAGTGGATTCATCTCATTCTAAGTTCAGTTAAGAATCAGTTTAGAGACCTTCAGTTTGGAGTAGTAACTAGCACCGAGCAAGTGCAGGGATGATGGCTTCCCATTAGAGAGGTAGAGTTGTTAGCAGCAATCCCTGAACTCCAGAACTGCGTAGCCAGCGCAGGACCAGTTGTCACCTGTTAGATTAAGGCTTGACTATCATACTGCCTTAGGCTTGACTTCCTATTCAGGGTCACCCTTTAGAGAGGCTTGACCATAGCAGAGGTTTTTACCCATGGCACGGTATTGATACCCTTCCAACTGGGGTAATAGGTTGGACCCCACCAGATCAGATTTGGGGCATGTCAGTTATGTGAGAACTCCTACAGTTATAGTTTCAGGTTCAAATTCAGTCTCAGTCAAGATCTTAGATAGTTCTTCAAATTTAGGATCGTCAGATACGGTCACACAGCTTAGTAAGGGACTTAGATAGTTTCACAGATTGAGAGATCACCCACTATATAGGCTTGATCTCAAACTCAGTCAATTATTATTATTATCCTTATCAGTATCAGAAGGTTCAGATATCACCCGTTACATATGCCTGATCTCAAACTTAATCCACCATTTCTATTACTAATAGATTGAAAGATTTTCCGCTAGATAGGTCTGATCTCAGATGCAATTATTCCTTATCATTTTAAGTAGATTCAGAGATCATCCGTTAGAGAGATTTAATCTTAGATTTAGCCAGTCGATAGTAGCAATCTCAGAACTCAGTTATTAGTAAGACTCAGATTTTTAGTCTCCCAGTGCTAGTGAATTCAGATGTCAGTAATAACAAGCTCAGTTGTCAGAAGCTTAAGTGTTCAGAAGTTAGTATTCAGTGTTGTCATGATTTTCTTTATGATTTACGTATTCATGCATGTATCCTCATTCAGCATATTCAGATTATTCAGTCAGTATAGTTCACGTATAAGGCCTTGTATTTAGCCTTACCTCACCTAGCATACCAGTACATTCAAAGTACTGACGTATACTTTCTCTTGCACTATGGTGTCTTATACCATAGGTTCAGAAGTGCAAGATCCAGAGCACCCATAGCAGTTCAGACTCAATCAGCAGCAGTAGACGTAGTAGTAAGTCCTCTTTATTCGAGGATGCCTCTTATTCCATTTTTATATTAGATTTAATTTATTTTTAGTAGATGGAGTTAGTTGGGGAAATGTCCCATCAACCCCACAGATCAGATAGTTAGAGGCTTTTTAGATAGATGTATCAGTATTCAATTTTCAATGTTCTGCATTTTAGACATTTTGAACCTTATGGCAAGTTTCCGCTAGTTTTCTGTATTTTTTATATTATATTACGCAGTGCTCAGGTACAAATATCAGTAAAGGGTTAGCTTGTGGTCCTTCGGGATCATGAGCAGCATGTGGTATTCCGATTCCAGAAAATTAGGGCGATAAAAACTTGGTATCATAGCCTAAGGTTCAACATTATCCTAGGAAGTTTGAAAAGTCGCATCTAGTAGAGTCTTCTGCATGGGTGTGTTGAGCTCCACATTTATGTACAGGAGGCTATAAGATGTTTTTACGAACAGTTTCCCTTCTTTCAGTATTCATGTCATACTAGTGAGCATGATCTAAAGTTAATCCTCAATCTATTCCATCTCTTTCTTCCATTTATAAGTATGCCTCCTCACAAAGCTAATGCCTGTAGGGATGATAACCAGCCATCTCAGCTCGTAGATCCTCCAACTGAGAATGTGTCACATGCAGAGTTCTAGGCAGTTTTTCAGGTTCTAGCCCAGGCTGTGACGACTAATGTTCAAGGGAATCATCAGGATATAGCCCCACCTTAGCAAGATAGAGATTCAGGTGCAGCCAGGATCAGAAATTTCATGAGAATGAACCCTCCAGAATTGTTTGAGTTAGTAGTAGGTGAGGACCCATAGCTTTATCTTGAGGAGGTAAAGAAGATCACCCAGATTATGCATGTGTCTGAGGAGGAGAGTGTAAAGTTAGCATCTTATAGGCTAAAGGATATTGCTAATGATTGGGTAGTGATATGGAAGAAGAGTAGAGGGGAGGATGCAGCTTCCATGATTTGGCAAGTATTTCAGGATGCCTTTCTTGATAAATTTTCCCCCCTAAAGATGAGAGAGGCTAAGGAAGAAGAGTTCGTGAGCCTGAGGCAAGGCTCTATGATAGTAAAAGAGTATTTCCTTAACTTCAACCAGTTAGCTAAGTATGTTCCTGACTTGATAGCTGACCCTAGAGCGAGTATGAGTAACTTTGTAACTGGTGTGTTCAGGTTGGTGTTGAAAGAGTGTAGAACTACTATGGTCAATAGACACATGAAAATTGATAGGTTAATAATGCATGCTCAGCAGATAGAGGCAGATAAATCTAAGGAGAGAGAGAGAGAGAGATCCAATAAGAGATTCAAAATAGGTAGTTACAGCTTTTCTCAGGCCGGGTCACAGGGAGTTAGTCGTTCTCAGCATAGTCAGAAATTTTTAGTCCTAGATCTATCCTCATCTAGTATACCCTCACCCTAGTTCAGAGACAATAGTCATGATGGAGCTCTAGGCTCCAAAGCCTAGGGTAGTGTGAGAATTAAGGGTACCTATCTGCTTTGTGGAGAATGTGGCAAGAATCACCTAGGTATGTGCAGAGCTAATAGTCAGGTATATTTTGGATGTGGTAAACTAGGACACAGGATGTGAGAATATAGAGTGCTAGCTCAGAGGGGTAGAGAATTGCACCAGTAGGGTGCCACTTTCGATTCTAATAGTGGTCAGCGTCAGAACAAACTCTATGCGCTTCAGACTAGCCATGATTATGGAAGTTTCCCTGACATATATTTGGGTATGTTATGAGTATTTTACCTTCATGATATGCATTGTTAGATCCTTTGCTCCCGTTTGATCTTATGTATCAGCATAAAGTAGAAAGCAAAGACAGCAAGTTAGTTTAGCAGTCAGGCAGTCAGATTCATAAAGTTTGTTTTCTCATCTTTTCATTTATGCATGCTATCAGCAACCTCAGACATGTAACTATCCCAGAATAGAGTATTCTAGTAGTTGTGAGTATAACTCAGTTCATATGTCATGCATTAGATTCAAATCCTATATGTTTAGTTATGAACCAGTTCATAGGTGCCTTGTGCATCGCCTCAGTTTTCTCAAGTACTTCAGTGAAACAAGAGTTCTAAGAGGGACATAGTGTCCCAAGGGGAGATACCCTATGACTCCTTGATGTTTTCAAGTCCTTAAACCCATTTAGTTTCACGCTCAGATTCTTATTACAAACTAGCATCAGTTATTCTTGCATAATCAGTCAAGCATTCATAAGTCAGTTCAGTCAAGTAGTTATACATTAGACATGCATGTTTAGTAGAAGAAGCTCAGCTTCTCAGTAATTTCAGTCGTACATTTATGAGTCAAGTATCCATGCATCAGATATGCATGTTCATTATGAGAATTCCATTTATCAATAGTTTCAGCCGGGTATTCTATGCATCAGCTATGTATATCCAGTAGAAGATTCAGTATATCAGTAGTTCCAGTCGTATAGATATGTTTCAGATGTTCTCATCCCAGCCACATTTGAGGATGAATGTTCCCAAGAGGGAGTAATGTAACACCCCATAAAATTCCTGAGTCCTTAGATCTTATAAAGCATTCCAAGAAATGTTTAACACTTAGAAAATTTGGCTAAGTGTTGAAAATTTTCCATTCCATAAGCCTTTGAAACTTTGAAAAATTATTTTGTAACCTTCCCGACCTCTGTTTCTTGATTTTCTTATTGTGTTGCGATGGGGCAAGTCAAGTACATCCCGGGAGAGTTTCATAATTTTTATATGAGCCTAAGATCATGTTTGGGTTGGCAAAACAGTAGCTAAAGGCTACAGAGGGGCGCTTCCCAGCTTAGAGCCTTGGCCCCCTCCCTCAGTAGCAAGGCGCCGCCCAACCTACAAAAGGCTCTGGAAAGGCACCGCCTTTCCATAGCCCTTGTGCCCAATTTTTTAGCATTTCACTTCCGTGTTTCCAAGGGAAATTTGGTCAAATCCCACCCCTATATAAGCTTCTTTAACATGAGATTCATCATATTTTCACCCAAAATATAAGGTTTTCTCTTAATTTTCCTCAAGAACAAGAATAAGGTTTTCTATTGAAGGTTTAAAATCAAGAAAATTCCATCGTTAATTTTTCAAGAATCATATATAAAGGTATGTTGGATGTTGATTCTTGGGTTCCTTCCACCTAAGAAGTCCAAGAATCCCTTTTTAAATTCAAGATTTTATGTTTATGAGTTTTTCATGATTTATGTAGTTTGAAGTTGAAGCCCATGTTAATATTAAGTTTTAATTCATG
This sequence comes from Capsicum baccatum var. pendulum, assembly GCA_030864225.1. Taxonomy (NCBI): domain Eukaryota; kingdom Viridiplantae; phylum Streptophyta; class Magnoliopsida; order Solanales; family Solanaceae; genus Capsicum; species Capsicum baccatum. The sequence continues at coordinate 68,506,732 of CM061557.1, read as the reverse complement.
TTGTGATCATAAAGATGCAAGTATGGACCTTAGTATGTGTTGGTTATGTGATGTTCATGATAAAGTCCCTTCAAGAAGCATGTTGAATTATGTAATCATGTTAATTATGTGTATTGAATGTTGCATGATCAAAGTATCCCTTCCACATGTTTGATAAATTGCTTATGTGAAGAAAATAGAGTCATTATAGCATGTAGATAAGAAATCCCCAATTTTGTGTAAGTCAATACATGTCAAGTGTTTGTTGTAATGCCTAGACGAGTGAATTATTAAATGATACATGCATTCCTATTCATGTTAATTCCTTATTGAAGGAGTTATGAGACAACAACATGCATCCCAATACACTTACATGTTTAAGATTCTCCAAGTGCTTGAAATGATGCTTCATTGGTTATATTACGAATGATAGTCTATTGTTATGATTATAACGCAAGATTTTTCATGTCTTATTTACTTATGTTATCGGGTCCTGGGGGTATTTATACCCAAAAACTTAGCTGCTTGTCTAGAGCTGAGTCAGTCTCAAGATAATCTTAGACGTGCTATGATTAGTATATCTTAGTTAGTGGCAGAAGTTAGGAAAACTCAGTAATCTCAGTATTCAATCTAATCAAGTGCAGTATCCAGTTCAGACCTCAGTAGTATTTAGTAATCAGTCCAAATTTCAGTAAAGCTCAGTAAGTTATGAAACTCAGTGGTATTCAAATAGAAAGTAGAATTCAGTAGTAGTTTATCAGTCTTCAGAATCAAGTGAACTCAGCTTAACTCAGTTACCTAGTATAATCACTAGTGGATTCAGCTCTGTGACTATTCAAATGGAAACTTATTTATTTAAAATAAAGAGCGGTTATTGCCAACAGCGCTTATTCACCATCAACAACTTCTAATATCTCTGAAGAGCAGCTAGCTCTCCTGATCGTGTAATAGATTTATGATATATAATACGTCAGTATGGAGTGTAAGTTCAGTTAAGAATCAGTTTAGATTCTTTCAGTTGGGAGTAGTAACTAGCACCGAGCGAGTGTAGGGATGATGGATTCCCGTTAGAGAGGTAGAGTTGTTAGCAGCAATCCCTGAACTCCAAAATTGCATAGACAACGCAGGACCAGGAGTCACCCATTAGATTAAGGCATGACTATCATACTGCCTTAGGCTTGACTTCCTATTCAGGGTCACCCATTAGAGAGGCTTGACCGTAGCAGAGGTGTTTACCCATGGAACGGTGTTGACACCCTTCTAGCTAGGGTTATAGGTTGGACACCATCAGATTAGATTTGGGCTATGTTGGTTAAGTGAGAACTCCCACAGTTACAGTTTCAGCTTCAGATTCAATCTCAGTCAAGATCTCAGATAGTTCTTTAGATTTAGGATTGTCAGATATGGTCACATAGCTCAGTAAGGAACTTAGATAGTTTCACATCTTCAGATATCACCCACTAGATAGACTTGATCTTAAACTCAGTAAATTAATTTTATTATCCTTATCAGTATCAGAAGGTATAAAGATCACCCGTTAGATAGGCCTGATCTTAAACTCAGTCTATTATTTCTATTATTAAAAGATTCAAAGATCTTCTACTAGATAGGTTTGATCTCAGATGCAATCATTCCTTATAATTATTAGTAGATTCAGAGATCATCCATTAAAGAGGTTTGATCTCAGATTTAGTCAGTCGATAGTAACAAGCTCAAAACTTAGTTATTAGTAAGACTCAAATGTTCAGTCTCCCAGAGTTAGTGAATTCAGATGTTAGTAATAATAAACTCAGTTGTCATAAGCTCAAGTGTTCTGAAGTTAGTATTCCGTGTTGTCATGATTTTTGTTATGATTTATGCATTCATGCATGTATCCTCATTCAGCATATTCAGATTATTCAGTCAGTATAGTTCATGCATAAGCCCTTGATTTTAACCTTACCTCATATAGCATACCAGTACATTCAAAGTACTGACGCATACTTTCTCTTGCGCTGTGGTGTCTTATACCATAGGTTCAGAAGTGCAATATCCAGAGCACCCATAGTAGTTCAAACTCAGTTAGCAGCAGTAGACGTAGTAGTGAGTCCTCTTATTTTATGGATGCCTCTTATTTTAGTTTTATATTAGATTTAGTTTGTTTTCAGTAGACAGAGTTAGTTTGGGACATGTCCCATCAACTCCACAGATCAGACAGTTAAAGGCTTTTCAGACAAATGTATCAGTATTTAGTTTTTAGTTTTGTGCATTTTAGACGTTTTAAATCTTAGGGCAAGTTTTCGCTAGTTTTATGTATTTGTTATATTATATTATGAAGTACTCAGGTACAGAGATCAATAGAGGGTTAGCTTGTGGTCCTTTAGGATCATGAGCACTTTATGGCATTTTGGTTCTAGAAAATTGGGGCGTTACACTTGGTCCGTATATCTTCTTCTACTTCCTATGTAGCTCCCTTAATGGATTGATCCCGCCAAAGAACTTTGACCAAAGGAACATCTTTGTTCCTCAATCTGTGAATTTGACGATCGAGGATCTGGATTGAAACCTCTTCAAAAGAGAGATCTTTCTGAATATCTACGCCCTCTAAGGGAACTATGACTGTTGGGTCACCAATACATTTCTTTAGCAAGGAGACGTGGAATATTGGGTGTACTGAAGCTAGATCTGAAGGCTACTTGAGCTCATATGCTACCTTTTCAAAACAACTAAAAATTTTATTAGGACCGACATATCAGGGACTGAGCTTTCCCTTCTTGCCAAACCTCTTTACTCCCTTCATAGGAGAGATTTTTGAGAACACAAAATCACCAATCTCAAACTTGAGATGCTTTCTCCTAACATCTACAGACGATTTCTGTTGGCTCTAGGAAGCCCTAAGCCTTTCTTTGATCAGTTGAACCTTCTCTAAGGCATCAAACACTAAGTCAGTCCCTACTACTATGGCCTCACCTACCTTCAACCAACCAATTGAATATTTATATCTCCTATCGTATAGAGCCTCAAATGGAGCCATCTAAATACTGGACTGATAGTTTTTATTGTATACGAATTCAATCAAAGGCAAGTGGTCATCCCAACTACCCTTAAAATCGATAACCCGGGCTTTTATCTTCTAGAGTTTGAATGGTCCTTTATGCTTAACCATCTATTTGAGGGTGGAAGGTTGTACTGAGGTAAACTCGGGTACCAAGACCCTTTTGGAATTCCTTCCAGAAATAAGAGGTAAACAGGGTACCTCTATCCAAGATGATGGATACTGGGACTCCATGTAAGAAGTATGAATTGGAAAGAAATTAGCTGATTTGGTCATCCTTTCTATGATAACCCAAATGTAATCAAGTTGATGATGAGTACGAGACAAGCCCATCACAAAGTATATGTTTGCTTCCTCTCATTTCCATGTGGGAATACTAAAATCTTGCGTGAACCCACTAGGCTTCTGGTGCTCAAACTTAACCTACTGACATATAGAGCACTTAGCTACAAGCTCTGCAATATCTCTCTTCATCCCACTTCACTAATAGATCTCTCGCAAATCACAGTACATCTTAGTAGCCCCTGTATGAATAGAGTATCTCGCACCATGCACTTCTGCAAAAATTTGTTGCCTCAAGTCATCTACACCCGGCACACATAAACAACCCTGGCAACGTAACACACTATCTCTCCCTTGGGAGAAAACCTCTATTTTCAGATCTCTGACGAACTCTTTAAACTTAACAAGACTAGGATCTCTATCTTATTTTTCCTTCACTTCAGAAACTAGAGATGATTCTGAACTATTCTGCACCCATACACTACCCTCGGCTGAATCGACTAAGCGGACAACTAGTCGAGCAAGCATATGAACCTCCTAAACTAAATTTTTCTTATCATTCTCAATATGACCAACACTACCCATAGATAATCTACTGAGAGCATCAACCACTATATTGGCCTTGCCCGAATGATATAGAACACTCATATCATAATCTTTCAATAACTCTAACCACCTTCTCTGATGCAAATTCAAATCTTTTTAAGAAAAGACATATTGCAAGCTTTTGTGATCTGTTAATATATCAACATGCACCCCATACAAGTAATGCCTCCAAATCTTTAAGGCAACTACTATAGATGCTAACTCGAGATTATGAGTTGGGTAATTCTTCTCATGGGGATTAAGCTGTCTAGATGAATAGGCTATGACCTTACCTCTATGCATGAGAACACAACCCAAACCTACTCTAGACGCATCATAGTACTCAACAAACTCATTTGAACAATCTAGTAGAGTCAAAATTGGGGCTGAGGTGAGTCAAGTCTTTAACTCCTGAAACTTCTTCTCAGAAGAATCTAACCACTAGAATTGGACTTTATTTTGAGTCAATCTAGACATGGGGGATGCAATAGATGAAAACCCTTTAAAAAAACAATGGTAATAGCCATCTAAACCTAAGAAACTCTGGATATCTGAGGGAAAGATAGGTCTAGGCCAGTTTCTCACTGCCTCGGTCTTTTGAGGATCAACTCTAATGCCATCACCAGAAATAATATGACCAAGGAATGCTACTGACCATATCCAAAATTTACACTTACTGAATTTGGTAAACAACTGATGGGTTCTAAAAGTCTGCAGTATAATTCTAAGGTGATCAGCTAAAATTTGTAATTACTGAATTTGACGAATAAATGATGGGTTCTGAGAGTCTGAAGTAAGATTTTGAGGTGATCTACATGATCATTCTTGCTATAGGAATAGACAAGCATGTCATCAATGAATACTATAATAAACATGTCCAAGTACTGCTTGAACACGCGATTCATTATGTCCATGAAAGCTGTTGGGGCATTAGTAAGACCGAAGGACATGACTAGAAATTTGAAGTGACCATACTGGGTTCTGAAAGCTATTTTGGAAATGTCACATTCTCTGACCCTAAGCTGATGATATCCTAATCTGAGGTCTATCTTTGAAAAGTAATTGGCGCCCTAAAGTTGGTTAAATATGTCAATGATATTAGGAAGTAGATATTTATTATTGACTGTGACTTTGTTTAACTGATAGTAGTCTATGCACATTTTGAGGTAACCGTCTTTCTTACGCATGAATAAGACTGGTTTTCCCCATGGGGAAATGCTACGTCTGATGAATCCCTTATATAGGAGATACTTTAACTATTTTTTTAACTCTTTGAGTTCTACTGGTGCTATTCTGTATAGCAGAATAGATATGGGCTGAGTATCTGGAAGAAGGTCTATTCTGAAGTCTATTTCCCTAATGGGAGAAACTCTAGGAAGATCTTTGGGAAACACATCTTAGAATTCATTTACTACTAGAACTAGCTCAAGATTAGGAGTCTCTGAACTAGTGTCATTGACTCGTACAAGATGGTAGACATATCCCTTGGATATTATTTTTCTCGCTCTAAGGTATGAAATCAACTGACCCTTAAGCGATGTAGAACTACCCCTCTATTTAAGGACTGGTTTATTTGGAAACTAAAAATAAACTATTTTGTTTCTATAATTAACTGAGGCATAGAATGACTAGATCCAATCTATGCCGAGAATGATATCAAAATCTGTCATCTCTAGCTCTACAAGGTCCGTTGAATTAACTTTCTGAGATATCATAATTGGACAGTTCATGTATACCCGTTAGGCTATAATTGATTTACCCACTGGGGTAGAAACTGAGAAAGGATCTTCTAGGATTTCTAGACTGACTCTAAAGTTAACAGCTATATAAGGAGTTACAAAAGATAAAGAATCTCCTGGATCTAGCAAGGCATAAACATGTAAATGAAAGATCTCTAATGTACCCGTAACCACATCAGAAGAATTTTCCTAATCTTGCCTGGAATAAAGTGTATAAATCCTATTTGGGCATTGCCCATTGGTGGCACTGGAAGCGGTACCCTACTGATTCGGGCAACCTGACTGAGCTAAATGATGATTATACTAACTCTGAGGACCTAACTGAGGATAATCTCTTACTCTGTGGCCTGGCTTACTATACCCAAAACAAACATCATTGCCCGCTCTGCAGACACTCTTATGGCTTCTGACATATGTCTGACAAAGAGGATTTGTTCGATCACTGGTAACACTATCTTGAGATTTAGAGCCTGAAGCCCTATATTTGTTACCATTTTTTAACTTAGGTACTGTAGAACTGGCTGAGGACAGAGATGGAACTAAAAATTTTAGGTGAAACTGGGAATGGTTACCGCCCTCTGACTTAGGCTGATTAAAATTAAAGCTACCTGTTCTAGCTCTCTTGTTCTGCCTCTCTCTCTCTCTCTATTCTTAGCCTCTTCTATCTGTTGAGCATGGACCATGAGCCTGGATATGTCCATCTTTTTAATCAACATCATAGTTTTGTACTTCTTAACCACACTATCTGACACCCTAAATACAAACTTGCTTATTCTGGACCTACTATCTGCTACTATATAGGGAGCATACCTAGCTAACTGAGTAAACTTGAGGGAATACTTTTTCACACACATACTGCCCTACCTGAGATTGATGAACTCTAACACCTTGGCTTCTCTTAGCTCTAAGGGAAAGAATCTATTAGGAAAGCAGTTACAAACTCTTCCCACTCTATGGGTTCTACATTTGTGCCCCAGTCTACCTTCTACTATTTAAACCATATATGAGCTATATCTTGTATCCTATAGGCAACTAACTTAGCACTCTCATTGGAAGTTACTCCCATAATATCTGTGACTTTTTGTACCTGATCGAGGAACTCCTATGGATCCTCTTCTAGCTTAGATCCGAAGAATAGGGGAGGATTTATTTGGGTGAAGTCCCGAATCCTTGTTGCAATAGTATTGGCCACTGGGTTGGCTGAACAAAAGCTGGGCATTTATTCTGTGCTTCAATGGAACTAGCAAGAGTAGTAAATATAACTCCGAATTTTCCATGAGAGACATACTCATCCAGGGGATCTGCCTGAACGAGCTGAGGTGCTGACTGATTTATGATTCTCCTTTCGTTAGTCTTTTTGGGAGGCATGTTCTATACACAAAAGGAAGAAATGGATTAGACTGAGAGTTTAAAATGAGCTCATGCTCACTCGCACGGCATGAACCTTGCAAAAAGGGAAACTTTCCTACAACATCTTATAGCCTTCTGTCCATAAGTTTGGCGCGCTATACGCCCATGCACAAGACTCTACTTGATGCGGCTGTCAAACTCCCTAGGACTCTGTTGAACCTTAGGCTCTGATACCAAGTTTGTAACGCCCTGAGTCTGTACCTCGAATGCTACACAATGCTTATGATCCTGAAGGACCACAAGCTAACCCATGACTAAGATCTACTTGAGCATGGAATAAAAATCATGTAATAAAATACAAAAAATAGGCTGAAATGCCATAAGGTTCAAAATATTTGAAATACTGATAAAGTATATTACTAAAATAATAATCTGCAAAACTAAATACTGTTTGAAGGTGTAGTCTAAAAAGCCTCTAAACTGAACTATCTGAATGTGGAGTTGATGGGACAATCCCCCAACTAACTCTATCTACGAAAATACTAAATCTACTGAAAAACTAAAATAAGAGAATATCCTCGATAGATAAGGACTCACTACTAACTATGACACTGCTGGCTAAATCTGAATCTATCTATGCATGGTCGGGAATCTGAGCGAGAACTATGCCCTACTAGTACACTTTCTTTACAAGGGAACTAGGTGGGGGAGCTTACTTCACTTGCTTACCCAGAGAGAAAAACCTATTAGGGTAGTCCCATTAATTAAAGTAATATAATGAAAATTATTTTAGTAAAAGCTATGCCCCTTAGCCTAGATACATGGGAGAAAATATAGCCATGCCTGCTAACCCCGATAGTCCATTAAAGACAAGAAAATAGCCAGATCCGACCCAACCCAGAAACTTAGAATGGACGACCTATTTGGATGGTAGAATGGGAAGAGGGGATTCATACCCATTCTCTATCTAGGCACGAGCAGGAACATCTAAAAAAATAGACAGTGTCCGAACCTATGATATAAAAATCATAGCACAAATAAAGAGTGTGCGTCATTACGTGAAATATACTGGTATGATAGATGAGGTAATGCTAAATGCAAGGATTCATATGCATAAACAATAACTAACAGAATGATATAGAGTAACTGAACATGAGATTATATGGATAACTGATGCTGCTGTAAATACTGAGTATGCACTACTATGCATATAAATAAATATTATGACTGAGCTTTTCTGAAGCTAATTACTAAGTTTTGATACTGAGTAACTAATATTTAAATTTACTGATAATTGAGTTACTGATACTAATTGACTATATCTGATAGTCCTGATTCTGTAGAATTCAACTGACTTATATTTTAAAGAATAAAACTAAAATTATGGGAGGTAATCATCTAACCGACATGCCCTAAATAAGATAACTGAGTTGAGGTCCAACCTGTGACCCTAGTTGGAAGGGTATCAGTACCATGCCATGGGTAAAGACACTGAAGAGTCACCCTCTACTAACAGGTACCCTAAATGAGAATAGTGATACCTTCTACTAGTAGTTAAATCACCTCATCAACCCTCAACTAGCAGGTGGATGTCTCAAACTACGCTGGCTACATAGTTCTGGAATACAAGGATTGCTTCTAAGGATCACACCCTCTACTTGTAGGTAAGCTCCCATCATTCGATTCACTCGGTACTGAATCTTACTCCCAACTGAAAGACACTGAACTGAGTATTCTTAACTAGACTGAATTGAGACTGAGTTTATTGAGTTTTCATGAGTTTTGACTAGTTCTACTGAGTTCTATAACTGACTGAATAATACTGATCGTGACATGACTGATACTATTCTGTAACTGACACTGGATCTAGGAAAAGAGTTAGATTATCGGGTATTAAATACCTCTAGAACTCGATAGCATAAAATGAAAGGTATAGCATAATGTTGAATAACATAACAATGTTCACTTGATCATAATTCATTCATAGAGGCATTTCATCAAACACTTATAATGCATTAACTTGTACATAAATGGGAAAGATATGTTAGTATGTTGTAATGGCATTATTTCATTCTCATGAAAAATTTATCTTTAACGACCCGAGACTACCCCCTAGTCATCACAAGGTGCTTGGAACCACAAGTGATCCCAAGCTAACCCATAAACTAGTACTGTTGAGCAATTGAATTATAATATAATAAATAGTTATTTTGCTATTCGGAAATATAATCATACTGAAAATCTAAAATACATACAATACTGATATAACTTTATAATCTGATAAATCTGAAAGATAAAACTAAATTACATGACTGACTTTGACTGACATCTATGAAGCCTCTACTATACTGACTATAGATAGTTGGGACATTCGTCTAACTACTACTAATCAATACCCATGGAAAATAAATAAACTATACATGAGCTAAAACTGTCTGAAGTTCTCGAAGTAGGAGAACTCATCACCTGCTAGCTGGAATCTGCAACTGTCTGATCAGGATGCGTAAGCTATATCTGATACCTACATTATGAGACAATGTAGTACATAGACATATATGTGGATCAGTACTTTTGTAATGTACTGAGTATGCAGGGGTAAATGCAATAAGTAAAACTTATTTCATATGTAATCATAAAACATGTATGCTAAGTGTAAGTAGACTCACCAATAGGCTGGAATAAACTGAAAACTAAAATATCTTAAAACATGAGTGCAAAAAATTCTTAAATAAGATGGTGAATCTATACACATAGTTTCTGTAAACTTGCTTTAATGATATAAGTATAACTGAAGCTGGAATATGATAAGGCATAGATACTGTATGAATACTCGATCTAAAACTATGTGAGGAAACTGACATAAATTGAGGATCTGAATATATAATCACACTGAGCATGAATGCATAAACATACTAATATATCTGATTAAGTGAATGTCTAATAGCTAAATAATGGGCATGTAAGAATGAACTGTACTTTGTCTGAATAATGAGACTAAAACTGTAGAGTATTATGCATATGAGATAAGGACTGACTGAGTAACATGAGATAATTGAGCATGAATTTGTGAAAACTATATTATTTGAGAATGCAAGATCAAGCGTATAACATGATTCTGAAATAGTCTGTAAACTGAGGTACTAAAATATTGATAATTAAATAACTAATAGCTATACTCTATGGTCAAGCAAACCTAAAATTGAACTGAGTTAATGATTTGACTACTTGACTGAGACTGTAACTAAGACGGTAACTGAGACTGTGACTAAGATCATATCAACACTAGATAATGAGTTCTGAATACTGATTAACTGGTATCTAAGTTTACTAATACTGGATTACTGATAAATGAGTGACTATTTATGATAGCCTTGATTCTGTAAAATGGAACAGAGTTCTATACTGAGCTGGGTGATTGTATCTGACAGTCCTGATTATGTAAAATTGAACTGAGTTCTATACTTAGACTGAAACTAAAACTGTGGGAGGTAATTATCTAATCGACATGCCCCTCTCCAAATGGATTGGGGTCCAACCTGTAACCTCAGTTGGAAGGGTTTCAATATCGTGACATGGGTAAAGAAAAGTTGTGAGTTAACCCTCTCTGACAGGAAGCACTTTCGTCAACCCTTGCTGGCAGGAAAACTCTAACTGAATAGTAAACTGAGACTTTAACTGATTATTGAGTACTATTGTTTGTGACACTACTGAGACTATTCTGTAACTACTGTAGCTCTAGGTAATCAGCTAGATTTTTGGGTATTGAATACTCCAGGACTCTATAGCATGAAAAGTAAAGCATAGCATGATCTTGGAAAGCATAGCCATAGTCAATTGTTAACAATTCATTCACTGAGATATTTTATCAAACAATTGGAGGTTATGGACTTGTACATGAATGAGAACACATGGTAAAGTGTCATGATTACCCTATTCAATTCACAGGGGCATTCTATCAAGCACGGTGAGATTAATACTTTAATATGGGGAAATTCGCCAAACACATGGGGATCATGAACTTGGACATAGGAATATCTTAAACATTGGAGCATATCATGATTACATAACTAAGATCATGAATTGGGGAATTCACATGTAATTCTCTTGAAATAGGACATGAGTATTTCATCAAAACATGTAAAGTTCATAGCTTGAACGTAAGAATGTATTAAACATGAGGGAACAATAGATTTACATGGAAAAGTGCATAGCTTGGGGATTCATCTTGAAATTGACTTAACATGATATGGGAATTTCATCAAACATGTGGAAAGCATAAATTTAAAACATGAGAATATTGCTAAACATCATGAATTTAGGATCTATCATGGAATTTACTTGAATAAAGCATGGGAAATTCAAATTCATAGCATGAGAAATTTAAAATCTTTCATGGAATCATACATGGGCTGAATTGAATTAAAAACATCATGAAAACGTGTAGTTCAATCTTTCTTGAGCATACAAAATACCATAGTAATGGAAAATTCATTCTTTAATTAAAAGAAAAGAGTTTTTGGACTCCATGGGTGAAAGAGGACCCATGGATAAATTCCCACATACCTTAAAGCTTTAATCTTGATGGAGAAACACAATCTTGAAAGCATTCTTGAATTAGGAAGCTTGAGTTCTTGCTTTTCTTGAAGAAAAGTTGATGAAGTTCTTGGTGTTCTTGAGGAGGCTAGGGTTTTTCTTTAAGAGAAAAGATAAATAATTGAGTGTATATTGCTTTTGGGGGTTGACATTAAGTGTTATGGGCAGATTTGGGTGAGAAAAAATGAACAAAGTGCCCCTAGACCCTTAAGAAACTGAATTAGCATGTGAAACAGTTCTGCAACACGCATGCTGATGCGTCGTGTCGCTATTGCGTCGGCTTACTACCTCACACAAAAAATTGTCATAACTTTTCGCGCGGGTATCGAATTTTGGCAAAATTGATATCGTTGAAAATCTAATTCAATTATCTACAATTTGGTGGGTTTTGATCTGCAAAATTCTATGTATATAAAAAGTTGTGCATGTTTAAAGTAGACCCTTATAGAATCGAATGCCAAACTTTGGACGAATCAAAGGCTTTAAGCTCAACTTTGTTCTAAGTGATTCTTATGAACATTTTTCACCTCAAAAGCAAATCATACATGAGTATAAAGATCATGAAACTTATATTCACATGGGAATTATTTGGATTATAGCTTTTACACGTAGGAACGACAGTTCAAAGACTAGCACAAAAATGCAGGGTATTACATTATCAAACACATGGGAGGCATAACTGAATCATTAAATCATAAACACTTAGGGTTGACATGGTTTCAACAATCAACTTACAAAGTGAAGGGTTTATCATGAATATCATGTAAATCAACACATACTAGGATCGATTCTTGGAACTTGTAATTGAAATCATGGGTTAAAACCCAACAATAACATGAACATGAATTCAATTCAACCCAATCATGAAAATTCATAAATACAAAATCTTTATATTTTGAAAAAGGGTTCTTGGAATTCATGGGTGAAAAGAGCCCATGAATGAACACCTAACATACCTTGATATGTTAATTCTTGAAGTTTCTTAGTGAAATTCTTGAGCTTGACCATAATTCTTGAAGATAGGGTTTAGCCCTTTTTGAGAGAGAATGATGTAATTTGGGGAAAATTGAATAATGAATGATTTTAAAACATTTTTAGGCCTTTAATCTCACACCTGGGCAGAATAAAATTATAGGAAAAGACTAATTTAACCCTGTACAATATTTAAATTTTTTGTCAAAAATTTTTTAACTAGACCCTTGGAGCGACGCGCCATGATTGCATCAGGACACTGAAAACTGACAATTGGGAATATAGTTGATGGTGCAATGCAGTGGAATCGCGTTGCAATACTGGATGCGACTTGAAACCTCATCGCGATGCGGTGACATCGCGTAGCTTTACTAGAAAGTGGACAATTGTGAATATGATCCTTGGCGCAATGCACCATGATCACGAAGGCTCGTTGTATTTGAAAATTCCCATTTTTTCATGCTCCACGATGCGCTGATTGCCAAATTGGCACACTGTCTTACAAAAATGGCTCGAACTCTTCGCCCAGGTATCGAATTTGGGTGAATTTTATATCGTTGGAAAGCTAACTGAATATCCTACGCAATGGCAGACTCTAAACTGAAAAATAATGAGTATTTAGAAAAATTTATATAGAATAACTCATGTACTGAGAGTTAAAATAAGCTTTGGAAATATGGAATATTACAATTACTGGATAATATCAAACAATTGAGGGTTTTCTTAGTTTAGTAGGGTATTATAGGAGGTTTATTATAATGTCTTTATTTTGTGAACTTTTCCTTTCATGTTGTTTTAACCACTTTACCTTTTTTATGGTTGTTATTTTTTGTTTTTGCGGTGTGGGGATGGTTGGCACGATTCTCGATGTGATCCAGAATGATTTGTGTGAGGTTATGATTTTTAGAGGTTAAAAAGGGTTCATAGTTGACTTTAGTTCACATTTGTTATTTTGTGTGTTGAATGGCCAAATAGACTGTGCCAACAAATCTAGAACTTTGATTTTGAATTGATATCTTGGTTGGTTCAATTTTATTGATTTTGAATCTCATTTTGACCCTTGCTTCTGAAATTTGGTAAATTAGGTCTCGAGGGTCAATTTCATAAAAACAATCTTTTAAAAAAAAATTGATGTCACCATTGATTCTAGAATGTTGAATTTAGTCTTGTAGCATATTTTTTTTGCCTTCACAAAATTCTAAATGAATCCCAAGGGATGGATTGGCAACTTTGCAGCTTATCAATTAAAAGAGGTAGCTTACTAGTGGCATGAGGAGTGGGAAGAGTTAAAGGGTGAAGATATTGCATAAGTGGTGTGGGAAGAGTTCTCGGGTGCTTTTTTATCACTTCCTTTCCCATGATTTGATGAAGGTTAAGGCTGAGGAGTTTGAGAATTTAAAGTAGGGTAAGATGAGTGTTAAGGAGTATTCATTGAACCTCACCCAACTGTATTGTTATGCTCTTGAACTTATGGCTAATATGAGGTCCAAGATGAGGAAGTTTGCTTTAGGTCTCTCTCATGATTAGATGCTAGAGTGTAAGGCTGCTATGCCGACGCGACTCGCCCAGGGGCCTTGTCGTAATGGGCGTCCCAAGTCCGATCGGGATCGGAGACCACCCTTGTTACCCAACCCAACCTCCGGCCACCTACCCTGAGTTGGCTCAACCTCGAGCATGTAACAAGATAGTGTAATAACTCACATAAAGACTCTGGGATAAGATAACAATTATGAACGACCCAACCGAGTCCAACCATCCCATACTAATAATCTAATCATACCAAAACAAGGTCCATAAACCAGACCATAACTAAGGATATTTAAAAACATAATATAATTAATCCCAAAATGAAATAATATGGAACAACCAACAATATCGTCCAATGATGTTAGCCTACAGACTTATTCCAATGCCAAGGCCGACAACTATACCGATCCTGCCCATTCCAACCTATAAAAGTACCACAAATCCTCTAACCAAAAGAGTAATACAATCTAGTTGGGACATTCCCCCAACCATACCCAAAACCAAAATCTAGAATAAAACCAAAATGTCTAAAAATGTCTGTAACTTTAAATCGAGCCTTCCAAAAAAATGAAATCTCACCACTTCAATCCAAATACTGTCCCTGAGTCAATCACTATGTAGGAAGAGTAGAACGGCCAGTTCCTTCATACCGTAGGTATACAACCACCAGTAGATGGGGTTAGCGAGTAACCGCTAGCATAATCTCAGGGTAAGGATAAGATAATATCATTTATAAAACCAAATAAAACCATCCATATACACATAACTATATATATATATATATATAACCATACAGGGAAAAGGGACCGGTTTTAGCATACCTTTAAAACCTTTACCTGGGTTGTGTAGCTTTGCATTCCTAAGCCACCCATGAGCTATATGGATTTAGCTCCCCCTTTTGAAATGGGCCAGTGCGTGTAGCCACATGACCAGGGATGAAACCCGAGGGATAACTAGTACATCCCCCAAATATTGTATGACATCATGCACATGGTCACTAAGACCAACCTTATATCGGCAAATATAAGTTTCTAGTTTAGGTCCTCCCGGGACCTCCACCTTCTACGACTTAGCTACACCTCCCGTCATTATTTCCCAATTAAAACCAATTTCCAAATAACCAAACTATTATCCATTTATTAACTAAGTCCATTAATATTAGTATCGTCATACCAACCCTTACTTGCATGTATCATCCATAGCCAACCATTTATAGGTTTAAAAGGACTTTTAAGTTCCCTTTGATTTACCATATTAAATAACTTGGAGGACTTCTATGTTTCCCATAAGCATAACCATTTAACCTTTTACCATTCAAATCCATTTAAACCATGCATAATTCTTTTTCCAATTTTTAAAACATACAAGAGTTCCATTAAAAGTAGTCAATGCAATCAACATATCTTTACAAGCATTTTGTCAAACACATTGGGGGCATAATATGACCAAAATCAACTCCAATTACCATTAAACCATTCCCATTCAATCCAATTATCTAAAACCATCATTAATGCATATAAAATCATAATTAAAACCATGGGAAACCATAACCAACCATTTAATATCAAAACCCCCAAATCATATTTGAAAACCAAAATCATACAATCAATGAAAACATTTATAAAACCATGAATTTAGATAAAAGTAACAATGAGGGAGAAAATATACCTTAAACCAAGAATATGATGTAAAGAAATCACCAAGACAAGCCCCAAATCAATCCTCTAGTTGAAACCCTAGCTTCCCTTGCCCAAAAGCTCTTGAGAGAATTATAGAGTGTTTAGAAGAGTTTCTAAGTGTTAATGAATGGGAAATAAGGTAAATAACCTCCAAAGTATGTTAGAAGTCATGGGAACCTATTAGGATAAGTAGGGATGTCCAAAATACCCCTACTTAAGTTGAACAAAAATCTCATCACAGGGATAAGACTAACCCTCACAAGTCGTACCCTATGATACGATTAGTATCCTCCACTCATATGCTGGCCTCAACCCTTAAATCCAACACTGTCCAACATACAACTCATCCAACCAAGTCGTATTGACAACATACGATCCTTACCCTTTATCCGTACCCTTAGTAGATTTTAAACCTAAGGAAGATTTAGACACCGTCTATCATATGAGTCCTGGGTATGACTCGTACTCTAGATTACGGCTTATGGTGAGCCACTCATACTCATATCCAACCTAATTAACCAAGTCTAACATTAATTTAAGGAACCAAATGACTCGTAAACACCAATACAACTCATACCCCTAAGTCGTATCCCTTTCAGTAACCAAAATCCATCCCACCAACCAACACTGGTTAATATACGATTGAACCATACCATCCATACCCTAACACACGGCTCGTACCCATGAGTCATATTGGTTCCAGAGATTAGAATTTTAGAAAATTTTCTAAGGTCCAGAAACTAAGGCATTCTAGTCTCCCTCACTAGGAACATTCATCCCCGAATGATGGATAAGGTAAGGGCAACCACACGCATGAGTCATTTGAAATATGTTATAAAATACATTTCCAATCTTTAACAAAGTTTGTAAGGAAGGAGGCAAAGATATAAATCTTTTCTTTAACAACTCTATAAATAAAGATATGTTGAGGACATATAACTTCCACACGAATCCCAAGAGCAGAAGACAAATGCAGATATTTGGACTTCATGTCCTCTTCCACTTCCCATATAGCTTCTACCACCTTATGGTTACGCCAAAGAACCTTAACCAAAGCCATATCCTTAGTCCATAACTAATTAACCTGCCTATCAAAATCTAAACCGGGACTTTTTCATAAGACAAAGAATTAGTGATACCCAATCTCTCCAAAGGAACAACCAAAGAAAGATCACTAATGCACTTCCTCAACATAGAACATGAAAGACTGGGTGAACCAAGATCAAGCTAGAGGGTAACTCCAGCAAATAATTAACATTACCAACTCTCCACAAAATTTCATAAAGACCCACATACCGGGGACTGAGCTTCCCCTTCTGGCCAAACCACACTACTCGCTTCATGGGAGATACCTTGAGAAGAACTTTATCCCCAACCTCAAACTCTAATTATCTACGCCTAACATCTGTATTGGACTTTTGGTGACTTTGGTCAGCCTTAAGACTCTCCTGAATTACCTTCACCTTCTCTATAACCTGATAAACCAAGTTAGGACCAAACATATCTGCCTCACCAAGCTCAAACCAACCAATAGGAGATCTACACCTCCTACCATACAATGCCTTAAAAGGTGCAATATCAATACTAGAATGATAGCTTTTTTGTAAGCAAACTCCACCAAAGGTAGATGCTCAACCTAATTGCCACCATAATCAATCACATAGGCCCGAAGCATATCCTCCAATGTCTGAAATATTCTCTCTGCTTACCCATCCATCGGAATAGATCACTGTGGACTTCATAACTGGGTTGCCTCATACTTCTCTTGGTTTTGACACTAATTAAGTAATCATGGATTGATTAACCAAATTTGCTCATTTTATCCCGACTTAGGTTTTCTTTAGTGCTGAGAGGTTGGCTTGTATTTATGTTCGTGAGATATTTTATCTCTATGGTGTACCAATGTTTATTCTCTCAAATTGAGGTTCAATTTATACTTCTCACTTTTAAAATACCTTTTAGGAGGAATTAGGTACCCAGGTAGACCTTTGCAAAGCGTTTTACCCTCAGATCGTATATCAGTTAGAGTGGAATATTCAAGTTTTGTAGGATATGTTCCATGCTTGTGATATATAATTTGGAGGACAGTGGGAGTAGAATTTAGCCTTGGTGTAGTTCACATATAATAATAGCTATTATCCGAGTATGGAGATGTCGCCCTTTGAGGCTTTATATGGTAGGCGATGTCGCTCTTTAGTTGGATGGTTTGAGACTTTTGAGATTAGCCCCAGAGGTATAGAATTTCTTCATGAGTCTTTGGATAGAGTTCAAGTCATCCAGGATAGACTTTGAGTGGCTCATAGTAGGCAAAAGTGTTATGCAGATCGTAGACTTTATTCTTTGAGGTTCAGTGTTAGTGACGATTCTTCCTTCGTATGTCACCCATGAAGGGCGTGATGAGACTTTGGAGGATGAAAAGCTTAACCCCAAGTATATTGGGCCATTTGAGATTCTTCGTAGTATTGGGGATATAGCTTATGAGTTAGAATTACCCCCAGATTTTTTAGTCCTTCATCTAGGTTTTTCATGTATCAATGCTACAATGTTATGTTTTAGATGAGTCTTGAGTCATTCATTGGGATGCAGTGCAGTTAGATGAAAGGTTTTCCTTTGTTGAGGAACCAGTCTTCATTTTAGCCAAGGATGTCAGATAATTGCGTTCTAGAGATATTCTTGTGGCTAAGGTTTAGTAGAGAAACTATTCAGTAGATGAGGCTACTTGAAAGGTCACGTCCAACATACATAGTAGTTATCCCACAGCTTATTAGGTATTTCCCTTGCCTTTAGTTTGATGACAAACTAGATACTTAGTGGTGGATATTATAATGACTTGATTCTGTGAACTCTCCATATTATATGTTTTAACCATTTTACCCCTCCTTGTGGTTGTTATGTTTGTTGTTTCTGGTTGTGGCAATTTTTGGCATGATTCTCTATGCGATCAGAAGCAATTTGTGTGAGGTTGTGTTTTTTTGAGGTTAAAAGGGGCTCATAGTTGACTTCGATCAACTTTTATTGCTATGTGTGTTCGATGATAAAACGAATAAAGCAAGCAAATCCAAAAAGTTAATTTAGGATTGGTAGTGCGATTGGTTTGATTTAATGGCTTTTGAATCTCATTCCAATCCTTGATTTAGAAATTTATGAAATTAGTTCTCAAGGGTAAATTTCATGAAAATGATATCTTTTTAAAAATCTAATATCGATATTGAGTCTGGAATATCAAATTTACTCTAGTAACATATTTCATTTGCCTTCATGAGATTTTGAGTGAATCTCAGGAGGTGGATCGACAACTTTGAAACTTAGCAAAGTTATTGATCTAGTTAAAAATTTGGTGCAGCCTCTTTGTTCCCAATGGACAGCTAAAGTGGTAACCTCTTTAGTAGCCCATGCACTGCTTTAGCAGAGGCCCTACTACCAGTCAACTAGGGCTAAAGAGGACATTGACTGCTTTAGCGGTCGTCACTTTAGCAGTAAGGGACTCCTTTAACGGACTCCCATTTTTGGGATGGACATCTTAAGAGGTTAATTTGTTGCTTAAGCAACGACCGCTTAAGTGGTCATTTGACCGTTTTAGCGGTCATAGATTAAAGGATATAAAAATCCTCATTTTTTCTTCCATTTTTTAGACTTTGAGCTTCAGGTTAATAGATTTTTAAGTGATTTCTTCCATTTTTGAGCTTGGGTAAGCTTCAAATCACTATTTCAATTATTTTCCTTCAATTATGTCATTTAAAATCCTTTGAAGTCGTGATTTCGAAACTGAATTTAGGAATTTTGGCCCGGAAGGCGTAAAAATGGGTTCTCTTCAATTTAAACTTAGTTTTAACCCATTTTAGCTTGGGGTTTATCCTATTGATTCGCTTAATCATGCGTTAGGATTTTCTAAATAAGAATTTTAGTTTTACCTTTTTTTTCCAAAAACACATTTTGGGGGTCCATTTTGACCCCGACTTAAAATAGACAATATGGGTATCGTTAGCTTCCTTTTAAGGTGTAGATTTTATATTTGTACGTTTTAATTGATTCCAAAGCTGTTTGAATGGGTAAATCTCTATGTTGATGGACGTTAGCTTAGATTTTGACGTTGTGAGGTAGGTTATGGCTTAACTTTCATCAAACTAGGTCGTGTAGTTAATTTGCACATAAAAGCATGATATGGGTATGGGTAATCAATCATGAAAATTGTAATATTACTATTGTGCACCCGTGTGGGGTCTTATATTGTTGTTTGTTGGTAATTTGAGATGATATTTACTACGTGTCGCCCGTGTGGATGCCTTAGCTGATAGTATTGGCCTCGTATATGTTTTGGTTGCGTTCTTCATGATATAATTACCCACATTGAGGGTTAATGTGTTATTTAATAATACTTTACATGCATAATTATTCCAATGGTACATTGCTTGTATTAAATTATGGATGGCTGAGAGATTGAGTAGACTTTGGGCTCACGTGTGTGTATATATATATATATATATATATATATATATGTTGAATGAATTTGAGATCTTGTATTGGTTTTATTTTGAGCATTACACCCTTATATCACACATGCATTCATGATAAATAAGTACCATTAAGCATTAAGGAAACACCAATTTTTGATGAAAATGAGATACTCTTACAAAATCCTCTATCGTAGTCCACGAGTCGGAGAAAAAATATAGATATTGAGATTGATATTGAGTATTGAGAAAGTATATGGGCTGCGAATCCCCCAAGGGTCCTACTTGGAAGCACTTAGGCTCGGTAGGTGTATACAAAAGTTATGTGATAACTTCAATCATATCATATCATCATCATCATGGTTCTCCATACATGATGAATCTGTTATGTTCTATTTCTGTGTATTTTCTATCATGTATATATATATATATATATATATAATCTATTTCTTTTATGTATTTGTTTATTCGTTATGTGCTATATTTAGAACTGTCAGTGGAGACAGTCTGATTGGGATTTTTTTATTGCAGGTGATGTGCTCATAGTATGTATTTATATATCTTATTTCCTACTTTGCTCAGTCGGCCTATGATACCTACTCAGTACAAGTGGATGGTACTCACCCATACTGAGTCCTTTCAGTGCAGATCCAGGTATGAATGTGTCACACGACAGTTGAGATCGTGCGGTTGGTTATTGACATTTCTGAGGTAATGACCACTCTATGCTTTCATAGTTGACCTCAGACCTCCTTCCACCCCAGTGATGTCTTTATTTTGTATTCAGAGACAGACTTGTTGTTTTTGGGATTTAAGTTGTATCTTTAAGTTTTGAGTTGTATTAGATTTTTCTTACACTGTGACACCAGGTTTTGGGATTGTTTTATGGTATATTTATTATGTAAACTTCCTCTGTGACACCGGGTTTTGGGATTATTTTTTATGACATAACCGTAATCACAATAGATGAATTTATGATAAAATTCATAAACAAACAAATATAAAGGAGGAAAAAATCTATTTGAAGTGTTATCCAGGCTCCCTCAAGTTTACAAGGTCGTCCAAGGTGTATAGCCTCATGTTTAAGTGTCCTATTTATAGGAGGTCAAATCTGCCGAAATTGGATTAGGGGTCCGCGTCGCGCCCTCTATTGCGGTACCTAGGGTGTGTGACGTTCCTTAATCATGGATACAACTATTTTTGGTCCATTATGAATATAGCAGGCATGGCACGCCCCCCATAGCAGTGGCTAATCTCCGCGACACGCCATGGACTCTAAAGTGTCCGTTTTACGTCAAATCTTGTCCCATGCTTTTTTTCATCCATTTCAAGACTTGTGGTGTTGTTTCAACTTGATTCACAGTTTGTGTATCATCCATATATCATCATAATCAACTCACAAAGCATCCTATATCATCAAACACCACGGATTAGAGCTCAAAACAACACACAATCCAAGACGATGAACTATAAACTTAAGCTAAGAATGCCAGTTTTGTCCTTTTGATCTTTAACTTAGTTTTGACTCTTGGATTGTTTCAATTGGACCTTACACACTATAAAAAATTTGTTCCACACATATTTACACAATCATACCATTAGAAACTCATGACACAAACTTGAATTCATCGAGATCAACTAGAACAACACATAGCTCAAGCTAGTACCACTAGTTTTCTCGATTACACTCTTAAGTGATCAATTTAAGTCCAAACTTATTTGAAAAACACCTTAAACAAAGAAATCAAGTAATTTAGTACTTATATTCTCAATTATGTCATTATTAACTCATTAAGCACACAAGAAGTCCTCAAAATAAAGCTAAATAAGCCCGGATAACAACTCTGAGGTGCATAAATCCACGTTGGATCACAACCCCACACTTAAAGCATTGTTCCTCCTCGAACAACTCTTTAATCTAAGCATCATAAGTAGAGGAGACTCTACACTTCTACTAAAATCAAGACACTTAATCTAGTACTACAATGAATACACAGAATGCAAGTTTTTACACTTAGCATGTTATACATAATTGAAAGTTTAAGAATACTATTCTAAAATATCCTAGCCTTAAGAATTGACTCACCAAGTTGGAAAACTCATCCATATTGCTCAATAAAATACATCATACAAATCATCCAACTCTCATCAAATATGTTCCCTCACAACAAGAGAGTTACCCAAAATCACTCACATAGATGCAATTTATTACAAGTTGGGTATAAGAATCAAGTTACGCTCACTCTCACAAAGAATTCACAAGTTACACAAGAAAAACCATAGGCTTTCCCTTAATGTAGTACTCCACTAATATTCGAATATTAAGGCTCAAGATCTAATAGGTCTTTAAGGTTGTAATGTAGACTAAGGGATGGGTAGGAACAATTTTTACCAAGAATAGTGACTATCTCCCTAAGCGCTTTAATACATCACACTTCTCATTCAATTCACCTCTAACAACGAACTTTCCACTTCATCTACCTTCACACACAGCTTTTGTTTTGCCCCATCTCATTAAGCTTACTCACATATAACATGGAAGGGAGTGTTGTTTATTAATTCATGATTTAATTTTAGCGCAAATTTTTTCACTCTCAATCACAACACATCACTTGTACACACCAATAACTATTACTTTGGGACTTCAATTTCACATTTATCCTCTTATTTTTCAAACTCCTTAACTGAATTAATTTTACACTAAAGCGCTAGGAGCTTTGGATCAAATTAAGGTCAATCAAAGAAGGGGATACAAGTTACATATAAGGCTACCAAAGTAAACAAGCTAAAGGCTTAATGGAGTTAGCTAGGATTATGCACAAGGGTAGGTAAAAGAGAGTATGAAACATGGCTATCAAAGAAATTCCTATATCATCTCCTAAATCCACACTCTTTATTTCGTTTTGCATACCCACCAGGAAAGTTCTAGACATCACATGCAACAAGAAATACACAACAACCTCACATACACATGGCACATGCTCAACTCAAGTAGGATCATCTTAGACTTTCAACCAAATAATAGCTTGAATTCAGTATTAAGCCAATAATGTACAAGAGCCATAAATTAGAGTCCAGGAGTCTCAAAAGTTGTGGTTGACAAAGTCAACATGCTTTTACGACCAAAACACTTGCATCATGCAATCACACATAGCACCAACAAGAATATCTCACTTACCTAAAAAAAATTACTCCTAAAAATACAAAGGATACCATGGAAATTTCTCCATCCCATACTTAAAAATCTACTTTGTCCTCAAAGTATACTTAAAGTAGAGACAGAAATACTCCCAGAGGCCTCTAGGTAGCTAGTAACATCTTTATACATCAAGAGGGTCCGGGGATCCAACACTTAGTTTTAGCTATGCTACTTAGCTCAGGTTTCCAGTACTCAGAATTTCCATCAATCTGTGACTCAACAAAATCAAAAACTACGTGAAGTAAAAACTAAAAATATTAAAAAATAAATACCTACCTTAACTTGGGTTGCCTCCCATTCATCTTTTTGTGTTGCTCATAGGGTGGTGGTACAAAGTTGAAGGAACCGAGTAATGTATGGTGCATGGTAGACCACTCGGCCTTGAAGTGAGGTATGTTTTTATGTTGCTTGTCTGGTGCAAGATTAAGAATATAGGATTTGTGTTCCTCATCTTCACACTCTTTCACTATTTAAGGTAAATCCACATATATGTCATCATCTAAACATAATGTATAAAAGTGCTTTGAATGAGGCCCAACCAATCCCACTTCTAAATATACATCATCCACAACACACTCACTCATCTTGACCTTCTCAATGTCAATTTAAAGAAAAAGATGACTGCTGAATAGCTGAGATTCTTGTGTCTGTTCCACAAAGTGGCTAGTATCCTCTTCATATTGTGAAGGTCCCAACCACACACTTCCATCAAAATTTGGATAAATACTCCCTCGATGGGGTCCTCCACAAAAACAACAAGAATTGTCACCACTCGACCACCATCTATTCCAGGCTAACATATCAAGAAGTGTGACAAAAAAAATTAAAAGAAAATAAAAAGAAAAAATCCTAACTATGTACAACTCA
Organism: Capsicum baccatum var. pendulum; assembly: GCA_030864225.1. Lineage (NCBI taxonomy): Eukaryota > Viridiplantae > Streptophyta > Magnoliopsida > Solanales > Solanaceae > Capsicum > Capsicum baccatum. The sequence goes on along the minus strand of CM061557.1, from coordinate 68,482,475 downwards.
ATATTGCTAAACTAAATGTAAGAAAGTTGCCTATTTACAAGTCCCAGGAAATGGCGCCAAAAACTTGTTGCGCCCAAGCACACACGCAAGTGTACGTGATCTCATAAGTAATATAATGGCCTTTTACAAGCCATGTATCGATCCCTCAGAGACCTGTATTGGCAACTACCTAATTATAGTTCACTATTGAGATTAAATTAGTGCAAATGTAACCACGAGAGTTTGAGAGTTATAACTAAAAGTAAAGTAATCAATGCGGAAAAGTAAAGGTTCTTGGATAATTAATGGAGAGAAACCCAGGGTTAATGCTTTACGAACAATCATATACGCTATTAAACTTCATTGGTTGAGTTACTTATCTTGGTTGTTGATTCACGGGGTTGATACTATGATCATGGTCTTCTGAGCCTCTAATCACCTAATCTAACTTAGACCCACAACTACATCGTTGAGCAGGGATATGAGTACTAAGTTAAATACATTAATATTTCATCCCGTAAGTGAATAAAATAGGTCATTTAGGTATATTCCTATCCTAAGTGCAAATTATAACTTCATTCTGTAGAAGATTACAATCCTATTCTATTTACCCTACGTTTTATCCTCTTGTTCCTCCTTCTGGGCTCACAAGATGACAGTGGATGTATTCTAAGGGTTGTGAATCCTTAAAATTGTAATAACAAGGATAAACAAATGACCAAATATGATAAATAATCAAAACCAAATCAATTTGTAGCAATAGTAATCATGTTCTTGGCCTTAACCCCGGAAAGAGGGCTTTTAGCCACTCATGGACATAACCGTAATCACAATAGATGAATACATGATAAAATCCATAAACAAACTAAAGTAAAGGAAGAAAAAACCTATTTGAAGTGTTATCCATCCTCCCTCGAGGTTACAAGGTCGTCCAAGGTGTATAGCCTCATGTTTAGGTGTCCTATTTATAGGAGGTCAAATCTGTCGAAATTGAACTAGGGTCTGCGTCGCGCTCTCTATTGCGGTATCTAGGGTGGGCGACGTGCCATGATCGCGGAGACACACTATTTTTGGTACCTTAGGAAGATCCCAAGGTGTGGCACGCTCCCCATAGAAATGGCTAAGCTCGACGCGCCATGGACTCCAAAGTGTCCATTTTACGTCAAATCTTGTCCCATGCTTTTGTCCATCCATTTCAAGCCTTGTGGTGTTGTTTTCACTTGATTCTCAGCTTTTGTATCATCCATTTATCATCATCATCAACTGAAAAAGCATTCTATAGAATCAAACACCACGGATTAGAGCTCAAAACAACACACAATCCAAAACGATGAACTAGAAACTTAAGCTAAGAATGCTAGTTTGTCCTTTTCATCTTTAACTTAGTTTTGACTCTTAGGCTTATTTCAATTGGACCTTAAACACTATAAACAAGTTTTTCCACACATAATTACACAATCCTACCATTAGGAACTCATCACACACCAGAATTCATCGAGATCAACTAGAACAACGCATAGCTCAAGCTAGTAACACTAGTTTTCTCGATTACACTCTAAGTGATCAATTTAAGTCAAAACTTGTTTGAAAAACACCTTAAACATTGCAATCAAGTACTTTAATAGTTATATGCTTAATTATATCATTATTAACTCATTAAACACACAAGAAGTCCTCAAAACAAAGCTAAATAAGCCCGGATAACAACTCTGAGGTGCATAAATCCACCTCAGATCATCTAAGCTGATGGCTTTTGATTTTTTCTATTGAGCACAATAAAGGCCTTGATAACAAAGCTGCTGATTATTTATCAAGATGTCAAGGTGCTGAAATTTTAGCTATATCTCTGTTGAATCTTCATGCTGACCTCAGGGAGCTTATTCAGCAGTCTTGTTACAATTTATTGAAAGCCTTGATTAGCAAGTTACAGACTCAGCTCAGGAAGATGGGAAGACTAATGGTAAGCAATGATCGACAATTAAGACAACAATTGATCCAGTTGTGGCATTCTACTCCTCAAGGTGGTCATACTGGTATGGGTGCAACATATAAAAGGCTAGTCATTGTTCTATTGAAAATCTATGCTGCAAAATGTCAAGAACTTTATTTATAGATTTGATGTGTGTCAAAGGCATAAATATGATGCAGCCCTCTACCTTGGTCTTATTCAGCCTCTCCCTATTGCTGATGTTGTATGAACTGGCATCAGTTTGGATTTCATTGAAGGATTACCAAGGTTAAGGATAAGGATGTCATTCTAGTGGTGATGGACAGGTTATGAAAGTATGACCACGTTATCTGTTTGCAACACCCTTACACTGCTCAGTCTGTAGTTCAAGAATTCTTAAACAATGCCTTCAAATTGCATGGTATGCCTTCTACCATGGTCAGTTATAAGGATCCCATTTTCGTGAGTACTTTCTGGCAAGAACTATTCACTCTTCAACGGGTTCAGTCGCACCAATCTACAACTTGTCATCCCTAAATTGATGGTCAAACTGAAATCTTGAATAGAACCTTAGAGACTTATCTAAGGTGCTTTTGCTCAAACAATCCTACTATATGGATTGTTTACTTACCACTTGCTGAACAGAGTACAACACCACTTATCACTCTGCCCTCAAATGTTCTCCTTATGAAGTTTGTATGGACAAAATCCACCTATTCATATTTCCTACTTTGCTGGTAAGGCTTCTTCTGATATGTTTGATAGATCCTTGGAGGCTAGGAAAGCTATCATTGAATTTTTGAAGTTCCATTTGTGAGAGCTCAACAAAGGATGCAAGCCATAGCTAACAAGCATGGGTTTGATAGAAAATTTGTTGTTGGAAATTGGCTTTATCTTAAGCTATAACCTTACAGACAAGTTTCTGTGGCTACTAAGACCTTTTAGCAACTAGCTACCAAGTATTTTGGGCCTTTTATGATAGTTGCTAAGATTGGGGAGGTTTCTTACAAGCTGTTGTTGTCAGCTAATGTGCTTATTCATCACACTTTTCATGTTTCTCGGCTACTGAAGTGCATGAGGCTCCTACAGTCATTACTCACCCTCCTATTTTGCAGATGTCAAACCCTTATTGCCCCTCCCCTGAGGCAATTCTTGATAGAAGGATGATCAAACTTAGTAATATAATTGTTTGTGAGGTCTCAGTTAAATGGACTGATAATGATTTTGTCCACTCTACATGGGAACTTCTCACTCTGCAACATAGGTTCCCTTCATTTCAACCTTGAGGACAAGGTTGTGCTTCTAAAGGAGGAGTATTGATGCAAGTTTGAAAGATGATACAAGATTAGAGGTGATTAAAAACTTAAAAGAAGGATTGGAGCTCAAGAAAAGGATTACAATAGAAGCCAGCTGCCCATTTTTTAAGACAGTTACATTGTCCAGAGATTAGTTGGACAATTAGTACTGTTCATCCCAAAAGTAGTTAGCACTGTAGTCGCATACTTAGAAACTGTTAGCTATATTTACTCATTTTAATTCATCTCTTCTTGTATAAATACTGAATATGTTGTACTTGTCATTTATTCATGATATTGCAATACAAAATTCTCTCTTAATTTCTTCTCTCAGTTTAGCTAATTACTTCGGTTGTTAAGCCCTAGCTCAGCTTTTGGAGTGATCCAAACATAGGATTAGTGCATCATTGCTTCCTCTAATTTAAGGATATTGTGCAATTAATTACAATCTATGGAAAACACAGCTACAAAATTAACATAGACTATCACTGGTTTGCACCATTTCTTGACCTGTTCGTGTCATCTGTGCGCAGATAGAAAGATATAATACAACATTATTGTCAACAGTATATCCAGCTTGATCCAAAAATGTGGGGTCTAGTGATGATAAAGTGCATATAGACCTTACCCCTACCTTGTGAGATAGAGAGGTTGTTTCCGATAGACCTCGGACTCAACAAAGAAAGTAAGATATGACAGGATCTAAAAACAGAACCAGGAAATCTCTTATAACAAAAAGCCACTCTTAGACCATTTTGCATTCACAATGACATTTCTCAAATTTTTAAAATCATAATCTAATCCTCCTCATCTTTAGAAGAGGCACAGCTAAAAAATTTCATGGGAAAAACAATCAATGTTACAACTGGGGTTAAGAGGGCAATACAATATCCATGAATCATGAAAACAAGTAAAACCTCCCATTCTATGATCTGCTAGACTGGAAGACTTCTACATCTCAGCACGATCCCAGTTGATTCTTTATCTTCAAACTCAGAATCCGCTTGATGGGGTCTAACGGGTGCCATCTTACTCATCATTGCGAGACCTGGAAAGTGTAAGAATCCCAGAAGCATAAATATAACGTATAGTTGATCAACAAATCATTACAACATGAGAATTTTATACTAACAGCACTGCTTCTGCTGATCCCACCTAATCAGAGGCGGATCCAAGGTAACTTAATGGGTTCAACCTTTCACAAAACTAATTCTAGCGTTAAAATAATGAGTTCAAATTTGGCATTTGTTGAGATTTAAATTGGTTTATATATACATATATATCTTCTGGGGTTCAGATGAACCCATAGCCAAAAGGCTACATCTGCCTCTCCCCACCTTACACCAGACTTGACAAACATCCCTTAATCTGTCCACATTAAGAACCAGAACAATTGGAGACCAAGTAGAGGCTTCAAATACCACACAAAGGCATGCTAAGCCAGAATAACAATGGTTGGCAGTGATCCAGATACTGCATAACTAAACCAAAAAACATAAACTGTGAGGTGGGAAATAGTTAGAATCCTAGCACTCTTGACCAAAGGTATCATGTTTGAGCACTAGAAATAAAGAAAATCCTGACTGGAAGAGCACTCTATCTCCTCTAGTGAGCCCTAACTGACATGGATCCAGATTAGGCGATCCAGTAGATTTCAAATATCGGATGTCTGAAGCCCAATAAAAACAACCGTGGCAAAGAAAAGCGAGTAAGGTTAGACCATTTTATCTATGTACATTCCTTTGTTAGGGCACATGTGTCTATCAACCTGTCTATCTAAATCTAGTTCATCAGTACGGGCTATAATGGTGTAACGGTTCTGAAAGAAGATGACTATGAAATCGATATTTTTGCTTTGACTATGTTAGTTTGCAGTGGTCTTTACCTTCAAGCATCTTGTAAAATGAAGACCACCATCTGTCTCTGGAAACCTGGTACTGGTCCAGGGTCTCTTGGATGTCTTTGTCGTGCTTACCCTCTAATACTCCCTGCAGAGTGATTACCGCATTCTTTGTTTTCTTCAGGATATTATACTCATCCTCAATTTCTAACTGCACAAGATCATTTCGGGATGAAGTAAGCGTAACAGCTAGTGCAAACTGTGTTGCAGCAGGCCAACATGAAGAGGCAAGCCACCTCCATTGCCCATCTAGTTGTTTGTCCCTCGCTATACTGATTCCCTCTTCCCCTCCAAAGACTAAGCTTGTAAGTATTGAGCATTTGCAGCTCCTGTACTCTGAACCATCCTAGAAAAAGCACTTCCCTCATTTTGTAATAATACTTCTGGACTATCACATTCAAGTACCTGAGAAGAGAGACACAGCAGGTAAATTGAAATAACCCACATAAATAAAAAGGAACCAAAAAATGCAATTCCTCTTTAGTATATTTAGAATCCACGAGGATACCAAATGTGCAATTCGGCATGACCTGCTATTATCCTATTTCGGTGACATGACTAGGGCTAGAGCAAGCACTCTACCTGACCAGAATCAAGCAGAAGAATTCTGTCACAGTCAATGATAGAGTTCAAACGGTGAGCAATGATCAGCATGGTGCATGACTTAAATTCTTCGCGTATGGTTTTCTTAATAAAAGCATCAGTTCTAACATCAACAGCAGCAGTTGCCTCATCAAGAACAAGAATCTTTGACCGGCGAAGCAATGCTCGAGCAAGACTTAAAAGTTGTCTTTGTCCAACACTGAAATTTTCTCTGGCTTCCGAGACCTTAATTCACAGAAGTAGTTTTTTGTTAGCTCTAGCTGAAATCTGTTTGACAAGTATACTAGGGATAGAAAAGTCGGAGAATAAAACTAACGAAATTCTCATTTTTTTAATTCATGTTAGTTTGATAGAGAAAGCATCATATTAAAGTTCAAAATTTGAATAACTAAATGAATCTGAATTCTTGAAAGTTGTGAAATTGTAGAGTAAAATTGAAGTAGAACGGTGTCAAAGCAATTTGAGATATTTTAAAATCACTTCAAATACTAAGTGTTCGGTAAGTTGGACTGGAGAGAGTAGTAAATCTAGTCTATGAATCTTAAAATTTTATTATAAGAAATGAAAGAATCTCATAACCCAACCTAGCCCACGACTTTGACAAGCCCACCCGACAAGGAAAACTAGTGATGTACTCAACAAGGAGGACTATTGAACTTCTTAATGGTCATTGTGTCAAGTCTTTACAAAGCATATATCTTCTATTCGGCATGAGTACATCTCTAGTTTTGGGATATTCCACTTCTCTCCTGAATTACGTCAGCCAAATAGCTCTTCCAACTGTCCAGATACTTGTACTAGGAATCTGGTGCCTTTGATGACTCGAACTGTAAGAATCTCTTATCCTTCTATGAACAAACTCTCCAAGATGTCTCCTCGGGACCTCCATTTCAAAATCTTAAATACCCAAAAAGTTGGAGGATTCTGTATGGTCTATGAAACTAAACACAAATTACACATTCTCAATAAGAACTAATAATTTTATTAGCAGTAATTTGTGTGTAATGCGCTAGAGAAACATTGAAACTCACACATCTGTTTCTAGATTTCATTAACAAATTAATAATGGCAGTAGCTTTTACACATACTCGGTGATCTTTCATTGCACCAGAAAGTAGGAACTGGTCTTTACTGTCAAATATAGAGGAATTGGCCAAAGCAAAAAAAGGAAGAACTGGTAGAATTTTCAAGACAACTTGCTTTCTGGTTGATTATGTGGCGATAGTAACATTTCTCTCATTTATGTGTGCTGTAGAGCCATAGGCTTATTGACAGTTTACAACGTGATTGGAAGGTAGCTCTTCAAATGTAATACACCATCCATTTTCCTTCTTTGCATGAAATGATGTGTTTTGCCTCCTTTACTCTTTCTTCTCTCAATAATAATCTCTTTTCTCATTTTAAAAAATCCCCATATTAATGATTTTGAATCAGAAAACTGGTTGAACTAAAAGCATTTTCTGCACAGAATGCAAACTAGCATGTGTAGCAAACTTATATATAAGTAAAGCAACAAGAACAAACCTCGGCATCAAGACCCAAAGAGTTCCTCCTGATAACTTCCTTTAGGTGTGCCCGTTCTAGAGATTCCCAAAGGTCCGCATCATTGTGCTCATTGAATGGATCAAGGTTAAATCTCACAGTCCCTGACCAAAAAACATGAAGACTATTGAGATAAAAACTGCTTAATGATAGATCGGTAGGTTGTTAGTCAAGGCCAGCACCGAAAATGAGGGACATATTTAATTTGAAATAAAATGCAGACCAACTCGACGAATTGGATAGTAGAATATTTTCCTATATCTATATTTTAGCATTCACCCATTTAAACTTTTTAAAGACTGTCCTGAGATTTTCATTTAATATTATCTGTTAACTGTCCAAAGGAGCCAAAGGAAATAACGAGTAAAACTGAAGAAGCTAGCCACTGTTAAGAAAATAGCAGATCCTGCCACCCAATATCCCCATACTTATTTCTCTTAGACTCTTACTCCCACTCCCAGAAGCTCCTACCCTTCTGTGAAATGGAAGAGAAATAAGAGAGAACTCATCTTGATTATTCCCTCAAGCTATTGGGGTTTAAATAGCTTAAGTTTACATGTCTCGAAAGGAAAGAAAATCAATACAAATAAATACTTAATCAATATCTAATTTAATACCTAATTAAAATAGGAGTAAATCAAGCTACCTTCCATATTTTCATATGCTATAGAATATTTAGGATTCTAACACTCCTCAAGTTGGTGTATACAAATTATATGTACCAAGCTTGTTACATAAACAACTCGTTCTACGACCGAGTAGGGACTTGGTGAATATGTCAGCAAGTTGATCACTTAACTGTACGAACCTTGTGACCATGTCTCCTAAGAGTAACTTTTCTCTGATAAAATGACAATCAATCTCTATGTGTTGGTTTCTCGTGAAACATCGGATTTGATGCAATGTGAAGTGCAACTTCATTATTGCACATGAATTTCATTTCTTTGGTATCTCTAAATTTAAAATCCTTCAATAGTTGCTCGATCCATATGAGTTCACATGTTGCCACTGTCATAGCCCGATATTCTGCACTAGATATAGCAACCACATTTTGTTTCTTACTTTTCCAAGATATCAAATTTCCCTCAACTAAAAAATAGTATCCGAAAGTGAATCGTCTGTCAAGGGTGCCCCTGCCCAATCTGCATCTGAATATACAATAATTTTCTCATGTCCTCGGTCTTCATAAAGTAGTTCTTCCCCCGGAGAAGATTTTATGTATTGAAGAATGCGAATAACTACATTCCAGTGATTCTCACGAGGAGAATTCAAGAACTGACTTACAACACTAAATGCGAAGGTAATATCAGGTCGAGTCACCATCAGTTAATTCAACTTTCCTACTAGCCTTCTATATCTTCCAGGATCGCTAAGAGGCCCCCCGACCTGGTAAGAGCTTAACATTTGAATCCATTGGAGAATCAATAGGCCTATAATTTGTTATCCCAGTCTCCTCAAGAATATCAAGTGCATACCTTCTATGTGAAATGGCAATCCCTAATGCGGATTGAGCAACCTGAATTCCCAAGAAGTACTTCAATCGACCAAGATCCTTAGTCTGAAAGTGTTGGAAAAGGTGATGTTTTAAGGAAAAATTACACAAATTTCATAATTAAGACACCATATTACCTAATATCCCTTAATATTTTATAAATTACATAAAATCCCTATTTGAATATTTACTGGTGATACATATGCATCATCTTTTTTCCCCCACAAATTACTGCCCTAAAATCTCTCCCATTTAAGTAGATTTTGAGTCAACTTCATTCTTCAATACTTCAACTGATTTCAACCGTAATCCTTCATCCTTTAATTTCAAAAATTGACAACTTCTTCAAAGAGGTTAGCTTTTGATTTATGATTTAAAATCTTTTTGTGTTAATTTGTTTTATCTTCAATGGCTAATAAAGATTTACCCTCATTCAACTAGGGAATTTCACAAATTGAAACACAAAAGTTGTTCATGATAGTAATCAGATCGTGGCTTTTACTCCGGGTAATTTTGATTACACCAAATTAGGTTTTAGTGAAAATCGATCAAAGCAGCAGAACGATCCTGAAAAATTAAAGATTTTAAGAGAAGCTTTTGCTACAAAAAATTAAATTTCCCACATGTAAATGGAAGATCGAGATGAAATTCAACAAATCCTCAAATTCCCATCGGAGCAGGTTTTATTTTTCCAACTAATTCTTAAATTGTCATTCATATAACTGGTTATTTTAAATGGTGATTCATATGGGTGATTCATATAATTGCAGATTAACAGATTAATTGGTTACTTGGTGATTCATATTTTTTTGGTGATTTATATGGGTGAAATAATAAAATAGTATTTTAATTGGTGATACATATATTGTGCTGGTGATTCATAGATACTGATTTAAATAACTGATTCTTTTAACTGATGATTCATATGGGTGTGAAGAAAACTACATATTAACAGATTAACTAATTATTTTGTGATTCATATTTTTTTGGTGATTCATATGTGTGACACACTAAAATAATATTTTAATTGGTGATACATATATGGTGCTGGTGATTTATAAAAGGTGATTCGTATAAATGGTTCTTTTAACAAGTGATTCATATGGGTGATTCATTTAATTGCAGATTAACAGATTAAATGGTTACTTGGTGATTAATATTTGTTTGGTGATTCATCTAAGTGATTCATATGGGTATTACACTAAAATGATATTTTAAGTGGTGATATATATATATTGTGTTACGATGATTCATATGCTTGTTACTTTTATTCTCTGCAGATAACTTTTTTTGTTTATACATATGTGATAACACTTTACGTACTCATTTTTTTATTGTTGTAATTTATAAATATGTCATTCATTTGACTTATGAATCATCTGTTGATTTGTGTTGTTGACAGAATGTTAGTTTGCTTGTAAAAAAAAGACATTCCCACAATGTAAGGATCGGTAGTGCACATAATATTAATGTAGTACATAAGCTTAACGAAGTTCTGAATGATGAAGGAATTAGAATGTTCAGAAGCACTTGTTTTGGGTCATTTCTGGACCTACCTAATTGTAATTTTCAAGTATCGATAGCAAGGTGCTTGATGACCTTAGAAGTCTAACACTCATGTCAAGATCAAATAAAGGTGTTGGTCAACAATACAATTCTTCGATTTTCACTGTACAAGTTTGTTATCGTTACTGTCTTGAAATGCCAAGGCAGCGTTAATGATTTTGATTATTCAGAACTTCCACCATATCGAGTACAAAAAAAATATTTTCCAAATTCATCATCATATGTGAAAAAGGGTGAGTTGGTCAATCTTTTTTTGACTAAAAAGTGGGGAAAATATGAAAGATGCGGTAGAAATTGAGATATTGTACTTTATACACACATTTGTGTTCTCCCCATTAGATAAAACTAATATCCCTGTCCGAGACTTCCACATGGTGGATGATGAAAGTTATAATCGTTTTCCATGGGGAAAAGTAGCTTTTGAGAAATTGATAGCTTTTATTAGCCAGTCGATGAATGAGGTCCAAAAGTTTTACCGTCTGAGTGGCCTGCCATATACGCTTCAGATTTGGTGGTACGAATGTTGTGCCGAAGTTGATGAATCACTTGTCGTTCGTGTTCGCAATTTGATTCCAAGGATGGTGAATTGGAAAGTTGTAAGAGGATCTTATGGACGATATGTTTAGTAAGGTAGTGTTTATTTCATCGTTATACTTTTGTAAGTCCATTTTTAATTTTTAAGGTACTTTTAATTTTTGATCTTTTGTGTTACTTTTTTTGCAGCTTGTATACAGAAATATAACCTCGTCACCACAGGAATTGAACCATCTTGATTTACCCAATTCTTTGATGTTTGGTTCAACAGATGATGCTGCAAATATAGCACAGGCAGTACTGTACAACAATAATCTGAGAGGACTGCTCCGACTGAATTTGGAGATGAATTTGATGATTTTAGTACACCTCTTAGTGCAGACATTCTCAAAAATATGAGGCTTAATGTTGGTCAATCTTCACATCCTCCTATGAAGAAACAAAAAATAGTTGAGGAGTCAGAAAAGGTTAGCTCACGAGTTGCAAAGTCCAAAAAATAGTCAGACAATTTGTCCAAAGATAAAAATTTGGCAGGTCCTTCAATAGATCGTTCGGAGCCTCGAGTTTCCTTGAATAAAGACAAAGTTATGCCTAATGTTGAGATTAGGTATGTCGATAAGCATCTGCTGCTTCAGAGGAAATGCTATCGCTATCCAAGTCTGATTTGGACGAGATAAAGTCTTATGTTAGGACTAATGTAAGTATAAAATTTTGTTGTTTTTCTTCTGTTAATGTTAAAATATATTATAGGTTAACATGAAATTCAAAATGTTATTCCCAATGTAGGTTGACATAAAATTCAATGATCTTCAAAAGATGATGGTCGACCATTATACAGGACTTTTGGGAGTTGTGAAAGAAGGTTTTGCTTCATTTGGCAAGGTATTCATAGTTTATCATTAGTATCACTACGTTACTGTGTTATTCTAATTTCTTATCTTGCAGGTTGCTCAATATCCAGTGCATGAAAGTGAAAAAGGCAACTCGGATATAGAAGCGGATCCTCCTCAATCTCTTAATGAGCACACAACGGATGCTAAAAGTTATAATGTTGTAGATGTTGCTGGTCAATCATCTAAATTAGGTGGCAATGAAGGAGCAGTTGAGGAATCGTTGAAGGTAGGTAATTAAATTGACTTAATTATATTATCGTTTTGTTACAACTTGCTCAAAATATTACCCTCTAATAGTTTAGATGTTATTTTTGAATTGCTGGAACTGTTAATAAAATGGTGTGTATATATTTATTAAGTAACTCATATGTATCACTGTGATACATCTGACATCATATGTATCACTTTGAAATGTATAGACAATTTAAAAATCTTCTAGTAATTGATTCATCATATGTGTTCAATTGATTCATATTAACATGTTAAGTTTAATTTAATATGAATTAAATATTTTTTCTCCAATGGTTAATATGAATCATATGACAACATTAATTTTTTGACTATAGGTTCCTTAAGTTTTCAAAATGTATCACTTCTATATATTTCTATCAAACTGTTTCAATTTTCATACACACAATTAATTAATTCAATTCATATCAGAAGTTAGATCACAATACAAAATTAAATTTGAAATAAATCAAACAGGAAGCTGAGAGTTCGTACACAGACAAGCTGCAAGAAGATGATAGGCACAGTACAGATGTAAAGTAGATGAAGTTATAAAGAAAGAACGCATAATGGTAATATCGATTTACTTATAACGAATTTTATTTTGTAATTTGAAGTAGTTCATTATAATGGTCACAACCTTATTTAAGTTTTTTTGTGGCATAAAAAATTTTCAGTAACGATGTTTTAATCTTATTTATAGATTATTAATGTTTCAAGTACCTAAAGTTGGTTATCTGTTATATAAGTTTTTCAACCGTATCACAGTGATACATAATGATCCATATGTATCATATGATACATAAACATAATTTAGGAACTTCAATTCTAAACTTCATTATAATACTAAGTTATCTTTTTACATACGTCACACAGAAATCTGAAGAAGCCCTTCATAATATAGATGAAGATTTGTCTAAAGTTATTACCTTGTACGTACCACCATCGCGTGCTACCTATCCAACATGGATCATTTATATAGATGTTGCAGCTATTGACATATGTGATCGGCAAGGCAATATTGATAGTCAGTGTTATATTAGCGACAATGCTATTACAACTATTTCTGAGGTCCCTGTGTGCAAGACTAATCTGAAATATGTCAGGAAGCTTCCTTCCAAGAAAAATAGGCAGTCATCAAAAGTATATCAGTCACCATTTGTTAGTGTGTTTGATTCTAGGTCAAAAGATAAAGAAGTCATCCAGTCGCATAAAACGTTAAAATATCCATTTGAAGGTCACAACATTAATGGACCATATGCTGAAGATCTCTTCTTTAAGTTCTCTGTTTGAATGTCAGCTGGACTGTACAGTCCACATGCTACTAAGTAAGATTGATGAATCACATTTCACAATATCATATATATGTACTACTTTCAATACTTATAGGAATTATAATTTGATTTCAGGAAAGGAAAGGATGAGTATTACATGGACAAATACGCTGATCTAAAACCAAGTCTTGATTTTGTAGTAGCACACTCGGTAAAAAAAAATTGTTTTTATTACATGGTGCAATCAAGTAAATTGTTGGAATGATGAGGTATGCCTCAAAGAAATATATATAGCAATTAACAACAACAAGCCCAGTGAATTCCCACACAGTGGGGTTTGGGGAGGGTAAAATGTACCCAGTCCATACCGCTACCCTCGAAGAAGTAAAGAGGTTGTTTCCGATAGAGCCCCGGCTCAAGATTAAAAAAAAGGGTAATGAAAAGTGAAGCAGGATGGTTGGCTTAACAGAAGTAAAGAATCATAAATAGTAAAATAGAACTCAGAGTAATACAGGATAGGGGAACTAAGAGCCATAAGCTATAAGAAATGAGAAAAACGAAATCTGGAATAGGGAGCCCGCCTAGTAGTAACCTACACTCACAGACCAAAGCCACCCACCACACCCAGTCTCTCTTGACTAGCGGCTCCTACCTATCGACACAGTCCTATGATTACTACCCCGACTAAACAGGGACTCTCTTAATTACTTTCTACAACCTATGTACTCACCCTAGCCTTCTACCCTTATCTGCGACCTCCACACCTTCCTATCTAGGGTCATGTCCTCGATAAGCTGAAATTTCTCCATATCATGTCTAATCACTCCCCTCCAGTATTTCTTCGGCCTCTCTCTACTCCTCCTGAAGCCATTCAAGGCTAGCCTCTCACACCTGTGAACTGAGGCATCCGCACCCCTCCTCATCACATGCCCAAACTATCTCAGCCTTTCTTCCCATATCTTGTCCTCCACCGAAGCCACTTCCACCTTTTCCCGAACAATCTTATTCCTAACTCTACCCCCTCTTGTAAGCCCACACATCCAGTACAATATTCTCATTTCTTCCACCTTCAATTTTTGAATATGGGAGTTCTTGATAGGCCAACACTTCGCTCCATACAACATGGCTGGACGGACTGCCACTCTATAGAATTTGTTTTTAAGCCTAAAGGGCACCTTCCTATCACACAACACTCAAGAGGCGAGCCTCCACTTTATCCAACCAGCTCCAATACGATTAGAGACATCCTTGTCAATCTTACCATTCCCCTGAATTATAGACCCAAGATACTTAAAAATATCCTTCTTATATACAACTTAGGAATCCAACCTCACCACCACTTTGTCTTCCTGTCTTAAGTCACTAAACTTGCACTCTAAATACTCTGTATTGGACCTACTCAACCTAAACCACTTAGATTCTAGGGTTTGCCTCCATACCTCTAATTTTTCATTCCCCCCTCCCCACACATCTCATCAATTAGCACTATATCATCTGCAAATAACATACACCAAGGCACTTCACCTTGAATACTCCACGTCAACACATCTATTACCAACACAAATAGGAACGGACTAAAAGTCAAACCCTGATGCAACCCTGTCTTGACCGAAAAGTGCACTGAGTGTCCTTCTTCCGTTCGCACTCGAGTCGTTCCTCCATCGTACATGTCCTTACTAGCTCTGGTGGACACCACCGAAACCCTTTTTACCTCTAAACATTTCCAAAGAACCTCTCTAAGGACTTTATCATAAGCCTTCTCCAGGTTGATGAACACCATGTGCAAATCTCTCTTTCCCTATACTGCTCCACTAATCTCCTCACCAGGTGGATTGCCACTGTCGTCGAGTGACCAAGTATAAAACCAAACTGATTCTCCAAAATGGACACGATCCTCCTCAATCTTCGCTCAACCACCCTCTTCCAATCTTCATAGTATGACTCAACAACTTAATACCCCTATAGTTGTTGCAACTCTGAATGTCTCCCTTATTTTTATATAACAAAATCATCGTACTCCATCTCTAGGCCTATATATAGCAATTAACCTTTTTATTAATTTTTATTATTAAAGCATAAACTGATTTTACAATATGAACCAAAAAATTTAATGTTCGCAGAATGAATACAGCTTTTCTGGTAGTAGATGTATCATAGTGATACATCTGGGTCTCATATTTATCAATGTGATACATTTGCTGTCTAACTTGAATTTAATTTGAAAATTTAATAAGGAAGCATGGGTTAGTGTCATCATTTGAACAACTGATTATTATTATTTTTTTTATGATTGAAGAATTTAAATGTTGATGATTTGTACTAGCGAACCTTGACTAGTCTGGTTGAAGTATAGGTTTTATCAGTTAACATTGTCATTCTTTATTCCTTTGGCCGTGACGATTGTTTTGGTTATTCTTGCGCAAGATTTGAGCATCATATCCAATGCTAAAATCTTTTGAACTTCATTCTGTTGCATATTTTTATGAGCAAGATTTAATTTCTATCTGCATCCTGTTATGATCGATGTGCAACTCGATACATTTGTTGTGGATTTAGCTTGTCTCTACATTTCATGCGAAGTTGTGTTTACTATATCTTTCTTTATAGTAATTAATATTCCAAGTCTTGTGTATGCCTTATATGAATCACATGTTCTTACACATCATAGTTTTTTATTACAGCATATCGATGTGGTATTCTACTATATTAGAAAGAAAGCAAAACTGGACACAACCAGTGAATATAGATATACCAATATGAATTGCGTGTTCATGAACAAAATTCATGATACATACACTCATTATCACCGAATTCATTCTGAGATTGATCTTAGCTTGCATGTCGAAAATGTTCGCGCAATAAAAGTGGCTTCGGTAGAGAGATCAATTTGTGAGATTATGCAAGAACTATGCATTCCAACTAGTATTCCATGGCATTTAATTGATGAGGTGTATGTGCCAATAAATTATAAAGGGTCGTTTCACTGGGTGTTGGCAGTCATAGTACTCAAGGAAAGATGCTTTCGTGTTTACGACTCGATGAAAGGTCATAGAGGTCATGCTGATGAGATAAAAGAGCTTGCTGAAATGTGGTCAACTTATTTGACAATATCTAATTTTTTTTAGAAAAAGGATCGCACAGACTGGTCACTTCTAGACGCATACAAGGAAAAGACGGACCAACATGCATTCGATATTCACATTGTTGATGGAATTGTGCAACAATCAAGCGACACTTTGTATGTATCATTTATTATTTTAGGTAAGAGATCATGGCAACACATAAAATAGCTACTTTTTTATTTTCCAGGAATTGTGGCTTGTTTGTTGCAGCATATGCTGAATTTTTAAGTGACAGGATCAAATACCATCTTCAGAGTTTGATTCAAAAAAATATCGTACAAGATACACATCCTTGCTATGGGACTATGGTGTGAACAAGGCATGCACCGGATATGTTAGTGACAACCAAGATCCGTCTAGGCTTAAACGCACCTTCATTCGATCTGAAAATACAGAGATGATTGATGTTGAACCATAGTTCTCTAGCATTTATTGTGTGACAAAAGGATATTGGTTTCTTATGTTTGTGGAATTCTGATTTTACGATTATTTTATGTTTGGGGATTTCTGGATATATCATGACACCGTGTTATTTTGTATAAAGTGTCATGACATTTTATCTTAGAAACAAATATGGTATTAGTACTTCTGTGGGTAGTTTAACTTACATAATCTATCACAAATTTTTAGTTTTATCTATTAGCTTGTAGTGTCAATTTTTTGTTAACAATCAGAAGTGATCTAATATGTATCACCAAATACCATATGAATCACCATTTATATTACTTAACAGTTTTTACATGAATCAACAAATATAACTTTATAAGTTGTATTTTGTTATCACCATTTTAAATCTATAATCATATGAATCTCCACTTTTATGAATAATCAGTTAAATAAATCACTAATTATATGAATCGCCATTTTTCAAATGGTTAAAATGAATCACCAGTTAAAAATGATTAAACCTGAATAAACTGTAACCAATATGTTGAAGACGGATCACCAATTAACATGTTAATTTTAATTTCTAATATGAATCAACTACTTTTACATTAATGGTTTATATGAACACATATCAATATTATGGTTTTGAATATGTATATCCAAATACCATATGAATCACCATTTATATTCTTAACATGTTTTTATATGAATCACCAAATACAACTTAATATGTTAAGTTGTATTCTTTTATCGCCATTTATATTCAATAATCCTATGAATCTCCAGTTTCAAGAATAACCATTTATATTCTTAAAATGAATCACCAGTTAAAAGTCATTAGAACTGAATAAACAGTAACTAAAATATTGAAAATGTATCACCAATTAACATGTTAATGTTAATTACAAATATGAAACAACCAATTTTACACGAATGATTTATATAAATCATATAAAAATATTAAGTATTTTAATATGTATCAATTGAAAACAATATGATTAAAATGTAACAACAATTAACCTGTTGAGATTAAATAGTAGTATGTATCATTTTATAATTTCATTTAGGAAATGTATCACTAGCATTCCTCATTAACTCTAAACTTATCTGCATAAGATAATAGTACTAATGAATTATAAGTGATAATCTTAAAAACACATATTTTTTTCAATTGTAAATGAAATATATGAAGCATCGAATTTTTGAGTAATTAACTCAAACTAATATACGTACCCGCGCGATGCACGGATAAATAGTGTAGCATTTTAAATAATTATATATTTCAATAACTTATTCTAGTTTTAAAAGTAATTGTTCATTTATTTTTAGTATAATGGAATTAAATTATTTGTATTTGATTAAGAAATTGTTATTTGATTTAGAAAAATGGGGAAATGGATGTAATTAAAATGTGGATTTGAAATTATTTGACATTTAAATAGTCATTATATTCTTATTCATTTTTTTTTGTAGTCATTTAGGACATTAAAAATACCATTAAATAGAAAAGTAAAAATGAAGTATCTTTAAAAGGAGTGCAATAAATGGATAAAATTATTTATAATTATGAAATAAATATGCATATATTTAATGTATGAAATAAAATGAAGTATTTTTAAAACGAGTGGTATAAATGGATAAAATTATTTATAATTATGACATAAATATGCATATATTTAACATATGAAATAAATATTTAATATTTCTATGTTCATGGACATTTATTTATTTTTAATCAATATTAAATTATTCTTACATTAATTATTTATAAATTTTAGTATTTTTTTATTGAATGTTATAATATATATTTTTATAATTTTATGATTAAGAAAATGAAGAAAAATCTAGAAAAAGGTTAAAGAATGGTAAAGCTAAAAAATTAGATTAAATAATAAAGAGCTATAGGTGAGTGCTTATTATTTTGTTAAAAGAAATAATATATTAAATGTTTTTTCTTCTTCAAGAAATGTTATATATGAGTTAAATTGATCTAAAAGTAATATATAAAGCCCAGACCATATACATATATAAAATTTATAAAAAAAGTCCAGTCCAAAAGACAAAATATATTAAAAAAAAGATTATATTCGTATAGATTTTTCTAGACTTGGGAAAGTACCTTGTCAGCGTTTCTTTTTGTCCGAAAAGTTTTCTATTCACTTTTATCACAATTTGGAAACTCCATATTGTAAGATAATTTTTAACAAAAATGTACCTACTCATTTGGAACAAAAAATGGTAGCTGAAAGGTCTAAGAATTTTCTTTCTTCTTAGTTATATTGAAGTATTTCGACTTGTTTATTTTGGTTCTTTGAATCAATCCAAGCTGTTTATTATTAAGTTTCTATAGATCGGTGAAAATAATCACCATTTATGTCGTTTGGTATATCATAGCGGACTCCATAATATCTGGTAAGTTCTCCTGTTAAGGTGATCTTTCTAGATTTGAACATTAAAGTGAAATCTATGGTTTATTAGTTGTTGAATTATTTGTAGATGTCGAAAAATAAAATCCAGTCATTCGTTAGTAACTGATTTATGGTCTCTGTAAAGTCTGGCAAATTCTCCTCTTTTTGTGATTTTTTAATTTTAATTTGATCATGCAATTGAAATCTATGATTTATGTTGTTGAATTTGTAGTAGATGTTGGAAAATAATCTTCTTTTATGTTAAATGTTGTTGTCTTTATAATGTTTGGTATACTCTTTTATCACTGCAAGATATTCTTTTCCTCTTTAATTCGTGCATGCATGTGAAATTGGAGATCTGATGCATCTAAGCTGATAAAAATATAGAATGGAACAAAAAATTTAAATTAAAATATAGAATTCATCTAACCTGTTATTGTGGTCTTAGCAATATCGAATAAGCCACTTTCTTCCTTATTTATTTTTTTTCATTTCCGATTTGAACATGCAGATGAGATCTGAGCTTGATCCAGCTGAAAATGATCATTATAAGCTTGAACGATATGGTTAAGTTACCAAAATTTGATGTGTTTAAAGATTTTTCAGGCATGTGTTGTACTTTTCTATTTTGTATTGAAGAATCTATGGTAGATATTATGTAATTTATATCTATAATGGTCTAATGTGTAATGTGCTGTTAATTGGGGTTTGATTTCTTGTTATTGTTGTGACTGCTGGTGTTTTGATTAGCTTGGTAATCATCCATGTTGATTTAATTTTCCATGTGGTTCTGATTCTAATGAAAATAGTAGAAATGATGTGCAAAACTTTCTAGTATTGTGTTTTTATTCTTGTACAAAACAATAATGTTTATATAAGTTATTTATATATCAATTATATTCTGATTCTACTGAGCATGGTTTAGATTTGCAATTCACAGTATCATTTACTGTGTTGTGATACTCGAGTTTTGTAGTGAATCTTGAGATTTATTCGAGCTTTGTTCATGTAACATTGTAGTTTCTTGTCCTTCGGTTTCTTTTACCTAAATTATCGTATTGTTTTGTTGTAGTTTATTTTCTGTTACTAGCTGATCCTTTGCATAATTATCTGCTTTCTTTTGTACTCCCATAACTTTTCTCGAAACTGCTTAGGACTGTTTTCCTTCAGCTGAGGGTCTACAGGAAAAAACTCACAACTTTAAAATATGGGTAACAATTGTGTACACTCTACCTTTCCGAGACTCCATTTTGTGAGACTATACTATATATGTTATTGTTTTCTTAGATTTTGTTGCCGTCGTATTCCCATTTCTGATAGTTATGCTTTGTGATTCTAAGTGAAGTTCTTAGTCATTCTGATTTTGCAACAACACATTAATATTTTGGTTTATATGATGTAGTGCAATTCAAATGGAATTGAGCGTGGATGTGGACATACTATTAAGTCTCATGGTTTATCAGTTGCAATAATTCACATGCATTACTGGCTTATGTCATTGGTCCTTTTCATCGGGTTTGGTAATTGACCTAGTAGTTAACAAGAAGGAGGTAATTGATGATGACTATTGGATGATTACTGGTGTTATTGGATTATGGTCACCTGGAGGCAACTTGAAGATTATTGAAAGGTAGAATCTATTTAAAATAATTAGGAGAGACATCATTATATATTTTTAATTTGAGATACAAAATAACTTGTTTCTTCCCCACCGCTATATATTAAATTGTACAATGATATAGTTACATTGTTCTTAACATTAATTTGCCCATTTTTTAATTTAGAACATATAACTTTATCAGCTTAGCTTGTCTTCCAGGGTTGAATGTTCTAAATGCTTGTTAAGGACAGAAAGAATAATAATATATTAAAGTTGGGTTCTCACTTGCAACGTTTGTGTCATGTCAGTAGTAGATGAGTAGGATGTTTAATATCTAGATATTGGGCTTGTTAATGGGACGGCTGCTGGATGGGGAAATATGGGTGGTGGTGCTACTCAACTCCTTATTCCTTTGATCTATGATATAATTCATAGAACTGGGGAAACTCCGTTTACTACTCGAAGAATCGCGTTATTTATTCCTAGTTGGCTTCATGTTATTATGGGAATTTTGGTTTTAACTCTTGGTCAAGACTTGCCTGATGGTAAGCTGGCTTCTTTACAGAAGAAAGGTGATGTTAGTAAAGATAAGTAATCCAAGGTGAGTACTATTTAACGTTCACAGAAAGATGTTCAGATCATCATATCTGAGAATGGGTCAAGGACATATTAACTGTATATCTCTAATAGTTTTATTTAACTGACGATATAATATTTCATTTGTATTTTCGTAGATATTGTGGTATACTGCAACAAATTACAGGACATGGATCTTTGTCTTGCTCTAGGGATACTCCATGGGAGTTGAATTGACTGCAAATAATGTGATTTCTGAGTACTACTTTGACAGATTTGATTTGAATCTTCACACGGCTGGAATCATCGCTTCAATGTTTGGTATGGCTAACCTATTCGCGCGATCGTTTGGAGGATGGACATCAGATTTTGTAGCCAAACATTTTGGGATGAGAGGCGGAATATGGATCCTATGAATATTACAAACAGTTGGTGGAGTTTTCTGTTTACTTCTTGGAAGGGCTAACACACTTCTCGTAGCGATTGCTTAGATGATCATATTCTCTATAGGTGCACAAGCAGCATGTGGTGCAACGTTTGGTATTATTAAAGTTGGCACAGGGTGAATACATTGCTCCTCAGAAAATTGAGAATTTTATGCTTAATGCAGAGTTGTTGCACAATGCTATGTCTATGGTGAGCAGATAATACAATTTTTTAATAGAATCATTAAACAATGTTCATCACTTATTGTTGTATCATCACAGGTGATATCTTTAATTCCTCTTTAGTAGCAGTAGTTTGTGTAGAGGCAGATATTTTGAAGGAACTGGCATCATCTGAGAAAATCAAGGTATGTCTTAATTTTCAACATTGAATTAACATCCTATGAAATGCTTCACTAAAAGCAAACTTGTGTGGAGGTTATCATTATAGTTTCGTATTGCATTACATTTACCTTAAATTATGAGTGTGATATCCTTAGAATCTTTACTAAATACTTGAATAAAATGTACAAAGAGAATAATCAAAAAGGGTTGACAGTCATAAATAACTTACATAATATCTACCTTTCTGCTAATATACTTGCTGCAACAACAAAGAACTTCTATTATCTATTTGAAAAAAAAAAAGCTAAGTCTAACCCTCAACAAATTGATGATATTGTTAACCCTGTTTTGCACTTTGGATCAGATTAGCTTCAATCTACACTCAAATTACAATAAACTTCTTTAAACACTACATTAGTTGCTTCATTTGAAATTTCTCCTTCATCAACATATGTCAAAATCTTTAATCCCTACCTTCTTGTTACCCGTAAAAGTGCAACATAGAGCTGGCCATGTGTAAAAATAGGTTTCTTCAAATATAGTCCAACATGGGATAAAGATTGTCCTTGGCTCTTATTGATAGTCATGGCAAAAGAAACAACTATTGAAAATTATCTTCGTTGGAACTTAAAAGGTATTCTTACATCAGATGGAGTCAATGTCATTCTTGGTATGAACACTTTTTGTCCAGTCAAATTTCCTGATAAAACTTTTGCTTCAATAACCCAATTTTCTACTCGAGTGATAATTAATCTTGTTCCATTACATAGTCCCAAAGATTGATCTATATTTCTCAATAACATCACTGGTACACCAACTTTTAAAGTGATAGTATGATTTGGTATTCCAGAACACTTTATAGTGCTTAGAAACTCAGGTGTATGTACCTAATATAAACCTGTAATTATGTCTTCTAACATACAAATTTTGTCAGAACTAAAAACGGTAGTTCCGTCACTATGATTAAGTGAAATTATGTGTTCATTGATTGATTCTACCATGTCAAGAGTAGGAGAAAGAATTCCTCTATTTAGTAGGTATGTCATATCACTGTAGTGACATAAATAATCAGGATATGTGTTTTCCACAATGGTAGAAATTGGGTTGTCTGAATTATGAATAAGAAGATCATCAGGTATTTAGACTTTTCTATTCCATAAACTGAATTACCAATTCTACCATCCTCAATCTCTAAAATTCAATCAGCAAATTCACTTAGATCATTAACTGTGGACTCACATAATTACCTTGTAGCCTCATATTTGGTGTTAACTTTAGTAATTGACAGTTAGCCCACAAATAAGAAGAATTAAGCATAGCATTAACTATATCTTGTCTGTTACAATGACTGGTAGAATTTGCCTAAAGTCCCCACCAAGAACAACTGTTTTTCCTCCAAATGGTCTGTCCAAATTAGATACATCTTCAAATCTAAGAATATCTCTTAGAGTTTTGTCAAGGGCTTCAAAACAATATATATGCATCATAGGTGCCTCATCCCAAATAATTAACTTTGTTTTCACAATTAAACTTGTAGGATGACTGCCCTGTTTTATATTACATGTTGACTCTTCAGTAGCATTTAGTGGAATCACAAATCTTAAATGAGTTGTTCTACCTCCAGGTAGTAAAAGTGATGCAATGCCACTTGATGCAACTGTTAAAAAAAATTGTCCTTTAGATCTTATTGCCGAAGACAAAGTTTTCCAAATAAATATCTTTTTGGTTCCTCCATGACCATAAAAAAAAATCCTCCATTGTTTTGTTCCACGGATGTTAAAATTTTGTATTAAATAATCTTTTGCTCCACTGTTAATTTACTCAGCAATTCTGAATGTTCCTTAGTCAAAGAGCCTTTATCATAATGCAATTCATCTAGGATGAGTCTATTGGTTATGTCTACTTGTTCCGCATTATAAATTGGTGTGGGCATTGTTGGAAAATCTTGAAAGGTTCTTCCACAATTTTTTAACAAATTTTCCAATTTTTGCAAACACTGATTTTCAGTTCATCATATGTTAGCTCAAACAACAACAAAAACAACAAACCCAGTAGATTCCCACATCGTGGGGTCTGGGGAGGGTAGAGTGTACACAGACCATACCACTACCTCTAACGAAGTAAAGAGGCTGTTTCCGATAGACCCTCGGCTCAAGACAAAGGACATTATATAAAAATATTAAAAGCATGGAACACGATAAAAAACATAGATACACCATCCATAAAAATATGCAACACTGCCAAACAAAAGACACCTAAGCCCTCCGACCTACTGACTACCACTCATCCACTCACCTTAACCCTCTATCCTAATGTTTTTCCTCCATACCTTCCTAGCCAGGGTCATGTCTTCAGTCAACTATAACTGCTCCATGTCACGTCTAATCACTTCCCTCCCTTATTTCTTAGGTCTACCCCTGCCCCGCTTGAAACCATCCAATGTCAACCTCTCACACCTACAAATCGGAGCATCCACACCCCTCCTCATCACATGGCCAAACCATCTCAACCTCACTTTCCATATTTTATCCTCCACCGACACCACTCTCACCTTCTCCTAAATAATTTCATTCCTAATCCTGTCAGCCCTAGTAAAACCACACATCCAACGTAACATCCTCATTTCAACCCTAGTAAAACCACACATCCAACATCATATGTTACCTCAACTCCTGTAAAATGAACAATTATTCAAAAAATATTTTTCTTTAATAGATAGTAACCTATAAATATAAAAGCTAATTATAACATAAACATATAGGTAACATATAAATAGATTACTAATATTGTTATGTTCAAGGTATGTGTTATTAGTTAAGCCTTATGATAGTTAGAAAATCTTAATATTCTGTTATAAAGGATTTTGTCTTATAAATCAAAATGATTAAAAGTTTTTATAGTATAAAATGAATATACTATTGAAATATATAGAAATGTTTGATGGGTACCTGGATTTTTCATATTTCTTCTTACTTCATGCTAGATGTCATCTGATAGTAAAATACATGTTTTTTTCCCCAACAAATTTAGGCCTAGACATTTAATTTGGTAATAATAGTATGACAAATAACTGGCTCAAGTAAGATGGCATTCCCCAGTTACTTGCCTCAATTATGGCATCCACGTATTCTTTGTCATCGTCTAATAAACCCAATGCATAACACACATCTCTAAAAGTTAGATGAACGTGATTGTTGACTGTGCGTAGATCCTCATAGCACTTTGGACCTTTAATGATATTCAACAACATCCTAAGATAATATAGCTCTCTATTTCCAGGTGGAACAAAAAAATTCTACCAATAGAAAAAGCAGAATTATCTCTTTTTTTTTCATTCTTTTGTAATTTTATTCCAAATAAATTTTAGAGAAAATTCTGCATAAGTTAATTCTCTTGCTTATTCATTTGACTTATTTGCCTCAAATCAACTTAAAAATTGTGATTCCCTTACACTTGGTTTACTGACCACATAATCAATTGGATCATTATCAGGGAAAATAACTGATTGTTCATTAGGTAGATGAAATGAAAGCCTTTCTACGGGAGGTTCTCTATGGTGAATTGGAAATCCAAACATTCTCCAAACTTCTTCACAGGAAGAAATATAGCGACAATCATAATACATGTGTTGAATCTTTCTCATGCACACTTTGTGAAAATACTGCTGTTACACGATCATTTCCCTTATTTATGTACTTGAATAAGTACTTTATCGATTTTGCTTGATTGCATCATTCAACATTAATATGTGCACCATATTTTAGTATAAAATATCTATTGTGTGGCACCACATACCTGTTATCCAAATAAATACCCTCTCTCTCAATAGTTCTTCCATCCTCCCTTCTTCTATAAATTAGATATCCATCTTCATCAATTGTAGTGTTTACTACAAACTTCTTTGGAAAATGTTTTGAACATCGACCATTATGCATGCAGGGAGATGTTTTTCTAGCAAAACCGCACAGGTCATGCATCATGAATTTTTCCACAGCCTTGTAATAATCAGGATTAACATTTTCATCCGAGATTTCAACTGAAATTATTTGATCAATGTCTCTCACATTTGGGCATTTATTATGAAGAAACAACAATATGTGTGCATGAGGTAATCCTCTTTTTTGAAATTCAATAGTATATATCACTGCACAAAAAATAATACATTATATATAATTTTAAATAATACAACACCACATATAGTTAGAATTAGAAATGTGAGATAATCTAGTCATTTAATTTCAGGATATATGAATAAAATCATGAAAATTCTTAGTAATAAGAACTTGTAAACAAAGATTAATAGTTTATGTACTGAGTAATACATGTTCTGTGATTAAAATTTATTATCGTAAAAGTGATTACCATGAAAAAGGTATTCTATACCTTATTTAACTGCTCCAAATATTTGCTTCTCTTTTAAATCTTTTATTAAATGATCTAACTTCATTTTGAACACCCTATATATAATGTCCGGACGATCTTCTGGTTGTAAGTCTCTAATCTTTAAGAATCTGATTATCTCAGTCCACTTTGGATTGCAAGTAAATGTAATGAAAAGATCTGGATATCCAGCCCGTTTGCAAATTGCCATAGCATCTTGATAATTTTGAATCATGTATCTTGTACCTCCTGTGAAACTTGATGATAAAATTATCCTTTTACCATGAGAAGAAGGATTTATCTCTCAATGTAAAGAAGCATCTCCTAATCCTTTATACATTGCAACACGCAATTATTTTTGATGAGTTCTAATATACTTCAACCTGGATGATTCAATCATTGTAAATGCATCTACCAAGAATTGTTGGAACAATCTCTTTGCATTTACAATTGTTAGTACTTTATCATTCCTCTCTTGAATTTTGTATGAAAAAAATTCACGCATGCTAACAAATTTTCTTCCCTGACTTTATTCATCTTTTCCATTTAAAAGAATGTCCTCTCTATATCCATCTTCAGCGTATGGAAAAAGTAATGGATATTGTAGAGCTAAATATGCAATATTCAACTCATTAATACTTTGAGGTTGTCTAGTTTGGGTTTTAAGAACAATATCTCTATCACATCTTGATACCTTAAAATCTCCAACCACTAAAGCTGCAACCTCTGAAACAAATGGTAAATTGTATCTTCTGCCATCATAGTTTCGCTTTCCTATCAGTCTAAGTCTAACATTAGAGTGAATATATTCTTAAAATCTATCTCTTACCATTCTGAATGATTTTGTCAAAGTATTTTACTCATCAAGCATTTTCTTCAAATCATGAACAATTTCAGCATAAAAATGATTTATGCTTTCACCCCGACTGCACAAAAATAGATGGTATAAAATTATTTCATGTTAGTTATTTTATTAGAGTATTCATAAATTTTGTAAAAAAGGAATTATTCAATACTAACCTTAAAGCTTGAATTCTATTTTGCACTTCATTTTCTGTATCATAAATATATAATGTGCAAATTTTGGAGTGGATCATTGGGGGGCAATAAACTACCAATTTGATGATAGTTTTGTCCAGAAAGTTTGAATGTTTTTGATCCCCTTTTTTGATTAATAAAATCATCAAATTTTTCTTCCATTGACGTAAAGGAGAATATTAAATTATAAGTTCTAATATTATCTCTGAACAGTTTACTTTTTGGACCTGCATAATTAAAATTGCATAAATTGATATGATTCTTATATTTGTTGGTACTATTTAATATTGGGAAAAAACTTGTTACCTGATCCAAATAATAACTGTTTTAAAATTGGAGGAGACTTTTGATTTTGCTAATTTTATCTTACCATGAAGACAACACAAAGAGAATTCTTGTCTTTTAGATTTTAATTTCTTGTTGATACTTTCTTCATACCAAAAGTAAGAACCACAATGCTCACATTCATAAGTTGGATCTCATATATCCCAGTAATCTGTTAAAAATATAGACAAATATAAAATTGTTTGAACTGTTAAGTTTTATTCAGATTACTTTTTGCTTATAAAGGATAATATGAAATAGACATACCTTTGTTATCAATACTTGCATATCCTTCATTAACCTCTATAAAATAAAATATTAGAATCGTAGAAATACATTTTATATAAATGGTATTTGTTTGTGAATACATTTTTATTGTTCGATTCAAGACATACCTTCATACTCATCTTCATCTTGACCCATATTATTATATTCTGAACTTGTATTGAGATAACATTATTTTAAGAATTCAAACAATTCAATCATATTTTTATCATAATTTAAGAATATGTATGGCAAAAATATTAATTAGTAAAGACAAACCTGGTACATCACTATTACTACTGACACCTTCATCTGCAATTCATATGTTGTAAAAGAATATATTCAGTATTTTAGTGTTTTTATTAAATAATGTTAATTTTAGTAATCTTGTAGTAAAGGTAGCTCAATTATACCTTGAAAAATATGATTTGGCTGTGCACTTGAAGTCGATGCCAAATATCGCATATCATGTACTTGTGTTAGATAATGGTACTGTCGTTGCAATGTAGTAGCATGATCTAAACTCTTCATGGATATAATATGTGATGCATAGAAACTATGATGATATGTTTTATCTGTTAAAGGCTTTTTTCCTTTTCCTTTACCTAAAACATTCCCTTTGAAAATGGTAGAATCAATAAAATTAGAATATATATTATTATGCATTTAAAAGGGGTAATGTCAATTAATATATTAAGGAAATGTAATATGCATGTTACTCTATTTTTTTGAGTTTATTATCATTGTATCCACTGACATGTATGTCAGTATCTTTTGTATGTTTAAATGATCAGTTATTTTTGTTAGTAAATTATAATTAAGGAAGTATCTTGTGAAATTTGTTTAATTAGAAAATTAAATTTATCTTAGGCATTTATAGGTCTAATAATTCAGTGAGAAAAACATTATGGTATAGTTTATAATTCCTTAAACATACATTTTTAACAGAATTCATGTATGCACGTAATTATGTTGAAAATATATAAAAGTAATATTTAATGTACATCTTTATCTCTTATGTATGGCATAAATTAAAGAAAATAAGAGAAAATAACAAATATTGATAAAGATCATACCATTGTTGTTAGAGGAATATTTAGTCCGTTTCTGTTTCTGTATACTTATCCTATTCTTCCTTGCAAGTTTCTTATCTTTGTCCATATGAATATGCATAGAATCTGAGTTTGCAAGTTTCTTATCTTTGTCCGTATTAATATGCATAGAATTTGAGTATTTTATGATAAGGTATAGAGTAATATTGATAAAAATATAGCAGTTCAAAAAAATTGAGTGGTTGAAAAATTCTGTTGAGCAGTTGAAATGACAGAGTGGTTACAGAGTATACTTGATAAATTCTGTAGTATAGTTTATAATTCCTGAAACATACATTTTTAACAGAATTCCTGTATGTAGATAGTTATGTTGAAATTATATAAAGTAATATTTAATGTACATCTTTATCTCTAATGTATGGCATAAATTAAAGAAAATAAGATAAAACAACAAATATTGATAAAGATCATACCATTATTGTTAGAGGAATATTTAGTCTGTTTCTGTTGCCGTATACTTATCATATTCTTCCTTGCAAGTTTCTTATCTTTGTCCATATTAATATACATCGAATCTGATTTTGGTATGATAAGGTATAGAGTAGTACTGATAAAAAAAATAGTAGTTGAAAAAAAACAGAGTGGTTGAAATAACAGTTGAAAAATTATGTGGGTGGTTACAAAGTATACTTGATAAATTCTGTTAATCAGAAGATTTGAATGTTATAGTTTATGTAAATTATTTATTTTACTACAATTAAAATTATTAATGAACTAATAATAATTTTGCATAATAGAAAAGTCATGATATAGAATAGATGTTGAATTATGGTTGTCTAATCATATTAAAGCAGGCTGATAAATAGTTGTACGTTAATGAGTGGATTCAATATTTTATTTTTAAAATAAAAAACTTTTTAGTCTGACGAAATATATATATATCCATGGTCTGCTGCAGAGACAAAATAAAAACATTATTATTTTTAAAATAATGAGATGAGTGAATTCAATATGTAGAGATAGGAAATAACTCTCAGCTTAATAATCATTCGAAAGGACCAATGTTTCTGTATATTTCTGTTTACCGTGTCATACTTTTGGTCTGAATAAATTTATATATATCTAAGGTCTGCTGCAGGGTTGGAATTGCAACCTCCTTCAACATCGAGCTCTAGTCAACCTGGGGCTTAACCCATAGGCAATGTACAGAGTTATGTCAGTGTTACTAAACATTTGTTTCCTTTAATACGCCAACCATTTCCACCTAATTATATTCACTCTTCACATAAGTGGTTATCCAATCTTCTAATGCTATTAATATGGTACCTACACATGCAGAAACTGAGAGAAGTAAAATAACAGATGGAGTAGAACATGAATCCGTGGAGCTTGAGAAGAGTAACATCCTTTTAATGGAGCCAACAAATTCAATTAATCTTTATAATTGTCACTGCTCTTATTGAGGTTTAAAATGTGCTAAAGAAGCATTTTAAAATAATATACCTTTGAAGTATGGAACTTTAGATTCATCAACAGAGAAATTCCCCTTCCTCTCTCACCTTTCTCTCGCTTTTTTTTGGTTTTGTTTTTATTTTTTCAGAAGTTATGATGAGGTGCTATTCACTTATAGTGGTTATATGATGCATTCATTATCCTCTTCATAATATCAAATAACTCTATACATGTTCACTGATATGTAGAGAATATTTGACATTCTATTTAAAGTTAAAACCGTGATGAAGAAAGTGTCACGTGAACTTGCTTTATACCATGCATGATAAAGAAATTTAAATGTATAGTTCTCCTTTAGATTTTATCCTTTTAGCCCATCAAATTATCTTGACTCCCTGCGTTTTCCAATAAAGAGGGAGGTGGGAATGGGTATAGCTCTAACAATGTCATTGTCATTGTTAATAGCATGATGTTTAGTTTTAATAAAATTACTTTTTCACTTGAGTCTTTGTGTTATATCAAGGACAGGAAAAATTTTACTTGCCAAGACCTTGGCTCGATTGGTGAATGTTCCCTTTGTAATAGCAGATGCTACAACACTAACTTATTCGATTAGGGTCGTATTCTATGGTTACGATTTTACCATATATGTCTTTTTCATTTTGTCAAAATCGATTTTATGGTAGATATAGGACATAACTCTCAGCTTAAAAATCATTCAATAGGACCAATATTTTTGTATATTTTGCTTTTACCCTTTATGCTTTTAAGTGGGGAAGAGCAGAAGCAGAATTCTTACTTGAGAATTCTGTTTTTTTCCGTTTCCTTCTGCTTCTTGTTCATTCTTTTTCCCCTTTTTTTTCATGTTGCTTTGAAATTTTGTAAGTAATTTCTTGTCCCGATAACACATATTTAAATGAAGTACCGAAGAGTCTCTTTTCTATGGTCGTATTTGCTGAATGGAAATGAGAAGTTTAATTGTGGATGAAAATGAGCATGTATTCTGAAATTTTACAGTTAGCCAGACTAATTTTGCACCAAAAAGAACTTTTGCTTAAAAATTTGATTTTTTTCTCTCAGGAACATTACCCTGAATTTAATGATGAAAAGCTGTACTGGCATGCAAGATTGATAACTTCAGCAGTCATTGATAAAATCCACACGATTGATTTTTCGATTGAAATTGTTAAGAATGATACTCTCAAAGTAGGAATGAGGGTCAACTGGTAAGCCCACTGCTATTAGTACTTGATAAAATCTATGTCATAGAACCTATGTCTGATACCTAAAAAGTAATGCAACCTAAGTCTGATACCTAAAAATTAATGCACTTTTGATTGATCTGACACGGGTGCTACATTATTTTTTAAAGGATACCAACAAAGATAGTGCAAAAAACATGGAGTAGGATAAAGTAATGAATGGATATTACCCCCAAGCTATCTGCTATAACTGTGGTTGAACTAACAAATAGCTCCCAATTTTCATTTTCCAATGAGTTGTCATGATCAATCAAAATATTGTGCATCATGCTTGTCTTGTCTCAGTTGATTTCTTGATTTCTTAATCAACCAAAATTCCACTTGATTTCTTGGAATACTCCAGGGCAAACACCTTGCAATATCTATAATTTTGTAGCGTTTGCGGACATCATTTCCATTGTTTCAAAATTTCTCTTGTACAATTTGAGTTTTTTGTAAATAGTTTCATTTTCTATAGCATCTAGCCACTTAATGGAGACGGATACTATGGCCATTGTTGACCCCCAAAATTATGTTATAGCTCATATGGTATCAAACATTGAAAAGAGTTGCAAGTTCCTCTATTGTCATTGGCATCCACAGACCCTACTCTTTCTTCGCTTCAGTACCAGTTATTTGTTAGAACTTCCCCAGTGATAAATTTCAGAGGGAAGCAATAGCTGAAATGATTGACTACTATGAATCAATAGTTTACTTTTATTTTTCTAGCTATAGAAAAGCCAAGATTTGGTTCAAACCTACATATATTTATTATATTGTGCGTATCATGAAAATTTACAGATTATAATAGCATATTTTACATGAATGAACAATTGTCTACTCCACATTAATTTTATTTTCTTTTAATTTGTCAGCTACCATGAAGGCTTTAAGAAATGGTGCTAAGTTGGAAATTTTGAAATGATTAGTCTTGAATGCTACTTCCTATGGGTCTGTTAGAGAATTAAGGTGATTAACAAGTACAAATTAAAGTTTATTATAAATATTACTTTCTGTACTTATGCCCTTTTGTACAAAGTGAGAGAAATTCTAAAGATGTGTAACACAATTTACATAGGTGAGAACATACATTTATTTTTCAAGAGATACATTTATTTTTCAAGAGTTAATAAACATAATAAGATTAAAAAACTTATTAGGATACAAATACCTAATGATGAAATCCACAATATCTAACAATTATCTAAATTACTATTTATATGCTAAAGTACAGAAATAATATGACAAAAGTCATTTGAATGCAACAAATGATGGCTTCATATATCCTATTGTTTCTGAGAAATATTTTATAAAAATAATGTAAAAATGACAATATAATTAGATAAATACTCAAAGAGTGTGTTTTCTTGCTCATCATCTGCTAGATCGATATTAATGAACTTTCTAGAATTGCCTCCCATATTGTGAGTTTGTATCTGACCGAAATTTACAATTTCCCCAATGACATCTAAAAAATCAGAATATGTTATATTAGTATCACTATGATTCGTAAATATGAAAAAAGTAAGGGTAATTAATTTCTTACCAATTAATTCTGTTTCGTCAACTGAAATCTTATTTTTCAAATATGTGAAAGGCCGAAAGTGAAACTACTTCAATGGAAAAGATGGATCAGAAAGTGTAACTTTAGTTACACATGATCTTAGAGTAAAATTAAGCTTCAATTTATTAATTGTGGGCTCGAAACTTGAAAGTATTTTTGTAGACAATAAAGTTCGGCATAAAATATAATCCATGCTCTTTGATTTCTGATTTAAATTGTTTAAGCACAGAACAGCTAATAGAAGCCTATATCCTATCATAAAGAAATTGTAACATTTTGGAATAGTAGAATAAGGTTCTAATAAAGAGAAACATTCTGTGTAAAAAAAATATAAACAATTGTAAAAAAATAATTATACCTTTTTATCCTGAGTATCATTTCAATTGAGTAAACAGAGTTGGGATTAAAGCGATCTTTCACTTCCCAAATACGAACAACCAAGACTTTTAACTTTCAATTCATTTTTGTGATTGTTATGTCGTTTATGAAGTCTGGCATTTTTGATAGAGTATGAAGGTCTATGTAGATTGTGGTAAGGATTAAATGAATTGAAGTAGTTTACAAAGAAATCACTGGTTACATTAATATTTTAAGTATAAAGGTCTATGCAAATTGTGGTAAGAATTGGAAGATTTGAAGTTTATGAAGGAATCAGTGGTTTCAATAGAATATGAATTGAATTTATAGATGAAGGGAAAGAAAAATACGGGTATTTAAAAATTGA
Organism: Capsicum baccatum var. pendulum; assembly: GCA_030864225.1. Classification (NCBI taxonomy): domain Eukaryota; kingdom Viridiplantae; phylum Streptophyta; class Magnoliopsida; order Solanales; family Solanaceae; genus Capsicum; species Capsicum baccatum. The sequence continues at coordinate 68,448,319 of CM061557.1, read as the reverse complement.
GGATAAGAAGGAATGCATTTTTGTAATACGTAGGAAACCACAGGGCAGCCATGGATAAATAAGATGATAAAAGAGTTATAATTAAACTGGTAACTTATTGAAATAAAAGAAGTATCTATAAATTAGTTTACACATTAGAAACCTTAGTACTTACTGAAATAAAAGAATTTACGCTATAAATGATATTTAATTATATTTATCTGTGTGGAAACAAAACTTTTAAAAGATAATATAATAATAAATTTCTAACATATTTCTGTATTTTCAATTCAATGCAGATGAGTATTATATATGATGGTAGTTTATAGAAGTTGATAAAAGTTCAAAATTTTTTTATCAGTTTAGTTATTCTTTAAAAATTAACTATTTCAATTTTTAAAAGAATTATAATTAAAATAACTAAAAGGGATATTTTAATTTCTGCCACTTGGACGAATTAAATTATGCCATTTGAGTGAATGAGAGGGTCGCATCCTCTGTTATTAATAATATATAGATATAGATATAGATATAGATTATTCAATTCAAAATTTTGAACTAAGTAAACATGTCTGATTAAACATTAAAGACAAAATGTCACATCACTTTTGGAAAGCAGTGGCAGTACGTCTGTTGTGGCCTTCATACCCACACTTGCCACAATGATTTGATGTCGATGAAAACTTTTCACTACTTTTCTTTTTTCTACCTTTCTTGGGTCTTCCTGGTGGGCATTTATATTTTGGAGGCAAAACCATATCTTCTAACACCTCCGGTGGTACATGTCAGTCTCGTTTATCAGGCATTGGACAAAATGGCATTTCATAAGTCTTCACCAATGCCTCTTTCTTGTCGTAATCTGAGTAGTATGGCTTCATTTCCTTTACATGTTTGCTTTTCAAAACAGCAATAGCATGCGCGCATGGTATCTCATCAAGCTGAAATCTATCAAAGTTGCAAGTTCTATTATCCAACCGAATAATGTATTTTCTTCCTTCTTCATACATACCGTATATGTAGTTAGTTGATTTCCTAATTTGAAAATATTACTCTATAAAGTTTTATGTAAGTCAACATAATGTATGAACCATAAAAAATCCAGATTAATTAAATATAAAGAACAAGATTTCAAGTGGAACCATATTTCAACATATGTATCGAAGTGATACATATGACTCCCAGATGTATCACTTTGATACATCTATTATCAAAATGTTAAAAAAATCTGCAAACTAACTTAGTTACAGTATACTGATTATTATTTTAACTTACCATCATACGTGATAACTTTGCCTCGTTCAATTGAAGAATTTGTTGAAACCGACCTCCCAATGACTTTTTAGAAAGAAAGCTAGATCAGTCTCTATTTTTTTTATTCTACACACCAAATAAGATTCTGACCTATTCAAGAAAATCTAAAATTGGCAGTTCACGAGCCTCAATAAGACGAGAGTTGATACATTCTGCAATGTTGGAAGTCATCATCCTCCCCCTATTTATTGGAGCATGAACTCGTGAACACTTTTCAAATCCAACATTTTCCAAATATACCATAACTCTATTGTCAATATTTCCCACTTTACACATAAGCTCACCTAAATCATCCAACTTATATGCTTTAGCCATGGAAAAAAACTCGTCGGTCAGCTTGTCCTTACTTTTTCTATAATTCGTGCAGACATTATTCCAAAGATGCCAAATACAAGAAAAATATGGTATATATGGATAGACCACACTAACCACCTTGATTATGCTTTCATGTCTATCAGAGACAACGTCCATATTATCGCGCTCACCGAAAGCACACTTGAATTGCTGGAAAACCCACGTCCAGGATGAATCATTCTTAGAATCTACAACCCCATACGCAAGCGACAATATTTGTCTTGATACATAATATCAAACAATGATTATGTCCAAGTTATATAACAATTACCATCATTTGTAAGAAAAAATTAAATCAGTACATGCAATACTTGCTCCATCAAGTGTGCTAGCTGAAACGAATGTTCCCTGATATGGTCCTCTCATGTGACTACCGTCTACTACCACAACAGGCCTATAATACCAAATCCCCTAATAAAAGGTTGTAGTGCTACGAATAGATACATGAACTGATTATCCGGAGACTTTTGCATCCTTATATGTGAATTGGGATAAACCAAATTCAACATGTATACGTAGGTAGGCATTTTCTTATATCCGTCAGTTGGTCGCCCTCTCAACATCTTTAAAGCACGTTCTTTAGCCCGCCACGCCTTCATATAATCTATGTCCAAACCAAATTTCCATTTTATATCTTCAATAATGTCGCTTGGGGTGATTATTCTTTTGTAGTTCACCAACTTTGGAGCTATTATTCCAGCTACAAAGGCAATGGTTGCATGTTGTTGCTCAAACACTGTCCATTATTGAGCAGTTATGTTCATCATTGAAGGTACGTACTATAAATGTATCAGTACCATGCTTACAGGACGCCTTGAATACCCAACTACATTCCGACGATTTGCACAGCAAGACATAACTGAAATACACGTCAAATAAATATATCGCTAATATAAAGTTACGTTAATTTGTTTATATATGAATCACCATATACTATATGAATTACTACTTCAATACGAAAATGAGCCAATTAACCAATGAATAAACAATTAATATATATCGCTAATATGAACTTAATATGTTATTCTTTTTAATTATCTGAATCACCAGTTATATGAATCACTAGTTATATGAATAAGCTGTTATTTCAACCTGTTTATATGAATCACCAACATAAATTACCATTTATATAAATATCCAATTATGTTAATCACAAATATGAATCGCCATATATATAAATATCCACTTACAATACTAATTAGTTATTTGTATCACTTATATGAATCAATAGTTATATGAATCACTTGTTTTTTGCAATAACAGTTACATTAATCACCAAAATAAAAAATAGGTTATATGAATAACCAACTATATAAATCAACACTTATATGAATCACCAGTTATATGAATCATTGGCTATTTGAAACATCAGTTACATTAATCACCAACATAAAAAACCAGTTATATGAACGCCAACATAAATAACTAGTTATATGAATCACCAACATTAAAAAATAGTTACATTATTCACCAACATTAAAATTCAGTTATATGAATCACCAATTATATGCATCACCAGTCATATGAATAGCCTGTATTTCCAATTTGTTTATATGAATCATCAATATGAATCGCCATTTATATGATTACAACCAGTTATATTAACCACCAATATGAATCACCATATATATAAATATAAACTTACAATAATAGTTAGTTATTCGTATCACTTATATGAATCACTAGTTATATGAATCACTTGTTATTTCCAACAACAGTTACATACACTGTAATACCCCACATGTTTCTAAGCTAGGAAGTGAATAAGTATTCCTACGTATGAAATCTCCTATCCTGTGATTCATACTTGAGTACATAACTTACAATGAATATCCTAGTGATAAGATAGCTTATGAAGCATTAAGCATGTCCATATGAGTCACTAAAGGTAATACAAGCTAAGAGTTTTTGAATCCATCAAGTTTTAGTGTTCGATTTTGCAAGGGTCATCTTTGAAAGAGTATAACTCGATGTTAATGTAGTATTTTGGCTGATTTAGACCCACAAAATTGTATAGAATTGAATTAGCTTTCCAACGATACCAATTTCACCTTAATCCAATATCCGAACGAAAAGTTATGCCCATTTTCGTGAGAGACGGTAAGGATAGACAATTGGTTAGGCGTCGCCCAACCAAACATAGGCGATTGGTTAGGCGCCGCCCAACCTAGATTAGGCAATCACTTGGGCGCCACCTAAGTTAGTTCTAGGTGCCAAAAACACTCCATTTTGAGTTATTTTAAGGGTAATTAAGTCTTTTAACACTCTTTACACGTCCCTAAACTTAACCCTACAAAATATATAGCTTCTAAACATACTACAACCCTATTATCATCTCAAATCTCATCATCCATGAGCACTAAAAGAGAAAAACAACTAGGGTTGCGTAACTAAGCTTGAAGATCCAATTTCAAGGAAATTTCTCCGTCAATCATCAAGAATATTCCTTCTAAGGTATGCGTGAGTTGATTCATGGACTCCTTTCGTCCATGAAGCTCAAGAACCATCTTCTAAATTTTTTACTATGATATTTATGTTGTTGGTGGTTGATGTTCATGTGGTTGGAGTTTGATGATGCCTAAGATGGGATCTTTGTATGTTTATTGTAAGGATATGGTGGTATTTAATGTATAAATATGTGAAATTGGTGGTTGAATATTTGTAATATTGATGAATCCACCTATGCCTAAGATATGAATGTAAGGTGTTTGTGAAAATACCTAAGGGAATAGAAATCATGCTTTTATGACATAATAAGTCCTAAATGACTATTCCATGTTCTAAGTTGATGTTAAACGTGATCCCCATGCTATTGTCTTAAATTGAAGAAGTTGTATGAGATGCTAATGATATTGTTGCGATATGGAATGACCATGTTATTGAAGCCATGCAAGTTTATACATGTTGTGTGCATTCCAGATCATGTGATAGTTTGTTGAGAATCATTCTTATTATGAAAGCCTTACTTATGATATTATGAATTGTGGACTCAAATCTTGTGATCAAGTCATGTCATGTGTGTCAGTTTCCTCCTATCGAGTCCTCGGGGTACTTGTACCCAAAAACTATAGTTGTGTACCTAGAGTCAGGTCATGTTTCACGATATCCGAACTCAAGCTATGATTCCATAGACTTCAGTCAGTCATGTGACTCAGGAAACACTCATGATCTTAGTCAGTTGTCAGATATCAGTAACATTCCGCCAGTCAACGGAATTTAGTAAGATTAAGTCATGCACAGTCAGTTATTCATATCCAGTCCCTCCATATGGGAGTAGAGGTTAGCACCGAGTGAACCCAAGGATGGGAACTCACCCGCCAGTTTAGGGTGTGATTCTTAGTAGTCATCCTTGTGTTCCAGAACTACGTAGCCAGTGTTGGTTGAGACATCTTAACCCATCAGATTAGGGTTGATGAGGTGTCTTAACCCGTCAGTTTAGGATTCCCACCGTTCTCATTGAGTACCTGCCAGATAAGGGTCACTTACAGGCTGTCCTTACCTGTGGCACGGTATTGACACCCCTCCAGTCGAGGCAGAGATTGGACCCCAGCTTAGCTATAACAGCATACATGGGGCATGTCGGTTAAACACTACTTCCCACAGTTTTAGTATCAGTCTCAATAAAATAACTCAGGGCATTTTTCAGATTTTAGTATATACAGGACCGTCAGATACAGTCGTCCATGTTATCAGTTTCAGTGTCAGTCATGACAGTTATCAGTAAATCATGTATTAGCTTACAGGTCATGTTATCACGTATTCACGGTCCCATTTTCTATATATGTATGTTTGCACTCCCACGTTCATATTAGTCAGTCAGTGTTGTTCATGCATGAAACCCTTTATGTTCAGCCTACCTTCCTCGTATACTCAGTACTCCAGTTGTACTGATGCATTTGTGCTATGGTGCTTTCTTTTTATGTTACACCATAGGTTCTGAGACACGAGCTCCATCCCAGCAGTAGCGGTAGCATTCCAGTCATAGAGACACAGTGAGTCCTCATTGATTCGAGGACAATATGATTTGATACATTTATTTATTTCTTCAGTTCAGTTTTACGAAGTTAGTTGGAGACATGTTCATTCAAATCCTTATTCAAATAGTTTAGAGGATTTCAGATTTACATTCAGAGTTACGTTCAGACTTAGCTTTCAGATTGAGTTGTTTTGGGTATTTTCACCCGCATGATTTTATTCAGTTGAACCTTATGGCCTTACAGTTCTATGTATTCCATATTATTATATCATCATTTGTAGTATACAGGTACAGATATCAGTTATGGGTTAGCTTGTGGTCCCTCGGGGTCATGGGCATCGTGTAGCATTCCGGTTCAACGAATTGGGGTGTTACAAACTTGGTATCATAGCCTAAGGTTCAATAGAGTCCTAGGAAGTCTAAAAGCCGCATCTAGTAGAGTCTTGTACATGGGTGTGTTGCGCGCTACATTTATGTGCGGGAGGCTATAAGATATTTTAGGAACAGTCCCCTTTCTTCATTATTCATGTCATGCTATTGAGCATAATCACAAGTTAAACTCTCAGTCTAATCCATTCTTCTCTTATTCTAGACCATGGCCCCAAAGAGAAGAAACCAACCAGCTCCTCAGCCTGAAGATCCTTTGGGCGAACATGATTCCCATGCGGAGTTTAGAGCCGCATTTACCACACTTTCTCAGTCCATGGCTGCACAGAATGAATGGCCACCAGTCATTTGGGCCAATCCAGTGGCCAATCCCAAAGAAGCTAGGGTTCGGGACTTCACTCGGATGAACCTCCATCTTTCCATGGGTCTAAGTCTGATGAGGACCCTCAGGAGTTCATTGACCAAGTCCAGAAGGTCATTGACATCATGGGTGTTAGTTCTATTGAGAGTGTTGAGTTAGCCGCCTACCAGTTATGGGATATTGCTCATGATTGGTACAAATAGTGAAAGTCTGGGAAGTTAGATGATATAGGACCTATCAAGTGGGATGAAATTATCAACGGCCTTCTTAGACAGATTCTTTCCCCAAGAGCTGAAGGAAGCCAAATTTCTTGAGTTCACCAATCTCAGGCAGGGGAATATGATGGTTAGGGAGTATTCTCTCAGATTTACTCAGCTATCCAGGTATGCTCCTCATGTGGTTGCAGACAATAGAGCTAAAATGAGCAAGTTCGTGTCAGGGGTCAATGATAGCGTGGTAAATGAGTGTAGGTCAGTGATGCTGATCGGTGATATGACCTTAGCCAGACTCATGACCCATGCCCAGGAAGTAGAAGAGCCGAAATTTAATACAAGGGAGAGGCAGAACAAGAAAGCAAGGTCAGGTAACTTCAACTTTGCTCAACCCAAGACAGATGAAGGAAACCGTTCACCATTTTGCTCCAAGTCAGCCATTCCAGCTCCTTCCTCTGCCAGCGCTCCAGTGCCGAAGTTCAGAGACAGCAATAGAGACAAAGCACCAGGCTTTAAATCTCAGGGCAGTGTTAGAAGTGCCCGAATGAATCCCCTTTGTTAGACTTGTAGTAAGAACCACAAGGGCATTTGCAGAGCCGGTAGTGATGTCTATTTTGGTTGTGGCAAGCCAGGCCACAGGATTAGGGAGTGTCTGCAGTCAAGTCTTTAGGGTCAGCAAAATTATTCTACAACTCAGTACGGTCACCCAAACTAGTAGGGTGCCATTTCCAGTGCTACCAGTGGACAACGCCCAAACAGACTCTATGCTCTTCAATCTCGGCAGGATCAGGAAAATTCTCCTGATGTCGTTACTGGCACATTACAGATTTTTCATGTTCATGTTTATGCTTTGCTAGACCCAGGTGCATCTTTGTCTTTTGTTACTCCATACATAGCAGGTAATTTCAGAATCAGTCTCGAAGTCCTAGCCGAGCCTTTCTCAGTCTCTACCCCAGTGGGTAAAACCATCATAGCCCGGCGGGTATACAGGAACTGCCCGGTTATGATATCTCAGAAATCCACGTCAGCAGATTTAGTAGAGTTAGAGATGACTGATTTTGATGTCATTCACGGCATGGATTGGCTTCATTCCTGCTATGCCACAGTCGACTGCAGAAATAGGATAGATCAGTTTTAGTTCTCTAATGATCCCGTTCTAGAGTGGAAGGGTAGCATTTCAGCATTCAGGGGTCAACTTGTTTCCTACCTTCATGCAAAAAAAATAATTTCTAAGGGGTGTGTGTATCATCTCGTGCATCTTAAAGATTCCAGTTCTGAATCTCCCAGCCTCGAAATAGTCCCTGTTGTAAATGAATACTCAGATGTCTTTCCCGAAGATCTTCCACGCATTCCTTCCGAAAGAGAAATAGACTTTGGCATAGACCTTCTTCCGGATACTCAACCTATTTCTACTCCGCCATACAGAATGGCACCAGCAGAACTCAAGGAACTAAAAGATCAGTTAAAGGATCTCTTAGATAAGGGATTCATCAGACCCAGTATTTCCCCATAGGGTGCGCAAGAAAGATGGTTCTCTCAGGATGTGTATTGATTACCGTCAACTCAACAAGGTCACGGTCAAGAACATATATCCTCTTCCCAGGATTGATGGTCTATTCAAACAACTTCAGGGTTCCAGTTACTTCTCCAAGATAGACCTCAGATTAGGCTATCATCAGCTCAGAGTTAGAGAATGTGACATTCTGAAGACAACATTCCATACTCGATATGGTCACTTTGAATTTTTAGTCATGTCATTTGGTCATACCAATGCCCCTGTAGCTTTTATGGATTTGATGAACCGTGTGTTCAAGCAGTACTTGGACATGTTTGTCATAGTCTTTATAGATGATATTCTGATCTATTCTCGCACAGAGCATGATCATGCAGACCATCTCAGGATTGTTCTTCAGACTCTCAGGGATCACCAGTTACTCACTAAGTTCAGCAAGTACGAATTTTGGCTAAGATCAGTAGCATTCCTTGGCCATATTGTTTTCGGTGATGGCAGTAGAGTAGATCCTCAGAAAACTGAGGTAGTAAGAAACTGGCCCAGACCCGTATCTCCATTAGATATTAGGATTTTCTTAGGTTTGGCTAGCTATTATAGAAGGTTTGTCGAGGGATTTTCTTCTATTGCATCTCCCATGTCCAGATTGACTCAGAAGAAGATTAAGTTTCAGTGGTCAGATTCATGCGAGAAGATCTGTCAAGAGTTGAAGACTCGACTCACCTCAGCTCCAATTCTAGCTATTTCAGATAGTTTAGATGGTTTTATAGTCTATTGTAATGTATCCAGAGTGGGTTTAGGTTGTGTCCTCATGAAGCATGGTAAGGTCATAGCCTACGCCTCCCGACAGTTAAAGCCACATGAGAAGAATTATCCTACTCATGATCTTGAGTTAGCAGCAGTAGTTTTTGCCTTGAAGATTTGGAGGCATTATCTCTATGGAGTTCATGTAGATGTCTTAACAGACCATAAAAGCCTCCAGTATATCTTTTCCAATAAAGATCTTAATCTTCGCCAGAGAAGGTGGTCAGAGCTCTTGAAGGATTACAACATGAGTGTTCTTTATCATCTGGGCAGGGCCAATGTTGTGGCCGATGCTCTCAGTCGACTCTCCATGGGTAGTATTTCTCATGTTGAGGATAGTAAGAAAAAGATGGATCAGGAGATCCATCAGCTTGCCAGACTAGGCGTTTTCTTAGTTGATTCTTCAGAGGGTGGTGTATGTGTTCATAGTAGTTTAGAGTCATCTCTAGTTTCCGAGGTGAAAGAGAAACAAGACAGGGATCCTAGACTTGTCAAGCTCAAATTGTCAGTTCAGAATCATAAAGTCGAGGTTTTCTCCCAACGGGGAGATGGTGTTCTTCATTGTCAGATTCGTCTATGTGTTCCAGGTGTAGATGAATTAAGGCAGCGAATTCTTACAGAAACGCATGGTGCGCGATACTCTATTCATCCAGGGGCCACTAAGATGTACCGCGACATGCAAGAGATCTATTAGTGGAGTGGGATGGAAAGAGATGTTGCAGAGTTTGTGGCTAAGTGCTCTACATGTTAGCAGGTTAAGATAGAGCATCAAAAACCTAGTGGTTCCATGCAAGAGTTCACCATTCCTACTTGGAAGTGGGAAGAAGTTAACATGGACTTCGTGATGGGTTTTCCTAGAACTCGTCATCAACATGATTCAGTCTGGGTCATTATAGATAGAATGACCAAGTCAGCTCATTTTCTTCCTGTTCGTACTTCTTATTCCGCCGAGGATTATGCCAAACTCTATATCAGGGATTTAGTTATGTTACACGGTGTTCCACTATCTATCATCTCAGACAGAGGTACCCAGTTCACTTCTCACTTTTGGAAAGCATTCCAAAAGGGTCTTGGTATCCAAGTCTATCTCAGCACAACATTTTATCCTCAGACAAATGTTCAAGCAGAGAGGACCATTTAGACTCTTGAAGATATGCTAAGGGAGTGTGCAATTGACTTCAAGGGATGTTGGGACGACCACTTTTCTTTGATTGAGTTTGCATACAACAATAGCTATCATTCTAGTATTCAGATAACTCTATTCGAAGCTCTCTATGGAAGGAGATGTAGATCTCTAATTGGTTGGTTGGAAATTAGTGAGGCCTCAATCATAGGTTCTGACTTAGTATTCGACGCCTTAGAGAAAGTTCAGTTGATCAGAGAGAGACTCCGAGCCGCTCAGAGCCGACAGAAGTCCTATGCAAATGTTCGTAGAAAGGATCTCGAGTTTGAGGTCAATGACTATGTCTATCTTAAGATCTCTCCCATGAAGGGAGTGAAAAGTTTCAGCAAGAAAGGGAAACTGAGTCCCCGATATGTCGGTCCCTTCAGAATTCTTTGTCGCTTCGGCAAGGTAGCTTATGGGCTTGAGTTGCATTCAGATCTAGCCTCAGTCCATCCAGTCTTCCATGTGTCTTTGCTAAAGAAGTGCATAGGTGACCCAGTAGTTGTTGTCCCTATTCAAAGCATCAACATTCAGAACAACCTCTCTTATAAAGAGATTCTAGTCGAAATCTTAGATTATCAGACTCGTAGATTGAGGAACAAAGAAGACTCTCTAGTCAAGGTTCTTTAGCGAAATCAATCTCATGAGGGAGTTACTTGGGAATAAGAAGCAGCTATACGTACCAAGTATTCTCACCTCTTCCCCGCCAATTCAGATCAAGCTTAAGGTAACAGTTCTCCTTAATCTTATTCAGTTTCATGTTCATGTTTCCAATATAAACTTGGTACCTATTAACCGTTTCATATTCAGTCATGCATTCATGTGTCAGTTGTCCATGCATCACATATGCACGAGTTCAGTATGTTTAGCATGTCAGTCATGAGATCAAGTTTTAGTTCTTCATGTTTAGTTCAGGTTCTATTATCTTGTATCCCTTCTCAGTAAATTCTCATTCGAGGACGAATGTTCCCAAGGGTGAGATATTGTAATACCCCGTATGTTTCTAAGCTAGGAAGTGATAAGTATTCCTACGTATGAAATCTCTTATCCTGTGATTCATACTTGAGTACATGACTTACAATGAATATCCTAGTGACAGGATAGCTTATGATGCATTAAGCATGTTCATATGAGTCACTTAAGGTAATACAAGCTAAGAGATTTTGAATCCATCAAGTTTCAGTGTTCGATTTTCTAAGGGTCATCTTTGAACGAGTATAACTTGATGTTAATGTGGTATTTTGGCTGATTTATACCCACCAAATTTTAGATAATTAAATTATCTTTCCAACGATACCAATTTCGCCTTAATCCAATACCCGAGCAAAAAGTTATGCCCATTTTCGTGAGAGACAGTAAGGATAGGCGATTGGTTAGGCGTCGCCTAAGTTAGTTCCAGGTGCCAAAAACACTCCGTTTTGAGTTATTTTAAGGGTAATTAAGTCTTTTAACACTCCTTACACATCCCTAAACTTAACCCTACGAAATATATAGCTTCTAAATATATTACAACCCTATTATCATCTCAAAGCTCATCATCCAAGAGCACTAAAAGAGAAAAACAACTAGGGTTGTGTAACTAAGCTTGAAGATCCGATATCAAGGAAATTCCTCCATCAATCATCAAGAATCTTCCTTCTAAGGTATGCGTGAGTTGATTCATGGACTCCTTTCGTCTATGAAGCTCAAGAACCATCTTCTAAATTTTTTATTATGATGTTTATGTTGTTGGTGGTTGATGTTCATGTGGTTGGAGTTTGATGATGCCTAAGATGGGATCTTTGTATGTTTATTGTGAGGATATGGTGGTATTTAATGTATAAATATGTGAAATTGGTGGTTGAATATTTGTAATATTGATGAATCCACCTATGCCTAAGATGTGCATGTAAGGTGTTTGTGAAAATACCTAAGGAAATAGAAATCATGTTTTTATGACATAATAAGTCCTAAATGACTATTCCATGTTCTAAGTTGATGTTCAACGTGATTCCCATGCTATTGTCTTAAATTGAAGAAGTTGTATGAGATGCTAATGATATATTTGCGATATGGAATGACCATGTTATTGAAGCCATGCAAGTTTATACATGTTGTGTGCATTCCAGATCATATGATAGTTTGTTGTGAATCATTCTTATTATGAAAGCCTTACTTATGATATTATGAATTGTGGACTCAAATCTTGTGATCAAGTCATGTCATGTGTGTCAGTTTCCTCCTATCGAGTCCTCAGGGTACTTGTACCCAAAAACTATAGTTGTGTACCTAGAGTCAGGTCATGTTTCACGATATCCAAACTCAAGCTATGATTCCATAGACTTCAGTCAGTCATGTGACTCAGGAAACCCTCATGATCTTAGTCAGTTGTCAGATATCAGTAACATTCCACCAGACAACAGAATTTAGTAAGATTAAGTCATGCACAGTCAGTTATTCATGTCCAGTCCCTCCATATGGGAGTAGAGGTTAGAACCGAGTGAACCCAAGGATGGGAACTCACCCGCCAGTTCAGGGTGTGATTCTTAGTAGTCATCCTTGTGTTCCAGAACTACGTAGCCAGCGTAGGTTGAGACATCTTAACCCATCAGATTAGGGTTGATGAGGTGGCTTAATTCGTCAGTTTAGGGTTCCCACCGTTCTCATTGAGTACCCGCCAGATAAGGGTCACTCACAGGCTGTCCTTACCCGTGGCATGGTATTGACACCCCTCCAGTCGGGGTAGATATTGGGCCCCAGCTTAGCCATAACGACATACATGGGGCATGTCGGTTAAACACTACTTCCCACAGTTTCAGTATCAGTCTCAATAAAAGAACTCAGGGCATTTTTCAGATTTCAGTATATACAGGACTGTCAGATATAGTCATCCATGTTATCAGTTTCAGTGTCAGTCATGACAATTATCAGTAAACCATGTATTATCTTACAAGTCGTGCTATCACGTATTCACATTCCCAGTTTCTATATATGTGTGTTTGTACTCCCACGTTTATATTAGTCAGTCAGTGTTGTTCATGCATGAAACCCTTTATGTTCAGCCTACCTTCCTCGTATACTTAGTACTCCAGTTGTACTGACGCATTTGCGCTATGGTGTTTTTTTTCATATTACACCATAGGTTCCGAGACACGAGCTCCATCCCAGCAGTAGCGGTAGCATTCCAGTCGCAGAGACACAGTGAGTCCTCATTGATTCGAGGACAATATGATTTGATACATTTATTCATTTCTTCAGTTCAGTTTTACAGAGTTAGTTGGAGACATATTCCTTCAACTCCTTATTCAGATAGTTTAGAGGCTTTCAGATTTACGTTCAGATTTACATTCAGACTTAGCTTTCAGATTGAGTTGTTTTGGGTATTTTCATTCACATGATTTTATTCAGTTGAAACTTATGGCCTTACAGTTCTATGTATTCCGCATTATTATATCATGATTTGCAGTATACAGGTACAGATATCAGTCATGGGTTAGCTTGTGGTCCCTCGGGGTCATGAGCACCATGTAGCATTCCGGTTCAGCGAATCGGGATGTTACATACACTAATATATAAATGTATCACTACAGCTTCCAGATGTATCAAATTGCAAAATAAATCAATAATTGTCATTATATAGTAAAAAATGAAACTCTGCTTGTCAGATCTCTCAGCTCTGAAATTGAACATGTGCTTGATTGCGTAGTTATGAATTACCGAGACAAGTGTATCTTTATTTTATAATTTTGCTTCTCCTTAACAACACTATTATAGCAATCACTTATCAGTTCTTTACCACCCACATTAACAATTGGTAGAGATTCAACTTACCAACTACAGCAACTGCAAGTTCAGACGGCTCAACAAAATCATAACACTCAATCGTCATATCATCCGCGTCAACATCATCACTGTCAATTACAATATCACTCATTGTAATACACAGTGGATACTTCCCGAATATAGATTTATCTTTCAAAATCTGAAGAAAAAATTTCACAGCCATATCATTATGAATCTCCAACGCTGATGAATTGCCTTGAACAACGTATTTGGCATGAATTCTTTTCAGAGATACGTCAATTTTCAATTGAGTTGATATGGCATCCATTAAATCGCAGTATGGCATTTTTTCATGAATTACAATACCGTCGACCCGATAGTTATCGTACCTTATCTCAGAAACCAGTTCTCCAGAATGATGCAACAACACAATGACGAGATCCATTGACGAAATTTAGAAAAAAAAATATATTAACTGTTGATTTTTTTTGTACCAAAATTGAAAAACTTTGAGATTCTAATATGGATTGCTTCAATGTTGTACTGTTAACGAATGAAATTGCGTTTTTAATGCTTGTAATAGTTTAGCCAAGATTTACTTTGTTAAAATCAAAGAAAATTCGGTGCTTCCTAAAATAATTACCTGATCTGTTACATATGTATCACTTTCAGATATGTATTATTTCTTAACATATGTATCACCAATTCAAAATTCTGGGATAAGATGTAATTAGCAAAATAAATGGGATTTTATGTAATATTGCTTAAACTATCAGGGATTTATGTAAGTTACTCATGTTTTAATTTGGTAATTCCCTCACCATCATTACCCATGATAACTATGTCATCAACGTACACCATCAAATACACATAAACCTGGAGCAGAGTGATAATAAAACATAGAATGATCAACTTCACTTCACACCATGCCAAGCTCCTAAATAACCATACTAAACTTCCCAAACATACTCGAGGAGACTTCTTCAGGCCATAGAGTGCTCGTCATAGTTTGCACACCATGTTGCTAGACTCCTTCTGAGAAACAAAGCCAAATGGTTGTTCTATATATACCTCATCTTCGAGGTTTTCATAAAGAAATGATTTTTAATATTCAACTGGTAGAGAGGCCAATGGAGAACAACAACCATGGATAAAAAGAAAAGAACTGAAGCACTATTAGCCACAGGAGAAAATGCATCACCATAGCCAATACCAAAAATCTGTGCATAACCTTTGGCCACTAGTCGAGCCTTTAGGCAATTAATTTGTCCATCGGGGCCAACCTTCACTGTATATATCCAACGACAACCAACTGGAGCCAACCTTTACTATATATATCAAATGAAAACCAACTTTAGACTTACCTGGAGGTAGAGGAACAAGAACCCAAGTACCACTAAAGTACAAGAAAGAGATCTCCTCAATCATAGTTTGTTGCCAGCCTGGATGAGAAAGAGCTTCTCCTGTAGTCTTAGGAATAGACACAGATGATAGTGATGATACAAAAACAGAATGGGTCAGTGATAAATGATGATAGCTCAATCAAGTATAAGTAGGATGAGCGTTACGTGGAGAGCGATTACCTTTACGAGTGGTGATGAAGGACTCTGTGTAGACAAGTCCTCAGCAGGGAAGGATTCTGGAGGTAGACATGAATTATTTGGATGTAGACAACGATGATAAGTCAAAGCGGTGGAGATGTAGTGGTGGAAAATAGAGTTGTCGAAGGTGGTGTGGAAGGATATACTACAGCAGGATCCCCAAAAGATGGAATTGGTAGATCCTCGGAAATGCCTAACTGTTCAGCAAGAAAGGATGTAAAGTAGTGTTGACCTTCAAACAAAGTAACATCAATAACTATAAGGTATCACTGGAGGTAAAGTGAGAAGCATCAATATCTTTTCTGTACCCTTGAATAATCAAGAAAGACACATTTTAAAACATAAAGAGCCAATTTGCATTTCCTGAAGTGCGGATATAGACAAAACATATACTTTCAAAAGACACGTGCTGAAAAAGAAAACAAGGTTGACTTGGGAAATAAAGCAGAGTGTGGAACTTGATTTTGAATAGCATAGGAAGGCATATTGTTAATCAGATAAAAAGAGGTGAGCACGATATCTCCCTAAAAAATGCAATGGAACATTTGTTTGTAAGAGAAGGGTGCATGCAGTCTCAATAATATGCCTATTTTTTCTCTCTGCTACCCCATCACGTTGTGTAGTATAAGGACAAGATGTCTGATGAAGAATGACAAGATGTCTGATGAAGAATGTCATGGGAAGACCAAAACTGTTAAAATTACAATAATAACAGCAACAACAAACCCAGTGTATTCTCACATAATGGGGTCTGGGGAGGGTAAGATGTACGCAATCTATAAACTGTTAAAATTAAGATGATAATATTCACGTGTACTATCGCTACGAAACGTGTGAATAGAAACATCAAACTAATTTTGTATTTCAGCACAAAAGGTTTAAAATATGGAAAATAATTCAGAACAATCTGTCATTAAGAAAATCCAAGCACCCCTTGAGTAGTCATCAATGAAAGTAACAAAAGTACTTAAAACCCAGCACAGAACTAACTCTACTAGAACCCCAAATATCATAATAAACTAAATGAAAAAGAGACTCTGTACGATTATTAGGGCTGCATGGACAAGTAGCTTGGGTGTGCTTCCCTAATTGACAAAACTCACAATCGAACATAGACAATTTAGACAAGATAGGTACCATCATATAATTTTGGATAAACTAGGATGTCCCAATCATCTATGGATTAAATATGAAGAGACGGAGACTGAACAAACTGTAGTAAATTTGTGGCAATTAAGGTAATAAAGTCCATTAAACTCATGCCCTACGCTAATAGGCATTCCCGTACTGAGCACCTGTATAATAAATAAGTCACTAAAGAATGAGACAAAATAATTTAAAGACTTAGCCAAATGACTGGCTGATAAAAGGCTAAAAGGATAACTAAGGACAAAAAGAACATTATTCAGAGTCAATAGAAGTAAGGGATTGGATTGACCAACTCCGATTGCCCTAGTCTCAGAACCATTAGCAAATGTATTAGTGGGGAGGGATCGAGAGTAAATAATATTAATCAATAAGGATTTGCTACCATAAATGTATCCAGAAACGCCTAAGTCCATGACCCAAGGACCAAGTGTGGTGGACTGCGAGATACAAGCAACCAGATTACCAGTCTGAGCAGCGAAAGCTATTGATGGAGATGTCTACTTACTCGCTTGATACTGAAGAAAGTCATTGTATTATATTTCAGATAAAGAGAAAAGTTGATTGGTTGGCTTACCAGAGGGTTCAATCTGAGCAACATGAGCATTCTTTGGTCTACCATGGAGAGAGTCGCAGATATCATAGGTATGACCCAATTTGTTATAATAGCTACACCTTGGTCGAAGTTTCCCAGAGCGGCTTCCATGTTGATTTCCAGTTTGAGATGTTAGAACAGAAGACTTTGTGGGTGTCATGGAGTAATTAGAAGACATAGGTGGTGCAACCAATCACAACAATCGAGTGAATAGGTCATCCATAGTAGGAACAGTGGGGCTCGCCAAAATTTGATCTCACACTAAGTCAAGATCAGATGAAAGTCCAGCAAGTGTAATAACTAAAAAAATCTTCGCACGTTGCTCCAATGGGTGTGCCAAGTCAACATGAACCAAATAAAGTACTTGTCCATTTTTGCAAATCAAGATTCTTATTACTTTACTTCTTTCTCGTTCTGTCCTTGATATTAAATAACTACATAAACTAGTAATAATAGTCAAATTTAGAATTTTAAAGTATCATTGATAAGATTAAATTAGTAAAATACATTTTAATTAAAAAAAATTTAAGGGTGTGTCTAGCGGAGACAAGTAAAACGTTATAAAGAGATGAGCATTAGTCAAATTTAGAATTTAAAGCACTATTAATATAGTTAAATTAGTAAAATGTGTGTTAATTCAACAAGGTCAAGTAAAAAAGAAACAAGAGAGTGCCAAAAACAATAATAAAACAGAAACCATAACAAAATGATCAAGGTACAAGGAATGAACGAAAATTACCTTAAAATAGGAAACAAACAAAAGTATACTTTTTGAGACTTCAAAGAGAAACTAGAAATGATTCTGTGTGCGTGGGTGGGGGTTTGACTTGGTCTGTGGGGGGCAGAAAGTGACAATAGTGAAAACTGAAAGGGGACATGTTGCCAGTTGTTTTGGAGGGATGGAGAGTCAAAACGAGAAAATTTGGTTAATAAGGTTAGAATTAGCAAAATAGTCTCCTTCCATTTTATCATTTTAAAATAAAACAAAAAATAATTTAAGAAAAAATTGGACTATAATAACATATTAAAAACTGTAGGACCTATTTATAAATATACTTAAAACATAAAATTGTAACTCATTTTTTTAATTTCAAATTATTTTTTTCCTCTCCTTTCAAATTTGTAGGTTTTCTACTCTCCTTTAATATTAGTTCTTTTTTTCAAAAAAAAGAAAAGGTTTATATATATATATATATATATAACCGGTCGGATCAATAATTAATCTGTTCGTGTATCGATCGAATCGACAATTAATTTGTCCATATATCGTTCGGATCGATAATCGATTTGTTGGATCGATAATTGGTCTGTCCATATATCAGTCGGATCGATAATCGATTTGTCAATATATCGGTCGGATCGATAATAGATCTGTCAATGGTAAATCAGGTTTGAACTAATTTGTTAAGTGTGTAAAAGATTTTGGTGGAAGAAATTTTGTTTAAATTTTATAAGTTGTGTGGACTAATTTGTAATATTAAAAACTTATAAATAAATTTTAAATCACAGATAAATTTAAATTTTTAAAATGGATCATTTCCCTAGAAAAAATACTTATAGTCTATTTAATTAAAAAATAGACTTGAAGAGGTCATTTAACAAAGAATATCAGTCAAAACAAACTTAAAATTAGAAAAATAGGTAAATATAATCCTTATGCTACGTATTAACTTAATTTGGTATTTATTGTTCAGTTTCAAAATAACTTGATTGTTTAATCTTATAGAGATTTGTTAAGAAAATTCTATTTTTGCCCTTCATTTATTATTTTTTAGTTGATGATTTCAAAATACTTAATTGCTCATATTTATGATTTTAATTTATCAGTCAAAACAAACTTAAAATTAGAAAAATAGGTAAATATAATCCTTATGCAACGTATTAACTTAATTTGGTATTTATTGTTCAGCTTCAAAATAACTTGATTGTTTAATCTTATAGAGATTTGTTAAAAAAAATCTATTTTTGCCCTTCATTTATTATTTTTTAGTTGATGATTTCAAAATGCTTAATTGCTCATATTTATGATTTTAATTTAACTTTAAAAGGACAAAAGTGAAAAGTGATATCCAATTTATGTTCTAATTACTTTTCCTTAATAAATACACATTGCCTCATAAATTAAGTTAGAAGTACACTCATAGAAGCAAACTACTCCCTCTGTTCGATTTTATAATTAGGATCGTTTTGTAGAGTGTATTGAAAAATATAATGCATGCATTAATTAATGTGTACTTCTAGTACCTTAATACACATCATTTTTTATGTATTAGTAATATAAAGACTTTGAACACGTGCATTAACTTATTAAATGACCTTAATACCCCTCAATTTTCTTCTCAAAATATTTCACAATTCCTTTTCCCACCATTTTAATTTGCAAAAGTAAATTTTCTCAAAACATTTCACTATTCATTTTCCCACCATTTTAATTTACAATAATAAATAGTTGGTTTAAATAACTCCAACATATTTTTTCTTTGCTTCGGGGGTCTTTAAAAAGATTTTAAAAAAATCTTGAGACTATTTCTTAATTTTATATCTTGTATTTTATTTTTGTTTCGACTATTTTAATCTGTCGGCGTAACATTTCATGCGCAAAGACGAAGAAGGGCTTGCAATTAATCCTAAACCTCTATATACTAGTTCAACAATACTAGTTATGTTTAAGATGACAAAAGAACTTTGTTGAAAAAAAATGTACAAAGTCAAAGAAGGATATTTTTGTAAACAATATTTTTGTAAACAAACATTTCTTCTACAGAAATAATGCAAGATATATTATTTCTAATACATCAAACCAAACAATATATAAGAAACAATATCAGAATAACTAATACAAACATAACTAATACAAGCATTACTAATACACTATATTCCGCATTGTTCTTATACACTATACCAAACGACCCCTTAAAGTGACAAGTGAAAGTGAACGGATGGAGTATTTACAACTAAATGTTCTCTTACATAAAAATATTTCCTAACTAATCTACGTTTATATTTACATCTACAATCTACATCAACATCTACATCTAAAACTCTACAACATATTAAAAGTGTGAAGAGTCTTAGAAATATTGTTTGAACTTTTTGTCCTTCATTAAAAGTCTTTACTTTAGACAAAATCGTCTTTTCACTAATTTTTTAAATATTTAATAGTGAAAATTAATTAAATATATTTATGGTAAAACCTTTCTTTATTAAAAGTCATCAAAATTAATGACAACTATATTTTTTTTCATTAGTTTAAGAATTCTAAATTAATTTGACTTTAAGAAGATTTGAAAAATCTAGAAATAAATATAAAAACGTTAGAATAAGAAAAATTAAGAAATATCAAATTACATTATTATTATACTAAAGTGTTAAGGATATCTAAAAAGTGATTTGAACTTCTTACACTTCATTAAAAATCTACATAATAAATAAAATTATTTAATTTTAAATAATTAAACGTTATACATGTGAGACACGTGCGATTAACTAGTATATATTAAAAGTGTGAAGACCATTAAAAAGTGATTTAAATTTTTTGTACTTCATTAAAATTCTCTTCTTTAGGCAAAATTATCTTTTTGCATTAACAATAACAAATATATATTAAAAATATATTTATGAGGAAAGTTTTCTACTTTCAACAAAATTCCTAAATTTATGAATAAGATTCGATTGGGTACATAAATTTTCAAAAAAAAAAAGATTATAATTCAGTTGGTCCCCAATATTTAGGACACAATTTGATTATACTTGAAAGACACTTTTGATTTGAATATTTAATTTTTAATTCCAAAAATACAAAGCTAACAATCGTTATAAACAGAATCACAAGTTTAAATTTAAAAAAAAAAATAAAGAGAAAAGAAAAAATAAGCCCTCAAAATTACGTGGTTGATAGCTGTTTGATGCCTCTAAGAGCTCCTTGCTCCAATTTTCCTTGCTCTCTTGTTTTATTGATCATCAAGTCGTTGTTTTACTGATGTTATTATTCATCCATCCGTCTCTACAAACCAGAATCTTATGAATGTTTGCTTGAATTAACATGAAATGGACAAAAACCTGTCTTTAGGTGGAATTACCCACACATATTTAAACGATGAAGATGAAGTAACTTTCATTGGTTATTACCAGGTTTGCATCTATATGCTCCTTTTTTTTCTTTTACTTTTATATGGAATAAAAGTTCTTCGTCTTACTGTATATTTTAGGTCATTTTAATTAATACTTCCATCAAAACTTTTTATCACATATTTTTTTTTATCAGTTATTTTAGGGGCTTAAATTTTATCATAATTTGAGTTGTCAATAAATATGGCGTTGTATTTCGTGTCAAAACACAACACTAATACATAAACCCTGTACTTTTAACTCACATATTGATAATTTAAATTTTTACAATCATCCTCTTCTATGCATGTTGGAGTAGACCTAACACAGATTATGTTCATCATTAGAGATAGAATGAGAAAGTAGATGAGATTGTCTTTCCCTAAATTCAGCTATTCGCTAAATATATTTCTATCGTCTTGCAATACTTTTTTTCCTTAGCAATTTTGTCTTGACTAAGTACTCTAACCTGCTAGAGGATTATGATTATCCTTGTCTACGTACTGAAATATCTTTTCTCCTTAGTAATTAGTTTTTGTTTAGAAACGCTAAATCTGAGTTGTATAGAATGGTGGTTGGATTGATTATTTTGTATGGTATGGACATGACACAATTTCAGCTTATCGAAAGCATGAACTTAAATAGGAGGTTATAGAGGATTCGAATTAGAGCAGAAGGTTTGTTAGATAGTTTAGTTAGCATTGTCTGCATTTTCTTATTATTATTAGCATCAATGATCAAACCAATAATAATTATGTGATAAGTGATAACTATCATGCCTCTTATGTCCAGTAGCTTTAGTTATTTATCTCACTTTTAACTTTTTTCCTTTTTATTTCTTTTCTTTTTTTATTTTTACCCTTTTTTGTGGTTTCATTTTTTTTACATACTTCTTTGTTTATTTAATTTTTTGTAAAATTATTTTATTTTTTATTTTTACACCATAATCTAATTTACACTCAGTTTTTATTTTATATACTCCTTTTTTTTTTTTCTTGTTTATTTTTGTATTTTATATACTCCTTTTTTTTTCCTTTTCTTTCTTTTATCTTGTTTATTTCTTTATTCATATATTTTTTCTCTACTTCTCTTTTTCTTTTTTTCTTCTTTTATTTTTCTGTTTTTTTTCTTTATTGATTCCTTTTACTTTTTTTTTTAATTTTCTCTTTTTTTTTTAATTTCTTTATTTCTTGTTCTTTTTTTTTATTATTTTTTTTTGTATATTTCTCTATTCTTTTTTTTTTTTCTCATTTTTCATTCATTTTTCTCAAATCACTAGTTTAAATGCACGTGCCTCACACATGTAATTTTTGATCATTTAAAATTAGAAGATTTTATTTATTGAGAAGATTTTTAATGAAGTGTAAAAAATCTAAACTACTTCTCAAAAATCCTTCACCCTTCAATATAATAACGTAAACATAATATATATTTTATTGTAAGTACATATATATTTTACCATCAAAAGTTTCAAGTGGTTAATGAACTTTTGTGTTTGTCATGCAGTATTTTCTTTCTTGCGGCTAGGATCTTCATATTATATTACAACCCAAAGTGAGGATGATACCTCATCTCAAATGAAGGTTGATGAAAAGCTGAAAGATATTTCCTGGTGTTACACATACCTATTTATGACAATAATCTTCAAAAAGAGGAAGATGCTCCATCAGAACTTAAAGAAGGAGTGAAGACCATAATAGATTCCTTGAAGGAAGTTAATCTTTGCACCGATGACGACACAAAACCAACTTACTGTTTCTAGAAATGGATGAAGAAATCACTTATATAGACATACAAAAAAAATATAGGGATGTCTTCGCTTGGATTTATAAGCAGATGTCTGGCTTAGATCCAAAAGTAGCAGTTTATCAGTTGGCAGTCAAGAATGATGCTCGTCCTATTAAGCAAGCCCAAAATCACTTTAGGCCAGATTGGTTCCACTTATTTAAAATGAGGTTAACAAACTCATCAAAGCTGGCTTTATTCATGAAGTTAAATACCCCACATGGATTTCAAGCATCATTTCTATGAGGAAGAAGAATTGACAAATTTGAATTTTTGTCGACTTTATGAATCTCAATAATGCCTGCCCTAAGTATGATTTTCTAATTATCATTCCAAAGTTTATGATTGATGCTACTACTAGTTATGGGGCGACGTCCGTCGTGGATGGTTCATCCAGCTATAACAAAATCTGCATGTCACCAAAGGATGAAGAATTGCTGCATTTCGTATACCTAAAGGCATTTACTACTACAAGATGATGCCTTTTAATTTGTAGAATGTTGGTGCCACTTATCAAAGCTCTATGAAAAACATAGTTGATGACCTACTCTATAAAAATGTCGAGTGCTATGCGGATGACTTAGTGGTGAAGGTACAAAAGAGGAACGACTACTTCAAATACCTAAGGATGGTATTTGAGTTGCTCTGAAGATATCAACTTAGGATGAACTCATTGAAATGTACATTTAGAGTTGCTTATAGAAAGTTTCTTGGCCTCATTATATGAAATCAGGGAATTAAAATTGATCAAGTCAAGTTTAATGCGATTTTGATGATGCCCAAGCCTTGAAACATTCATCAGCTAAAAACCTCTAAGAAAAGCTAGCATATTTAAGTAGATTCATCTCAAACCTGGCCAAAAAATGTCAATCATTTAGCTGTCTCATGAAGAAGGATGCTCCTTTCAAATGGGACCAAGCTTGGTATGGCCTTTGAAAGTATCAGATCATACTTGATAAAGCCTCCAATTTTTGCAGCACCCATACTTTGAAAGCCATTGGTACTCTATATTGTGGCACATGAAACGTCATTTTGATTACTATTGGCTCATGAAAATAGTGAAGAAAAAGAAAACTCTCTTTACTAACTGAGAAAAATAGTAACACCGAATGAGCTGAATTATTCTACAATTTAGAAGTTGTGTTTGGCATTGGCCTTTCCAATCCAAAAGATGAAATACTACTTTCAAGATCTTGTCATTCATCTTGTGTCTAGGATAAATTCCATCAAGTTTGTAATGTCAAAACCAGTCCTTAATGACTGACTTATAAGGTGATACCTTTAATTTGAACTATTTTGAGATTGTTTACAATTTCTAAAAGGCCGTAAAAGGACAAGCATTGCCAGACTACTTGATACTTGATGATTGGGAACTGATCGATAAACTTTCTAATAAAGATGCAATGGTTATTGAAGTTAGACCCCATGGAAGATATACTTTGATGGTGCCACACATTGAGGTGGGGTTGGTGCTAGTGTGGTGTTTGTCACTCTATAAGGAGAGGTCATCCCATACTCGTTTACCCTGACAAATTGTTACTCCACCAATGATGCTTAATATAAAGTGTTAATACTTATACTTGAGATGGTTATCGACATAAAACAACTATAATTACAAGTTTTTAGTGACTCCCAATAGGTGATCCAGCAACTTTTGGGAAGCTATGAAGTCCAAAAATCTGAGTTATGCCCATATCATGATTATGCTTAGAAGTTGATGGGATGGCTTGGAGAAGTAACCCTCTAGCATGTGTCAAGAAAAGAAAATAAGTAAGTTGATGCCTTGGCTTCTTTAACACATGAGTTACTATCCGTCAAGAATGGGTAGTACCACCACTTAATGATGATGAATATGTAGAAAATGATGTTGAGCACCTCGTTGCTATTTTTGAAGTTGTGAAGGTAGATTGGTAATAACCTATCATTGACTACTTGTGTTATGGAATACTTCTAGAGGACCCAAGAAGAAGGAATAACATTTATCGTCATGCACTTTGCTTTCTTTACTACAAAGACACACTTTACAGAAGATCATTTGAAGGAGTACTCTTACTGTAACACCCCAGGTGTTTGACTCTGTAACTCTGTAACTTTCGTGCTTACTGCCCAAACTACGACTCACCTAACAAGTCGTGAAGACTCCTTATGAGTCGTAATATTCAAATTGTAGCCTAACTAGTATGTGTCCCAGGTTTCCCAAAAGTTTTTGCTTTGACTATGATTGAGACCTCATGAGTTGTAGTGAGACCCTACGAGTTGTAGGGTGGGAATCATGGTCTCACCAGTGTGATGATCCATGAATTCTGTTGTGACCACAACTAGTACCCTACAAGTCATAATGTCAGTTCATGAGTCATAGGGTGGTACTCGTGACCTAACTAGTGAAGATGCCCTGAGTCACTGTCTAGACCACGAGTGGTGGTGACGAGTCGTAAGGTGACCCTACGAGTCGTAAGGTCATTCGTAACGATTGGGGACAGTTTTTATGTAATTTAGTCGGGGCACTTTGGATATTTTCCTCTTTCCACAAACAAAATCCATGACATTAAAACCCCATTAGGGTCTTGTTCTTATCCATAACATACCAAATAATACTTTTCTCTTCTCTCAAAATTCCTTATTCAAAGGAACGTTAAGGTTTTCCAAGAGTGGTCATCTAAGGGATAGAGTGTGATTTCTTCTTTTATTTTCTTGGTGATTAAGGCATGTATCTCTTTCCCTAAACTTAGGTTTTAAATTATGGCGTAAATTGATTTGGTATTCACATGATTTTGATATGGGTTGTGAATGATGGGTTGAGGTTTTTGGATGATGATTGTTTAAATGTTTTTCTGATGGTTTTTATGTATTAATTATACTTTGAATTAATGTTTTGTAAACCCATTGGGGTGCATGGGCGAGGTGATGGAATAGGGATTGTGGATCCCCCCAATTAATTGGATATTGATATTAAATCGATGAGAACCTCAGTCCACTTGCCTGATTGGTTTTGTAATATGGATAATCATTTGGCTTTACCTACTACTTTAAACTAATTCCTTGCATAAATGGATAAAATGGTCTTGGAAAGGTCTCTATGGCCATGGAATGGTCTTAACTTGAAGATTTAGAGTCCTATTGGTTGAGGGGTTAGAGTCCCACATGGCTAGATGATTTGATTCCTACTTGGAACTTTGGATTCCTATTGGCTAAGTGGTTAGAGTCGCGTTTGGCTAAATGGTTTGGTTCCTACTTGGAACTTTGGAGTCCTGATGGCTAGTGGGTTAGAGTCCCAATTAGCTAATCGTGTTGATTTGGCATTATGACATTTCTTGTAAGCTACAGTTGGTATGACGATACCACTTAATATTGCCTTAATGAATGATTTTTTTATTAGATAAATGGGTTATGTTCTAAATGTTGTAAGTGGCCTTAGAGGAGGTTGTGTAGTTTGCTATGAAGGTAGAGGTCCCAAGAGGACTAATACTGAAAATCACAATTGTCAGCGTGGGGGTCTAAATAACCAGGTGTTCAAGTCACCCTTGATATATGACTGGGAGGTTTAAGTCCGTTGTGTATATATGTTATGATTATTCTCCGGTTTATGCAGCTACATGCACTAGGACCTGACCAAGGGGTGAGAGATAGAGCCCATATAGCCCATGGGTACTATTATGACTATTAAGCTACACAATCCAGGCTAATGTTTAACTTTTATGCTAAGCCTGTTCCCTACCCTGACATTATATATATATATATATATATATATATATATATATATATATATATATATATATATATATATATATATATATATATGTATATGCATGTCTGTGGACATAAGCATTAATCTTGACTTTGAATTGTTTTGAGATGGCACTACTTTAACCTCTTATCCCTGAGTTACATTCAAGCGCTCACCCCGATAAACGTCCTAGATGCTACATTATTTCATAATGTAGAGTCTGAGGATATATCTATTTCTCTGCGTAGTATGGTGATTTTGGGTCGATTCACGGTTCTTCTTGAAGTGGTGAGCTTCCATTCTCTGGAAGACCCATCATTTCATAGTTTGCCTTATGTTCAAGACTATCTTTTGAGTTTGTTGGCTATGGGTAGGGCCATGTCCCAACCTAGGTTAATGTATGGTTTGTTTAGAGGCTTTTGTGGACAAAGAGTGTGGGATTGAGCATTATTAACTTCTAGAGCTTTCATTGAGTTACTTTGATTATCATATTGTTATGTTTGGTTATCTAACATTGTTGTTGGGGTTATGCTTTAGATAGGCAAAAGGGGTGGTCTCCGGCCCTTGGCGGGCTTGAGATACCCATTGTGACTAAGCTCAGGGTCGGGTCGTGACCCTTGCGATGTTAGAGAGAGGAAGAAGTATGTGGATCGCGTCAGTTTGGACCAAAGATCCACTTTCACATTAAAAGGATTAGATATTATTGGTCAACGATGGAAAAAGATTATTTAGATTATGCTAAAAGGTGTAAAACTTGTCAATTTTATGCGGATTTCATATTTCAGCCTCCCAAATTGCTACACCTGACCATCGTATCTTGGCTATTCGATGCTTGGGGATTAGATGTTATTGGACCACTTCCAAATCTTCTATGGACCACTTCCAAATCTTCAATGGACACTTGTACATCTTGGCCGCGGTGGATTACTTCTTGAAATAGGCCAAATTTGTTGCTCTCAAAGAAATAAAGAAGGAGAATATCGTAACTTCATCCAAGTGAATATCATCTATCACTTTAGAATTTCTCAGTACATAATAACTAATAACGGCAAGTCATTTGATAATAAGCTGATGAACAAGATTTGTGATTTTTTTTGTTTTAAGCGGCATAAGTCTTCTTTGTACCATGCTGCCACCAATTCTCTAGCCAAAGCATTCAATACAACTGTATGTATCTTATTGAATAAAGTTATCTCCAAATCCAAACAAGACTAGCATGAACGAATAGAAGAAACTTTATGGGCATATATGACGACTTACTGCACACCGACACAAACAACCCCATATTCACTTTCTTTTGGAGTTGAAGTAGTCCTACCATTTGAGTGTCAAATTTCTTCTTTAAGACTGGTAATTCAAGAAGGGCTCACTGAGGAATAAAATGCTAAGTTGCGTCTTGCGAAGTTGGAAGCTCTTGATGAGAATAGACTAGAGGCCCAACAAAATCTTGAATGTTACCAAGCCCGTCTATCTCGTTCTTTCAACAAAAGAGTTTGCTTGAGGTGCCTTTAAGTTGGAGATCAAGTCCTTGTAGTATGGAGGTCCATTATTACTTCTCGTAGGTCTGGAGGCAAATTTACCTCAAACTGGGATGGACTATATGTCTTACAAAAGACATATTCAAATGGTGCTTATAGGCTTGTCAATATAGACGATGTAAAAATTGGTCCTATTAATGCCAATTTTCCTGAATATGTTCTATCCGTAAAAGAAGATGAGGCTCCTAGAGGTACGAGCATAAATTGCATGTCCACTCCTAGCCGGCAAGAGGATAAATTGTGTATGGTCAAAAAAAAAGTCCCGTAGGTTGAAAACCTTGAAAAGAGGCAGCCTAGGCAAAAGTTTGGACACACAAAATAAAATATATCCAAAAAAATACTCATCCAGAACTACGTTATGACTTGATCCTCTTCACTAAGGTACGTAGGCTCTTGAAATTTATTCTGATTTTAGTTTCATGAGTGTCAAAAAATACATGTTCCCGCTTGATCCACCATATAAAAGTAAGGTCTGCAAATATTTTGATTAACTTTTGGACTTGTGCCAAACATTTGTCGCTTAATGGGGGCAACCTGTTAAAAAGAAAGGGAACTCCTTCAATAGGATTTGGAATACCCAAATCTTGTAGTTTGGGGCACTAATTTGCCAAGCCTACAATTCTCAAGTAAGCAAGTTGAAAGTTTTAATTCTTAAGGCTTCCAAACTGAAGTTTCAAATCTAGCTTGATCATGAGACAAAGATGAAACCAATGATCAACAAGTCTGAAGAGAAAGTCAGAATTTTCTACCACGATGTCAACACATCAAAATAAGCAAGCAATTTTTGAATTTAAAACCAAGAGGAATATTGAAAGAAATGTTCAATATAAATAAAAAATAGTTTATATTACAACTAATAAATTCAATTAATCAATAAAATGCTAAAATAAAATGATAAGAAAGTTTGAAGAAAAGGAAACATCTCTTATGTCTAATCTAAGCATAGCTTAAAATTAACTAAATCTTGTAGAGTAGCCTCTAAGACTTGCTTATAATTCTTTATGACATTCGAGGCATTTGTTGTTATCAGGAAAATGTCAGAAAATTTGTGAAGCTCTTCCTTAATAGCTAAAACTTTGGATTCCACCTCTTCAGCTTCTTATTTGGCAGCATCTCGGTAAGCATTTAACTTTTTCACCTTCTTTCTCGCCTTCTCAAGAGATTTGCAGGCAATAGATACATCTTAAGATTGCACATCCTTTTCCTTCAACATAAGCTCAATATACTCTTTGGCTTTCAAATGTGGCTCTAACTTTTCAATTTCTGCAGTTTTATTAACTAGGGTAGATCGGGCTTGATTATAAGAAGTTCCAAGCTCGAAGGAAGAACCCAACAAATTCCTCAAAAGGAAAATGTCCGCACCATTCCACTCATTACGTTGAGTATGACTTCAACATCATCTTTGAAAGAAGAAACACGATTCACAGTAAGGCCTTTGAGTTTGGTGCGAATACTAGCCCAGGATTTCATGACAAGTTCCCTTTCTAGCTCTAAACAACCTTTTTTCCATAAAAAGGCAGACATGGTTACCGTTGCTTGGCGGTGGAAGTTTGATTCTACATTTTCTTTAACTTTACTCTAAGGATTAGAAGTGACCTCTTTGGATAGTGAAAGTAACTCTCTTGAGTCTGGGCCTGCTACAGACTCAATTATTATTTTGTGACTTTTTTTGGAGTTAATTCCTCAAAATGTCATTGAACTTGTGTAAACATCCCACTAAAGTAACTTTTATTTTTTTTAGGACAATATTGTCACTGAACTATGCACTTCTTTTCATTATAAGGTAAAACTAAGAAATTGTTAAGGATATGTTTGGAGAAACACAAGGAAAGTAAAATTAGATGTAATTACATAGTCCAATTCTCAATTAGGAATAGAGAATTAGGTGCAATTACGTAATGTAATTACAAAGTTACATGTTATTTCTTTTTTTTAAAAATAAAATTTAATATCTTTTTCTTTTAAATTTCTTTTTTATTTTTACTTTTTTTCATTTTACATTATTTATCTTTCATCTCTTTTCTTCTCATTTTCCAACTTTACTTCTTATGATTCAATATAATTACTCATATTTTTTTCTTTATTTAGCGCATTATTGAATTTTTATAATTTTTATTCTAGTGTTTGAATTAAAGTAGTATTTTATTATTGAATGAGATTATAGACTTATGTGTTTTTCGTTCTTCTGAATTATATTTACTCGTCAGAATTTTATACAAGAGTATTATGTTTTTTCTCTTGGAGTTTGAATTTATGTTTCAGTTTATTTGTTTTAGTATTATAGACATGTTTTTTCATATTGCATGTCACTACAAATTGTCTAATAACATATAATTTTAATTTTTCTGTAGCTTTCCAAATATGTCCTTAACTATTTTTTAGTTTCACCTTATTTTGAAAAGATTTTCATAGTTTAATGACAATATTTTCCTAAAAGAAATTAACAAAAGTTACTTTAGTAGGATGTTTGCACAAGTTCAATGGCAATTTGAGAAATTAACTCGACAATTTGAAGTGACATGCAATATAAAATAACAAGTCTATAGTACGAAAACAAATAAATTGAAACATAAAACAAAACACAAATTGAAAATTCAAGAAAAAAATACAATACTCTTATATAAAATTCCAACGAGTAAATAATTCAAAAGAAAGGAAAAACACTTAAGTCATCTCATTCAATAATGAAATACTACTTTAATTCAAACACTAGAATAAAAATGCAATAATGCGCTAAATGAAGAAAAAAATACGAGTAATTATATTTAATCATAAGAAGTAAAGGTTAGAAAATTAGAAGAAAACAGATGAAAGATAAATAATGTAAAATGAAAAAAATAAAAATAAAAAAGAAATTAAAATAATAGAAATAAAATTAAAAGAAAAAGAAATTAAAATTAAAAAATAAAATAAAATATAACTTTTTAATTACATCACGTAATTGCACCTAATTCTCTATTCCTAATTGAGAATTGGACTATGTAATTACATCTAATTTTACTTTCCTTGTGGTTCTCCAAACATATCCTTAATAATTTCTTAGTTTTACCTTATAATGGAAAGAAGTGCATAGTTCAGTGACAATATTGTCCTAAAAGAAAAAAAAGTTACTTTAGTGGGATGTTTACACAAGTTCAATGACATTTTAAGGAATTAACTCCTTTTTTTGATAAGGATCCACCAAAGTTTGACATTATTTGGTTGCACACACAAAGAAAAGCATGGTAAGAGGTATATATAAAGGTAATTCATATGTTATGAAATAGTAAGGAGTTAAGTCATTATCTCTTCAATGGTTAGTGGAGTCCTCGATGAACTATCATCATTGTCAAGAGTCTCCACTTCATGCGAGTTAGTATATTCTGGATTGTCCAAAGATGGTTTCACCTTCTTCCAATAATGATCTCTATGACTACTATCGCTTTTATCTTAAGATGGTCGTTTGTTGAAGGTCTATTGAGTTTGAGAGAGCGGCTTTCCTTTTTAAATCTATGCATATAAAGGGCCCTTGACTTTACTCGTCAGAATTTTATACAAGAGTATTATGTTTTTTCTCTTGGAGTTTGAATTTATGTTTCAGTTTATTTGTTTTAGTATTATAGACATGTTTTTTCATATTGCATGTCACTACAAATTGTCTAATAACATATAATTTTAATTTTTCTGTAGCTTTCCAAATATGTCCTTAACTATTTTTTAGTTTCACCTTATTTTGAAAAGATTTTCATAGTTTAATGACAATATTTTCCTAAAAGAAATTAACAAAAGTTACTTTAGTAGGATGTTTGCACAAGTTCAATGGCAATTTGAGAAATTAACTCGACAATTTGAAGTGACATGCAATATAAAATAACAAGTCTATAGTACGAAAACAAATAAATTGAAACATAAAACAAAACACAAATTGAAAATTCAAGAAAAAAATACAATACTCTTATATAAAATTCCAACGAGTAAATAATTCAAAAGAAAGGAAAAACACTTAAGTCATCTCATTCAATAATGAAATACTACTTTAATTCAAACACTAGAATAAAAATGCAATAATGCGCTAAATGAAGAAAAAAATACGAGTAATTATATTTAATCATAAGAAGTAAAGGTTAGAAAATTAGAAGAAAACAGATGAAAGATAAATAATGTAAAATGAAAAAAATAAAAATAAAAAAGAAATTAAAATAATAGAAATAAAATTAAAAGAAAAAGAAATTAAAATTAAAAAATAAAATAAAATATAACTTTTTAATTACATCACGTAATTGCACCTAATTCTCTATTCCTAATTGAGAATTGGACTATGTAATTACATCTAATTTTACTTTCCTTGTGGTTCTCCAAACATATCCTTAATAATTTCTTAGTTTTACCTTATAATGGAAAGAAGTGCATAGTTCAGTGACAATATTGTCCTAAAAGAAAAAAAAGTTACTTTAGTGGGATGTTTACACAAGTTCAATGACATTTTAAGGAATTAACTCCTTTTTTTGATAAGGATCCACCAAAGTTTGACATTATTTGGTTGCACACACAAAGAAAAGCATGGTAAGAGGTATATATAAAGGTAATTCATATGTTATGAAATAGTAAGGAGTTAAGTCATTATCTCTTCAATGGTTAGTGGAGTCCTCGATGAACTATCATCATTGTCAAGAGTCTCCACTTCATGCGAGTTAGTATATTCTGGATTGTCCAAAGATGGTTTCACCTTCTTCCAATAATGATCTCTATGACTACTATCGCTTTTATCTTAAGATGGTCGTTTGTTGAAGGTCTATTGAGTTTGAGAGAGCGGCTTTCCTTTTTAAATCTATGCATATAAAGGGCCCTTGACTTTACTCGTCAGAATTTTATACAAGAGTATTATGTTTTTTCTCTTGGAGTTTGAATTTATGTTTCAGTTTATTTGTTTTAGTATTATAGACATGTTTTTTCATATTGCATGTCACTACAAATTGTCTAATAACATATAATTTTAATTTTTCTGTAGCTTTCCAAATATGTCCTTAACTATTTTTTAGTTTCACCTTATTTTGAAAAGATTTTCATAGTTTAATGACAATATTTTCCTAAAAGAAATTAACAAAAGTTACTTTAGTAGGATGTTTGCACAAGTTCAATGGCAATTTGAGAAATTAACTCGACAATTTGAAGTGACATGCAATATAAAATAACAAGTCTATAGTACGAAAACAAATAAATTGAAACATAAAACAAAACACAAATTGAAAATTCAAGAAAAAAATACAATACTCTTATATAAAATTCCAACGAGTAAATAATTCAAAAGAAAGGAAAAACACTTAAGTCATCTCATTCAATAATGAAATACTACTTTAATTCAAACACTAGAATAAAAATGCAATAATGCGCTAAATGAAGAAAAAAATACGAGTAATTATATTTAATCATAAGAAGTAAAGGTTAGAAAATTAGAAGAAAACAGATGAAAGATAAATAATGTAAAATGAAAAAAATAAAAATAAAAAAGAAATTAAAATAATAGAAATAAAATTAAAAGAAAAAGAAATTAAAATTAAAAAATAAAATAAAATATAACTTTTTAATTACATCACGTAATTGCACCTAATTCTCTATTCCTAATTGAGAATTGGACTATGTAATTACATCTAATTTTACTTTCCTTGTGGTTCTCCAAACATATCCTTAATAATTTCTTAGTTTTACCTTATAATGGAAAGAAGTGCATAGTTCAGTGACAATATTGTCCTAAAAGAAAAAAAAGTTACTTTAGTGGGATGTTTACACAAGTTCAATGACATTTTAAGGAATTAACTCCTTTTTTTGATAAGGATCCACCAAAGTTTGACATTATTTGGTTGCACACACAAAGAAAAGCATGGTAAGAGGTATATATAAAGGTAATTCATATGTTATGAAATAGTAAGGAGTTAAGTCATTATCTCTTCAATGGTTAGTGGAGTCCTCGATGAACTATCATCATTGTCAAGAGTCTCCACTTCATGCGAGTTAGTATATTCTGGATTGTCCAAAGATGGTTTCACCTTCTTCCAATAATGATCTCTATGACTACTATCGCTTTTATCTTAAGATGGTCGTTTGTTGAAGGTCTATTGAGTTTGAGAGAGCGGCTTTCCTTTTTAAATCTATGCATATAAAGGGCCCTTGACTTTACTCGTCAGAATTTTATACAAGAGTATTATGTTTTTTCTCTTGGAGTTTGAATTTATGTTTCAGTTTATTTGTTTTAGTATTATAGACATGTTTTTTCATATTGCATGTCACTACAAATTGTCTAATAACATATAATTTTAATTTTTCTGTAGCTTTCCAAATATGTCCTTAACTATTTTTTAGTTTCACCTTATTTTGAAAAGATTTTCATAGTTTAATGACAATATTTTCCTAAAAGAAATTAACAAAAGTTACTTTAGTAGGATGTTTGCACAAGTTCAATGGCAATTTGAGAAATTAACTCGACAATTTGAAGTGACATGCAATATAAAATAACAAGTCTATAGTACGAAAACAAATAAATTGAAACATAAAACAAAACACAAATTGAAAATTCAAGAAAAAAATACAATACTCTTATATAAAATTCCAACGAGTAAATAATTCAAAAGAAAGGAAAAACACTTAAGTCATCTCATTCAATAATGAAATACTACTTTAATTCAAACACTAGAATAAAAATGCAATAATGCGCTAAATGAAGAAAAAAATACGAGTAATTATATTTAATCATAAGAAGTAAAGGTTAGAAAATTAGAAGAAAACAGATGAAAGATAAATAATGTAAAATGAAAAAAATAAAAATAAAAAAGAAATTAAAATAATAGAAATAAAATTAAAAGAAAAAGAAATTAAAATTAAAAAATAAAATAAAATATAACTTTTTAATTACATCACGTAATTGTACCTAATTCTCTATTCCTAATTGAGAATTGGACTATGTAATTACATCTAATTTTACTTTCCTTGTGGTTCTCCAAACATATCCTTAATAATTTCTTAGTTTTACCTTATAATGGAAAGAAGTGCATAGTTCAGTGACAATATTGTCCTAAAAGAAAAAAAAGTTACTTTAGTGGGATGTTTACACAAGTTCAATGACATTTTAAGGAATTAACTCCTTTTTTTGATAAGGATCCACCAAAGTTTGACATTATTTGGTTGCACACACAAAGAAAAGCATGGTAAGAGGTATATATAAAGGTAATTCATATGTTATGAAATAGTAAGGAGTTAAGTCATTATCTCTTCAATGGTTAGTGGAGTCCTCGATGAACTATCATCATTGTCAAGAGTCTCCACTTCATGCGAGTTAGTATATTCTGGATTGTCCAAAGATGGTTTCACCTTCTTCCAATAATGATCTCTATGACTACTATCGCTTTTATCTTAAGATGGTCGTTTGTTGAAGGTCTATTGAGTTTGAGAGAGCGGCTTTCCTTTTTAAATCTATGCATATAAAGGGCCCTTGACTTTACTCGTCAGAATTTTATACAAGAGTATTATGTTTTTTCTCTTGGAGTTTGAATTTATGTTTCAGTTTATTTGTTTTAGTATTATAGACATGTTTTTTCATATTGCATGTCACTACAAATTGTCTAATAACATATAATTTTAATTTTTCTGTAGCTTTCCAAATATGTCCTTAACTATTTTTTAGTTTCACCTTATTTTGAAAAGATTTTCATAGTTTAATGACAATATTTTCCTAAAAGAAATTAACAAAAGTTACTTTAGTAGGATGTTTGCACAAGTTCAATGGCAATTTGAGAAATTAACTCGACAATTTGAAGTGACATGCAATATAAAATAACAAGTCTATAGTACGAAAACAAATAAATTGAAACATAAAACAAAACACAAATTGAAAATTCAAGAAAAAAATACAATACTCTTATATAAAATTCCAACGAGTAAATAATTCAAAAGAAAGGAAAAACACTTAAGTCATCTCATTCAATAATGAAATACTACTTTAATTCAAACACTAGAATAAAAATGCAATAATGCGCTAAATGAAGAAAAAAATACGAGTAATTATATTTAATCATAAGAAGTAAAGGTTAGAAAATTAGAAGAAAACAGATGAAAGATAAATAATGTAAAATGAAAAAAATAAAAATAAAAAAGAAATTAAAATAATAGAAATAAAATTAAAAGAAAAAGAAATTAAAATTAAAAAATAAAATAAAATATAACTTTTTAATTACATCACGTAATTGCACCTAATTCTCTATTCCTAATTGAGAATTGGACTATGTAATTACATCTAATTTTACTTTCCTTGTGGTTCTCCAAACATATCCTTAATAATTTCTTAGTTTTACCTTATAATGGAAAGAAGTGCATAGTTCAGTGACAATATTGTCCTAAAAGAAAAAAAAGTTACTTTAGTGGGATGTTTACACAAGTTCAATGACATTTTAAGGAATTAACTCCTTTTTTTGATAAGGATCCACCAAAGTTTGACATTATTTGGTTGCACACACAAAGAAAAGCATGGTAAGAGGTATATATAAAGGTAATTCATATGTTATGAAATAGTAAGGAGTTAAGTCATTATCTCTTCAATGGTTAGTGGAGTCCTCGATGAACTATCATCATTGTCAAGAGTCTCCACTTCATGCGAGTTAGTATATTCTGGATTGTCCAAAGATGGTTTCACCTTCTTCCAATAATGATCTCTATGACTACTATCGCTTTTATCTTAAGATGGTCGTTTGTTGAAGGTCTATTGAGTTTGAGAGAGCGGCTTTCCTTTTTAAATCTATGCATATAAAGGGCCCTTGACTTTGTATGGAATGAATACCATAGATTTCAAAACAGGAGGCTTAACCATAATTGGTACCTCTTTGCCATGTTCTTAAGGAGTGTTGATTATAGGACCTACGACATTTACCTAAGATTGCAAGTTAGCTTCAAGAAAGTTTCCATGAACTTTGTCCCACCAAGATTTATATGTAGTGGAAGAGTATTTTCTCACATTGGATGTGACTTTAGGAAAAGTCATTTTTGACATAATGCTATGTGATACAGATATTCGATAAAATCTAAGGCCTCTTCATCTAACAA
This sequence comes from Capsicum baccatum var. pendulum, assembly GCA_030864225.1. NCBI lineage: Eukaryota > Viridiplantae > Streptophyta > Magnoliopsida > Solanales > Solanaceae > Capsicum > Capsicum baccatum. Next base: position 68,410,936 of record CM061557.1, on the reverse strand, counting down.
AGCACTGTGAATATCACTTTCCAAGCTTCCAAGGAAGTTTTGATAAAACCCAAATTGACAGCTAAATTGGTACGCACTGTATAACTCAAGTATGAATTAATCTCCATATTTAACAGTGATAAAGTTAAAATGAAGGCTCATGAAGTAACTTATCTATGACTCTGCATCCTTATCATTATCCACAAAATAGCAAAGAGTGGACTTTATTGGCATAGTTAAGTCCAAACAACATTATCTCCTTGATGGATACGCTTTCAAGCAATCTCTCCATCAATATACTTTCCCTATCTTTACCAAAATATGCCGCCATCAATGGAATAGATGGTCCATTAGTAAGTGGAAAATACATCTTAAATTAGTAATCAAGCCAACCACACATAGAATGAATAGGAAATGATATTTTAAGGTGCTCAAGCTATAAAGATTTATAGATTCTATTTAGACCATTATAAATGCTCGATAAGACCGAAATTGTAAGACTGAAAATTTGTTTATCTGCCATCATAGTTGCATTCTAAAAGTTTCAAGACAAATGAAATCTCAATATTTAGAAAGAAATACAAAGGTTCATAACCAATATGATATAAATGTTGCCAAATATGTATCAGTTTTATGTTCATACACTACTCCAAGTTTAAAAAATGTCGTATAATATACACTTGACCACTTTGCTGCTTTAGGAATAGCCCTAATTGGGTTATGTGTTAGCTTCAAGCGAGCAGATTTTTCTCCTTCCTCAATGGAGCTGGTGTAACACCCCATAAAATTTTCTAGCTTAATTCAGTCCTTTAAGTTTGTCAAGGAGTCCCAGACTTAGAAGATTCTAGCTAAGATTCCAGACTTAGTTTATTTTTAGCCTTCGAAAGTTGGTAAACTCATTTCGCGATCTTCATGTCCTTTAGTGGTCTATATTTTTATTAATTCATGATTAGGAAGGTCAGTAGATATTCTCGAAAAAGTTTTAGATTTTTTGAACTGAGTTTAGACCATGTTCAAAATCCTAAAATAGTGGAACAATGTGATCTTGGAGCTCCATGTCGCCTATCGCGTTGGTTAAATATTGTTACAGGTTGCCAGTGTCAAATTCCTGATACACAGTGCGATCATGGCTCAACGCGCCACGTTGACAATCGTGTCGCTGCCCAGTTTTCAGTCATTAATGACCGCATCCTTAAGGGTAATTAGATCTATTTCACCCCGACCTTCAGCCCTCATAACACGAAACTTAGCCCTTTTTTGGATAAATACATTAACTATTTCACAATTTCTCAAGAACAAGAAAACCTTAGATGATTAATTCCAAATCAAGAACTCAAGATTTCCTCCACTAATCTTCAATAAATCATCAACCAAGGTATGTAAAGTGTTCATCCAAGGGTCCCTTCCACCCTTGGAGCTCAAGAACTATGTTGTGGGCTTGATTGTACACATGTTAATGTTGTGACATGACTTCCAAGATTAACTCTTTATTAAATTTTCATGACTTTATGTTAGCATGTGGATTGAAATCCTTAAATTTGGAGTGCTTGATATAGCCACGATGTATTAGTTGTTGATTTATGCCCTAGAAAAGGTTATGCCTTCCCTGTGTTTGTTAAAATGCCTAAGTGAATAAGAATTGTGCATTATGAACCATTTGTGATCTAAATGATGAACTCATTATGTACCCACATGTTCAAAATGACTCCCATGCTTAAGCTAATGATTTGGTAAAATGCTCATAAGTATGGATTTGTGAAATTATGTTATGTTAGCATGCATTTCTATTCATGTGTAAACTTATGACTTGCAAATACTTCATGAAATCCTTCAATGGTTGTATTGTGAATTGTTCACTATGGTCATGTGTTCAAGAAGTGTAATGTCCTATTTATATTCATGCTATCAAGTTCTGGGGTATTTAATACTCGACAATTTAGCTGTGTGCCTAGAGCCAGTGTTAGTTTTAAAGATAATCTCAGTCAAGCTATGATCAGTAGTATTCTCAGTCAAGCTTCAGAACTCAGTCAGTAACATGACTCAGGAAAGCTCAGTAGATCCAGTATCAGTTCAGTCTCATTCAGTATTCAGTTCAGTTCTTAGTAAATTCAGTAATTTAATAGAACTCAGTAGTATTTCATCAGTCAAGAAAACTCAGTAAACTCAGTTTAGTTAAATAGTATAATTAGTAACAGCTCAGTCAAGCCTAGTGTGAAATGGAAATCAGTTCAGTGTCTATTCAGTTGGGAGTAGGATTCAGCACCGAGTGAACCCAGGGATGAGGACTCACCTGTCAGTCAGTAGAGGGTGTGATCCTTAGAAGCAATCCTTACGTTCTAGAACTACGTAGCAAGCGTAGGTTAAGATATATCCCTATGAGTAGGGTCAATATATCTCATTCGAGTTCTCCTACCAGCGAGGGGTTGACGGAAGAGCTACCTTCTAACTAGGGTCACGGGTTGGACGCCACTAGTTTAGTTATGGGGCATGTCAGTTAGATGATTACCTCCCACAATCTCAGTCTCAGTCTTCAGTAAGGAACTCAGATAGTTTCTCAAATTTTAGCACTGTTATATACAGTCACTCAGCTCAGTATGGAACTCAACTAGTTCCATCAGAATTAGGACTATCAGAAATAGTCATTCAGTTAATAGTACATCAATTATCAGTAAACTCAGTATAGTTCTACAGATTCTGAACTGTCAGATACAGTCGTTCAGTTACCAGTTATAAAATATCTGTAGACTTAAAAATCTATTAATTAATATTCAGATTTAGTATTAAGCATTATCACGACCTCAGTTACAATCTACGTATTCATGCATGTATTCTCACGTAGCTATGTTCATGCTATTCGGTCAGTTATAGTTCATGTATATGAACCCTTGCATTCAGCCTTACCTTACTTTGTATACCAGTACATTCTCACATACTGATGGATACTTCTCTCTTAAGCTATGGTATTTTATACCATAGGTTCAGATTCTTAGGTTCCTGATCGCACTTAGCAATTCAGGTTTCTACAGTCAGAGATAGTGGTGAGTCCTCATAGTTCGAGGACATGATTTTTTCATCATTTTAGTACTTTAGTAATTAGTTTATTTTAGCAGTTGGAGTTAGTTGGGGACATGTCCCATCAACTCCTTATTCAGACAGTTTAGAGGCTTTTTTTCAGACTATAACAGTTCAGATAGTTATTTCAGTTTTGGTATTGTTATACCCTATTTCAAATTTATTACAGTATTGAACCTTATGGCAGTTCAGCCCATTATTCTGCATATTTTAGTATTATTTTATAGTTATTATAGCAGGTACCAGCCATGGCTTAGCTTGTGGTTCTTTAGGATTATGAGCACCATGTAGCATCTGGGGTACCAGATTCGAGGTGTTACAAATTTGGTATCAGATCCTAAGGTTCAAAAGTGTACTAAAAAGTCCGAAAAGCCACATCTAGTAGAGTCTTATGCATGGGTGTGTTGCGCTCCACACTTATGTACAGGAAGCTATGAGATATTTTAGGAACAGTTTCCCATATTTCAGTATTCATGTCGTGCGAGTGAGCATGAGCTCCAGTTAAACTTTTAGTCTAATCCGTTTCTCTCTTTCATTTACAGAACATGCCTCCCAAAAGGGCTAATGAAAGAAGAATCGGAAATCAGTCAGAACCCCAGTCGGTTCAGGTAAATCCCCTGGACGAGCATCTTTCCCATGTAGAATTCAGGATTGCATTCACTACTCTTGTAATGTGTAAGCAGATGCGAATAACTGCAAAGTCTTAAGAAACCATTGTCATTTTTCATTGTTTTATCTTTGATATTGCAGTAAAAGTCAAGATGCAAGAGAACCAGCAATAATGGAAGTAAAAGAGTTAAATTTTGAGCAAAATAAAATGGGAAGTGTAGTTAACGACTTGTCTGATAAGTCGTAAACTCCCTGATAAGTTATCAGACTCAACGTCAACCTTAGACAGATAATGAGATTCAGCTGGAAGAAGTGACGACAACCTGGGATAGGCTATCAGAGTTGTGATAAGCCGTTAGGCTCATCGTCAGTCTTGGGCAGTGCTTGAGAAATTAAAGTGAAGATATGACAACATTTGTGATAAGTCGTCAGGTGTATAATAAGCCATCAATTATGTCGTCACACATAAGAAGAAGGCAAAAATTTGAAGCATGCCTGACGACATGTTCTGATAAGCTATCAGAACTCTGATAAGCCGTCAGACATATCGTCACCTAAAAGAAAAATTCTAAATTTTTAATTTCAAATTTTTCTTAAGTTATGGATATAAATAGCAGCTTCTAGGGTTTCATTGTAGAGGCTGAACATATAGGGGGCAGAAAACTTATTCCAAGGGATTTCACCTTTCTTTGGGGGCTCTGAACTTAGAATTTAATTTTCAACTTTTTGATTTGGTTGTGGGAATTTTCTCTTGAACTTGGAAGAGAATCAACATCATACTTTATCTTTTGTAAGTTTAATTACTTTGAATAATGAATATAATTGTTGCTATCTCTTTCTTTCTCATGTGGAACTAAAATCCACAACTAGGGTTGCGAGATCTATGATTATTACTCCATGGATTTAATATTTGGTTAGGGTTCAAGTGATTGTGGGATTATCTTGATAATTTATTTGTATTAATTATTTTCTGTTTGTTGCAAACAATAGGCCTTGCTTACTGTTGATTTGCTTGAGATAAGAAATCAACCCTAGTAAGTAATGAATTATCAATGAGGATTTGGGAAGGTAAAGTTCTCATCTAATGATTAATGTTGTAAAACGATTGATCAACTCGAGCTAAAATCAGTATGAATAGAATGCTTTCCTAAGTTCAAGAGATTTAGGGAGTTAAACATCTAGGTAGGTTAGGAAACACTTAAATAGACTGTCGAAACTGATAATTTGGTGCCTCCCATAAGTCACGAGAATCCAAAACTACAACTGTTATTCAATGAAGGATTACTAATCATAGTGATCACAACTCTAGTTTCTCTATATCATTGAGGCTTTTAACTGAGAATAATTACAAAGTCTTAAGTAACTTTTGTCATTTTTGATTCTTTTTTCTTTGATATTGCAGTAAAAGTCAAGATGCAAGAGAATCAGTAATAATGGAAGTAAAAGAGTTGAATTTTGAGCAAAATAAGAAGGGAAGTGTAGTTGACGAATTGTTTGATAAGTCGTCAACTCCCTGATAAGTTATTAGAATTAGCGTCAGCCTTAGACAGAGAATAAGATTCAGCTGGAAGAAGTGACGACAACCTGTGATAGGCCTTCAGAGTTATGATAAGTCATTAGGATCGTCATCAGTCTAGGGCAGTGCTTGAAAAATTGAAGTAAAGATATGATGACGTCTGTGATAAACCATCAGGTGTCTGATAAGCCATCAAGAATGTCGTCACACATAAGCAGAAGGCAAAAATTTGAAGCATGCCTGACGACATGTTCTGATAATCTATCAACAGATTAAGGAGCAGAAGCTCAAGAAGAAGGAGAGAGAGAATAAGAATGCTAGAACGGGTAGCTATAGTTTTTCCCAACCAAAGTCAGAGGATGGTAACCGTTCTCAGTATAGTTAGAACTTTTCAGTTCCAGCTCCTTCCTCAGCCAGTGCTCCAGTTCCTAAGTTCATAAATAAAAACAAAGACAGGGCACCAGGCTCTAAGTCTTAGGGTAGTGTCAGCAGTGCTCGAACCCATCCTCTTTGTCAGACTTGTGGTAAGCACCATAAAAGTGTGTGTAGAGCCGGTAGTGATGTGTGTTTTGGATGTGGCGAGTTGGGTCATAGATTCTGAGACTATCCTATGCCTGGTCCATGAAGTCAGTATAGTCATCATTCAGCTCAGTTCGGTCACCCAAATCAGCAGGGTGCCACTTCTAGTTCCACCAGTAGGCAACGCCCAAGCAAACTCTATGCACTTCAGTCCCGACAGGATTAAAAAAGTTCTCCTGATACAGTCACTGGTATGTTACAAATCTCTCATTTATGTGTTTATGTCTCATCAGATCCAGGAGATTCTATGCCTTTTGTAACTCTTTGCATAACAGTCAAACTTTAAGGTCAGACCAAATATTAACAGAACTTTTCACAGCCTCCACCCATTGGTTCAGTATATTATAGTCCGGCAGGTATACACGAACTATCCAGTTATGATATCTAAGAAATATTAGGCCTCCAGATTCTAGTAGTACTGCTAGTATGTGTAAGAAATCTATATGGGAAGATGATTCCCAACCCATCCCTATCTCAGTGCAAAGTTTTGAACTACAGTCATCACGATACTTACGCATGTTTTGTGTCTCAGTTCCATGAATACAGCTTATATTCACGTACTTTCCATAGAATTATGTGTGCTTCCAGTTTATAGTATGAGGAGATCCAGTTTACTCAGTGTTGCGAGTCATGTTCCATAAGTACAGGAACTTTGGACTCATGTCATGCAACTTATGACTCATGCACTCATGTCATGCTTTACAGTATACTCAACCCATATGACTCATGTTTCATTCTTAGTAATCATCCAAACTCAGAATATGTCACGTATAGCCTCAATTTAGATTCCTCGATGAATCGGTGGTGTTGATGCTCCATCCCTCAGGCCTCGGTTATAGCATCAGTTTAGTAATTAATATTCAATAAAGGACTCAGATAGTCCTACAGGACCCTGGATTTTAGTTATCAGTTACTTAGCCATCAGAATTCAGTACTTCAATACCAGTCTAAACCTCAGTTATCAGAAATCAGCATTCAGTCTCTATTATAGTCTTAGTTACAGTTACAGTCTCAATTACCATCTTACCTACAATCTGAGTCCCTGTCCTAGTCCAGTAGTCAGATCAGAAACTCATTTCAGTTCTAGGATTTCCCAGCCATAGCATATAGCCATCAGTTACCTAGTTATTAGTATTTCAGTACCTCAGTTCACAAAATATTTTAGATCCATGTTATACGCATGGTCTTGCATTCAGTACCTCATGTTATCTAGTCAGTCAATACCTTCTATGCATGATACTCTACAGTTTTAGTTCAGTTATTCAAACTAAGTATAGTTTAGTCTTGCATACCTAGTATTCAGTTATTAGTCATTCAGTTAATTAGATGAGTAGTATATTTATGCATTCGTGCTCAACACCCAGGTGAATATTTTCAGTAATCTCAAGTGATGTGTTATGCTAAGGTAGAGAGTATAGTTAAAAGAGTAATTGAGGGGTATGTCTAAGCTTGAAAATATTTTAGATGCAGTGCATAAGGCTTAGTCGCCCTACCCTAGATGAGGATGTATAGGCCTCGCCTCATATTACAGAATCTTAGTCAGGATGATATTTTCATAATCAGCTATCGTATTCAGACCATGCCAAATTTTCCTCCCTCCCTAAGGCCACTCGAACTCTATAAAGGAGTGTCATAGAAAATCTCCAGTTGAGAATAAGTTTTTAGTATGATTCAGTCCGTACAGCCCGTAACCCATTTTATCAGTCAGACAGATGAGTTCATATGGTTTCTCATATTTCCATCTATTTATATTATCTGAAATTTGATGGATGGGTGTAAACATTCTAAGATGGACCAACCAGGTTCCAGATTCCAGATATGCATTCGCGATTTAGTTCGTAGGTACCCTATGCATCGTTCCAGTCTTTCCTCAGTAGCTCAGTCAAGTCAGTATCTATCAGTGGACATATTGTCCCAAGGGGAGATACACTATAATCCCTCGAACCTTTATGAATCAAAACAAGCCATTCCCTCTTTATGTAACGAATTCAGCCTGGAGAAGGGGTACTTAAAGATTGACCCTCAAATTCAAATCTCAGCCGTAAGACATGTATTCAAAGACTCAGTTCAATTCATGATATTCAGTTCATGTGTCAATTTTCAATCTCAAGTATGCTCTCATATTTTCGCTCATGCATGTTTAGTAAATGATCTCAGGTTTATCCATATTTTCAGTTTAAGGTAACAATCTTCCTTGAACTCATTCAGTTTTATGTCCAGATTTCCATTATAAACTTGGTATCAATTACCATTGCATGTTCACTTATGCATTCATATGTCAGTTCATTCATGTATTCATGCATCAGATATGCATGTTCAGCTTAATAAATTCAGCTTATCAGTAATCCCAGTCATGCATTCATGAGTCAGTTATTCATGCATCAGATATGCATGTTCAGCATAATACACTCAGCTTAACAATTATATCAGTCATGAAATCATATTTTTATTGTTCATGTTTAGTATGTACTTCAGCTTATCTTTTTCCCCATCTTAGTCAGTCTCATTCGAGGATGAATGTTCCTAAGAGGGAGATATTGTAAGACCCCGCAAAATTTTCTAGCTTAATTCAGTCCTTTAAGCTTGTCAAGGGGTCCCAGGACTAGAAGATTCTAGCTAAGTTTCCAGACTTAGTTTATTTTTATCCTTCAAAAGTTGGCAATCTCATTTTGCGACCTTAATGTCCTTTATTTGTCTATATTTTTGTTAATTCATGATCAGAAAGGTCTCGAAATCCCAAAATAGTGGAACAATGCAATTTTGGCGGGTCATGTCACCTATCGCATTGGTTAAATCTTGTTGAAGGTTGCCAGCATCAAACTCCTGAGACACGGCACGATCATGGCGCGACGCGTTGAGTATCATGTCGATACCATTGATGTGCCACGTCGACTATTGCGTCGGTGCTCAATTTTCAATCATTAAATGGCCGCGTCCTTAAGGGTAATTAGGTCTTTTGTACCCGATCTTCAGCCCTCATAACATGAAACTTAGCCCTTTTTTGGCTAAATACATTCCCTATTTCACAATTTATCAAGAACAAGAAAACCCTAGGTGATTAATTTCAAATCAAGAACTCAAGCTTTTCTCTACTAATCTTCAAGAAATAATCAACCAAGGTATGTAAAGTGTTTATCCAAGGGTCCCTTCCACCCTTGGAGCTCAAGAAATCCTTTTCAAAATATGAATTTTGAATTCCATGTTATGGGCTTGATTGTACACATGTTAATGTTGTGAAATGACTTCCAAGATTGAATCTTTATTAAATTTTCATGACTTTATGTTAGTATATGGATTGAAATCCTTAAATTTGAAGTTCTTGATATAGCCATGATGTATTAGTTGTTGATTTATGCCCTAGAAAAGGTTATCCCTTCTACGTGTTTGTAAAAATGCCTAAGTGAATAAGAATTGTGCATTATGACCCATTTGTGATCTAAATGATGAACTTGTAAAAATGGCTAAGTGAATAAGAATTGTGCATTATGACCCATTTGTGATCTAAATGATGAACTATGATGTACCCACATGTACAAAATGACTTCCATGCTTAAGCTATGTCTTGTAATAATTTGGTAAGATGCTCATAAGTATGGATTTGTGAAATTATGTTATGTTAGCATGCATTCCTATTCATGTGTAAGCTTATGACTTGCAAATGCTTCATGAAATCCCTCAATGGTTGTATTGTGAATTGTTGACAACAGTCATGTGTTCAAGAAGTGTTATGTCCTATTTATATTCATTCTATCGAGTCCTGGGGGTATTTAATACCCGACAATTTAGTTATGTGACTAGAGTTAGTGTCAATTTTCAAGATAACCTCAGTAAAGCCATGATCAGTAGTACTCTCAGTCAAGCTTCAGAACTCAGTCAGTTACATAACTCGGGAAAGCTCAGTAGATCCAATATCAGTTCAGTCTCATTCAGTATTCAGTTCAGTTCTTAGTAAATTCAATTAGTTAATAGAACTCAGTAGTATTCCATCAGTCAACGAAACTCAGTTTAGTTAAATAGTATAATCAGTAACAGCTTAGTCAAGCCTAGTTTAAACTAGGAAATCAGTTCAATGTCTATTCAGTTAGGAGTAGGATTCAGCACCGAGTGAACCCATGGATGAGGGCTCACTTTTCAGTCAATAAAGGGTGTGATCCTTAGAAGCAATCCTTGCATTCCAGAACTACGTAGCCAGCATAGGTTAAGATATATCCCTATGAGTCTAGGGTCAATACATCTCATTCGAGTTCTCCTACCAGCGAGGGGTTGACAGAAAAGCTCCCTGTTGGTAGAGGGTTAACTCACAACTTGTCTTTACCCATGGCACGGTATTGACACCCTTCCAACTGGGGTCACAGTTTGGAACCTACCAGTTCAGTTATGGGGCATGTCAGTTAGATGATTACCTCCTACAATCTCATTCTCAGTCTTCAGTAAGGAACTCAGATAGCTCCTCAGATTTACGGACTGTCATATACAGTCACTCAACTCAGTACGAAACTCAACTAGTTCCATCAGAATTAGGACTGTCAGAAATAGTCATTCAGTTCACTGTACATCAGTTATTAGTAATCCATGTTATTAGTAAACTCATTATAGTTCCACAGATTCAGAACTGTCAGATACTGTTGTTCAGTTACCGGTTTTATAGTATCCGTAGACTTAAAGATTTGTTAATCAATATTCAGATTTAGTATTCAGCATTATCACGACCTCAGTTACAGTTCATGTATTTATGCAAGTATTCTCACACAATATGGTTCATGTTATTCGGTCAGTTATTGTTCATGTATATGAACCCTTGCATTCAGCCTTACCTCACTTTGCATACCAGTACATTCTCACGTATTAACGTATACATCTCTCTTATTCTATGGTGTTTTATACCATAGGTTCGGACGCTCAGGTTCTCAATTGCACTTATCAATTCAGGTTTCTGCAGTCAAAGATAGTGGTGATTCCTCATAGTTTGAGGACATGATTTTTTCATCATTTTAGTATTTAGTTTATTTCAGCAGTTGGGGTTAGTTGGGGATATATCCCATCAACTCCTTATTCAGACAGTTTAGAGGCTTTTTTTCAGACTATAGCAGGTTCAGACAGTTATTTTAGTTTTGGTATTGTTAAACCTTATTTTAGATTTTTGACAATATTGAACCTTAAGGCAGTTTAGCCTATTATTTTGCATATTTCAGTATTATTTTATAGTTATTGTAGCAGGTACTAGTCATGAGTTAGCTTTTGGTCCTTTGGGATTATGAGCACCGCGAAGCATCAGGGGTACAAGATTCGGGGCGTTACAGCTGGCTTGTATCTTAATACCCATTTGCACTAAAACTTGGTCCACTTGATTAGAGGAACTCTCAGATTAGAAGCCTCTCTTTCTTAAAGATATTGGAAGGTTAAAAATAAGAATGCACAAGAATTGGGGATAAATCTCTCATTCTTTTCATCAATACTTGTAAGCTCCTTATCTTCGGGCACTACTTCTTCCTAAGAAAGACCTCGAATGGGCATACCCCCAACTTTGTGTATATCCTAAAGGTATATAGATAGCTCTCCGGCTGATTTAAGCATTGTGTTGGTATTTAAACACCATGCCTTAAAAAATGCCTATAATATGTTTGGGTTTTGATCATAGGTAAATAGTGAAGCATAAATGACATCATATATTTTTGTTGCCTTCAAGGTTTGTTTACTTTCATCCTATTTGTCCTCAACTCATTACCAGTACCCTTGAGTGTGAGGATATTCACTGTTTATCTCCATGGTACCTCCCCAACGTATATCCTTTTTTAGTACCCAATGTCCTAAGCAAGGAAGGGTGCTCAAAATATTTAATTATTATTGGTTTAGAGTCCGAAGTGACCATACTTTGAGAAGTCGATTAAAACCAACCTCATGTTCTATGTCTAGTTTAACATATGGAGAGAATTTTAAAAAGGGTGGCCACAGATTTGCATACCTAATGGATATTAGAGTATCAATTAATAGCTTAGTTAAAATCATATCATCATCGGTATCGATTAGGAGATACTTGTTTTTGGAGGATAAAGATGTATAGTCTCTGAAGTGAACCATATCTACTAGCTACATAAACAAAAGAATCTTGGTTAAATACAAATTTGAGTTTCCAAAAAAATCCCTACAAAAATTGCCAACTAATAGAAAACCTCCATGTTTTGGCTTTGTTGAAATATAGTCATGTATACTGGAGCTAACAAGTTCACCAAACTTAAAGTCAAATTTGTAAGGTCTTAAGGTGACGGAGGCAAAGTTAAACTTTTACACCTTAAGCTGACAATTGCATAAGTACATAGGTGAAAGGGTCCATACATTAAAGATGAACTTGTCAGGTCTCAAGTGACGGAGGCGAAGTTAAACTCTCGCACCTTGAGCTGACCATTACATTAGTACATCGGTGAAAGGGACCATACTTGAGGCCGAAATTGTCAGGTCTCAAGGTGACATAGACAAAGATAAATTCTTGCACCTTAATCTGACCATAGCATAAGTACATTAGTGAAAGAGACCATAATTGAAGCCGAACTTGTCAGGTCTCAAGGTGACGGAGGCGAAGTTAAACTCTTACACTTTAAGCTGACCATTGCATAAGTACATCGGTGAAAGGGACCATACATAAAGCTGAACTTGTCAGGTCTCAAGGTGACGGAGGAAAAGTTAAACTCTCGCACCTCAAGCTGACCATAGCATAAGTATATCGATGAAAGAGACCATACATAAAGCCGAACTTGTCAGGTCTCAACGTGATTGAGGCAAAGTTAGACACTTGCACCTTAAGTTGACTATTGCATAAGTACATTGCTAAAAGACCCAAACTTGAAGCCAAACTTGTTAGGTCTTAAGGTCACAGAAATGAAGTTAAACTCTCGCACCTTAAGCTGACCCTTCGTGAATGTTATTCGTTTCCAACCTATAAAAGAGAAAAAAAAAAGACAAGAAAAAAAAAGCAAAAGCATGAAAAAAAATATTTACCTAAGTACAAAAGTATCTCGGTAGTGAACGAAAAATATATCAAATTTCTCCTCGAGTTCTCTCGCTTACTTATAAAGGGGGTAGGCAAAAGCTATCATGAGATTTTTTTTTTTAAAAGAAGATAAAACAAAATAAAAAAATTGATTTGTAGAAAAAAAGGGAATGAAGTAATGACAATTAATAATGGGTGAGGCAACTAGGGAAAGTCAAGAAACTTACAGATACAGTAGCCCAATATCGTCGTTGGAAGATTTTGTATGCTGCAACAATTGAGTCTTCAATGGCAATAGGTGATTAATTGATATTTATAGACCACAAAGGGGTTTTGAGATTGCTAAACCAAGGAAAATTTTGAGAAAGTGTCCTGATTGTAAGTGAAAGGCAAAATGGTTCGATGGACCCTTGTACTATGTCCGTTTTGTAATGTGGATACTTCTACTTACATGTTTGTCATCTAGACCCTTGAACCCACTAAAAAGTAACATTTAAACACATTTTATCATGTGGCATCCTATGTGGCTGGGAACATATAAGAGCATGTATCTTAGTCTCCTAGCACGCGCCATTATAAATGCTCCTTCTTCCTCATTTGCTTCCAACACCATTGTTGGAGCAATTTGAGCTTTTTTCCTCCCTTCTTCTCCATTTTTTCTCCCTCTAAGTTCTTGTTCTTTATTTTTTTTACCTACTGTGTTTGTAATATTGGAAAGTTAATTTTTTATGTAATTTTTTGCAACACCATGACAGTTCAAATTTGTTATTGTGGGCTTTACGTGGAACTTAAGATGTCAAGAACACCAACCAACCTCGGAAGAATATTTTGGGGCTGTCAGAAATATCAAGTTGGTAATGGTTGTGGATTCTTTTGATGGGGTGATGAAAATGAATAATATAAAGGCAGACATCGAAGGCAACGAAGACAACAAGGACTGGGAAGATATGGAAGGCGCGAAAGACGTGAAAGATCAAGCATTAGTATTGATATCACTGTTATCATTATTGTTGTCATCTGGTTTCTATCTGTTGTATTATTTAAGATGGCTTGATCTATGTAGTTTCTATGTACAATGAAAATGAAATTCAAATTTAATGACAAACACCATTTTACCAACATAGAAATCTGTAATATATAATGTCTTAACTAGAGTTGACGTAAAAAAGCTTGTCTTAACAACATCTTAAATGAGAAATGCACCAGAAGTCTTAAAAAATTATCTTAACAACACTTCGGATCAATACAGAAACAAAATTATACTAATGTGTTTCTTGAGTGCTTGTTGTGGACTAATTCTTGCTAGCTTGAGTGCTTGATGTGGCTTGAGTGATTGTAGATGATTTTGCCTTTGATTTTTTGTAACTCTGTTCTTGTAGTTGTCTTTGAGTTACTGCAGCTCCACTTTTCCACCTTAGTCCATTTGGTTTGAAACCCAAGTCAATATTGGTTTGAACTGAACTAATAAGTGTTGTACTATGCTACACTCTATCAGTATTTTCAAACTGTAAAAAAAAAAATCAGTTATAGATGCACTAATTAATACCAGTTAAATGTAAATTACATTATATGAAACTTACCCTCTCTACCACACTGCCACTTGGTCCAAACAGCTCACCAAAATCAACTTTTTTTGCCTTGGTCTTTTATATGCAAGATTTGTGCCACCTATCAAAACTGTACTAGTCTTTCTTTTTTGGGCACCAACACCACTAGTAGACTGTTGAGTTGTAGATTGTGTAGCATTATCACCTACTGCTGAAGTAATAGTAGGCATTGCAGCAGCTGTAGGACTAATATCAGCTGTTGAGGTACTTGCGGGCCTCACACCACCAACTGATACAGCATTTGCAGGTCTTCCTACAGTTCTTGCTACACTGTGACCATTTGCAGGCCTTCCTGCACCTCTTGTTGCACTGTGAGATTTTCAGGCCTTCCTGCAGGCCCTCAGTTACTTGATTTAGCATTTCCAGGCATCTCTTCAGTTATTGAAGCATTTGCATCTCTATCAGGAGCAGCAACAACTGCAGTACTAGTGCTGGCTTGCACACTTGGTTGACTGCCACGTCTGCTACTGAACTCTTTTTTCCACAAAGACTTGTACACAGAATATGCCATTTTTTCCCTTTCTTGTATCCTTTCCAAACTTCTTTCTTAACAAGTTCATCCTTAGCTTTCTTTCTATTTTTACCTGGCCTTCCTGGCATGAGAGTAATCTCAGGTGGCTCAATTGGTGGTCTTGTGCTTCTTGGCCACATCTTAATATTTTTCATTGGTTGAATATACTTATCATATGCCTTCAGGTATGTTTCTCTTTGATACCAGTGATCAATAAATGACTCCATATTCCATCCCTTATAATGTATTGCAACAATTGTACGTGTACAAGGAATTCCCTTTAGTTTCCATGACCTACAACTACATTGCTTCCTCTTCACATTACCAACATATGTATAAGGTGGATCACCAATCTCAAAGCCCATATCACCATTAAACCTCACTCACACTTGGCTGTATATTCACCATTCTCTGCAAGAACTTCCATAGCCATTGGAAATACATCATTGATCTATTTTTCAGAAAAAATCTCTCATTTGATTCATTTTTTCCATGACTTTGCATCTTATTTCCTCCAACATAGTGATAATTATTTTGAACTTAGTAGCTAAAATTCAACTAGTGAAAGTCTCACACATATTGTTCTCAACCACATCACACCTGTTATGTTCCTTAAAAAGGGCCCTACACCATGCCTATTTGTTGTACTTGAGCAAATCTTCTACAATTCCAACACCCAACTCACTCATTTCATTAAGTTTCTATTACAAATACACTTCAAATGGGGCCCTTACAACCGGCTAGAATTTTTTTATCATTTTCTCACCACTCTAAACCTGCTTCCAGTTGGCCCATATATGTCTAGCACACTATCTATGCTCAGCATTTGGCAGTAGATTAGTAACTGCCAAATGAAGACCCTATCAAAACATGTAAAATAGTAGTTAAACATTAGTGACATCACTGCAGCAAACTTAAAAATAAATAACTGAAAAATATGAACAGTCATACCTCCTGCATATCAGACATTACTTTTAAGCCTTCACCCCCATTTTCTTCAAGTTCCAAATCATTGCTGATGCACCTAAGAAACCAAGACCATGTGTCCTTTATTTCTTTATCAACCACAACCCATGCTACAGGATACATTTGATTATTTCCATCTTTGAAAATGCAAGACAACAAGATACCATTACATACACCCTTGAGAAAGGCACCATCTAAACCAATTATTCTTCTGCAGCCCTCTTTCCATCTACTTTTTAAGGCCCCAAGACAAATGTGAATGCCCATAAACACCTATTTTCCTGGAATTGCATTCTTGGATGTCCTAATAGATACAGTGGTACCAGGATTGGTGGTCCTCAACTGTTCATCATAGTCATACAACCTAGCAAACTCTTCAACAAAATCACCAAAATGTTCATTCATAACTCTGATTTTTACCTTTCTACAAGTTGTTTTACTAACATTCAACCCATAGTCCTTTCTTAAAAGTGCTTGAATCTAATGTAATTTTATTGATGGATCACTCATAATCCTATCTTTGTAATGCTTATTAATCCACAAAGGGTTACACATCTTATTTCTTGTCTTTTTAGAATACTTGTGTATAGAAAAGTAAGTTTTTACACTAAAATTTCCTGTGTTATCAACACTTCCAAGAATAACCCAAGGACAACCCTTATGCTTACACTTTACCCTTACCCTTTTCCTTCTCATTAGGTTTCAACTTAAGGTTCACACCTTTTTGAATAGAGTAACTCTGCAGTGCCTCTCTAAACTCAACAACATTCAAAAAAATCATATACAACTGAAAACATACCTTTTTTTGTAGTTTTATCAAAGTATATCTTGCTAGATGAAGTTCTAGGTAGTGGATCTACCACTTCATCATCATCAACAAGATCTCTTTCCTCTTCATCACTAATGTCACTATCTGTATTTGAACTATCAAAATAAGGGTTATCCCTACCTAGTTTACCTTCATATCTAACCACTTTGTTCTTATAAATATCCTCAAAACCAGCATTTATACCTACTGGTCCAAATGGTATCTCATCTAGATTCACCCTATCAGCCTTTTTTTTTTTTGCTTGTTTTTCAATGTTAGACTTCTTAGCTTGAAGCAACTCTTCATCAAAATCACTCAACTCTTTAATGTTTTCATCAACATCATAAAGTGAATCACCATCAGAATCAGTGATATCAAAATCTAATTTAGAATCAAATTTTTGGAGATAGTATGTGGAGAAATCATTAACTTGGCCTTCACCTAAGTCTTCACAAGAAACCTTAGTTTTTCTTTTATCTTCCCTAGGAGGCTGATTTTTATTTATATATTCATCTCCATTTATATCCAATGGATGAGATAAAGACACATGAACCCTATCAGTTTCGAAAAGGGCTGTCACATCACCATTACTAAGTAGTAATAATGGTGGAGTGGCTGCCACATTATCATTAACAACTATAGGTTCACTAATTTGGTGAAAAACATATACATCAACTAAATTTCCATGTTTTAAACTACTGGTAAGTCTTAAAACATCAATATCATTTTCTAACCTGTAATAATAACACATTATGCTTACTCTACACCAAAAGGTTTCAACTTTTTCCATATCAAAATCTGCTGCTAAGTTATGAAACAACATAACATGAAACTCATCAACATCTACTCTAATTTTATCAAGAATACGAACTCCATTTGCATACCTTAGACCAGGGTCTGACAAAAAGACACCCTCATAGGTGAATTGAAGTGTTACAATTATGTCCATTTTTTAGAAAGCATGTACAATGACAAGATAACACATACATTAGTCAATTATCCACAAAGCCCTAATTTTTAAAGAAAAAATAAAGGAATAAGAAAATCAATTCTGACTTTACAAAAAAACAAAACCTAAAATATAATCGAAATAACAAAACATGTCATTAAATACACAAAACTGCTATACACACGTTTAATAGGAGCATTAAACAAAAAAAAAAATCAAAAGCCCCAAAATTTTCGAACCCAATTCTGAATTTACCAAAAAAACTCTAAAATGTAATCGAAATAACAAAACATGCTATTGAAGGCACAAAACTGCAATCTATACGTATAATAGGGGCATTAGACAAAAAATAAACCAAAATTCCTAAAGTTTTTGGACCCAATTATCATTTTACTAAAAAACCCTAAATTCTAATCAAAATCCCGATATATGCCATTGAAGGCATATCGTCACTACAAATACTACCTATAACAACACTACATACAAAACAAAGCAAAACCATCCAAAAAATTGAAGAAAATAATTTATAATCGCGAAAACCCTAAAACCTTTAAAACAGACTCCATTAAATAGACAAGAAGCTTCAAAATAAACTACTAAATACTACAAGTACACTAAAATATTAAATACTTACACGAATTGCAACAACCATCAATAACAATCGGCCTAAATTAACATAAAATGGGGGTAGTTTCGAATTTTACATGATGATAGAGACGAAGGACGAAGAAGGGTCTCAAATGACCTAAAGTTTTGATCCAACTTTACTATTTATACTCTAGACACGTCATTTCATACGTGAAAATTATTTTATAAATATTTAATGACGTGTCCGTGATTGTACAACAAGTACAATTAAGTAGATAGACAAAGAATTTAAAATATTATTTTTTAACAAATTCAAATAACAAATATATAAGTAGAATTGTTCATATTACAAAACGAGCATGGTATAAGGATCCATGAGGTGGATGGTACTAATCCTACGGGAAAAAAAGGTCACGTACATGTGACTTTGTGAAGAAAAAGTACCTTATTTATAAAAGGAAAGAAATTGGTGGGACCCGCTTAATTATCTGAAAAGAAAAGATTCACTATCCAAAAAGAATTTGGACTAATGTTCCATCATGTCATTGTGCAAGGAATAATTTTGTTTTATCTTTGTTCAAATAAAGGATTGTGGCCCAGGTCAAATAAGACAAAAGGGTCCTTGAGTATTAAAAGCTAGGAGTTTTGACCTACGCTTTTCTTTTGACAAACACGGGAACCAAAGAAAAAATATATAAAGGTCCCATAAAAATTTAAAAATATTCAATTGATCATTAATATTTTTGATTAAATAAGATTTCTATATCTTGAGCCAAGGGTCTATCGAAAACAATCTCTCTATTTTCTCGGAGATAGCGACATGAACTGCGTACATTTCACCCTCCCCAAACTTCACTCTGTAGGTATACATTGGATCTGTTGTTGTTGTTATTGATTAAACAAGATAGGAAAAATTTATTTTTTTAATTTTATAAAATCAATAATAACTTATAACTTATTTCAATTGCCTTAAAATGACATTTAAATGTCATATGTTTCAGGTTTATTTAAGTTTTAACATCATGTCAGCACATATATTCAAATTATACAGCTAACTTAATGGTATTGTTTCCCACTTCATTTGCACAACATATAAGAGAAAGGATCAAAATTATAAGTGTCAACTATATGGACACTTTTATAGAATATACAAAGTAAAAAAACTATAAATCGATCTATAAATTATTGTTTGAATACACATAAATTTATTTTATATGTATTTGTCCAATGAAACCAACAACATACTTGATAAAAGTTAAAATAAGTCTTAAATTACCCAAATCACAAAAATCTCTAAGAATTCCTTCTTTCCATACTTCTTAAATTTTTTTTTACCCTTACTTTTCAATTTTTTCATAGAGCAAGAAGAATAATAATAAGAAGAAGATGATAAAAGGAAAAGAAGAATGAGAAGACGAGGAAGAAGATTAAGAAAAAGAAAGAAGAAGAAGAAATAGAGAGAAAGAACCAGAAAAGGAAAGAAAGGGGGATGAGAGAAAAAAAGGGGTAGGGGTTGTTTTGTTTGTTTATTTATTTATTTTTTACATATAAAAATAACGTGGCAGATAACGTGGCACACGTGACAGTTGATATGGCAGCTGACGTGGGAGAGTGTATTACACTCACCAAAAAAGTGTTTAAAATATTACTTTTTAGTGGGTTCAGGGGTCCAGATGACAAGCATGTAAGTAGAAGTATCCAACTTACAAAACCGACATAGTACAGAGGTCCAGAAGGTCATTTTGCCTCCCTTTTTACCCAATATGTCGTATAAGTGAAAGTAAATAAAATAATGTGTAAGAAGATAAAGAAAATTATTTTATTTATATACATATTTTATATGTTAATTTCCTAATGAAATAATATATAAATTACAAAGATTTAAAAATATATATATATTAATAATTGAAAATTATTCATATCAGGATGAATACAAAACATACACATTAAATGAGTTCTATAACATACATTATTAGCGTCAAAAAAAAATTCTTAAATTAACTAAATCATAGCTTTAAAATTTTTTTTTAGTATATAAAGTTTTTAAATTTAAAATCTTTTATTGTATTTAATAAATGAATACTTGGGCAACAATAGTTATCAAATTTTTTTTTTGTTAATAGAGTATTCCATCCTTTTTGATCCATTTAAAAAAAAATATATTTTTCACACATTTTTAGTTGACTTTCAATATAGCATATTTAATATTAAAAAATATTTAATACATTCTATGTATCTTTAGTTGATGATTGGATTCATTTTTTTTTTATGAAACTCGATATCAAATTAGAATCTAACAAATAAATAACACTAACTAATATAAAACTTTTCTTTAAATATGGATGTAAACGTGACAATTGTTTCCATTTCAGTTCAATTCCATCGTAATTTATTAATTTCACTGCAATGTTAAATTTATTGTGATCACAAGTCATTGTTTAAAACTATCATCAATAATTTTACATTATTTAATGCACTAAATTTTAATTAAGGAATCCAACTTTCGTATAACATAATTGTCGTAATAATTTATAAATTAATTTTAGTGAACTTATATGTTTGTTAGTAGAAGTTAATGACAACATTGTTTCGGCTAAAATATAGTTTCAGAAGCTTTTGAATTTTTAAAATAATTTAGACATTCATAAGTACAATTTGATATTTAAAAATATTATATTTTAAAAAAATAAAAATAAAGTATTCTATAAATAATAAATAAGCAATATAACAGAACTTTCACACACACAAAAGATGCTTAAAAATAGATATAAAAGAAAGTTGATAGTAGCCGAGCATCTTAAATTTTGCATTGACATTATGTTTGAATAAATCTATAGAGAGAAATTACTCAAAAGTGAATGGGCCAATAAAAAAGGTATTCTCATGTATTACACATGTTAAAAGTCAATTGGAGAAGGAATAAGATAAGATTAAGTACATGGTATAATTTGTATTGCACTTTGTACAACTTTTATAGCCATGGTTGTCCTCTTGGTGGCTTTTCTATATAGTAGAAATTTGGTATCACATATATTGGTTCATGATTTGTTTTTCTACCAATATTATTCAACTAAGATATTGAGTTTATACTTTTAAGCCTAGTCTTCATAAGATTAAATATTTCGACAAGTCTTAAAGTGAAGATATTTGTGATCATATAAATTTAAAAAATATATTAATTTAGATAAATATTTATGAATTAATTATTTAAATACGATAAGTATGGATTTAATTAAAATTTAATTTTGTTGGGATAGTCCATTGACGTGGGCTACAAATGACAAGCTCACTTTGCTAAGTCCAAAATGTCATCCTATTCTAGAGGCCCAATTTAGTGCCATGTGTCGAATGACATGGCATCCCAAGTCAAGCGAAGAGGTCAATAGGACCATGCCACATGTCAAAATGATGCAGCCCGCGTAGTGAAATCAAAGGCCCAATCAAATATCGTCATTTCACTTAAATCTGATTGGCAAAAAGAACTCATCTTCACTATGACTATTTTCTTCCTACAACTATAAATATGGGTGTCATAATTCAGGAAATAGATAATAAGTCTAACAAGAAGCAAAAGAGAGCTCGCGGACCAAACACACCATATTTCTGTACAAGCTACAAATCAAGAGTTCAAGCATCCAAGATTCAAGATCATGACCAAAATATTCAAGAACAAGGTCAAAAGCCCTTCAATTCAAGTATACGTCAAGATCAAATTCACAAATCAAGTTTAAATTCAAGATCAAACTCAAAGTCCTTGAATTTATATTTGAAAGGTGAATCAAAAGATTCAGAGATTGTAGCACTCACATATTGAAATCAATAAAATGATTGTTGTAATTTTTTTTTCTTGTCCCGGTCATTATTTTCTCGACTCAAACTTTATTGTCTGACAAATTCTGTAGACATCAAAATTTTGTGGATTCTACAAAAAGAATCTAGTTTATGTTAGAGTTTTTGGAGGCTTTTTTATCCCAACTCTATCTTGGTGACTACTCTACTATAAATCCTGACTTACACCTATATAAAGAGGCAAACATTTCGGCATCTCCAATATCCTACAAATTAATGGGATATTTATAAAGAGATTAAACATCTCGAATATCTCTCATAATTGTATAAACTCATGGAATATCACAGAAGGATCAAAACTCTCTCTTCCTGATAATCAAATATATCAAGAAGATCCACAAATACTCCTTTTATGGAGATCAAATCTAAATATTTCTTCGTTCGATATATATACTATTAACGTTCCTCAAATTATGAAGAAATTTATATCAAATTCAAATCTTCCTACATTCGAGAAATACATTACTAACTGCCCTTGAATTACAAAGAAAATCAAGAGAGAAGAATCAAGGAAGGAATAAAATTACACGAGAAAATACCTTATTACCCCCCTGAACTATAACCAAAACAGCTAAGACATACCTCAACTTAAAGGGGGTCTTATTACCCCCTGAACTAATTAAAAGTATAATTTTGACACCCTTAGTGCTTATGTGGCACCCCCGTATGCCTACATGGACCCTTCAGCGTGTTGTGCCACGTATGTGCCACGTAGGCACTAAGGGTATCAAAATTACACTTTTAAATAGTTCAGGAGGATAATAAGACCCCCTTTAAGTTGAGGTGTGTGTCTGCTGTTTTGAGTATAGTTCAGGGGGGTAATAGGGTATTATCTCGAATTATACATATATTGTTTATTAGTAAAAATTTTTGTTTCATTATATTTTTATTTGTGGTTGAAGTTTATTTTTCATGAATTAAAATTTTTTGAAAATAAATTTTGGCACGCCCACTAGGATCAAATCTACCCTTCATCTCTTCTCTCTTAAATCAAATATGCAAATATGTAGCCGCAAAATCGTAAATATGGAAGCTCTATGGGTATTTCAAGACTCGTCTTTCAGTTTCATCAGGCCTACACTCCGACAAGACTTGAAGTAGGGGTCATCAGTAAACATCAAAATTTTGTGGACTCTACAAAAAGAATCTAATTTCTGTTATAGTTCTTGAAGGCTACTTTATCTTAAACCTTGTTTGGTGGCTACTTTACTCTAAACCTAAATTACGCCTATATAAAGGGACAAAATATACAACATCTCCAATATCCTACAAATTAATGGGATATTTATAAAGAGATCAAATATATCGAACATCTCTCGATAATTTCATTACTCATGAAATATCACAAAGAGGTCAAAACCCTCATTTTTTGATAAACAAATATATCAAAAAGATTCACAAAGCCTTCTTTCATGGAGATTAAGTGTAAATATTTCTACGCTTGAGAAATAGATATTAACGGTCCTCAAATTATGAAGAAATCCGTATCAAATTCAAATCTTCCTACATTTGACAAATACGCTATTAAAGACCCTCGAATTACAGAGAAAATCAAGTAAGGAACAGAATTGTACTCATATCGTTTATCAATACAAATTCTTGTTCCTTCATATTTTATTTGTGATTGCAATGTGTTTCTGTCACAGTAAAATTTGTTGCAAATAGTATCATTGGGGATTATTCCAGTCTTTCGATGAGATACTCTTTAGTCATTCTTAATTATTTATTATTGTGGTTTATTTACTCATTTTTTATATTTATAATAGTCTAAAAATATTTAGGTAATCTCTTCATCTTTGCATTTTATTTTATCTTTAAAAAGAAATGACCAAAAAAATAATCTAATAGAAAATAAAAATATACATTTTTATTAATTCATATTTCATTAAATAAATAAATTAATTTAATATACTTTTTAGTTACTTCTTATTGTATTCTATTTATTTGTTTAGTTATTTTTATCATCCAAAAATTAATTAACTATTATGTTTAATTTTATTTTTATATGAAAAACTAACACACAAAAAGAAAAAAAACATAAAAAAGTACAATAACAATAACATATCTAGTGTAATCTCACAAAATGAATTTTAGAGATGGTAAAGTATATGTAGTTCATACCACTACCTAGGATGAGTTAGGTAAGGTAAAAAGAAACGTACACAAGTACAAATAAAAAAAAAGAAAGAAAGAACATTAAATTGGAAAAGAAATGAATTAGTGTTGTAAAGAAATAGTCACTTTAATGTCAAAATGGAGCCCAACTGAAGAGTGGGGGTATTGCGGTAAATACATTGAACCGACTAGGTATATTAAGATTTATTAACGGAGAGGGTATTTGAGTGTAAATACTTTAAGATTTTAGTCCATTTGTGTACTTTTACCTTAAGTTAATATGGACTAGAATGAATATCTCTTAACTTTGTAACTTAGAGGAATATATCTTTTACTAAAAAAGTATTGCATACATATTTATTGAATTAAAAAATTTTAACACTGATTTTTAAATGGCACAGAACGTCTATTTGTGTACTTTTTCCTTAAATTTTAAAAATATCACGATTTTCTATTTTTACCCCTCTAAATCCGATTTAAATGAAAATAAGAAAAAACTCAATCTCTTTTTTATGTTGGATCTGGTCTAGGTCAGGTTTGAAGAAGTAAAGAGAATGAGTAAGGTAATTTTTTAAAATGTACTATTTTGGCAACTAAAAGAAATTAGTTTTAGAATTTTATTTCTTTTAATTCAATATGCTAACTTAAAGGGTAATATGTAATATTTGTTATATAGTGAAGGTATATATGCACCATTTGTTACATAGTGAACGTATATATACATCATTTTTTTAACATTAGGTA
The DNA here is from genome assembly GCA_030864225.1 of Capsicum baccatum var. pendulum. Lineage (NCBI taxonomy): Eukaryota > Viridiplantae > Streptophyta > Magnoliopsida > Solanales > Solanaceae > Capsicum > Capsicum baccatum. Next base: position 68,386,059 of record CM061557.1, on the reverse strand, counting down.
TATTAGCTCTAAATCACAAAGTTGAGAGGTATATTTGATGTACTGGCTCATGACAGTACATTTTTCATCTTCAAGAAAGGATAATTGTATGTTTTTTGATAAATGTTATGTGTTTTTAACGTGTTATGTGCTTGTTCTAACGAATTAAACTAGAAGGCATGAAATATCATAACTTTAAGGTAAAAAGACTTGTGACGAGGAACTTGACGGACCATCGAAATGGCCATCTCCAAAAAAAAAAGTAGAGAAGTAGGAGTTGTAGTGACAATCCATTTGACGGACCGTCGAGGCTTCGACAGACCATTACCCTGGTCGTCACAACTAAACAGAACTAATTGAAATTGCAAGACAAGTGATGAGTTGGGCGACGGACCGTCAAACCAGCGATGTACCATTGCTGAAGCTGCCGAGATCCATACAAAGCAGATCAATTTTGAAAATCGGCGACGGTTTATCCGATGAACCATAGCCCACATCATTGAACCATCTGTTAACCATGACGCAGCAACCCAAATTTGAAATTTAAATACCTACTTTCTTGGAGCCTATAAATATCTAGCTTAGGGTTATAAGAGACATATTTTACCTGGATTTGACTTCTGTAACGTATTGCATTGCTGAGAAATGTTTTTGGAATTTTGAAATATATTGTTCTTGGTTTGAATTTAGATTCAAAAATTTTGTATTTCTTCGTTGTAAGTTCTCATCTTCAATTTATAAAATTAAGCCTTTTCATCTACTTTCTAATCATGAGTGGCTAAAACTCCATAACTAGGGTTATAGAATCCTTGGTGGAGTTTCACTTCTAGATTATGGATTGTTGAGTTTGTATCATACTTGATATTATCTTGCTTTTCTCTTCAGTTTAACGGGTTCTATTAGTTGCAAACTTTAGAACATGCCCTAAAACTTAGCTTGCTTGAATAAAGAGGTTCATGTTGGGAAAAGAGATTAGTGATAAGAACTTAGAGTTTTCAACCTCTAGATATAGACTAATGCCTTCACTGGATTAATCTCTTGGGAAACACTTCGATGGAAAATTGATCTCAATTTTTCTATGATCACTTGTATAAGTATGAAATCACATACTTAAGAGTCTGGTATTGATTAACCACCAAGGTGAATATAATCCTAGTTTGCTCTTTCTTTATTTTTAACATGTTATAAAAAAAAAGGCATTTAAACATATTATAATTACTTATTCAATACTTTAATAAAACCCTTTATGTTGTGTGCACTAATGATTAAAGGCCAATTAATTTACATACAACTTAAGAAACACCTTATTTTCTATGAGATTCGACCCCAACCTTTGTTGGGTTAGTTATTTGACAGCGACCGCTACACTCTTTTAGGGGAGTTATAGTTTGGGCATGTCAATATTTGCACTTTCTTGCTTTAGAAACATTATTATGATGATAAATTATGTCATCAAAATTACACCTCGCTATGAAGTATAAAGAAATTGTTGTATCAAATATAGAACCTAACAAAGACCGGGGTCGTCACACAGAGAATAGGCTAAAAGTTCGATTGATGCAGTTATCTAACCTATTAGTAAAATATTTTCGTAAATTAGGGGGCTATAAATTATGATTTTGAACAAGTAACAATTGTTAATTTCTTCAAGTTTGTGATCAATAGGTGTGATGCACTAGGACCGTGTTTCCCATAACTTCATAACTCTGTAGGTTCTTCGTACTAATGCGGTGATTGTCATGCAGAACTGATAAGTTAAGTTCATCTAAATAACTTAAAACCCCTATTAGATAACTATCCTTAATCATGCTTTCACATATCATGATTTTTACACCCTAACCCTTATCTTGAATTGAGATTAGCTTTTCTGCTTTCACAACACAAACTATTAAGTGAAGGTTGATAGCTCTAAGTCTCCGTTGTTTTTTCCATTTTTCCTATGTCACCTCTTTTTCCAAAGTAAGTAAAGCTAATGTTATTTCTAACTTAGTCCTCTATTAGAAATCAATCAAAGAAAAGAGAATAACAATACACGTACAAACACCATTTGAGAATCACCTAGTACTACGAACCCTACTTTGTTAATCCATCATATTTTCACAACCCTAATTACGGATTTTAGCTACTCATAGTTGCAAGAACACAATAATAATTCTGATAAAAATATAATTATGCACTTACAAGAAGATAATGAAAACCACAATCTCAATTGCGAATTAAACTCTTAAAATATGTGCTTACAACTCTCAAGAACAAATATATGGACTCAAAATTAATAATAGCATGTAAGCTAAACCATAAAATCTAATATGAGTATTTATAGATACAAAACTAATTCAGTCCTAACATAATTGGAAAGCTAAGTCGGTAGTGGCTACAAGCTTGGCAATAGGTCATAGGGTGTGGCCATGACCTATTTCGTGTCAATGAGATTTCATTGTTTCGTCTTCATTCATGTTGGCTATGCCTATGTCAATGACTTGTAGGGAGTTTTGATGACATGTTGGGTCAATCGTTTCCACTAGAGTCTCTTTTGTACCCTTTAAAGACTTTTGAGAATCTGTTCAAGACGAGTTTAGGAAATGACTTGTAGCCTTTGGTGACGACTTCTATGGAGTAGTCGTTTGCCGCTGACATCAATTTGTACCTTCGCGGGACTTTGTATAATTCAATCAGGACGGTCACCATATGATTCGTCACCTTTCCCTATGGCTCGTAGCATCTAGTCGTTGGCAAACCCTCCCTTTGTCTCTTCTCAGGATTTCAACTCCATATTCAGTATAGTTCAAGCCACAACTCACAGCATGACCCAATGAGTCGTGGCCAAACTCCAGACACCAATACTTGGTCAATTTTTGTTCTTTTTTTATCCAATTGCCACCACGAACTATTTTCCAACAAAACTAAGACAAACACATCATATCCACATGAAAAAGCCTCAAGATATAATACCCCAAAAGCCCCTAAGACTTGATTTTAGACTTAACACAAAAAACCAGTCAATTTTTCAAAAAATTCTTTATAGAACGACTGAGGCAATGAGTTGTTGTCAGAGCCAACGACTCATTAGGTGAGACATTCTGAGTGCTATCCAAAAAGTCCTAAAGATTGGAATTCCTCCCAGTGGTAACGAGTGGAGGCCACAAGTCGTGGCATCCACCTATGAGTCAACATATGACTAGTATAGTGGTTATCCAGTCCAACAATAATTTAAAAATATTTTATTCCTAAATTCCATGACATGTGAAGTGTCAAGAACCATCACATAAGCATGACGCGAGTATTATATGAGATTTAAGATCATAATGAGTTCCTAACCCAAAGTTGAGTTGAAAATTTCTTTTCCGGCTAAGTTCTAGTGTAAAATTCTTCTTGAGTCAATTTTAAATGACCATTTCTCCTATTATATGAAGGTTTAGGTAGACTAAAACTCACCAAATTAAATATATTTGAATTATATTTTCAACGCCATCGACTGTTCATAAATTTGATATCGAAATGAAAAGTTATGGCCTTTTTTACTAAGCACTATCAGAGTTGTCGTGGTGACGTCGGGTGTTCCTAGGGGTCATTAGGATACCCTACAAGTCATACCTTGACTCGTTGGGATGGAAGAGGGAAGTGAACATTGAGTCCTAGGTGATGACTTAAGCAACGATGCATTGCCAGACCCTATTAGGTCGTCATGTGAGTTATTGAAATTGGCACCAACAACTTTTCAAACAATTTTAAAAAGATTGTTTGGTCTTTTTCTACTTTTTAAACATCAAAACTACGTCTTTTCACTTGTGAAGAGAAGGATAAATTAATTGAAATACTCCAAACCCCTCATTACCACAAAAAAAAAATCAATGGATACTTAGAAATTTCAGAATAGACAGGCGATTATTTTTTTTCCAAAGCAAGAACTATGGTTCGTTATTATCTCCAGGCTCAAATTCAAAGATTTTTTTGCAAGGTTTCCACTCTCAGGTATATGATATTTTATGAATGAATTTTCTTTCACCCATTAAGTCCCAAAGTAAACCCAAATCCTTCAATTAATTCATTCTTCAGAGCTTAAGTTTTCATGAAAAGTATGAATTCACTTATGTTTCAGTTACTTATTATGATTACGCCATTGTTGGTGAAATTACAATAAAGTTACAACTGAAAGTTACAAGTGAAGAAAAATAAAAATTATCTTCTTCTTCTTCGGTTGAGGCGCGGATATTTCGCTCTCTTTAAGAAGATTCAAGCCCACTGCAGCAAATTATTTCACCGGTCCAGCAGTAATCTTCCTGACTTGTCCCCTCCAGGATACAACAACCTTCTCACAAAGAACAACTCAACAACTCTAGGCAAGAGTTGAGTTCAAAGCTCCACAAAAAGAACACATCCCTTCAACTAATAAACTCTTTTTTACAAACTTTTGTGAACTCTATATTATCTTGTATATATCAAAACCATGCAAAACCACCTCTATTTATAGGTGAAAAAATCTTTCATGCAATGAATTGAAAGAAGTAGTGGGAAAATCAAGGTTCTATAAGTTACAAGAGTTTAAGAGTTACACGATATAGTTGAGAAATAAAGAACTGGTGGTTACATGAATCTGAAGGAAAATGATGATCAAATTCACCCTCCACTAACCACGAAACAATACTCATAATGCTGAATTAGATACATAACTTCCACGTCCATTTTGTGTCTTAATCTACCATTAACTCCAAGTAAATCTATAGGCATAAAGTGATGCCTTAGTTAATAGGAAAAGAAAACTGATGCATGGTGTTCAAACGGATGAAATGAAAACTTAATAGTAATCAATTCTAAATGGAGAAGTGGAGAAGGCATAAAAAAAAGGCAAATTAATATTATAAGAAAATATTAAAATGCTAATCCATCAGCCATGAATACATGTTTTTCCATGAATTTTAGTATATTTATATATTTATAATTATGAACTCTCAGTATATTGATAAATTGATGATTTTGGAGTTGTAGTGTATAATTTCATATTCCTTTTAGATTAGGCCATAATTGAATTCTAGACATAACTTGTACAAAAATAACAGATTGTAATTAAAACTAGGAACAAATAGAACATGTTAAAGTGTAAAATCAGGTAATATATTCACAGAATCTAATTGAAACACTAGAACCTTTGGTCCTTTAGAGAATTGGTAGTGTCACATATATTGGTTTAGGAAGCATTTTGATATTGAATAAAAGACAAATTAAAGATCATGTGCTTTGAGGCACCCGAATCTAAAATTCGAGTACCAAAGTTTAAGAAAATACTATTGTATGATTTTGAAGATAAATATATTTGAAATATTAGCACAATTGATAATGGCAGTATCCTAAGTTCTCCATGCGAACTAATTTGAACATGCTGAAACAGCTGGTACAAACTGTGAAACTGATCCAGGGTCTTTGGTTTGTCACCAGTGTTAACTAATTGTGTGATGATATATCTCCTGCGGAAAAACTTGCATTGGTTTTTGGTCCATCAACAAAACTTTTTTTGGTTCAATAAATTTGAAATCAGTAGAGAAACAAATTAACATATAACAATTCTCTATTATTTGATTTTGATTCTTGCAATAGGTGCAAAACTGAGTATCGTTGTTTCCCTCTGAAACCAATTTCTTTTATGACTTGTGTTTTTAATTTTCATAAGATTGCTTACCATCACAGAAGACTGTTTTCACTGGATGGTGTGAAACATGCACCTCTCGTTGCTTTTAATCTCTGATAAGCAAATAGTAGGCATAGTTCACTTAGGCAGAAAAGTATTACAGTAATAAGTTATTTTTGGTCCAACATAGGAATTGAATGAGTCTTCCATCTTATTGAAACTTGAATAACTTTAATTTTCCACCACAGGAGCAATCACAAGTATAGTGTTGATAAACATGTTCAATTCATCCTAAAGTCTTAACTTAGTGTAGTAAGCAGCAGTATCTAGACTGTCTTGACTAACCCAATAATTTGCTGGCGTTGGCCAAATCTCTCATCAAGTTCATTTCAGATCTCCCATTCAGTCTTGGAGTAAAGGGCACTTTAAGCTCTCTTTAGATAAAAAGTTCAAGAGCCAAGAATTCACCATGTTATTACAACTAGTCCAAGCCTTGAAAGACTATGAAATAGAATTAAATTAGACAATAGTATCATCAATGAAACCCATTTTATTTTTAGCTGACAAAGCAATGAGGATCCCACTGCACCAACCTCCATAACCTTTTCCACCAAAATGGAGCTCACCAGCATCATGTTAGGGGATTCGAAAGTGTAAGAGGTTTGTGGAATCAAAAGTTTCATTATTTGCTCCAAATTCAACAATTTTAGTGATGATAATGGAATTTTCATGATTAGATTATGTGGTTTTTTACATGAGATTGTTCATGATTGAAATCTAGAATGGTCCAAAAGAGACAGAAAGAAAAGAGAAAAGTGATGAATCAGATCGTAGCATTAAAGTTTTGATGCCATGGTAGAATACAAGAAAAGAAATGTTGTAAAAATTTCTTGTATATTTCTGATCATTCTTTTTTACTTGTACAAGAATACCAATCCCATGCGTAGACACCTCCTATTAATACTAGTTATCATGAAACAAATTTTACAAAATATAAAAAAGATAAATACTTTTAATACTTATTATTATTCTCTTCTTGTGTTTGTACATTCCAAAAGGTGCCAAGGTAAATATCAACACCTGTTTACAGAGGTAAGAAAACGAAAAGCTATGATTCAATCCATCATATCACAAACGAGCGGTGATAATGAATGAGCACGTAAGACTCCTTTCTTTTCTGTGTCGTCTTCTTCAAGTCGGTTTGATTTTTTGATGCCATCATAAATATGTACACACACCACGATCTGCACTTTATACATATATTTTATTAATTAGTTGGCTAAGTGCTTAGAGTCGTAATTATCCTAATAAGTATCAGCCAAATCACTATATATGCTGTAACTCACCAAAACAACCAAACATTTACCGAAAAACTCAAAAACGTTTCGATAGCAATAGACACAGCTTTTGAAATTCTAGAAAGGAGGTACCCCTAATCCAGGACTTGTGATGTAAACTAAAAAAAGAATAAAAAGAAATTACGCAACCCATAAAACGTAAAAAGAAAAAAAAAATTGCAAAAGGGATATCCCTACTAAAGTACAATACGCTGTTTTGCAAATTTCCCAGAAGTAAACTCTATTTAAGAATTTGTTTCCTCCAATTTAAGGCTAATGTGAAGCTAATATAAAATTGGCATAGATCATCACTGGTTTGAGCCATTTCCTGATCTGTACGGTCATCATTGCGCAGATAGTAAGATATGATGCTACAACAACATGCCCAGCAGATCCATAAGCGGGGTCTGGAAATGGTGGAATATATGCATACTTTACCCTTACCTAGTGAAGTAGAGACTTTCCGTTAAGACCCTCGACACAAGAAAGATTGTAAGATAGGATCTAAAAATAAGTTGCTTTAGCAATGCATTACAGAACCAGGAAATTTTTATAACATACAGCCCCTCTTGAACCATTTTCTTGCACCTGTGACAGTTGTTGCATTCACAATCACATTTCTCCTTAAATTTTTACAATCAAAATCTGATCCTCATCGTCTTGGGGAAGAGGCACAGCAAAAAATTCATGGGATAAAATATCAATGTTTCAACTAATGTTAAGAGGGCAATACAACTACCTGTGAAACATGAAAACAAGTAAAAACTCCAAATCCCTAATCTGCTACAGACGGATGGATGACTTCTACATCTCAGCGTGATCCCAGTTGATTGTCTTATCGTCGAACTCAAATTCCGCTTGATGAAGTCTGTTGCGTGCCAGCTTACTCATCATCGCGAGACCTGAAAAGTGAAAATCCAAGAAGCATAAATATAATATATATTTGATCAACAAATTATTACAACATGAGAACTGTCTCCTTGACAACACTGCTTCCTTAACGGGGGTGATCCCACCTTCAGAGGCGGATCCAGTCTAAATTAATGGGTTCTACCTTGCACTAAACAAATTGTACTCTTAATATTATGGCTTCAATTTTAACATTTGTCGAGATTTTAATAGGTTTTTAGATATATATAGTACTCTGTGATGAAAGTTCAAATGAACCCACGGACAAAAGGTTACAACTGCCTCTGCACATCTTACACCGGTATTGACAAACATCCCCTAATATGTCTCCACTTTAAGAAACAAAACAATTGGAGGCCAAGTAGAGGCTTCAAAGACCACACAAAGGCATGCTCAGACAGAATTGTAAGTGTTGGCAATGATCCAGATACTGGATGCCTAAACCAAAAAAAATAAACCGAGTGGTGGGAAATAGTTAGAATCCTCCCCCTCTTAACCAAAGGTCTTAGGTTCGGTCACTGGAAATAGGAAACTCCTAGTTGGGAGCACTCTACCTCCTCTCTAGTGAGCCCTTACCTGACGTGGATCCAGATTAATTAATTCACTAGATTTCAAATACCTGATGGCTAAAGCCAAAAAGAAAAGTTGGTGGCGAAGAAAAGTGGGTGTGAAGTGGAACATTTTATCCATGTACATCCTATTCCTTTGTTAGGGGCACATGTGTGCCTAAATCTTGTTCATCAATATAGACTACAATGGTGCAATGGTTCTCAGAAGATGGATGACTATGAAACCAATTATTTTGTTAATGACTGCTAATTTGCAGCAACTTTACCTTCAATCATCTTGTACAATGAAGACCACCATCTGTCCCTAGAAACCTGGTACTGATCTAGGGTCTCTTCAATGTCTTTGTCGTGTTTACCCTCTAATACTCCCTGCAGAGTGATTACAGCATTCTTTGTTTTCTTCAGAATATTATCCTCATCCTCAATTTCTAACTGCACGAGATCATTTTGTGATGACGTAAGTGTAACAGCTAGTGCAAACTGTGCAGCAGCAGCCCAACGTGTAGAGGCAAGCCACCTCCTTTGCCCATCTAGTTGTTTGTCCCTCGCTATACTGTTGCCCTCTTCCCCTCCAAAGACTAAGCTTCGTAAGTATTGAGCATTAGCAGCTCCTGTACTCTGAACCATCCTAGAAAAAGCACTTCCCTCCTTTTGTAACAATACTTCGGGAGTATCATATTCAAGTAACTGAAAAGAGAAACACAAGTAAATTGAAATAACCCACAATTTTTTTTTAAAAAAAGACCAAAAACGATGTAACTCCTCTTTAGTATATTTAAAATCCACAGGAGGATCCTCAAATGTGCAATCCGGCCTGACCCGCTATCACGGCGATTGACATGACTAGGGCTAAAGCGAGCACTTTACCTGACCAGACTCAAGCAGAAGAATTCTGTCACAGTCAATGATAGTGTTCAAACGGTGAGCAATGATGAGCATGGTGCATGACTTAAATTCTTCACGTATGGTTTTCTGAATTAGAGCATCAGTTCTAACATCAACAGCAGCAGTTGCTTCATCAAGAACAAGAATCTTTGACCGGCGAAGCAATGCTCTAGCCAAACTTAAAAGCTGTCTTTGGCCAACACTGAAATTTTCTCCGGCTTCTGAGACCTTAATACATCAAAATAGTTTTTTGTTAGCTATAGCTGAAATTTGTTTGACAAGGATACTAGAGATAGAAAAGTAACGAAATTCACTTTTTTTCTTAAATTTAAACTAATACAAAGGCTAGAGCCTCTAAGCTATCCAGTTAATTCAAGCAGTCACAATCAGTTCATTATGCACCAAGCTAGTTTGACCAAAAATAGGTGCATATGGTTTTATTTCTAGCAAAAACAACAACTATTTGAAACAATATAACTTTCGTTTTTCCTCTTTGCTAAGTAATAGCCCCTTTGCTAGGGCCTTTGGGTTGGTGGTAGTGAATTCGAGTTTTCGGACGAAGGAGGAACACCTTATTACCTTCCATAGTTCGGTTGGAAGACCCAAATAGACTTTTTGCTCCTTAGGAAGGGTGATAGAGCACTATACAAAGATTGTAAGGTCATAACTAGCAAAAATCTATCAGCCCAGCACAAGCTTCTTGTGATGGACTTGGAAATCAAGAAGGGCTGAAAGAAGAGGAGTGTGGAGGATCGGCCCAAAATTAAGTGGGGGTAGCTTGACTTTGCGCAGTGCTCTGGAGATAGAGGAGAAGTTGACGACTATGGGGGCTTGGGTGAGTAGAGGGAACGTAGATAGTATATGGGAGACAACTGCAAGTGTGTGGTCTATTAAACTAAACACTACTTACATATTATCAATGAGGAACTCATAATTATATTAGAAGTAATTTGCGTATAATGCGCAAGAGAAACATTGAAACTCACATACATCTACTTCTAGATTTCACTAACAAATAAAATATGGTAGTCTTTTTACATACTTGGTGATCTTTCATTGCACCAGAAAGTAGGAACGAGTCTTTACTGTCAAATATAGGGGATTTTGCAAAACGAAAAAAAAAAGGAAGAAACTCAGGAGGTGCATTATATTCACAGTAGTTTGGTGTCTTTGAATGAACTGGTAAACTTTTCAAGACAACTTGCTTATGGCTTGATAATGCGGTGACAGTAACATTTCTCTCATTTATGTCCTGTAGAGCCATAGGGCTTATCTTGCGATATACCTTTGACAGATTTACAACCAGGTTGGAAGGTAGATCTTCAAATGTAATACACCATCAATTTTCTTTCTTTGAATGAAATGATGTATTTCGCCTTCTGTATTCTTCTCGTTAATAATCTCTTCTCATTTAAAAATATCCCCATAGTAATGAATTTGAGTCAGAAATCAGAAAACTGGTTGAAGTAAAATGAGTTTTCTGCATAGAATATAAACTATCAATTGTAGCAAACTTATAAGTAAAGCAACAAGAACAAACCTCGGCATCAAGACCCAAAGAGTTCCTCCTGATAACATCCTTTAGGTGCGCCCGTTCTAGAGACTCCCAAAGGTCAGCATCATTGTGCTCATTGAATGGATCAAGGTTAAATCTCACGGTCCCTGCCAAAAAATATGAGGATTATTGAGATAAAAACTGCTTAATGGTAGGTTGGTAGGTTGTTAATCAATTCAGCCCAACACCAAAAATGAGGAACATATTTAATTTAAAATAAAATGCAGACCAACTCAAGGAATTTAATAGTAGCATATGTTCCTATATTTATACTGTAGCATTCACCCATTCAAACTTCTTAAAGACTGTCCTGGAGATTTTCATTTAATATTATCTGTTAACTGTCCAAAGGAGCCAAGGAAATAACGAGTAAAACAGAAGCTACAATTGACTGTTACGAAAATAACAGATCCTGCCACCCAAGGCCCATCCAAGGTACTAAACACTTCTACAAAATTATTCAACACACAAAAATATATGAGTAGCCGCGGTCTTTTTAGTTTCGAAATTATAAATTTCCCTTAAATGATCATCTGCACTATCAAGCAAAAGACCGGTAAAAGAGCAGGCTGATTAGTCAGCAAAAATCAGAAAAAGAGAACTCTAGAAAAGTGTGGTATATTAAGCAGATAAGAGAGTGCCAAGTGGTATATTATCAGCAGCTCTTTGCAAAATTCTCAAAGCTTTTTGCTTTGAGGGGAAGAAAGTAGGAGGAAGAACAAGAGGAGCAGGGGATCTGATGGAGATCTCAATCTCTTTCTTCTTTTCTATATTTTACCAGTAAGCCATTTCTTAGAATTTAAGCAAGAGTTTATGTGAGAAATATCAAAGACGTTTGACGGGAAGACTCATTTTAGAAAAAGATCAACAGTAAACGTGCATAGTAGCAAAAATCTTATTAGGTTTGTAGTGCACTTTACCCCTCATCAAAAGAGAGATTCCTATCAACAGTAATCTTATTTTGGCAGGATTTTCACACCCTGCTCTCAGCTACAGAAAAGAACAATCAGACATAATCTAAGTCCATCGCAGTATACAAAGTAATTGCCAAGCCCAATGATCAATCCTCATTAGCCTCAAAGTTCAAATTTATCCACTAACAAAAATATTTGACAATGTCCAAGGACTATGTGGATCAAGATACATCATAAGTCAAATGGGCAACAGAGAGAATGCGGAAGGTTGACAAAATACTTCCTAAAAGTCACTAGCATCTTACTCTACAGACATCTGTCCACATTTCAGTAACAAGTGTGTTCAGCACAATAGCTGAATCATACATGTGCATGATTATCTTGAGGCAACTCGATTTGAACTACAAAGATAATAACATCATAAAGACAAACCTTCCTCCCCAAAAAATTGGAGACAGAAAACAAATTCCAATAATACCTGAGAACAAAACTGGTGCTTGCGGTATAATACCAAGAACCTTCCGGAGATCTGTAAGTCCAAACTTTGAAACATCACAATCATCAATTAAGATCCTTCCTCTCTCAGGTTCCACAAGTCGGAACAAAGCATTAAACATGCTAGATTTTCCAGCTCCAGTTCTGCCAACTACTCCAACTTTGTCACTCGGAGAAATTGTGAAGGATATACCATGCAGAACAGGAGGAAGTTCGGGCCTGTAACGTAAGACAACATTCTCAAATCGAATGGATCCTGCTGAAGGCCATCCAGGAGGAGGACGACTGCCCTCAATTATGGATGGACCTTCTGATGGTAACTCGATATACGTTCCAACTCGCTCGACAGCATTCAAGCTATTCTCAGCCAAACTTGCAAGTCTCAGTACAGCAGTTAGTAGGCTAGTGATATTTAGGGCATAACTGAGAAGCAAACCCATTGTTGAGGCAAAGGCCTGCTGGTTTTCTGCCCTTCCATTCTGCACCACAGCAAATGTTGCAGTAAGCCAGATCATTACACCCCCTACAGTCTCCAGACGGATCGCAAGCCATCGATTTCCACTCATGTTCACAAGTGTAAACCTGATATTGTTATCCACCGACTTCCCATTGATGTTGGCCATTCGATCATAAGCTTTATATGCACGAATAGTTGCAAGACCATTTAGCGCTTCACCAAATTGTGCATAAACCGGGGACCTAGAGATGGAATCCAAGCGCTTCACCTCACGAGCAGTGCTCTGCAAGTTACAGGTTGTTTTGACCGAATAATAAGTAGAACTAAAATAGGAAAGGGACAAACATAAAAGAGCAAAAGGGAGGCTTAATTGAAGTTAATCCATCCACCAAATGCAATCACCCGGACACAAGTTAAGGTGACATTTCCATTTTCATAAACCAAGATTATTTTCAATCTACGCCACTAGAGGACTCGAACATGGCACGTAACATGACCAGTACGTGTCAGGGGACAGCTTGTTTCAAATAATATGTGCAAGAAAATTAAACAATGGACAAAGTATGTATGATGCATCCTGAAGAATGACAATAGCTTTATTTTTTTCCAGGAAGAGGTGGACCACTTGACCTCATGCTTAGGTCTCAATAAAATGAGTGCACCCGAACATATTGCATACATGATCTAAAAACAGTACAAATTATATCTCAGAAACATGAAATATTTTTTTAAAAAAAAGATTAATAGTTCTCCACATACCTGATAATATAAATAGGCTCCGTAAAAAAGGACCAACAATGGCATTATTGCCCATAAAGACATGGTACTCACTATACCAATTAGGACAAATGTTGAGATGAGCTGAAACACCTGGCCCAGGAACATGCTTACAAAGGGTGCTACATTTCTATCTATGTCCCCTAGATCCTTGGCAAACCTATTGATAATCCTCCCAAGTGGATTTGTGTGAAAGAAGACCATTGGAGCTCTTAAAATAGAACCAAGCATCGCATCGTGCAACATCTTGGCGGCATAAAGACTTGATGTGATCAGCCAAAATGAATTCATTAGAGTTACCATAACCTGACAAGCACATAATATAGACAATCTTTAGAAATTTCCATTTTTCCCCATCAGATAATGAGTAATTCTACTGCCTTATTCAGCATACAAGGATATCAATATCTTGAATCAGTAGGGACTAGGGACGAAACAGAAACAAACAAGAGCTAAGTTCTAAAGGTTACATACTTGACCAAGAGATAAAAGTGAATAAATCAGATTGTAGAAACCAGCACTATATCTCGTCGAACTGCTTTGGTCAGTCCAAAAACTTAACCATGTGCTACTCCCAACACGGAGAGCTTCTATCAGGAAATAGCACACAAATAGAATAATAACCACCCAAGAACCTCCCAAAGCATTTTTGTACCTGCAACATGAATTGAAAACAACCTAAATCAGAACACAAAGGCATGTGATAATAATAGGCTTGGCATTTCAGTTAAGGGAATGCTCAAATTCCTAGTTTCCCGCCATGATCAGAATGTTAAAGGAGAAAACTGCATCAGCTAAAGGAAATCAAAATAGAAAAACACAAGCAGACACTTAGTATCTCAATTTAGACTACAACTTTCCAAGAGCATTCTCTCTTTCTGCAAAAGAAGCTATTCATCCTACAGAAAGAGAAGGAAAAAATAGAGGCTGCAAACCCGCGTACAACAACAACAACAAACCCAGTATATTCCCACCTAGTGGGGTCTGGGGAGGGTAGAATGTACGCAGTCCATACCACTACCTCTAAAGAAGTAGAGAGGCTGTTTCCGATAGACCCCGGCTCAAGACACAGGACAATATACAAAAATATTCAAAGCATGAAACATGATAAAACTAACATAGATACAACATCCACAAAAGTAATGTACAATACCAAACAAAAGACACCAAAACCCTCCTAACTACGGACTACGATTCATCCACCCACCTTATCCCTCTATCCTAGTGTTTTTCCTCCAAATCTTCCGATCCAAGGTCATGTCCTCAGTGAGACGTAACTGCTCCATGTCACGTCTAATCACTTCTCTCTAGTATTTCTTCGGTCTACCCCTACCCCGCTTGAAACCATCTAACGCTAGTCTCTCACACCTACGAACTGGGGCATCCGTGTCCCTCCTCATCACATGACCAAACCATCTCAACCTCACTTCCCGCATTTTTTCCTCCACCGATACCACTCCCACCTTCTCCCGAAAAATCTCATTCCTAACCCTGTCAGCCCTTGTAAGACCACACATCCAACGCAACATCCTCATTTCCGCCACCTTCAACTTTTGAATATGGGAAGTCTTAACTGGCCAACACTCCGCTCCGTACAACATAGCCGGCCGGACTGCAACTCTATAGAATTTTCCTTTAAGCTTGGGAGGCACCTTCTTATCGCATAAAATCACCGAAGCGAGCCTCCATTTCATCCAACCTGCCCCAATACGGTGCGAGATATCCTCATCTATCTCTCCATTTCCCTGGGTCTACGATCCAAGATACTTAAAACTATCCCTCTTGCAAACTGTCTGAGAGTCCAACTTCACCACCACCTCCTTCTCTTGCCTCGAGATACTAAACTTGCACTTCAAATACTCCGTCTTGGTCCTACTCAATCTGAAACCTTTAGACTCCTGAGTTTGTCTCCAAACCTCCAGCTTATCATTAACACCTGGCCGCGACTCATCAATCAAAATTACATCATCCGCAAAAAGCATACACCAAGATACCTCGCCTTGTAAACTCCGCATCAGCACATCCATCACCACGACAAATAAGAACGGACTAAGAGCTGATCCCTGATGCAACCCTGTCAAGACCGAAAAGTGCTTAGAATCTCCTCCCACCGTCCTTGCTCGAATCTTCGCTCCCTCGTACATATCCTTAATCGCCCTCTAATGTACGCCACAGGAACCCCCCTTGCCTCCAAGCATCTCCAAAGAACCTCCCTAGGGACCTTGTCATACGCCTTTTCCAAGTCAATAAACACCATGTGAAGATCTCTCTTCCTCTCTCTATACTGCTCTACCAATCTCCGCACAAGGATGCAAACCCGTGTATCTTTATTTAAACTAGAATGATTTGATATCAAACATTCAGTTAAGGTACAGTGTACCAAACTAAGGAAATTTTCTCCCCGCAAGGCAACTGGCATCTGAAGCATCAAAGTACTTGAATATTCTTCAAATATGTTTTCCTTGCTAATATAACAACTACAACAACAACATACCCAGTGTATTCCCATAAAGTGGGGTCTGGAAGTGTATGCAGTCCATACCACTACCTCACTACCTCAGAATGAAGTAGAGAGGTTGTTTCCGATAGACCCCTGACTCAAGACTGTGAATATAACTACCGTATTGACTAAATATTGATCTTGCCAAAAAGCAGGCCTCACCACTCCAGCTAAACTAGTTTTTCACGAAAAGATTGGATATGGTAATCATAGTTAAGTAAATTTATCAGTCAAGATAATAAATCTGAGAGACGCTTGCCTGCGAAAACATTTCTACAGGAGTGTCTTTGGATTGAATGGTGTTTAGCTACCTCACCACACAAACTAGAATTTCTCTCTCTCTCTCTCTTTCATGAAGAATGTGGGTTTTGCTAAGGTAGCAGGTTAGCAATGCACCCATATTTTAATTTCCTTAAATGTCCCTAATAGTAAATGAAGAATATGTTCATGTAAGGGGACCTTTTATCTTTACACCATCTATACCCAATTTTCTCACTCTGTTCTTCCCCCGTGTTTCAATTTTATTCCTTCTACCAGATTCAGTTTAAACTGAGTTTCTTCCGTCGCAAATTGGTGCTTTTCTCCGTATAACCCAATAATGAAGGCTTTCACAATTCAATACTGAAAGATTAAATAAATTGTGAAGTCAGAAATAAAATTTTTGAGATCAAGAAAAACTGACATTAACCCGTCCACAGCGTCCATTAGACTTCTGAGAAAAACTCCCTCTAGGATTTGGTTTAGAGATAATTCCCATTGGATGTGGGTTTATTTTTAGGTTGGTGTTCGTGGAGCTTCCGCGGAGAGTTAAAGACAATACAGAGTTATATTTTCAAGAAAAAGAATGCCCTTGAATTGCAAAAGTATCAATTTAATAGCTGGAAGAGTATCAATTAAATAAAAACATGATAAGAGTCCATCAAAAAGAAAACTAAAGTTAATGAATTAAAAATCTGTAAAGAAAGAGTTTATCTGTAAAGAAAGAGTTTATGTGAACCAAAGGAAAGAAAAATTGGATATTCAAAAGTAGGGATGAGGTTAAAAAGACAAAGAAGCCCCTTTAGCTAACATGTTAGCTACACACTTTTAGGGACATTTAAGGAAATTAACAAATGGGCAGATTGGTAGTCAACTACCTTCATATAGTAGGTCAGCGAAACACTAACGTGCACACACACACACACACACACACATATATATATACACACAAAAACACATATTTATGTAGAAAACTTAACAGGTTGCTTAAACTTTAGCCAGATCATTGTATGGATCGTACCTCATTAGAACATTCCAGCTCACCACACCAGTTTCCCGTTCCTCTTGCTTGATAAGAACAGATTTTCCTTCTTTTTTATCTTTTCCAACTTCTTTAGCTACTCCATTGGCCTCACCATTAACAACAGGTTTTGAAGATTTATCATTGTCATCGTTTTCCTTTTCTTCGGTGTATTCTTCCATTTTCCCCGCATTTTCCATCAGTTTCTGAAATAGCACCCCATTATTTGAGAGATATTCAAAGGTTCCTTCCTCTTTAACCATACCATCATGCACCAGTATGATTTTGTCTACTTGTGAAAGGAAGTGTAGCTGGTTTGTGACTAAAACTCTGGTTTTTCCTTTCAGTTCTTCCCTGATGCACCTTTCAAAAACCTGGTAATAATACATTACAACAAGTGTTTATACAAAAGGATTCAGTTGCCACAAAATTATGCAAGTCGAAGCAATTCAGCAACATACTGCATCAGGAAAATGTAACAAAACTAAAAAGTGAAAGAAACTTGGTTTGTCCCTGATACTTTCATCAAAGTAAAATGGTTACCTGGCGGCCCACATCAGCATCCAAAGCACTTAAAGGGTCGTCAAATATGCAAACATCAGAATTGGAATAAACAGCCCTAGCCATGGAAACTCGTTGCTTCTGCCCTCCACTAATATTGACACCCCGTTCACCAATTTCAGTGAGATCACCACCCTAGAACAAAGGCAATTAAAGATTGAGCAACACACTAAAGAAAGATTTTCCTTATCGAAAGAATAAAAACATAAAAAGATTCTAAAGAAGATTAGCCATCTAAAATATATTGATTAGATAACTTTTGCAGGTATCCTTACTGGAAGCAATTCAAGGTCATGCCGTAATGCAGTCACATCGATGGCCCTATTATACCTTGCAGCGTCAATTGCCAAACCGAATAGTATATTTTCACGTACCTGTAGAACATAGCTATGCACTTCATGTGATGCATGATATCAAATTTAATCAAAAGCAGCTACCAGATAAACCCTAATGCTTATGTATTACGTTTAAACAGTGTTACTTACTGTTGCATTAAAAATCCATGAAACTTGTGGTACATAAGCAACTGTTCCTCTTATGACAACCACTGAATCAGAAACAGAAGGAAGCTCTCCAAGCATTGCCGAGATAAGTGATGTCTTTCCTTCTCCAGTGCCCCCAACAATAGCTACTAAACTACCAATTGGGATATCCAAATTGATATTTGACAATGTTGGTTTTTCTGCCTGCACATTGCAAGACAACAGTTGAGTTTCCAGCTACCATATGCCTTGCAAACAATTGACAAGTCCGCTAATTTCCAAATTCAGCAACTGCCTTGACAATTAAACAGGAAGAATGTATTGAAGAGCTACCTTCTTGATATAAAAGTGGATCTGTTTTTTTATTATTATTTCATTATGTTTTCTTTTTCTTTTCTTCACAAGTATAGTTTTTGTATTGATATAGATACAAGAACAAGATAACTATAGAAAAATCATAAAAGGAACTAGGAAACTCAATCAAATAAAGCTGCTCAACATGTGTGTCGGTCAGACAGCTTGTGATTGAGTTCTAAACCATAAGATGCACAGCAGTTTATGCAAAATAAATCAGCACTGTTAAGTATCCCACGTCAGAAAAGGGATGGGTAATTGGTCTCCTTATATGGACTTGGACAATCCTCCCCTCATGAGCTAACTTTTGAGGTTGAGTTAGGCCCAAGATCCATTCTTTACATGGTATCAGAGACAGGCCCATCCCCAAATCTTTGTTCACCCATGTTGAGCCCCCGCATTATATTATCCACGCTCTAGTTAACGAGGCCTAGACATGAGGGGGAGTGTTAAATATCCCACATTGGAAAAGAGATGGATAATTGGTCTCCTTATATGGACTTGGACAATTCTCCCCTCATGAGCTAGCTTTTGAGGTTGAGTTAGGCCCAAGATCCATTCTCTACAAGCACAATAATTGCCGTGGAAGATTACAGAATGTTCTTCAAGCCAAAATTACAACTTAGAGCACTCCCAAGGGATCATGATAGTTATTCCTGAACCAACAAATTACAAGAATAGACTCCTCAAAGCAGCTGCAAATATGTATTGTTCCTTGATTCAGGAATACTCTCCACCATTTATCTCCAGCAGAAAGGTACTTTTGGACACATAGGAGTAAGAGACATTATGTGTCTATATACTACACCAATTAAGTGAGTAGACCACCTTCGGCCTTTGTGACTGTACAAGGTCAAACATTTAACCATCAATAAATTATATACCACGGAGATTTTTGGGAGAAAATTAGCAGGTTCAACAAGTGAAGCCAAATGAAAAGTTCCACGTACAAAAGAGAGAGCAGCTAAAATGATTAATAAATTACAAAACAAGTCATTTGAAGACCAACCTTACAATCAAATGGTGACAAATAGAATATTGAAACAATGTTATCAAAAGCAAGAAAGCTCAAAAAAGCTCTAAAGTCCGTTGGAGCTTTAAGTGCAAAATGTGAACAAAGCGTGGGCTTTAATGAAAAAGGCGCAAAGGGAGAAAATACAAATATATATGTTTAGGCCAAGATTAACAATTGTAATCATGAATAACAAATATATTAACAAAGAAATTGAAAATATTTACGATTAAGTGTGTGAGAAATATAATAGAAAAATATTATTGAATTGTTGTAACTACATTATTACACTGAGACCCTATTTAAAGATACTACATTCCAATTCTTTTCCAAATGGGACACTACATTACAATCATTTTTCAAGTAGGATTCTATATATTATTTCTATTCCTACTCCAATTCTAACACTCCCCCTCAAGCTGGTGCATACAAGTCATATGAACCAAGCCTGTCACAGATGTAATTAATACGAGGACCGATGATAGACGTGATGACGATGGTTGCAAGTTGATCTCTTGACTTCACAAATTTTATAATATTATCTCCTGAGAGTATCTTTTCTCCAACAAAGTGACAATCAATCTCAATGTGCTCAATCCTCTCATAATGACCTTGGGCAATCCGTGATGAGACTCTTTTGCCCATCTCATGACAAAGTGATGTTTAATTTTCTGACCTTTTCAGTTCTCAGTAAGGGAGTAAGGGAATCATAGGACTAAACCGTAATCAGTGATGCACGTTTGGAGAAATTGTACTGAACCATTGAAAACATCAGAACGGGTCAGAATGATCTCACCAGAAAACTGACAAAGGTCGCGATCAGGGTTCCGGTGATCTAAATCCAAAACAAAAATAATGGAAAGGCTCGCAAGAACAAGACGAACCTATTAGAAAAAGAATTTCTTGGAAAACAGTTTGGAACAAGCCTAGAATAACCAGAGATGTATTGAAGTCGTCAGATAATCCGATTTGATAGATGAAAAATGGTCAAAATTTTGAGAAAATTATATGGGTAAGGTCGGAATGATGGTGCCACCCTACTAGAAAAGAGAAATTATATGGTTAGGGTTGGAACAATGACACGACCCAATTAGAAAAGAGAAATAGCTGAACTTTTCAAACCAGGCTGGAGGAGACTCTTTTAGACCATAAAATTATAAGGATAGGGTCAGAATGATGACTTGACCCTATACAAATCAGATTCGAGGAATCACCGAAAAGACATGCAACTATGTAAATCAGATCTGAGGTGTCACCGGAAACACACATGATGCTATGCAACTCAGATATGAGAAAGTAGTCCAGAAAGATGCACAATATTATGCAAATTAGATATGAGAAAGTAGTCACCAAAAAAATGCATAGTTCTACACAAATCAAATATGAGAAGGTAGTCACCAAAAAGATGCACCGTGATTTGCAAATCAAATATGACAGTAGTCACCGAAAAGCTGCATGGTGCTGCACAAACCAGATATGAGAAAGTAGACACCAAAAAAAATACACAGTGGCCCAACTTGTGCTAATATAATTATTGGCCAGACGGGCGGCATATATGGGTTACCCATCCACCGGCAGCGAAAGCTCTTTGATTCTATACCAAAATCTTGGTAGAGGCTCTGATACCATGTGAGAGATGTTAGAGAAAATTATTATTGAATTGTTGTAGCTATATTATTACAGTGGAACCCTATTTATAGATACTACATTTCAATCCTTTTACAAATAGGACACTACATTACAATCTTTTTTCAAGTAGAACTCTATAAGCTATTCTTATTCCTACTCCAATTCTAACAAAGAGAAACATCTATTGTTGAGTGTCGCCTCTTCACAAGACGCTCATTGGCAAGGAAAAGTATGTCTTAGATAATTGACATCGACACTAAAGCGCACGTTAAGCGAGGCAAAGCGCTTGACACATTTTGAGCCTTGCTTTAGGGATTAAGCGCGTCTTTGATAACACAGCCGAGAAAGAGAACCAAGTTCTTTAGCTTCTCTGTTTATAAATAATGAGAACACTCAAAATAGAAATTCCTAAAGACAAAAATGAAAATAAGAGCATGACAATCTTCTACGAAATGAAATAGACATAAGAGAATTGAAAGACCAGTATGGTGGATTCGTAGATTGCCAAAGAACCTCATAGAGATTACCATCGTAGAACTACAGATCCCATCATTTTAGGACAAAATACTCCTAGGCCTTTTGGTGTAACTTATTCATTCCACTAGCCTCATCTTTCTTTGTCAAAAGATTATGTAACAAAACGTACAAAATCGTAACAGATGTGAGATGAGACAAAACTAAAATCCGCCATTCAAACTGTTAGAATTGGAAAGGAATAGGATTGTAGATAATCTCCTATAGGGAGAAAGATTATAATGCAACGTCTATAAATAGGACTCACGGCTTGTTTGGATGATTGTTACCTATTTTAATATATTGTGTTGTTAGGTAAATACAATGTTTGCTTTGATAGTTACTAGAATTTTATCGTATTGTACCGTTACATCGAAAACAACCTCTCTATCTCACCTCTGAGGTAGTGGCATGCACTGCATACATTACCTCAAACCCCACTTCGTGGGAACATACTGGGCATGTTGTTGTAACGCTATATCCATCGTTATGTAACGACAAACAGTTTCATCTTATGTGACGGCCGAATCGGTGTGATTGTGTTGTACCTTATTTTTTTTATCCTATTATTTTTGCTTATTATCTAATAATCCATTTTTATCCTTCACCTTACCTTTGTGTAACAGCTTTACCTTACACCCAACTTTTCCTACAGGTTTATTGACGTGTGATATTATATAACAAGGGAAACCGATACAATCTATCAAAACATTTTATTCATCAAAAGAATATAGTACAATACAACACAACACAACACAACACAATATAATATAATATATCATAATACATTATGAAATGATATATAACAACCATCCAAACAAGTTGTCAATATAGTAATGTAGGCAACACAATACAACAATATTTTTCTCCTTTATTTATCACGTTGTATCAGAGCATTAGTGAAAAAATATAGTTGTGTTATAACACAACCAATTTGGTGTCTTTATTAGTACCTTTTGCAATAATAAGGCCTTAAAATATTTGTCCTCTCAGTTTGATCAATTTATGACTTATTAAGGAATTATTCATTGGCAAAATACTCTTCTGGACCCCTGTACTATGTTAGTTTTGTAAGTTGGACACTTTTACTTACATGTTTGTCAACTGGACCCTTGAACCCATTAAAAAAACAATATTTTGCGCCTTTTGACCGTTGACCTTGCCTATGTGGCATTGAAATGATGACTAGGACAAAGAGAGTGTAGTCACTCGCCTGGGGGTGCGAGTGGGGGTCAATATTTGGCCAATTTTATATTAAAATAATTTTTAAAAAAATATTACAATTAAAAAAATAAATTAAAAAAGGGTCCTTTTTTCCCTCCATCTTTTTTAATTTAAAAATATTTTTAAAAATTTAAAAATAATTTTAAAATATTTTTAAAAATTTTTTTTAAAAAAAATATTTTTTCCCTCCCCACCCCCACACCCTACCCAGCCACGTCCCACCCACCCCCAGCCCCTTCCAGCCCCCACCCCACCCCCAGCCCCATCCCCACCCCCACACCCCACCAACCCCTCCCCACCCCACCCCAACACTATTCCAGCCCCCCCCCATCTTCACTTTTTATTTTTTATTTTAATTTTTTCTCAATTCAATTCTTTTCATTTTTTTTGAATTAAAATTAAAATTTGAAATCTTTTTATTTTTTTGGAATTAAAATTTAAATTTGAATTGAAAGTGAGTGATAGTGAATATTGAAAAAAATTAGTGGATTTCGCTTGAAAAAAATTAAACTTTTTGTGAATTTGTTAAAGATATTCAAATTTAAAAATCAAAAATTTATTATGTTTGTATATATGAATTTATAGTTAAAAATTTAAATTAGTTGGAAAAGAATTTTAATTATTTGAAATGGATTTGATGTTTAATTTGTG
Source organism: Capsicum baccatum var. pendulum (assembly GCA_030864225.1). Taxonomy (NCBI): domain Eukaryota; kingdom Viridiplantae; phylum Streptophyta; class Magnoliopsida; order Solanales; family Solanaceae; genus Capsicum; species Capsicum baccatum. Next base: position 68,362,354 of record CM061557.1, on the reverse strand, counting down.
AGCAAAAACAAAAACATGATTATTCAAATTTTTCTACAATTATAAATTTTTCTTATTTAATTAAATTAATTTTAATATTTAATTTGTTATTTAGCATTTTAAAAATGACTTGGAATTTAATGTAATACTTTTTATTTTTTTTAAATGACGTGGCAGATGTGGTAGACGTGACAGCTGACGTGGAGAGAGTGTTACACTCACCAAAAAAGGATCTAAAATATTGCTTTTTAGTGAGTTTAGGGGTCCAGATGACAAACATGTAAGAAGAAGTATCCAACTTACAAAACCAACATAGTACAAGGGTCCAGAAAAGTATTTTGCCTTATTTATTAGACAGTTGTCTTACACCCATCAACAAGCTAGTATAGTAAAGAGAAAGTCTAGGCACCTCATTGAGACTGTGCATACATCTCTCAACCAATCCTAAGTTTGGTTGTGTTTTAGGGCAATACAATACTCACGTCTTGCTATTAATTTGATCAAACGCGAGGATCTTCCATTTAGAACCAAATTCCTCGCCCAGTATTGTTTCTCAGTTACCTCTAAACTCTCTTCCCCTTGTATCTTGGGGAGCATATGTTCTGTTCATATCTTAACCCTAGAAGGATAAATTGGCTGCTCATGATCCCAAATGTCTAGGTTATTCTCGAGTGCAAAAAAAGGTATTCTTGCTACTCACCTGATCTTCTTCGATACCTTATGTCAGCCGATGTCACATTTTTTAGTATCGACCTTGTTTTACAATTGCGGTATCTCGTGTCTTGAGCCGGGGGTCTATCGGAAACAGCCTTTCTACCTCTTTAGAGGTAGAGGTATGGACTGCGTACATCTTACCCCCCAGACCCCACTAGGTGGGAATACAATGGGTTTGTTGTTGTTGTTGTTGTTGACCTTGTTTTACAATTCTTTTGATCATCCAAATATATCTAAGGCCTTAACTATACTAACTTTTAAGGAACCTATAGTTACTTCTATATCTCCATCCATAGTGACAGTACTATTGGCATATTATTGCCATTTGCTTACAGCATCAAACCTTGATGATTCACGTCCTGCACCAGACCCTGCACCTCCTCCTCTTGTGGACTTGTCTCCCCTAGTCAACCGATTGAACTTCAAATAGGTATACAATCCCACTCATTTGGCATCACCCCATTAGGCCGTTGTATCATCTTTGTCCTCTATTTCCATACCTAAATATACAGTTTTAGCACTATCTCATCCAAGATGGAAGCAGACTATGATTGATGAGATGTCTAATTTACGTGCAAGTAGTACTTAAGAGCTTGTTTATCTTCCCTTCAAGTAAATCTTTTGTTGGTTGTTTTTGGGTTATGCAGTCAAAGTTGGTCTAAAAAGCCAGGTTGATAAGCTTAGGCTTGCCTCTGATGCCAAGAGGTATACACAGATATTTGGGCTTAATTACAATGATACTTTCTCTTCATGGCTAAAATAGCACAATGTTTTGTCTTTTTCTATCCATGGTTGTTGTCCTCTATTATCCTATTTATCATTTGAACATTAAGAATATTTTCTCAATGGTGACCATGAGGAGAGAGTTTATGCAGAGCAACCACCTGTTTTTGTTGTTCAAATGGAGTTTAGCAGCCTAGTATGTCGATTGTGTCAGCCACTCTATGTTTGACACAGTCTCCTCGAGTTTGGTTTGGAAAGTCAAACTATATTTAGGAGTCTGGCATGACTTGCAATGAAGCTGACCACTTTATGTTTTATTGCATTCTGCTCCAAATCTGTGCACTTATTAGGTGGTTTATGTTGACAATATCATTATCATCGGCAATGATTAGGATGGCATCACTAATTTAAAGCAACATTTCTTTCAGCATTTTCAGACTAGACTAAAAACCTTAGCGGACTAAATTATTTTATAGGTGTTAAGGTTGCTCAGTTTAGATCATATACTACAACAACAACAACAAACCCAGTGTATTCCCACCTAGTGGGGTCTGGGGGGGGTAAGATGTACGCAGTCCATACCTCTACCTCTAAAGAGGTAGAAAGGCTGTTTCCGATAGATCCCCGGCTCAAGACACGAGATACCGCACAAATACATAGTAAAGCACAGAACAAGATTTCATAACATAAATACGGCACCCATAAGTAATAAAAACAGAGAAAAGCACACAGATTCGTAATAAAACATGGAACAAGGTACCATAACAAGAATAATACCCCCACCAAGTAATTCCCTACACTAGCGACCCAAACTGACCCTAGCCTTCTGCCCTAATTCGCGTCCTCCAGATCTTCCTATCTAGGATCATGTCCTCGGTGAGCTGTAACTGCTCCATGTCCAGCCTGATCACCTCACCCCAGTACTTCTTCGACCTACCCCTACCCCGCCTAAAACCATCCAACGCTAGCCTCTCACACCTACGAACCGGGGCATCCATGCCCCTCCTCATCACGTGTACGAACCATCTCAATCGGACCTCCCGCATCTTATACTCCACTGGGGTCACACCAACCTTCTCCCTGATAATCTCATTCCGAACTCTATCCCCTCTAGTCAGCCCACACATCCAATGCAACATCCGCATTTCTGCCACCTTCATTTTTTGGATGTGGGAGTTCTTAACTGGCCAACACTCCGCTCCATACAACATGGCCGGACGGACTACCGCCCTGTAGAATTTGCCTTTAAGCTTGGGCGGCACCTTCTTATCACACAACACCCCTGACGCGAGCTTCCACTTCATCCATCCCGCCCCAATACGGTGCGAGACATCCTCGTCAATCTCGCCGTTACCCTGGATCACGGACCCGAGATACTTGAAACTATCCCTCTTACATACCTCCTGTGATTCCAACTTCACTACCACCTTATTCTCCAGCCTCACGTCATTAAACTTGCATTCCAAATACTCTGTCTTGCTTCTGCTCAACCTGAATCCTTTAGACTCAAGCGTTTGTCTCCACACCTCTAATTTGTCATTCACACCCCCTCGCGTCTCATCAATCAAAACTACATCATCTGCAAAAAGCATACACCAAGGCACCTCCCCTTGAATATGCCGCGTCAACACATCCATCACCAAAGCAAACAAAAAGGGACTAAGAGTAGATCCCTGATGCAATCCTGTCAAGACAGTGAAATGCTCTGAGTTTCCCCCCGCCGTCCTCACCTGAGTTTTCGCTCCATCATACATGTCCTTAATTGCTCTGATATACGCCAGCAGGACTCCACTCACCTCCAAGCATCTCCAAAGCACCTCCCTGGGGACTTTGTCGTATGCCTTCTCCAGGTCGATAAACACCATGTGCAGGTCCTTCTTCCTTTCCCTATACTGTTCCACCAGCCTCCGTACCGGGTGAATTGCCTCCGTCATCGAGCGGCCAGGCATAAATCCAAACTGGTTTTCCGAAATAGACACTATCCGTCTCATCCTCACCTCGACCACTCTCTCCCAAATCTTCATAGAGTGACTCAATAACTTAATCCCCCTATAGTTATTACAACTCTGGATGTCACCCTTATTCTTATAGAGAGGGATCATGGTACTCCACCTCCAAGCCTCGGGCATTTTTGCCGTCTTGAAGATTTCGTTAAACAATCCAGTCAACCACCTTACACCAGCCTCTCCAGCAAACTTCCAAAACTCCACCGGTATCTCATCCGGCCCCGTCGCCCTACCCCTTCGCATCCTGCGAACAGCCTCTCTAACCTCTTCTACCTTAAAACGTCTACAATAACTAAAATCCCGACACTCCTCTGAGTGCTCCAGCTCCCCTAACACAATAGTTTAGATCATATACAATTAGCTCAAAATGAATCTATGTCTTAAACATTCTTAAAGAGACAGGAATGATGGTATACAGATCCATTAATACTACTATGGATTCAAATGCTAAACTGCTGCCAGTACAGGGGGAGACACATAATAATCCTAGAAGACACATAGTCGGCTGGTTGATAAGTTGAATTTTCCCAAAACGATATATAATGCCAGCTCCCACCAAAAGGATTACTCTTAGAGGATTGAGGCCATAAGCAGATCATTGTATAGATGTTGATCAATTAAGATCACCTTGTAATAGCCATTCTAGACATTGTGTTTTAGCAGGAGGCTATTTGGTATCCTGAAAGAGTAAGAAACAGAATGTGGAATCTCGATCTAGTGAAGCCGAACATCGAAGAATGGTCGTAGCAACGTATAAACTAGTTTGGATCAAACATTTGCCCAAATAATTAAAATTTTGGAGAAATCAATAAGATAGAGCTTTTGTGTGATAATCAAGCGGTCTTTCATATTACGAACCTGATATTTCATGAGAGGTCTAAGCACATAGAAATTGACATTTCACGAGAGGGCTAAGCACATTGAAATTGACTGTCAATTGGTTAGAAAAAAGATATTTTGTGGAGATATTGTTACGAAATTTGTGAAGTCAACTGATCAGCTTGTTGAAATTTTCACCAAGTCCCTCATTGTTCCTCGTTATTAGATACAACTGTAACAAGCTCGATGTATATGATTTATATGCACCAACTAGAGGGGGAATGTTAGAATAGAAATAGGAATGTATACAATCTCCTTCTCTCCTACATGGAAAAGAATTATAATGTAGTATCTATTAACCAGTGTAATAATATGGTCAGCAAAATTCAATAATACGTTTCTCCTTTATTTCTCTCAAAATATCCTGCACTAACTAATGTGGTACAGATAGCATCACTCTCTTAGGACACCATGGCTTAATCACAAAGCAACAAGCTATCTGCTCAAGCATATTCCACTCTCATCACTTCACAAGCATACCATATCAATTCCAAGGAGCTACAGTATCAAGTGCTAGACCACAGATTATGTCCAAATTTATTTGTGCCTCAAATAGTGACGAAAAACAAACTCATTAACAATGTATAATGTGCTACAAAGTAAATGTGATTGTGGATGTAAAAGTTGAGGCCATAGTGTATTAATAAAGAGAAAACAGAATTAAAATTCCTGGAGAAATCTTTCTGGAAAGCAAAAACCAATTATGCAAGGTATATAAGGTTTCCGGAGACGCATGGGATTTCACATGAAGCTATGAACAGATTCCTTAAAGAGTAAAATGAAACAAGAAAAAGGGAAAGGGGAGGTGTACCTACTTATGAACTAAATGTATATCTACTTATACTTTGTTTATTCTTTTCTCCCTTTTGACAAGAATATGTTGTGTCTTTAACCACTTCTGTGTGTAACAAAAAAACATAGGAGGCAGCAAACCACATTTTTGTTTGCAAGACGTTGTATTTTTTTTTCTGGCAAAAGAAGATATGGATTAATCTGCAAACCTTTGATTCCCATGAAAAGCATCCATTCTTGATTGAAATTGCTGGAAGTCCAGGCTCAAGAGGTGGATTCGGAAGAAGTATTCTCTCTTCAGCTAAGAGAAGATCTTCCAAACGTTTCAATGATACGTTTGCATTAACAACCTGCAAAAGCAGAACATTTGTGCAACTATGTAAATTAAACAAACAGCAGAATGAAGGATTCAATCAAGAATGGAATATTTTGCTGTAATTGTAAAACTCAAGTGAATTAATGAAGTGCTTAGAAATTTCTCCTATTTGAGGTACAAAGTGCATACTAAATATTATCACCACAACAAATCTTGAGTTAAAAAAAATGACATTTTTTAATCAAGAAATTTTACATAATAGAAAAAGGTCAAGGAAAAATGAAAAAGTGTCATATTTATTTAACAAGCCAAACTTTAGGTGATAAGGAAGAACAAAAATAGACACAACAGTGCCAAACCGCCAACTATATTTGGCGATCAAAAGAGTTATTTATTAGCTATTCTGATATGTTTTCGAAAGAACATAGTTGTTGCATCTGGGGGAAGATGGTCTGATTAAATTAATCACTGTCACTGCAAAAATATATTTACATGAAAAAGTAATATTTTCACATGATAACCATATTAACACATTGATTTAATCAGAGTGTAGTAGTAATTCAAATAGAACATGCCCCAAGCAGATTCAGCTTAAAATGTACTAATATTAAAATGCTTCATTAAATGTTGATTGCTGATCCACATGCTCACAAAGTGCATGTCACGTGTTCTGCTGATGAAACATACTTAAGGAAATTGTGGTAGTTATACATAAATGAGCAAGTTCCGGCATCTAAACATTATTCACCTCAACACATAACTTTAGCATCTGATAATGCCATCACTGTAGGATAAATTTCTGCTATGACATTCAATATAGATGGTTGACAAATAATTTGTTTCATTTTCCTTTTTACGTTATTTTTAATGGGGAGGGATGGTTTTATGTGAGATATTTGATTGTATAGAAAATGAAACAATACTCAAGCACGACTATTGAACTACCCAGGAATTAGTCTATCTTCTTTAACAGACTAGAATAAATGCTAGGGATTCTTCAAAGACAAATACCAGGAAAGTGAGGGTTCTTCAACAATTGAAAAAGGCAGTGACGCTATTCAATATCAGCACATGAGATTGTGAAAAGACGTTTGACAAAGAAAACCTGTGTTATTATATTAGGAAGCATGAAGAGTGGAAAGCGCAACACCGCAAACAAGGATAGAGCTGTAAATGCCCTTGCTGGGGTTAGATCTCCTCCGAGTAGGGAGAATACGCCAAATGAGATCACAATCACCACAACTGGAATACTGTTCAGAATGAAGCTATTCAACTGAAATGAATAAAAACAAAGAAGACATCAAATTCAGATCAAGAAGAAAAAATGAAGGAGAAATCAAGAATGACAAATAAATTTTCAATAGAAGTGTTGGTGTTCAATCTTCTGCCCACAAAGACCAGCTGTGCGCCAAGGTGAAGCGAACTGTGTTCATTCATGCAGTCTTTTGCATATACACAAGTGTGTAAATATATGGTCTTAAGTTAGGGGCATGATGTTACTCGGACACTCCAAAAATCACTACTTTTGGAGTATCTGGCACGCATCCGGTGGATTTTTTTTAGAGCCAAATAACATAATTAGGGGAAGTATAGTTGATTCAAGCTTTACTCTTGTGGCAATACAACATATTGCACACACGGAAGGCACAATATCATTTTTTTCTGAAAACACAATTCATGCTTCCAGTTAATTTGAAACTTGAAAGCTAGACGGTTCACAACATACCGCTCCTAGTAATTGTGATTTCCTATACCAAGACAGCTCCTCATTCCGAACACCCTGAACCTTGGACTGGAAGCTATTCTCCCATGCATAAGATCTGGAAAATACATATCACTAGTGTTACAAATCATTAAACTAGGTATTATATTTAGGGGTTCCAAACATGCTTCTGTGAACAAACTATACTTGACTGTGTCCATTGCAGCCAATACTTCATTCATGAGACCAATTCTCTTGTCTGTTCGCTGTAATCCTTCTTTCGTCAGCTTCTGCATCTTGCTTATTACATATGTCTGCATAACCAGGAGATTTTTTCCATAAGACAACAGCAAGAGAAATTATTAGGGAAAAAGGGAAAATAGCAAGATAATACTATGACGTAGGAACAGAGATATCAAAAATAGTAGTGCATACTCTAAGCATGCAAAAAAAATGAAACAAGTAAAATAAATCAACGTCAATACAACGTACTGGAAAATGAACACCGAGTTTACAAGAACAAATAGTTATATACCAAAATTCTATGCAGTCCTCTTTTTTTTTTTGAATTGGGTAAATTAGAGTTAACCCCACAACTCCATGCAGCCTATTCTGAACAATATTAGGCAGGTGAATCCTTTACCAGTGAAATTATGGGTAAGACTTTCCAAAGTCCAGTAATGGATATACTAGGGTACAAGTTCTGCTAATGGATAATCTATATGTGCACAGGAAATTCTTCACTTCAAACATAAAAACCATCAATACCGTACAATCAGCACCATTGGTTCCAGTCAATATGGAAAATAAGTTGTTACTTGTATCCCCCATTATCTCTCACCAAGTACCCTCAACATCAAGTACTTATATGTGAATCTCCTCCATTTACTGTACAGGATGGTATCAGACTGGTTTCTGGGGACACGTGTAGTATTTCAGCCACATAAACATCAAGTAACCACCATTACTTTAAATGATTTGCTGGTGTACTTTTGGAGCCCATGTCATCTCCCCAGTCATGCAAATAACTTTTATAATAGCTCATTTTGAGTAAGATTCTCTACCATCTTTATACAGCTGGTATGGGCTGTTTCCCCTATTACATAATTATATTTAATATCTTAAATGAATAAAAACCATTTTGGACAATCCTATAAGCATAAACATATGCTCCAAATGAACTAGGGTGTAAAAGCATTTGCTTTAATTACAGAAGCAACTCCTTTTCTTCTTGTTGCTCGAAAGTGCTCTTCCTCAAGCAAGTGTTATCCAAATTTAGGTACATAATAAAAGAGTGGAAATATCTTCAAGACAAATATAAATGGTTAAAGTGAGGAGGAAAGGTAAAGCTCCTTACCTGTATGGGAAACATAAGAACCAACATAAGTGCACCAAGAAGTGCTGCAACACCCAATAGCTGGTAAAGAAGAACCAACGCAACAGTGATCCGAAGAGGAGCTGACCAAAGAGTATGAAGTGACTGACATATTTGCTGGAGAGATAAGAAAGGCACCAATGTCAAACCAGCATAACAATCACATCTAAACAAACTTCTAAAGCAGGATTATAATTAGTCTAGGCACAGAAAATTCATAGGGCAATGAATCCGTATCATAAAAGGCTGTTTACTGCCAACTCTTTACACCCTTGAGATCCAGAAGCTTCAATTTCAGATAAATTAATGTTGATAAAAAAATGTTGGGTCGCGGAAAGGGGGGGAAAGGACTGGCAAATGGAGGAGCAATATGACACTGTAAGGTCCTCCGTGATAACACTCGAGGTATCACAAAGTCGGCCATTAGGCTTTTGGCTCATAGAGAAGGAGTGAAGCGTATCAGTGGACTTAACTATGAGGAGACACGTGGGTGATTTTCTTGAGAAGGTGATTCATGATGCTGTTACCTATACTGAAGATGCTTAAGAAGATGGAGACTATGGATGAAATGTATGTGCTACAGAGACAGGGTAGGACTTTCTATGGTTTTGGGGTTTGAGGGAAGAATTGGTTCAGAATTTTGTTCTCTCCGCAAAAGTCTTGCTGTCAAACAAAAAAAAAAGAACGAGAAAGGAGTAATAGTGGGATCACTGGAAGTCTGGTGCTCAAGAAAGTTGGTTAACCCATCAAGAAATCTAGAATATGAATCCAGCATTCTTTTTCTGGGTACTATGGGAAGAAAGGAACAACAGATGCTTTTGATTATCAAACTTCTAATCCAGAATTCAAGTCTAAATGCATTTTGTTACTCTATGGTTGGTGCAAGCTCTCCCCTGTAAATTCCCCTGAGCCCATTATGGATTTTGTTGTCCCCTTGGAGCTATAGCTAGTGTGTTTTGGATCTAACACTTAATCTTTTGTAAATCAGTATCCTTTTGTTCTTTTAATTTGCATCTTCTTGATGCAATCAATGAAATTTCTTACTTCATCCCCCCCCCCCCCCCCCCCCCAAAAAAAAGGAATGATTACTATGGTTGACAAGAAATATCTTTGTGTTGGGGACTCTATTTTGGTGTGACTACTGTGGTTTTCCTATTCCCCTTTCTTAAGAAGGGCCTTTAACCAAACCAATCGGAGCCACAGTTTTGTTATAGTACTATTGATTGTTCTGTCAGTTAGAATTGGTGAAAGTTGTTTTAGAACTTCCGATATTTGTTCTATTTCAAGGAATATTACTGACTGATTCAATTTCATAAAGAATGAAAAGAAAAACGAGAAGTCATTCGCAGGTGGCACACAAATCCATCAAAATGTAATAATATAGTGTTTTGTAGATTGGTGTGTACCATGCCATCAAAAATATTTGAACTTCTAATGAAGGGATAAAAATTTATCTTATGCATATGGGGGTATTCTTGTGATGGTAAGCGCAAAACTTTTAACCAAGAAACTGTTTACTTTTGTACCATACTAAATTGTGTACCTCCTCATCAAAAAGTGTAAGCTTATACAGAAAGGGAAGTTGTATGTTTATTATTAAATCCACCAATGTAGACAGTCAACCTTTATGCTCCCGAGGGAGAGTTATCATCAAGTCTGAGATTTAGCAAATTACATACTAGATAGCACAAGCAAAGTAGTCAGTATCTTAAGATGCATTTCGATGCAAGTCTCTAGTGACACATATCTTACGACCTTATGTATTTCGTGTGTAGATGCAATTGTATCTTGTGATACGAAAAGCTACTCTTTGGCCCTTGTGTAATATGTTCAGGAGCCTGAATTTTCATGGATAGCAGTTGATACATGATTGCCAGCAATGATGGTGATATTGATAAAGAGATAAAAACAAAATTACTTTCAAGGCTTTAGTATCATTGAATTAATTTTTTGTACTCTTGTAAACTGAATTTCCTACATTATCTTATTAAATTGGTTATTCTAGCATACTTTTCGTATTCTCATAAAGAAGCAATGGTTATTTATTCTCAAACATTTTTCTTATGCATTTTATTTGTGATGTTATGTATCTTATGGTACACAAACATGTTTCACAAATATCCAATAGGAAGAATCAATTCCTTAAATCAGCAATTTCTGCATCCAGCTAGAAAGTAATGTTATAGAATATCAACTTGTAGAAGAATGCAGAACAAAATAATATCAGAAGTAATACAACCAACATGCCTGAAGTGCTTCAGAATCTGTTGTCATCAAATTAGTTATCTTTCCTGATGCAAAATTTTTCCGACTTTCATGGGTTAACCTCAAAGACTTCCGGAAAACTGCTGCAATCTACAAAAGCAAATGGACTTAAAACATAAATCTTCAATCCGCACATCAACAATAATCTATAAAGTTCTAGAATTAGATGGGAAATAGTTGATGAGTTCTATATGAAGAGGGATACAGAAAGATGTTGCTGAACTGAACATATACAGAGTCTACAAGAAGCAATGAGTAGCTAAACCAACTCCAGAATAACTCAAAAACAAGCAACAAGACAATGCATAAATACAAGTCATATCAAGATACCACTTTGACTCGTATCAATAGTCGAATTAAAAGAAAGTTTTACCAGACGACCTGACAAAGTATTTCCGATATGAGGAAATTTAGTGCTTAATGTAGAGATTGGTCTATGGAACCTTAATGCAAGTGTAAACTACCAAAACTGGCATACAAAACTTGGCTTTAATGGGTAAAAGAAATTACTTGGTTGCAAAATATTAGTGTTAAGTATCCCACATCGGAAAAGGGATGGGTAATTGGTCTCCTTATATGGACTTGGGCAATCCTCCCCTCATGAGCTAGCTGTTAAGGTTGAGTTAGGGCCAAGATCGATTCTTTACATGGTATCAAAGCCAGACCCATCCCAAATCTTTGTTCACCGATGTTGGGCCCCCATATTATATTGTCCACGCTCCACTTAACGAGGCTAGTTAGGGCCAAGATCGATTCTTTACATGGTATCAGAGCCAGACCCATCCCGAATCTTTGTTCACCGATGTTGGGCCCCCATATTATATTGTCTGCGATCCAGTTAACGAGGCCTAGGCGTGAGGGGGAGTGTTAAGTATCCCACATCGGAAAAGGGATGGATAATTGGCCTCCTTATATAAACTTGGGCAATCCTCCCCTCATGAGCTAGCTTTTGAGGTTGAGTTAGGCCCAAGATCGATTCTTTACAATTAGCATATTGTGTTAGGTGATCATGAAATGTTCTCTCCAGCAGGATGACTATTGTCATGACAATTAATTCAAATAAACAAGGACTATGGCCAAAAGACAATTAAGAGTACAAGAGTCGGTGCTTCCTACAACTCCTGATAGCTATTAAAATAAAACAGATCAGAGATCCAAGTCTTGCAAGTTAAGATAAACAGAAAGGAAGAAGAACAAGCCTCATAACGGAATACCAACTATCACTAGAAATTGTACTTCATATACAAGGGAGCACAGAAAATGGAAACATAGAAGGACGAAGAAGGTTGGGAATATATCCCAACTGTTTACATAATCCAACAATACAAGAATTAATGTCACCTCTAGATGTAAACCTAGGCTAAGCACAAGAGAAAGAAGAGGGGATGATAGAATATAGGAGGAATCTGAATTACCAAAGTAGATCTCAGGCGATATCCAACACGCATGACATTCTGAAAATACTGCGCTTCACAGAGAACACCAAACACCTAGAAGAGAATTTGTACATAAATAGTGTCAGAACCACAGTTACATATACAGCCCCAGCCAGAGGCCCCGGGAGGAAGAGAGTCAACTAAAGTTAATTAAAAGAAAAACTACTAAGGTTCTAATGACACACTCAGCAGGTGTCAAAGGGATAGGAAGGACATTAATTTTTTTAAAGGGGGAAGAATAAAGAACATTTTAGGCATATGACTTCCAGCTATTTGTATACAATTGCTCTTAAGTCGGACCAGAAAAGCTACAAACCAATGGCAGCTACACATCAATGTCTGACCATAGGGTCACCAAACACCAGTACTAGGACATTTAAGTATACCAAATTCATTGATGTTTCCATTGCATAAGCTTTTGGTTTTACAGAGTAAAGTCCAATGCAAACAGTCTGACGACATTTTCTTCAACAACAACAACAACAAACCCAGTGTATTCCCATATAGTGAGGTCTGGGGAGGGTAAGATGTACGCAGTCCAACTGACGACATTTTCTTAAATAGTCAAATACAAAGAGATCAGGATAGAGCATAAGTCAGTATCTTGGTGTGTCCACACCAGGTTAGCGTTAAAGTCGTACCACTCCAACAAATATCGCGAATGCATAGATGTAGCCTATCCATGCTGGATCACCTCGTTGCATTGACTGTTGGATGGAAATACAAGGGACTGTGATTAGATGTCAGAAAATTAAAGGAAAAAAACAATCCCTAAACCGAACAAGATCATCTCCAAACATTATCATATGAAACATGGACATTGTTTTTACTGAAACTACCACTTATACAGGCTGATTTTCACATCATGGTAACAATTGACTTTGTTAACCTGATCATGCACATCAGAGAAATGCAATCAATGAAGAAGAAATATCACCACTTTTGGAAAGATATTAATTCATCTTGGTTCCTGTCACCAAGGATGCATCAATGTGTATCAAGTACAAACTAAATGAATTGAAATTCACAAAGTATACAATAAGATTCTATTATAAGTATACAAAATAAAATTTATACTCAACCATAGCCAAAAAATGAATGTAAAGACAACGATGATGACCAAAATAACAATAACCAAATGGTAATCTCAGGCTTCTAGAAAGTTGCTAATTACTTCAAAACTTTTTCCAACAAATTGCAAATAAAAACAACAACTACGGAACTACACATCACGTCAACCCTGCTGCATGATCAGACAAATAAGGATATCCTTACTACATCCCTACTTGCCTTCAATGCATGAAGCACCAACTTTAAAAAATATAATTGCGCTCCTTGCATATCCTATCATCTAGATTGTGGCCTTTATCCCACTTTCCTTATCATACACACGAACTCTGTACTTACAGTTGCATACCAAAAGGCTAATACATAAAAACCTAAAGGTGAAAGTATAAAAGGATTAAGGAAAAATGGAACCAAAAACTCGTTAGGAATTACAAAAACTTCATCAACAATCCAAAAATACTCGTCATCAAAGCAAATACAAAGTATATATACACTATACATACATACACATACATACATATATATAATCATACACATACATACATATCATACATACATACATACATACATAAATATATATATATATATATATATATATATATATATATATATATATATATGAGATAGCAGAAGACATTCGCAAACCATCTTTTTTCTCAGGCCACAAAAGGGGTCCAGAAGTCCTTACAAGAAAATGTACAATTGTTTTTTACCTGTAAGAGTTGGTTCAGAATAAGTGGTCCAATGAACTGGGAAGCATCATTGCCGATCTATATGTTGGAAACAAACAAAAAAAAATTACAAATTTGGTATTTCAACTAAACAGCCATGACACAAGAAGCCAAATGCTACTTCAACATGTTTATTGTATGGGCTTAATACATAGATAGTCACTTTAACTTGGTTTCTACTAGCAGTTAAAACACCTCAACTTTCATTGTGGCCATCTAGACACTTCAACTTAATGCAGTTGCGTCTTGCGAACACCTTAACTTTGAAAATGCATATCTAGATTCCTTTAAGAGGGTGTATTCGAGATATACATTCTCAAAGTTGGGTGTTTACGAGGACAACTTAAACCAAGTTAAGGTGTCTAAATGTGCATTCTTAAAGTTGGGGCATTTAGTTGCCACTTGAGGCCAAGTTAAGGTATCTACCGATATATTATTTTCCTTCCTTTAAAATTACCTGGAACACAACAAACTTGATGGAATAATTAAGTAATTCATTCCCAAAAACTTCCTTCTCTTTACTTTACACACACACACACACAAACACATATAAATATACATATAAATAAATAAATAAATATATGTATATGTATGTGGACGTGAACCATGCTTTCACATAAATTCTTTACAATATTAACAAATACTACCTCTCATCTTCAAACTAGTTCAGAATCAGCTTTGGAATCATCTGTATCCATTTGGCTCCACTGAGCACACTACATTTTCGTACAACTCTCATCCATTCTTTACAGGATACAGATGTGACAACTTCCCATCTGAGGCAGAACATGCATGAAAGAAGAGTGTTTTGACAGACTACCCCTAAAAGGTGGAGTCCAAACTGTCATAAACATCTGCAAGTGCCACCATGTATCTCCCCCCCCCCCCCCCCCTATGCGACTTCTGCAGCTAATTTCAGAAAGCATACCTAATGGCATTACATTATGCTTCAAACATAATGTACTTCGTGGCAGTGTTACTAATACATAAGCATAAGCCAATATTCAAACATGCTGCATACTACTGTAATAATGAGAAGATACATATGGTTCCAGAACTGAACCTTCCCAAGTCCAAAGATCAAGCTTGTCCAGTTCCTCAAACTAGTAACATAAAATTACACTACAAGCAGACAAGCATAAAGCTTTTACATGATGCATTCTGATTATTATTCTTAACAAAATTTCGAGAAGTATTCAAGACCAGACAAGATGTAAAAGGAGAATCAACTACCTTCCAGAAGCCTCCCCACCAAAACCTGCAAAAGTTGAAAGATGGCAAAATGCTTAGTAACATAAAATATCAACTGATCTAGCAATGTATATCTTGGTACGTAAAAATAATTAGCAAACCAGAAGCATGAAACATTAGAAAAAGTATTTACCTTCCTCCAAGACTTCGGTTTAAAGCTCTTAAAAGCCATGGTTTAGGTCTTTGAGACTCCTCTGCCCAACTCTTTTGAAACCTAAATAGTTTATCCGAATGTTAATATATCTGCTTCACCAAATTAATTTTGAATTCTTTTCCCAATAAGTTAGTCACTTCATGGGACTTAGTTAAATCTTAAATAAAGAAAGAAGGAAGGAGCACAAAAAAAGGTGTTGCATGTGCAAGGAGACAGGCGAGGATGTGGATCACCTCCTTCTACATTGCGGGCTTACCATGCGATTATGGTGGGATATGTTAGATGGTTTCACACTCCTTGGGTAATGCCAAGAACTGTGAAAGATCTGATGCTCAGTTGGAAGAGCGGGAGAAGGCGGAGAAGACGAAGGGCTTGGAACATGGTTCCGATAGAGTTAATGTGGGAGTTAATGTGGGTAGTTTGGAGAGAGAGAAATAGAAGAGCTTATGATGGCGTAGAGTTGAGTTTCATGCAATTCAGGAGTAGCCTCCGCTCTCTTATTTTCTTTTGGTGTAAACAGAAAGTTCCTTCTTGCTTAGAGGATTGGGTGGATTTTGTAGAGCTTCATATTTTGTAGTCTTGATCTTTTGGTATGACCTTTGTATACAACCGATTTGGTCATGATTATGAATGAAAATACTTTTACTTGATCAAAAAAGAAAGAAAGGAGCACCCTTACGAGTTGTTTAGAGTTTCAGTTTGATCCCAAGTATCCAGTTTCCACACATCCTTATCTGTTAATGGCCTTTTATAACCAAGTTGCATAAGAGGATTCATCCATGAAAAAATTATTTCTGCATAAGAAAGTTAGTGGCAAATATCAGTTCCCTTCTAGCTGCATGCTAATAGAAAGGGGAAATTGATTACAAATATGCTATTTATTTGGCCCTTTTCTTCTAAACAAGTTATTCATACCATCACACCAAACACTAATATAGAACTCATAAACCTCCCTCTCTCCCAAGAAACAAGAAATGAAGAGGTCAAAGTAGAGTTTACCAACAAGATGTAAGTGTGCTGAAGTTCATAGGTGGACATATACATACATATTCCATAGGCAGATATCACATTACTAGACAAATGTTATTTTCTTAAATGATGATGCATCAATAATCTGGTCAAGTACTCAAGTTCCCAGGATGTGGCTCCTCAGTTGGAAGTAAAGTACCTGAATTCTTATTATCCATAGTCTATACTCATGTCATAATCAAACTTATGGAGGACGTCAAACCTAAATTATTAACTGCTTGAGAAATTTTTAGTCACATACTGGAAAATATGTTAGCATGCCTCTCAGGACAAATCTGCTCTGCTTCAGGAAGTTCTTCATATGCAGTGTTGTTGAAAGGTTCACTTCGAAGTGGAGAGTAGCCGGGATAAGGATCCATATCAGGAATATAAAACAGCAGGAGCAATCCAAACAATACCTACACAGTAGAAACAATGAGATTGGACTCAGTTTAATTATTTACTTAAAAAAGTTAAAATCATGAGATACAATAATATAGTGAGTTAATTGATTCCCTCATAAGAATGCACCCTTGACTTCAAAAGTGCAAACTGGAAATCAAATATTGCGTCAACCCCATGCTTTAAGAAATACAAGCCAATGAAAGGTTTGATTATTCAACTATCTATTTAGCCTAGAGATAGGCACAGTGCATTCCAAACATAGAGTGCCTACATGGAATGATGGATTTGTCTCCTCTGGTTTCAAGCTTCATTTGGCACATCCTTCAACACATTTTGACCTAGGATTGTGTAAAGAGAACTCATATTTTGGGCTTCAATCCAGTGGCATCTTTCTGTGGAATGTTGGTAGTTCCAAACATACCACTCAAATTGATCGAGAACAGCTTTCCAGTTTATTGTTTAGAATGACGACAAGTGTCAATTTATGTCGGACGTAGTGGAATGAATCCTTCCAAAGCGTTCTCATTAGAATTGGTAACTAAGCAATTACTGCGTGGTTTTGGCGTAAGTGTTAGCAATGCTAATAAGGAATGACAAGGAAGACCGATTAGTCAAAATTTACCCCACGATATCTAATATTCCCTCTGTTTCATTTTATGTGTCTTAGTATGACTAGGACTTTTGAATCTTGTGATTTTAAACGAAAGGTGTGTGTATAACATCCCAAAAATACCATTTGAATCTTGTTGTCTTCAATACAACATGTCATTCTTATAAGGGAGTGTCATTAAGGGTAAACTGAAAACGTAGGAATAAGAACTCTACATATAAAGAAATGTGGCATGCTTTTTGAAATAGGCTAAAAAGGAAAGTAAGACACATAAATTGAAAGGGCAGGAACAGTTGCAATAACAATTTAAAATTTGACACATTGGACATGACAATTTGTCTATGTAAAAAGATGTATAGCCTGTGAAATTACACACAACTACTGCGTGAGTAGAATGTCTGTTACTCATGGCTTATAGCCAACTTCGTGAAACAAAAACTTTAATAGTATGGACCTTCTTGGTGACACCATAAAGGAGTTTTATTGCCAAGTCACATATTTCAATTCCCTCATGCTCTTGGTCCAATTTGATAAACTTGTGTTTCATTTCCCTTCAAAGCAAATTAATCACAAGGAACCAAGAAAAGTTATATTTCTGAGCGGAACCTATAACTGCTAATGTACTCTCAGATTCCAAATTTCCAATTTTCCTAGTCATACCAAAACTATTTTATAAAAATGAACTTCTTCAGTATAATGCTACTAGTTACATTTAACTGCAAGAAAACCAGAAAGGGCCTCCACTGCCATCTTTAAGAATTCAGGAAGTTATAAAAGTTTCTCGGGAGAGAGGTTGAGTTGGTTCGAACGTGTGATGAGGAGGTGCCCGGAGGCCCCTATGTGGAGGTGTGAGAGAATGATTATGGATGGTTTCAGGAGTCATAGAGGTAGACCAAAAAAATATTGGAGGGCGGTGATTCGACGTGACATGGAGCAGTTACAGCTTACCGAAGACATGACCCTAAATAGAAAGGTGCAGAGGATGCGAACTAAGGTTAGATGGGTAGTAGCTAGGAGTGTGTCTATGATAGTAGGTAGGTGCACTTTTTCTTGTTTTCTGTGTTAGTTGCCGTAGTGCATTGCTTGTAGTATCTTCGTCTTGGAGTTTTGGTGATGTTTGTTGTTTCAGATAAGTAGAGTGTAGTACTACATTGTGGTAGACTTATTTTTGCTATTATTTGTTGCTTGTTGTTACCTATTGTTTCTTGTTCTTATATTTGATCCTTCTTTAGAATGTTTTTGTCTTGAGCCGGTGTCTTTCAGAAACAGCCTCTCTGCCTCAGAAGCAGTAGTACGGACTGCGTACACTTTACCTTCCCCAGAAGCCACTTTGTGGGAATAAACTAGGTATGTTGTTGTTGTTGTCGTTCCGGAAAATCTCAGAAAAATGAAATACAAAAGGAGACGGTGAAACAGAAGATAAAGATAAATCAGATTAAGACTCCATAAGGTAAAGCAATTTTTGCTCCACAGATAACCTGCAGTGAGTTCCAAACTTCAGTCTAATCGTTAAGCTTACTTTTCCTAGCTTTTATTCTAATGCATAATTCCTCTCAATTTTCAGTGTGTTTTCTAAGGCCGATACTGAACTTTTTCTTCAGTCGAGCTTTTATACTTTTTCACCCTTATTATTGGGACACCAAGACAGCACATGATTTTACACCACCAACCAAAGATTTCAAGTAACATTTCTTGGTAATCACATAACATGAACTCTAGAGCACATGAAAGAATTTAAAGCAACAAACCTGGACAGCAACCTCACTGATGTACAAATACAGTACTGATCTGCACATAAAGATAGATAGCTTTAATTAGCAAGGAAAAAGAAAGATCTGAATGAGATTGTTCTAACTTCCAACCTAGTGTATCTGCTCATATCAAAGATTCAGAATTTATGTGCCTTGGAACTCAAACCTACAAAGAAAATATTGAGCCCGGATATGCCACCTAAACATCAAGCAGAAAATGCAGGCATTAACCAGTGATATTGCTCTGTCACCCACTATTGTTTTAGCTTGTTTCAGAAAAAAGATATCATCAGAAAGCGAGCAGCAGCTTACTTTGAGTACCTTTCTTTTTTTATTGTGCTTTTCCAGGAAGGAATTATTGTTGACAAGCAGGGAAATCATCCTTAACTCTCAATGAGGTTTTTGACATACTTTTTTTATTCAATTGGTAACATGTAGCTTTTTAGGAAAACAAAAGAGCAACAGTTGTTTTTGGTGAGAGGGTTTCCCATGTGGGGGTCGGGGACAAACTCATAAACCCCTAAATGAGAAAAAGTACTCATGGGGAATTTACAACATTTTTCTTAGGATGCAGTTATAACTCTAGAAAAATGCACGCTCACTAAGAACCAAAAGGAGGGGTAGCCTATTTTTACAAGAAAAAATGAGAAGAAGAATAATTACCAAAGCATTTGGCAATTTCAAGCACATCGCATAAAACTACTCAAGTGTTTACTGACAATAACATCCATTATGCACTGGTGGCAAGACAACAACATCAAGTATGAGAATAACGAACCACACGCACGCAAAACCTTCATTCATTGCATCATTTCAAGAACTATCCAAGGGGAGGAACAACTTACTCGTTATAGTACTTTCTCACAGTCAAGATAAGATTAAGCATCACCGTGTCCCCCACCAAACAGTATATTACTCCAAACCGAACAGACCACCTGGCCTCACGGATATATACCTTAGTCTCAACAACAATCATCACCAGCATAGAGAACCAGGCAAGAATCTCGATTGTCAAGGAAATTGTCTAAAGAAGATAATATGAAGAAAAGTTAGAAGTGGTTTTTTTCTGTTAGAATTGAAAAAATTATTACTACTGGAATATATTATGGTCTCAACTGGAACAGCAGAAGAAGATGGCAGAGTATCAATATAGCAGCACCATAAGATTAAGGATAATGGGATACCAACATACCTAAATTACAGCTCATAAAAGAAGGAAAAGAAACTTGTGCAAGAAAGATCAAGAGCAAATATATCATCCAGAAATTTCATCAAGTAGCAGCTATTTCATCAGATAGCTCGAATTGATACAGCAAGATTGGATAAGTTAAATGTATGACTTTGTTTGTTTGCACTTTTTATTTTTTATTTATATGGTAAACCCCACCCCCTGCCAAGGAGCCAAAAAGTGGCTTTTAAAACTTTGTTTCCATGGTAACGCATACGCCCAGTCATAGTTAAAGGTGAAGGGCCTTTTATGTAGTCAAATTTGTATTTCTGTATATGTCCCTAGAATCTGTTTATCTAGATACTGGCATAATGAATTCATAGAAATGAACTTTAACATCCTTAAAATGCAATTCCAAATTATTAGCTTCACAAGCTGCATATTTAAGCGTAAGTGTTAACAAAAGAGACCTTGGGGCGAACTGCACATGAGGTGAGGATTACCCAAGACCATATTAAGGAGGCAAATACCTCATCCCTCCACCAATGCGGGACACTTAACACCCCCAGCATGCCTAGGCCTACCACCAAGGGCATTGACAACATAACCCCAATACTGCGACACACAATAACACGCATGGGTTTGGCTCTAATCATGTTCAGAAAACAAATATTTTAAGTCCAACTCAATACAAAAACTCAAACAACACTAACACACTAAATCATAGAAAGACACCTACCTCATATGGAGCAAGACCAGTCTGGCCATCTACGTTCAAGGCTGACATTTGCTTGATGAATCTAAACAAGGGCTCAACAGTGCAATAAGCCGCTACAAGACCCAGCATGTAGTTATAGTAATTTGACCTCAAGCGGAACCTTTGGACTGAAAGATCTTTCATTGTTTTCCATACTCGGTTTAAGCACAAGGCCAAAAGAATTAGATGAGAAATAGAGATAACCAGGGTATTTGTTCCACACGGGGTATAAGCTCCAAAGGCATTTTCCACAGCCTTTGACCACACACCATTTGCCACTGGCTGGCAATACCAATCCAATGGCTTGAAAGTCATTGTAAGCAATACCTCGTGTAACTCTCCACAAGCTCAATACTTTCCCGTACCCTGTCTCTCCTTCAAATGAAAATCTCGTACCCCTGCATCACCTCTGTAATTAGCCTGCAAGAATATAAGCTCATTGCTCAGTGTATCATGCGCACTTCACCCTTTTCAGAGTCATGAGAGAATTTGACTATGACAGCTACAGTATAAAATTTTCAGCTTTATTTGCAAGATATAAGTCAGGTCATTAACATGAGGGGATGCAGAGTTTAGCAGCAGGTACTCTCGCACGCACTGTATTTGTCTATACTTACAGATATGCAGTTGAAAATTCAAAAAAAAAATATTTAAATTAAACTTGTACTCTTTGCTAGAGAGTTGTAATGGGCCTAGCGTACTCCGCATGAGGTGTCAAAATGAACTCAAATTGAGCTGACTCGCTTAATTCGTCTAATATCTAATGAGTTGGGTTCAAGATAATTTATTATTGGGTAAATCTCAACCCATTAAGTCTCAATCCATTTTTAAATGGGAAAATGATACTCTATGACACTTTTAAAATAAATAGTCCAAGATTGATATCTTTTCAAAAAGTGATCAGTTGGGTATACTATTTGAACTTTATAATCATTTCCTAACTTGGGTCATTTTGGCCACGCAGTTCAGATATAATCCATATACAATACTGATACAGTTTATATACAATACTGATACAATTTTCAACTTGGATCATTCAGCCCTTTTAAAAATATTTCAATTTTTTTTTTTGCTATAAAATTTTTAACTGAAAAAATATTATGCTTTTTTTTTATTGTTTAGAAATAATAGTTAAATATAATTATATAAAAATGATATAATTATTATATACAATATGTAGCTATATAAGATATATGTAACAAATATGTATATGTATAAAATATATATAAAAAATATATAGAAAGTGTATAAAAAATATATATTATTGTATAAAATGTGTACAAAAATTGTACAATTATTATATAAATTGTGTATCAAAACTATATAATTTTTGTATGAAATATTTATATGTATAAGATACGTATAGAAGGTGTGTAGAGACGGTATAGACCAGGCCAGCAAATTGAAATGGCTAGAAAGTGAAATTTAAATTCCATGATCATTTTTGTGAAAATAGTTTAATTTAAAATACCATTTGTTGCCTAAATATCTTTCAACAAAGATCAATACTACCGAATTCAAACCTATCTTGAGAAGTCAATTCATGAATCATCTTTATCTATATCTCTTTATTTTCCACAGAATGGGAACTTCATGACATCAATTTATTTTCAGCATTTAACATCACTTGAAAAAGATAAAGAAATAACATAAGCTAATGAAGTCTTGAAAAAAATGTAGAAGGCAACCACTTCATAATTGTAATCTCAACCAAACAAAACTTCTGAATATATACCCCAGAAGTTCCAAAGTTCCTTAATGCGAAAACTCAAATCCTCCCAGTAGTGTAATAATTGTCAGTCACTAAGCAATACTAGAGAACAGCTTACGGTATAATTACTATAATCACACAAACTGTAAATTACTTTAAAATATGAATCAAATATAACTTTACTTTTTGAAATGGGGACTTCATACATTATCTTTATTTTCAGCATTAAACATCAACAACAACAAACTGTATTCCCACGAAGTGGGTCTGGGGAGGGTAAGATGTATGCAGACCATACCGCTACCTCCGAAGAAGTAGAGAGGTTGTTTCCAATAGACCCCCGGCTCAAGCTAAAGGATAGTAACAAGTGGATGGATGACATGATAAAATCAGGAATAAGAAATAGTAAATTGGAAATTAGAGAAATACGAAATATGCGAAAATAAGGGCGACATGAGATAAGAAAATAGGAACTAAGACATAAGACATAGGGCCCCCACCTAGACGTACCAGACACACACAAACCAAGGACACCTATGTACAAGCCTCGGCTTACTAACCCGGCTACACTATTAACACCCCGGACTGCAAGCTACCACCCATACCCTCCCATTAGCCTTCTACCCTTATCCATGACCTCCACACCTTCCTATCTTGGGTCATGTCCTCAATCAGCTGGAGCTGCTCCATATCATGTCTAATCACCTCCCTCCAATATTTCTTCGGCCTACCTCTACTCCTCCTAAATCCATCCATAGCTAGCCTCTCACACCTCCGGACTGGGGCATCCGCGCCCCTCCTCATCATATGCCCAAACCATCTCAGTCTTCCTTCCCGCATCTTGTCATCTACCGAAGCTACCCCCACCTTCTCTCGGATAATCTCATTTCTAACTCTGTCCCCTTTAGTAAGCCCACACATCCAACGCAACATTCTCATTTCCGCCACCTTCAATTTTTGAATGTGAGAGTGCTTGACTGGCCAACACTCCGCTCCATATAACATAGCCGGCCGGACTGCCACTCTATAGAATTTGCCTTTAAGCTTAAGGAGCACCTTCTTATCACACAACACTCCCAAGGCGAGCCTCCACTTCATCCAACCTGCTCCAATACGTTTAGAGACATCTTCATCGATTTCACCATTCCCCTGAATCGTAGACCCAAGATACTTAAAACTGTCCGCCTTACAAACTGTCCGTCTTTCAACATTAAACATGACAAAAAAATAACAACAAAAAACGGCATACCCATTGTAGTCCTCAAGTTAGGGATTGGAGAGGGTAGAGGGTACACTGACTTTACCCCTACCTTAGAGGTAGTGTTTTTGATAGACCCTCGGCTCAATTAAAAATAGTCCAAAGCAATGCGGAAAAAGAAAGTAACAGATGTACAACTGTACGAAAACCAATAAATAACAACAAAAACAACATATAGTAAACTATAACAAAACAATGTGATAATCGAGGTACAAGGAATCAACACACAGTAACAGAAATCGGATAAAACACTACAGCAACACCACTACGACTACTAATACGAATAGATAACAAGATAGCCCAATTCTACTAAGCTTAAAAAAATAAATGAAAAGGAAAAAATAAGCTAGATTTGATATCTTTGCATAAAAATACAGAAGTCAGCAACTTCATAAATATCAATCATAAACTAAAGTCCAAAGATCCTTAAATGCGAAAACCAAAATCAAGGTATTCAAGGAATCTACAAATAATAACAAAAACAATAATAGTAACAAAACAAAAACTATAAAAAACAAACAATAATCAAGGTACACGAAATCAATTTGATAGTAACAGAAATACAGGACAAGAAACTACAAAAGCAAGCTTACCACTACTATATGAACAGACAACAAGACATGATGTCCACTAACGCCCTTTAATCTTGTGGTCTTAAGCATGTCATATGAAAAGTTGAAACCAAAGAGTTGCTAAAAATGGAAAGAAGCATTCTATTTTAAATGAACTAAAAAGGAAGGTAAGCCAAACAAATTGAAACGGAGAGAGTAATAAAAACAATAGAAACTATAAGAACACAATACAATAATCGAGGTAGAAGGAATTAACTTATAGTAATAGAAATCGAAGGACAAGAAATTATCAGAACAATACTACAACTACTAATACGAATGGACAAAAAGACAGCCCAATGCTACTAAGATTAAAATAATAAATGAAAAGGAAATAATAAGCTGGATTTGAAGTCTTTGGAGAAAAATACAGAAGTCAGCAGCTTCATAAATATCAGTCATAAACTAAAGTCCAAAAGATCCTTAAATGCAAAAACCAAAATCAAGGTACACAAGGAATCTAGAAAAATAATAACAAAACATCAAATAGTAACAAAACAGAAACTATAAAAAAAAACAATACGATAATCAACAACAACAACAACAAACCCAGTGTATTCCCACCTAGTGGGGTCTGCGGGGGTAAGATGTACGCAGTCCATACCTCTACCTCTAAAGAGGTAGAAAGGCTGTTTCCGATAGACCCCCGGCTCAAGACACGAGATACCGCACAAATACATAGTAAAGCACAGAACAAGATTTCATAACATAAATACAACACCCATAAGTAATAAAAACAGAGAAAAGCACACAGATTCGTAATAAAACATGGAAGAAGGTACCATAACAAGAATAATACCCCCACTAAGTAATTCCCTACACTAGCGACCCAAACTGACCCTAGCCTTCTGCCCTAATTCGCGTCCTCCAGATCTTCCTATCTAGGGTCATGTCCTCGGTGAGTTGTAACTGTTCCATGTCCCGCCTGATCACCTCACCCCAGTACTTCTTCGGCCTACCCCTACCCCGCCTAAAACCATCAACGCTAGCCTCTCACACCTACGAACCGGGGCATCCATGCCCCTCCTCATCACGTGTCCGAACCATGTCAATCGGACCTCCCGCATCTTAAACTCCACTGGGGTCACACCAACCTTCTCCCTGATAATCTCATTCCGAACTCTATCCCCTCTAGTCAGCCCACACATCCAACGCAACATCCGCATTTCTTCCACTTTCATTTTTTGGATGTGGGAGTTCTTAACTGGCCAACACTCCGCTCCATACAACATGGCCGGACGGACTACCGCCCTGTAGAATTTGCCTTTAAGCTTGGGCGACACCTTCTTATCACACAACACCCCCGACGCAAGCTTCCACTTCATCCATCCCGCCCCAATACGGTGCGAGACATCCTCGTCAATCTCGCCATTACCCTGGATCACGGACCCGAGATACTTGAAACTATCCCTCTTACATACCTCCTGTGATTCCAACTTCACTACCACCTTATTCTCCAGCCTCACGTCATTAAACTTCCATTCCAAATACTCTGTCTTGCTTCTGCTCAACCTGAACCCTTTAGACTCAAGCATTTGTCTCCACACCTCTAATTTGTCATTCACACCCCCTCGCGTCTCATCAATCAAAACTACATCATCAGCAAAAAGCATACACCAAGGCACCTCCCCTTGAATATGCCGCGTCAACACATCCATCACCAAAGCAAACAAAAAGGGACTAAGAGTAGATCCCTGATGCAATCCTGTCAAGACAGTGAAATGCTCTGAGTCTCCTCCCGCCGTCCTCACCTGAGTTTTCGCTCCATCATACATGTCCTTTATTGCTCTGATATACGCCAGCGGGACTCACTCACCTCCAAGCATCTCCAAAGCACCTCCCTGGGGACTTTGTCGTATGCCTTCTCCAGATCGATAAACACCATGTGCAGGTCCTTCTTCCTTTCCCTATACTATTCCACCAGCCTCCGTACCGGGTGAATTGCCTCCGTCGTCGAGCGGCCAGGCATAAATCCAAACTGGTTTTCCGAAATAGACACTATCCGTCTCATCCTCACCTCGACCACTCTCTCCCAAATCTTCATAGAGTGACTCAATAACTTAATCCCCCTATAGTTATTGCAACTCTTGATGTCACCCTTATTCTTATAGAGAGGGATCATGGTACTCCACCTCCAAGCCTCGGGCATTTTTGCCGTCTTGAAGATTTCGTTAAACAATCCAGTCAACCACCTTACACCAGCCTCCCCAGCAAACTTCCAAAACTCCACCGGTATCTCATCCGGCCCCGTCGCCCTACCCCTTCGCATCCTGCGAACAGCCTCTCTAACCTCTTCTACCTTAAAACGTCTACAATAACTAAAATCCCGACGCTCCTCTGAGTGCTCCAGCTCCCCTAACACAATAGCTCTATCCCCTTTGTCATTCAAGAACCTATGAAAGTACGACTGCCATCTATTCTTAATGTGGCCGTCCTCCACCAGCACTGTCCCGTCCTCCCCCTTAATGCACCTTACCTGGTCGAGGTCACGACCATTCCTCTCCCTAGCCTTAGCGAGTCTAAACAACTTTTTCTCCCCTCCTTTCCCCTGTAACCCTGCATACAAGCTCTCAAAAGCGGTCGTCTTAGCCGCCGTAACTGCTAACTTAGCCTCCTTCTTAGCTAGCTTGTACTTTTTCCTGTTCACCCGCTTCTCTTCTTCGTCCTTACTCTCAACCAACTTATCATACGCCTCTTTCTTGGTCCCCGCTTTCTTCTTAACCTCTTCATTCCACCACCAATCCCCCCGATGATGCCCAGCCCGGCCCCTAGAAACACCCAACACCTCACTTGCATTCTCCCTGATGCACCTAGCCACCCTATCCCACATACTATCCACGTCCCCCCTACACTCCCACACCTCCATTCCCGCCAACTTCTCCCCTATCTCCCACGTATTCACTGGCATCAAGCCGCCCCACTTAATTCTAGGTCGACACTCCTCACCCCTTCTCTTTCTATTCTTCTTTATACCCAAATCCATAACCAAGAGCCTATGCTGGGTCGAAAGGCTCTCACTCGGGATGACCTTACAGTCCTTACACAACACCCTATCCCCTTTCCTAAGCAACAAAAAGTCAATCTAGGTCTTGGCTATCGCGCTTCGAAAGGTGATCAGGTGGTCGTCCTTCTTCGGGAAGCCCGAGTTCACCACCACCAGCCCAAAGGACCTCGCGAAATCCAATAGAGTAGCCCCCTCTTCATTTCTTTCCCCAAAACCAAAACCACCATGCACATCACCAAAGCCTCCCGGTAACGCCCCGATGTGCCCGTTGAAATCTCCTGCTACAACAATCTTCTCCGAGCTAGGCACGCCTCTCACCACCTCATCCAAAGCCTCCCAAAACCGCCTCTTCTCCTCCCCCTCCGAGCCCACTTGCGGCGCATAAGCACTACACACGTTCAGGGTAAACCCCCGAATGACCAACTTAATAGTCATCAACCTGTCGTTGATCCTCTTCACCTCTACTACCTGATCCCTAAGCTCTTCATCTACTAAGATGCCAACTCCATTCCTATGCCTCTCGCTCCCAGAGTACCAGAGCTTGTAACCATCCACATCCCTAGCCTTAGACCCTATCCACTTGGTCTCTTGAACACACGCAATATTAATCCTCCTCTTTCTAAGAATCTTCACAAGCTCTATGGACTTACCCTGAAGGGTCCCTATATTCCAAGACCCAACCCTCAGCCTACCCTCACTATCCCCACGTCTTCCTCTACCACCCCTGAGGCCAAACCTTGGCCTCCCTCCCACTCCCGCCCTTTCCTCATCCCCCGCCCCCACAACAGCCCCACGCCTCAACCCCCTCGGACATGACCCTATCCAACCATCACCGCCCACAGCCACTACTACAAGCAAATATAAGAGAATACAAACAATGGTAGTAGCAAAGCAGCAGCAAGAAATACAAGGCTCACACAAATACGAAGAAATAATGAAGAAACAAAACTAAAGTCAAATAGAGAGCAAACGCCACTGGGCTCAACACCCAAAGCCCCAAACAGAGCCCCGAGTCGATAACCCAATAAAAGCAGTGCAAGAAACAACAACAGACAATATCAACAAATCAAACACAAGTCAAGATACAGGAGATAGTACTAGCATAATACGAGGAATGAAATACTGAAATAGCAAAGGTTAGAAGTCACCGGGTTACGCTTGTAGGCCAAGTCGGAAACCAAAATCCAACGTAGATCGGGCTCCGGTCGCCGGTGCTGAGACAGAGAGGGGTGGCGGTCGCCGGTGCTCCGGTAGCCGGTGCTGAGAGGGAGCGGCGGCTACTGGTGCTGAGACGGAGAGGGTCGGCGGTCGCCTGTCGCCGATGCCGGTGCCGGAGCCGGAGTTAGGGTTTACGGCGGCGGTGGCAGGCTGTTTCTGTGGCGGCGGTGGCGGCGTTGTTCGCCGATGGCGGCGCCGGGTGGGTGCCGTTGAGGTATGAACAGAGGGGGGGAGAGCGGGTCGGAGCCGGAGGTCGGCGACGGGGGTCGGTGCCGAGGGCCGGAGGTCGGACCGGCGCCGGAGGTCGGCGATGGGGCCGTGGGCCGGGGAAGGCTTAGGTTTAGAGAGAGGTAGAGAGAGAGAGAGCCGTTCTAGCTTATCCCACCAACCAAGATAGATCCATTAACCGTCACCCAATACGATAATCAAGGTACAAAAAATCAAATGATAGTAACAGAAATACAGAACAAGAAACTACAAAAGCAATACTATCACTACTAATATGAATAGACAACAAGACAACATGTACTCCAATGCCCTTTAACCTGTGGCCTTAAACCTATCATGTGGAAAGTTGAAATTAAAGAGTTGCAACAAAAGGAAAGGGGCATTCTTTTTTAGATGAACTAAAAAGGAAAGTAAGTCAAACAAATTGAAAGGGAGGGAGTAATAAAAACAGTAGATAGTAACACAATAGAAACTGTAAGAAAATAATACGATAATCCAGGTACAATGAATTAACTTATAGTAACAAAAATCGAAGGACAAGAAACTACCAGAGCAATACTATAACTACTAATATGAAAGGACAACAAGCAAGCGCAATACAAAAGTAAGTCCATAAACTAAGTCCAATCATAATAACGGAATAGAAACTATAAGAAAACAATATGATAATCAAGGTACAAGGAATCAACAGATAGTAACAGAAATCAAAGGACAAGAAACTCAACAAATAGGAATAGAAATCGAAGAACAAGAAACCACAACAATAATACTACGACTACTAATATGAATGGACAGCAAAACAGCGCGCGAAC
This sequence comes from Capsicum baccatum var. pendulum, assembly GCA_030864225.1. NCBI lineage: Eukaryota > Viridiplantae > Streptophyta > Magnoliopsida > Solanales > Solanaceae > Capsicum > Capsicum baccatum. The sequence continues at coordinate 68,332,422 of CM061557.1, read as the reverse complement.
TGCTACTAAGCTTAAAAATCAAGCTAGATTTGAAGTGTTGGGAATATGAATCACAAACCAAGTCCAAAAGATCCTTAAATGCGAAAACGTAAATTTACTTACAAGGAACAACAAATAATAACAAAAAATAAATAGTAACAGAACAAAGACTATAACAAAATAATATGATAAGAACAGAGATCAAAGGACAAGAAACTCAACAGATATTATCAGAAATCAAAGGACAAGAAACTACAAAAACAATACTACAACTACTAATATGAATGGTCAACAAGCCAGGGCACTGCTGCCAAGTTAAAAAATCTAGCTAAAATATCAAAATCATAAACCAAAATATTACACCAATAATAATTACCTGAAAAATATAAACCAAACAAAAATATACTTTTTGAAGGATTTAGCAATCACATAAAAAAATTAAACCAACTCATTTTTTTCTGGGGAAAAAAACTAATAAGTGGGGAGGGGTGTAAGGGGGATGGAGAGAAAAAGAGATACTTTTTGGATGCTTTTTAAGAGAGAACGAGACAATAATGAAAGTGACTATTAGATTCTTATATAAAAAGTTAGAAAGCTGGTATATATATTTAATTCGGTATAGTCATTATAGAATAATGATTTTTGTGTGTGGATCCAAATGAAAAAAGAGAATAAAGAAAGAAAGAAATTAAAAATGAATTTTGAAGTGGAAAAAGGGGCAAACATTGAAAGTACCAGACAGCTTCGTCAGCGATGACATAAAAATGGAAAAGTCAAATTCGGAAAATTCTATCCGTCTCATATTTACTTGTAAAAAAAATTACTACCAGTACCACAGTGTAAGTGGACATTTGGTAATGAAAATAAAGGGCTAGTTTGGTAGAATATTTAGAAATCATTTAAAATATAATATATTAGTAATATTTGTATTGATAATATTAAGATTAGTATTTGATTTGTTATATTAAAAATAACTTGCATTATATATTTTCAAATTAAATATATTAGTAATATTTGTATTGATTATATTAAGATTAGTATTTGATTTGTTATATTAAAAATAACTTGCATTGTATATTTTCAAATTAAATTATTTACAAAAATATTCTTGATAAATATAATAAAAATAATGTGGAAAGAATTTTGAGGAGCTATTGTATCCTATCTATGTTAATGCGTACATTAAAGTCCATCGCATTGCTAATATCAAGGGTTTCTCATGTACTAGTTATGCATGATATAATAGATAATAGAGCGTATAACTATAAATGAGTTGAAAAAATGTACTACCAAATAAGATATTAGTAATAGGAAAAGTTAATATATGTATTTTTTTAATGCATCCTGACAAACGATCTCTAAGTATTATATTAATTTTATTTGAAACTTTAAAGTTAGTACTATCTAGTAAAGGCTTTGATTGTACTTTATTTAGAATTATTAAAATTGAAGTTTGGATTGTATTTGATCATTAAAAAATATTTATAATTATTTTTAAATATAAATTATACCCCTAATTTATAAAAATAAAATCACCAAGTTAAAAAAAAAATGAACGACATTAATGCATTAAATCGAGATTTTCTCAAAAAAAAATTAAAAAAACTACTCTGTTTTTTTTTAGCTCGTTACAGTTTTGTCAATATAGCTTTGGAGCGACGGAGAACTAATATAAACAAACAACTAGACAATACATCGCCACCAAACTTAAAAGAATAATAAATGAAAAGGAAAGAATTTAAGCTCGATTTGAATGTTCGGAGCCACTTTTCTTTTCTATTATACAGAAGAAGAGGTGGTTCTCATGCAATTATCAAAAAATTTCTTTACTCCCATTTAATTATATATTATACTCTAATATATAATAATTTTATTATTTTATTATAATAGTTTAAATATTTAATATATTTTATTAATTTATTAATTAACTATAACAAAATATTGAAATTAATTTTTTTTTAATTTAATTGATTATCATATTCAAAACTAATTTATTACCACAAATCATAATAATTAATAACTTAAATTATTTAAAAGACATATAGAAATTTTATTGACTCTCATTATTTTAGCAATGCCACATAAATTGAGATAAAAGAAAAACACTGCAAATCATAATAATTAACAACTTAAAAAATTTAAAAGATATATAAAAATTCAGTTGATTCTCAAAATTGTATTGAAGCCACATAAATTGGGACACAAGGAGTAAATATATTATTTGATAATTACGTAAAAATTATTATAAATCACAATAATTAACAAGTTAAAATACTTTTTTAAAAATAGATAAAAGTTATATTCAACTCTCAAAATTTTATCGGTGCACCATAAATCATGACAAAATAAAAAATTATCTTAATTAATTGCAACTAAATATTTAAAGTAAATCGATTTTATTATTTTAATTGACTTTTATATAGAAAATTAATATTTTTATTTATTTATTTATTTTAGTAAATTTAAATTTTAAAATTATTTTTTTCTTATATAGTTATACTAATATTTAAACTTAACTTTAAATTTTTAAAGTACAAAATTAATACATTTAATTTAATAAAATAAATTTCTAATGAATATTTTCTTAGAATTTGTGTTGGGTCAATATGTATCAAGTTAAAAAGAAATAAAGAAAAATATATAGTAAAATTTTATTATTGTGAAAGATAAATATAATGTACTATTCAATAATGTTTAATAATATCATATTTTGCATATGCAAATATAGCATCCCGTATTTAATTAATATACTATTTTGATGAATTACGATGATTACTATTGGATATGATAAAATTATATTAATTTTTATAGTAATAACATAATCAATCGCTCTTAATTAATTATTATGAGTCATCTAGGTATTAAGAAAATAAATAATATTTAATGAAGAGTAAAATAGACATAAAATGCGAAATTAACTCTTAATATTTTAAATTAAATTTTTGTCTTTCGAACGATGATTTTACTATATCACTCCTTATTATAAGTCATTTAGGTATTAGAAAAATAAGAATAACTAAATGATATGTCAACATAAAATATTAGATTGACTATCAAAATTATATTAGTGCCACATAAATTGGGACGGGACAGAAAAAGATATAAAACAATATATATTATTTGAAAATGAAATAAAAAGTACTATAAATAACAATAATTAGCAAAAAAAATTTAAAAATTGACTGATTTCTGCTGCTTCAATCGTGATTTTTATGTATTACCCGCAATTAATTATTATAAGTCACTTATGTATTGAAAAATTAATAATATTGAATCCATGATTTTACTATATATATATATATATATATATATATATATATATATATATATATATATATATATATAAATTACTACATATACTCAAAGGTCAAAAGAGTAAAAACACACAAGAGATAAATGTAGAGAAATTAAGAAGCAGCAAATGGATTATTAACATTTGTAACATTTAACACATTTCTAAATGTTTTCAAATTCTTCTTGAATCAACACATATACATAATAAAAGTAATAAATAATAAATAATAATAATTACATTTTACTATATCACCCCTAATTAATTATTATGGTCATTTAAGCATTGTGCCACATAAGTTGAAATAGAAAAAATATTATAAATCACAATGATAAAAAATTTAAATTATTTAAAAAATCTAATTGGATATCGTCGACACAAAACTCTGGACAAGGAGAGTAGCATATATTATTCAAAAATTACATAAAAAGTATTATAAATTACAATAGTTAACAATTTAAAATATCTAAAAACAATTTAATGTGTTATATATTTCAAAAAAATTACATGAAAAATACTAAAAATCACAATAATTAACAAATTAAAAAATTTAAAAGATATAAAATATTTGGTCGACTCTTAAAATTATATTAGTGTCACTGAAATTGAAATAGAAGAAAAGTATTACAAATCATAATAATTAAAAATTTAAATTATTTTCAAAATATAATTGACTATCAATTCCACAAAAATTTGGACAAGAAAAGTAACGTATATTAATTTGAAAATTACATAAAAAATATTATAAATTACAATAGTTAACAACTTAAATTATCTAAATACATATTAAAATAACATATGTTGAACTCATGCTAAATTCCGGATGAATCCTAGAAAACTTAAATTATCTAAATACATATTAATGTTGGGCCCGTGTTGACACGAGTCATGCTCCTCTAGTTATAATATGAATGACAAACCAAATCCAAAAATCCTTAAATGCTAAATCAAAATCAACCCAAGCAGCTAGTACTAAGCAATAGATTCAAATATTATACTCCATCCATTTCGTTTTACTTCGTCTTATTTTATTTAATATAGAAATAAATATTTTAATTTATTTATTTATTTTTATAAATTAAGAGAGTTTTATTATTTCTTTTTTTTTTTATCAAAGCATTTTCCTTCAATGATGAGAACAAATTTTATTATTCATCACTCTATCCCAACTCCGTCACTATATTTTTAGAAAATATATATTTTATAATTTCTAATGAGAATGAGGTAGGGATAGAGTGATAGATATTGAAAGGGCACGGGATTTTGGTAGACGGGGGCAGGTTAGGTAGGGCTGCTTATCGGATGGACCATTACATTTAACGATTTGATTTATCGGTTATCAATTTTAAAATTTATAAATTCACTAGCCAACCAATAAGATATCGGTTGGTTCGATAATGGATAAATAATTACCGGACGATTATCGAGCGGTGTATCAGACCTCCATAATTTGACTGCAAAAATAGACAAACAGTAGTACTATATCGTGATAAAGAGAAAGCTCTTCTAACTTTCTATGCAACATGATTGTGTAAGGAAGAGACTACTAAGTCATTCTACTACTTCCAGTTGGAACCTATATAAATCACTTAGAACAAAGTTGAGTTATGAGCCTTTGATTTGTCCAAAATTTGATATTTGATTCTACAAGGGTCGACTTTGAACGTGTATAATTTTTTATATAATTAGAATTTTCAGCTAAATACCCACCAAATCGTAGATAATTGAGTCAGCTTTCCAACGATACCAATTTCGCCTTAATATGATACTCGAGCAAAAGGTTATGGCATTTTTCGTGTGAGGCAGTAAGTTGACGCGATTGGGACGCGGCGCGCCAGTTTCTCGACGCAATAGGTGGCGTGATGCATTGTTCTCCCAACGCGATATATGACATGACACGAAGCATATTCCCCCTCTGTTTCAGTTCCTTAAGGGTCTAGGGGCAGTTTGGTCACTTACCCTTATCCAAATCTGTCCATAACACATAATTAAAGTCCCCAAGGAGCATTATTTTCTTCTTTACTCATAATTTCTCTCCAAGAAAGCCTTCCTCTCTCAAGAACAAACCCTAACCTCCATTCAAGAACTTCAAATTTAAGTTACATTCTCTTTAAGATAAACAAGAATTTAAGTTCTCTAGTTCAAGAATTTCAAGAAAAGCTTTCAAGATCATCTCCAAGGGTTTCAAAGTCAAGATTTCTTTATCAAATCAAGTCTATTAAGGTATGTGGGAGTTCATCCGTGGGTCCCCTTTCACCTTTGGAGACCCAAACCCCTCTTATCAACTAAAGAATGGATTTTTATTCTTATTATGGAATTTTGTATGTTTAAGAAAGATTTAAATTTCATGTTTTCATGGTGTTTTTAATTCAATTCTGTCCATGTGTGATTCCATGCAAGATTTTGAATTCCTCATACCATGAATTTGAGTTTCCAATGCTTTATTCAAGTGAATTCCACGATAGATCCTAAATTCATGTTTTTTTTAACAAAATTCCCATGTTTTAAATTATTGCTCCCCATATTTTTGATGAAATTCCCATATCATGTTCAATTAATTTCTGGATGAACCCTAAGTTGTGAATCTAACTATGTTATCCTATTGTTTTCCCATGTTTAAGATATTTCCATGTTCAATTTCATGATCCCCATGTGTTTGATTTCAAGTTAAGAGTATATGTATTTTTCAAGTGGAATAAGCTAATACATATTTTGAAGGTTATGATCTTCATACAAAATTCCTAAGTTGTGAATTGATTCGTGTAACCATGATATTTTTGCATGCTTTCTCATTCACATACATAAGTTTATGGTTCCCATGCGTTTGATGAAATGCCCAAGTGATGTGTTTTTGCATAATGCGTTCTTATTATGGTTTTAAAGATTTCATGTGTCCCTATTGTTGTTGCTATCGTGTCATGGGGGTTATGAATACCTGAAAACTTAGCTGTTTACTTAGTCTTAGTAATTTCAGAATAGTTTCAGATATGTTATGAGCAGTATCAGTTCATTAGTTATTGTAATCAGTTAAACTTAGATCAGTTAAGTAATTTGAGTCAATTCAGTTGGTAGTAGGATTTAGCACCAAGAAAATCCAGGGATGGGGGCTCACCTTCCAGTTGAGGGTGTGACCTTTAGTAGTAGTCCCTGCGTTCCAGAACTACATAGCCATCATAGGTTGAGATGTTAACTTGCAAGTTGAGGGTTGACACATCTCACTAGAGCACCTGCCAGTAGAGGGTGACACTTTAGTCCTTCGGAACTTCACTTTAGTGGATCCACACAGCTAGTATTGGTACTCGTCGCACGGTACAGACACCCTTCCAACTGGGGTCACAAGTTGGACCCCAATTAACTCTTTAGGACATGTCGGTTAGATGATATCTCCCACAGTCTCAGTTCACTATTCAGTTCAGAATTTAGTTTTAGGTTTGCTTAACAATAGCATACCGTTATTAGTTATTCAATTATCAGTATTTCAGTACCTCAGTTTACAGATTATATCAGAATCATGGTTTATGCTTGGTCTTGCATTCTAAGATTTTACAGTTTTCATGCATTTGTTCTGAGTTATCTCGTGTTGTTCAGTAGTCCGTATTCATATATTAGTTACTTAGTATGTATACACTAGTTATCCCTTTTTCTTAGATTTCACTCATTCTGTCACCCAGGCATCAACAATTCAGTTAATCAGATCAGTTCAGTACATATATCTTTGTTTTTGAACGTTCACGTATTCATGTTTTACCATATCCCAGCTTTAGTTTTACATATATTATAAAAGGAAAGTTTTAAGAAACTAAGTGTAGTGATTCATCAGCTTATCAAATTATGTTTGTTACTCATATTTTAAGATAGTTCAGCTTTCAGTCTATTTCAGTCTCTTGGTGTTCTATGTAACACCCCACATTTCTGGCTAGAACGAAAAATCATCGTTTCTATGCGTAGATGATCCAAAAACCATAAATCCTATGAAAATTTGGTATGTTAATCAATTATGTAGTGTAATAACCTATTTGAGCATAAATTGAGATCATAGAGGTCCCCAAACTCAAGGACGAGTTGAAATCTTTCCTGTCGTTTGAGTTCGAGTGAGCATCAAAACTTGGGTTATACTCAAGCTACCGCAACTCCTTGTATATTAAGAACTGGGTGGCCTACTATATATCAAATGAAAGCTCTTCAAATTATCTTTCCAATGATACCAATTTCGCCCAAATTCGAGATCGGAGCAAAAAGTTATACCCATTTAACTTCAGCATGTCTGTCTGTCGACGAGTGACGACCTGAGCTGATAAGTTATCACATATGTGATGGAAGACCTATCAGCCATGTCGTCAGCCCAAGGCAGTAACTCACAAAAATCAGCCTCTGAGTGACGACCTGGAGTGATAAGCTATCACATATATGATGACCTATCAGCCAAGGTCGTCACCTTTAAAATTCAGCATTTCCTAAACGGTTTTGAAGGGGTATTTTGGTATTTTCCCTTCACCCCATAACTCAATAAACACTGAATTCAACCTCCATTTCACAAAAAAATACACTCCTTTCTCTCAAATCCTCTCAAGAACCAAACCCTGGGGCCTCAACCTAAGATTCAAGATCCCTCAAAATTTCACCATTAAATTCCAAAATTGATTCAAAAATTAGAATTCCCAAACTAAGATCTTCAAGAATCATCCATCAAAAGCACAAATAGAGTCCCAAAAGCAAGTGTTCATCCAAAGTTCATAATCTAAGGTACATGGGATTTATCCTAAAAACTACATGGTCTTGTAAACACTAAAACATGATATAAAGATTATCAAGCATGAATTTAGAAAAGGGGTTTTGAAATACATGATTTTATTATACATTATGAATGTTTAATTGTACTGTTGATTTGGTCTTTAGGCCTTTCCCCCCCTCTAAATTGATTTATATGTATATGTATATGTATATGTATATGTATATGTATATGTATATGTATATGTATATGTATATGTATATGTATATGTATATGTATATGTATATGTATATGTATATGTATATATATGAAGATTTAGATTAAAGATTGTTTGAGAGCACAACTTATGAAATCCCCCTCTTGTGATAACTTTAAGTTTATGATATTAATGTGAAGGATTTGAAATGCATAATTTATGGCTTGAAAATAGTTTACTCAAATATCATAGTATTTTGAGCATGATTTAAAGATTTTGAGAGGGAGTTTCTTGACATAAATTGGTTTTGTTAAAGGGAGAAAGATTTGCATAAGATTAAGAATTTTTGACATGACCACCTTGTATCATTGAAATATTGTCAAAGAGAGTTGCATACATGTGTTTATATGAGTATTTATAGAAAGGGTTCTTCATATTGATTTATCGATATGGTGGTCCTAAACTTCATGTTTTGAAAACAAAAATTATAATAAACTATCAATGGCCCAGAGATGTGACTTGCAAGTCAATGGTATGACGATACCATAAGTATGTATGCCATAACAGAGTATATTTTCAAAGAATGTATATTTTAAAGAGTTAAAAATAGGCATAAAGAGGGTTAGGTGGTTGCCCGAAGAAGTCTTGAGTTCAAGTAACTCTTAGCCTAAAACCGTATTTGCCGATATAGGTAGATTATTATTGTACTCTAGCGACGGCCGTGTGGTGTAGTAGATTCAGAGACTCCTACCCTTGCAGCACACTTGGGTTGGGGGCTTGGCTGCCGAGTTAATGACAGGTTCCATATAGCCCGTGGAATTTCAGAGTTGTAGGGTATACCACCTAGCGCAGAAGTAAACAAAGAGTGTCACAGAGTTTATCTGATTTTACCGAGTCTTTGAAAATGCCCATGTGATTTCTTACTATACGATATGTTTATGAACTATTTTAAATTGCTCTTATATATGTTGAATATAAATTATTATTTTGGATTTGCTCTACGTACCAGTACATTTGTATTGACCCTACCTCCCAGGTTTGGAGGCTCAATCTAGGGGTCCAACTAAGCAGTCAAGTATTTCAGAGAAAAGTGATATGTTTTTTTTTCTGGAAGGCTTGTTTATTTCAGATTATGTTATTACATTTGTTTTGGTCTACTGGGGGCCTTGTCCCATTTTTCAAACAGTTGTCACTTGATTATATAGTAGCGATTTTGTAGACTGCTCTAGATGTTGTTTAGTTGATTTTGGATTTCATTCCTTATTATTAAACTAAATCGAGAGTTTTGACCATGTTTTCGTATTAAATTATATTTCCGTATTTTCTTTTATTATATGAATGTTGTGCATGATTACCAGATAAAGTAGGATGTCCGGGCTTTCATGGTTCGGGATGCTGTCACGGCCAGGTCCCCGGTTTGGGTCGTGACAAACTTGGTATCAGAGCACGATTCATGGTCCTAGGGTATCTGCAAAATCACGTCGGGTAGAGTATTATTTATCAGTGTGTAGTGCACCACACTTATATGCACGAGGCTACAAGGTATTTAGGAATGTCTCTCTTTCTTCATGTTCTAATTCATGCTATGGAGTCAGAATATTCCTCTTTTATACTCTAATTCGTGCTATGGTGTCGCCCATATGAAAGTAAAGTTATCCCAATTCTTTCCTTACTTTGATGTGCTCATATATGTCTCATTATTGGGGTGATTCAAGTGCAGAAGTTTAGAGTCTAAATGGTATGGTCCTTTCTGATTGAGTCATACAAGATTTTAAAAATTGTGCAAGGGCTTTAGAAGAGCCCGTTAGTGCTTCAGAGTATACTGATTCTAGTGTGAGCTTTGATTCTGATGAGATCGTGCTTTTCAGCCTGCGGTATTAAGTGTATTCGGCCCTTTTCAAAAAAAAAATTATATTGTAGATGTCATGCCTAAAAAGGGGAATAATATATAGTAGAATATTGAAACTGTATTTCCACCCGAATAGTAGTATGAGTTAAAGTATTGTTTTTTTGACCTTTTGTTAGTGATATTGGACCAAGAAGTTAGTGATGTGAAGTCACAAAGTTAGAAGTCAAAGTGAGGGTGACTTTTGTGTAAATAAATATTTTAGTTGGATAATCGATGTTTGAGGATAATTTACCCCTTTATAGTGATAGACTAATATGGTAGCTAGTAGCATGTGTGGATTATATGGTAGTCTGTGGAGGAAGTGTTTGACTCAGATTTTTTTTATACCGAATAAGATGTGTATTCTTAGATCATTGAATATTGTGTGTCAAGTTTCTATCTCTTGTAATCTTGTTATTATTATGTTGTTGAAACTAAAAGTCTAGTGAAGCCGTGTGGGGCTATTTCGATTCACTAGCATAGTTGCCTTGTTATTCATCTAATTTCCTTGTTGAAAACACATAATCAAATTCTAGTGAAGTCATGTGAGGCTTATTTCGATTCACTAGCAACTTGTTGTTCATCTCTTTATTCTTGTGTTGGTTGGAACTGGGGATTTAGAGGCGTAATGGAAAGAAAAGTGGTAAGGATGGATTATTGAATGTATGTATAACCAAATTTTTTTGCATGAGATTGAATTGGTAATGAAGTGATACGTCCTTGTGTGTTAGTTTAGTAAAATATAAGGAAGGAGTTATTAGTTAAGGTGAATTGTTGTTGCTTGAAGTATGAAAATGGCTAGATTAGCCAGTAAATTATAATTATAGACTCATGGTTGTTTGTGGAATATGAAGGTAGACTAAATATACGCTTGGGTAAGTAAATGTGATGTTAGAAAGCCATATAAGGCCATCGACCTCTCATTCCGGCTATTCAACCTCTTCTGAATACATATTCTTAATACCCAGACTCCTAGATATGATTGTATGGGGTTATGATATAAGATTAAGGTTGACTATGTATATTATGTGACTTTACCCCTTGACCTTCTTTTCGTTGGTAGTTGTAAACTAGTACTATTTGTGAGAAGGTATATAGTGTATTTTTGAGGTATAGTAGTAATGTCATAAAAATGTTTTAGTCGTGGGTAGTAGCTAGATAAAATAAGGTATTTGGGTAGGATGTCCCAATTTGGTGGACTAGTATATTTTATTTCATTTTTTTTATTAATGGTAGATGATTGATGCTAGACTATAGACTTGAATTCAAATGTAGAATGTGGTTGTAAGAATAGTGGCTTAAGATTAATGATGTATGTTTTGTGAGAATTATGTGTAAGGTTGGGTTGTAAATTATGTTTAGCACTAGACACTAAGTTTGAACAGTTGATGTCCATGAAGGTGGATGTGATGATTTCTTGGTTAATGATACTAGTTATATGGAAGTGATCTAATAGGCTTGAACGGTGTATGCAAGAGCTTAAGTTTATTTGTTTCGTAATGAAGTATGATGTAGAAGTATGCCCAAGGTGATATGAGGATATTGTATTTTTCTAAGAGTACTACATGTTGCATATGACTAGTAGTACCGTTGAGTTGCTAGGTGGAGAAATACTAGTAGATGGTACATGGTATTCTAAATGGACAAGTTATGGAGTTTTCACTGATAGTGTTGAGCCTTTTGATATGATCTTAATCCTCATGGTAGAGAGATATAAGTTTGGGGCCACAATATTGGTAGGCTATGACAGAAGAGGTATGGTTCATCAAAGGCTTGGTCATATCCATGTTAAGTGTTGGAATCTAGGTTTAAGTTTTGAAGGTTGAACTAATAGAAATAGGAGTAGAAGCACTAGAGGGTGTGCACTTCAACTATGGGGATATTCATAAAGATTCGAAGTTAGTAAGTGTTCAAGTATTATATGATGACTATTGGTGGCTATATAAAGATAGTGTGTATCTCAGAAGGTAGTATTAACAGAGGGTTTTCCACTTTTAGCTGTGGTTATTTGAGTTAAGTTCTATTAATTGCGTGTATTGTCGCATTCCAGACCCCAGAGTGCAGTGAGTGTAGTTCAATTAAGAGTCTATAAGGGATCTCTCGATCTTAAGATGATGGATTAAATCTAAGGGGGAGATGATAGAACAAGTAACCAAGTCAGATTCTTAGATTCGAATAGTATTAACAGTAAAATATAGAACATCATAAAGTGAGGGTGGGACTCAACCCATTCTTATCTCAGTAATTTTCAGCTATCCCTATACCTACTCATGCCTTACGTTTCGGTTCTATGATCATAGTTCATGTTCATGCATATGATAGAGAATTAGGTACTGTTCCAGTTCCAAAAATAGGAGTACTAGTTCATTCAGTTGTCAGAATCACATTCCATATGCTATGAACTCAAAATTTAGGTCATGCAGCTCATGACTCATGTACTCACGCTTTATAGTGTGCTTAGTTCCTATAACTCATGCTATACTCTTAATGATCGGCAAAAATTTAGCTTGTAGCCATGCATGCCCTCAATTCATATTTACTTTGATAAATCCCTGATGTTGATTTGTTATTCCTTAGGCCTAAGTTAAGTGTCAAGTCTCATATAATATACTTCTATGCTTCAAGGTTTTATGTTCTAACCTTTTGGTGACTCCTTATGTAATGATAGTGTTGATGAATGAATGTTTCTTATTGATGAAAGATCACTGTATGCTTGTTTAAAATAAGTCCATAAGTGTGAAGTGAAATTTAGGGCCAAGTTTTGGATACATGTGATGGTTAATGGAAAATTTATGTGTGTATGTTCTTGGGGTAGCACGTGGGAGTTGTATTAATGGTGGTTTAGAGAATATATGAAGTATATCTTGATTAATGTTGCCTTGAAGTTCATATGTGGTTATAAATATAGGCTTGAATGACATGTTGGGATATAAGTGGAGGAACGCAATATACGCTAGTGAATCCATAGTAAGAGTTCAGAGTTAGTCATTGAAGTAGTAGGGCACATTATGCTTAGGATGTGATAAAAAAAATATAGAAGGTTGAATCATATGGTTTAGAATAATATCGTGGTGTTGCGTGTTGTATTTTGTGATTTAGAGTTAGGCTTGATCACGGTGAAAGGATTTAAGCTACTTTAGATATTAGTAGAAAGATTTTTCGATGCCCATATGAGAATTTTAATCTGAATTGAATGAGTATGGTAATTAAGGGGATAGTAAGGTTAAGGTAGTAGTCGAGGAGTGTGCTAAGCTTTAGAGTAAGAAGTGGCATTGCCTAAGACCTGGTAATTTTATCCTAGTTTATGAGTTATATGTCTATATTCAGTGCTATGGAGTAGTGTTATTTTTCTGATTCCTTAGTTGGATGTCTTGTGTAACTCATGCCCAAGATTCTTTACTCCCTAATGCTACTAGGACTTGTTTTGAAAGAGTGTTGAAGAGACACTCTAGTTAAGTATTAGGGTCCAGCAAAATTCAGTCTGTATTGCCAGTAATTCAGTTTAACAGTAAGATAGACAAGTTACTGTGGTTTTCCACCTTTTCACCCAATCCTACTATTCGAAGTCTCATGCGTATGACCATCCCTAGAGATAATCTATTCCATCCATGTAAGTTGCGATTTCAATTCAGTCAAAGCATCATGTTTCAGATTCAGCTACTTAATCATGACTCAGTTCATAAGAGTTCAGCGCATAATTTCAAATACTTCCAAGTATTTTAGCTCAAGCAGTACAGTACCCTGATACGATCTAAGTCATGTTGCATTATGGTTCGTGCTTGCATAAGTTATCACTTCTCAATTCAATATATATGATTGGATCATGAACACTTCAAGGAAATCCTAAACTCTCAGCATGAATTAGCTCCTTAAAGTAAGTAAAGTCAAGTCAAATCAGAATTCAGTTTCATGATAAAAGTTTAAATGTTTTATCTCAGCTATATTCTTTTTTAGAAGACATATCATGTCCACGTTATTCCATAACTTTAATACTTCAACATTCCTACCCATCATTCGAGGATGAATGATCCCACGGGGGAGATAATATAACACCCCGCATTTCGGGCTAGAACGAAAAATCATCATTTGTATGCGTAGATGATCCAAAAGCCATAAATCCTATGAAAATTTGGCATGTTAATCAATTATGTAGTGTGGGAACCTATTTGAGCATAAATTGAGATCATAGATGTCCCCAAACTCAAGGACGAGTTGAAAACTTTCCTGTCGTTTGAGTTTGAGTGAGCATCGAAACTTGGGTTATAATCAAGCTACCACAACTCCTTGTATATGAAAAACTGGGTGGCCTACTATATATCAAATGAAAGCTCTTCAAATTATCTTTCCAATGATACCAATTTCGCCCAAATTCGAGATCGGAGCAAAAAGGTATGCCCATTTAACTTCAGCATGTCTGTCTGTCAACAAGTGACGACCTGAGCTGATAAGTTATCACATGTCTGACGACCTATCAGCCATGTCGTCATCCCAAGGCATTAACTCACAAAAATCAGCCTCTAAGTGACGACCTAGTGGGATAAGTTATCATATATGTGATGACCTATCAGCCAAGGTCGTCACCTTTAAAATTCAGCATTTCCTAAATGGTTTTGGAGGGGTGTTTTGGTATTTTTCCTTCACCCCATAACACCATAAACACTGAATTCAACCTCCATTTCACCAAAAATATACTCATTTCTCTCAAATCCTCTCAAGAACCAAACCCTAGGGCCTCAACCTAAGATTCAAGATCCCTCAAAATTTCACCATTAAATTCCAAAATTGATTCAAAAATTAGAATTCCCAAACTAAGATCTTCAAGAATCATCCATCAAAAGCACAAATAGAGTCCCAAAAGTAAGTGTTCATCCAAAGTTCATAATCTAAGGTACGTGGGGTTTATTTTAAAAACTACATGGGCTTGTAAACACTAGAACATGATTTAAATATTATCAAGCATGAATTTAGAAAAGGGATTTTGAAATACATGATTTTATTATACATTATGAATGTTTAATTGTACTGTTGATTTGGTCTTTAGGCCTTCCCCCCCCCCTTTAAATTGATTTACATGTATATGTATATGTATATGTATATGTATATGTATGAAGATTTAGATTGAAGATTGTTTCAAAGAACAACTTATGAAATCCCTCTCTTGTGATAACTTTAAGTTTATGATATTAATGTGAAGGATTTGAAATGCATGATTTATGGCTTGAAAATAGTTTACTCAAATACCATAGTATTTTGAGCATGATTTAAAGATTTTGAGAGGGAGTTTCTTGACATAAATGTGTTTTTTTAAATAGACAAATATTTGCATAAGATTAAGAATTTTTTACATGACCACCTTGTATCATTGAAATGTTGTCAAAGAGAGTTGCATACATGTGTTTACATGAGTATTTATAGAAAGGGTTCTTCGAACTGATTTATCGATATGGTGGTCCCAAACATTATGTTTTGAAAATAAAAATTATAATAAACTAACAATGGCTCAGAGATGTGACATGCAAGTCAATGTTATGATGATACCATAAGTATGTATGCCATGACAGAGTATGTTTTCAGAGAATGTATAGTTTAAAGAGTTAAAAATGGGCATAAAGAGGGTCAGGTGGTTACCCGAAGAAGTCTTGATTTCAAGTAACTCTTAGCCTAAAACCGTATTTGCCGATACGGGAGATTATTATTATACGCTGGCGACGGCCGTGTGGCATAGTAGATTCAGAGACTCCAACCCTTGCGGCACACTTGGGTTGGGGGCTTGGCTTCCGAGTTAATGGCAGGTTCCATATAGCCCATGAAATTTCAGAGTTGTAGGGTATACCACCTAGCGTAAACGTAAAATAAAGAGTGTCTCAGAGTTCATATAATTTTATAGAGTTTTTCAAAATGCCTCTGTGATTTCTTACTATACGATATATTTATGAACTATTTTAAATTGCTCTTATATGTGTTGAATATAAATTATTATTTTGGATTTGTTTTGTGTACTAGTATATCTGTATTGACCCCTACCTCTTAGGTTCGGAGGCTCAATCTAGGGGTCTAGCTAAGCAGTAGAGTATTTCAGAGAGAAGTGATCTGTGCAGTGGTGAGCCTTTTTTATTTTAGAAGGACTGTTTATTTCAGATTATGTTATTCCATTGGTTTTGATCTACTGGGGGCCTTGTCCCAGTTTTCAGACAGTTGTCACTTGATTATGTAGTAGAGTTTTCGCAGACTGTTCCAGATGTTGTTTAGTTGATTTCAGATTTCATTCCTTATTATGAAACTGAACCAAGAGTTTTGCTTATGTTTCCGTATTAAATTTTATTTCCATATTTTCTTTTATTACATGAATGTTGTGCATGATTACTAGATAGAGTAGGACGTTCGGTCCTTCATAGTTTGGGATGTCCGTCACGTCCAGGGCCCCATTTTGGGTCATGACAAACTTGATATCAGAGCACGGTTCATAGTCCCAGGCTGTTTGCAAAATTGTGTTGGGTAGAGTCTTGTTTATAGGTGTGTAGCGCGTCACACTTATAAGTAGGAGGCTACAAGGCGTTTAGGAAATTCTCTCTTTCTTCATGTTCTAATTCATGTTATGGAGTCAGAATGTCCCTCTTTCATTCTCTAATTCATGCTATAGTGTCGCCCATATGAAAGTAAAGTTATCCCAATCCTTTCCTTAGTTTGATGTGCTCAGATATGTCTCATTATTGGGGTGATTCAAGTGCAGAAGTTTAGAGTCTAAATGGTATAGTCCTTTCTGATTGAGTCATTTAAATTTTAAAAATTGTGCAAGGGCTTTAGAAGAGTCCGTTAGTGCTTTAGAGTGTACTGATTCTAGTGTGAGCTTTGATTCTAATGAGATCATACTTTTCAGCCTGCAGTATTACGTGTATTCGACCCTTTTCAAAAAGAAAAAAATTATGTTGTAGATGTCATGCCTAAATAGGGGAATGATGTGTAGCAGAATGTTGGAACTGTATTTCCACCCGAATAGTAGTATGAGTTAAAGTATTGTTGTCATGACCTATTGGTAGTGATATTGGACCAAGAAGTTAGTGATGTAAAGTCACAAAGTTAGAAGTCAGAGTGAGGGTGACTTTTGTGTAAACAAATACTTTAGTTGGATAATCGATGTTTGAGGATAATTTACCCCTTTATAGTGATAGACTAATGTGGTAGCTAGTAGCATGTGTGGATTGTATGGTAGTCTGTGGGGGAAATGTTTTACTCAGATTTTTATTTATACAGAGTAAGATGTGTATTCTTAGATCATTGAATATTGTGTGTTAAGTTTCTATCTCTTGTAATCTTGTTGTTACTGTATTGTTGAAACTAAAAGTCTAGTGAAGCCGTGTGGGGCTCTTTGGATTCACTAGCATAGTTGCCTTGTCATTTATCTCATTTCCTTGTTCAAAACACAAAATCAAAGTCTAGTGAAGCCGTGTGAGGCCTATTTCAATTCACTAGCAACTATTTGTTCATCTTGTTGTTCTTGTGTTGGTTGGAATTGGGGATTTAGAGGTGTAATGGCAAGAAAAGTGGTAAGGACGAATTATTGAATATATGTATAGCCGAATTTTTTTGCATGAGATTAAGTTGGTAATGAAGTGATACGTCCTTGTGTGTTAGTTTAGTAAAATGTAGGGAAAACGTTATTCGTTAAGGTAAATTGTTGTTGCTTGAAGTATGAAAATGGCTAGATTAGACAGTAAATTATAATTATAGACTCATGGTTGCTTGTGGAATTTGAAGTAAGACTAAATGTACGCTTGGGTAAGTAAATAAGATGTTACAAAAGCTGTATAAGTAGATAATATTGTATGGGGTTATGATGTAAGATTAAGGTTGACCATGTCTATTATGTGACTTTACCCCTTGATCTTATTTTCATTGGTAGTTGTAAGTTAGTAATATTTGTGAGAAGGTATGTAGTAGATTTTTGAGGTATAGTAGTAATGTCATAAAGACGTTACTCACCAAAATCAGCCTCTGAGTGACGATCTGGTGTGATAAGTTATCACATATGTGATGACCTATCAGCCAAGGTCGTCACCTTTAAAATTCAGCATTTCCTAAATGGTTTTGGAGGGGTATTTTGGTATTTTCCCTTTACCCCATAACTCCATAAACACTGAATTCAACCTCCATTTCACCAAAAATACACTCCTTTCTCTCAAATCCTCTTAAGAACCAAACCCTGGGGCCTCAACCTAAGATTCAAGATCCCTCAAAATTTCATTATTAAATTCCAAAATTGATTAAGAATTAGAACCCCCAAACTAAGATCTTCAAGAATCATCCATCAAAAGCACAAATAGTGTCCCAAGAGCAAGTGTTCATCCAAAGTTCATAATCTAAGGTACGTGGGGTTTATCCTAAAAACTACATGGGCTTCTAAACACTAGAAAATGATTTAAATATTATCAAGCATGAATTTAGTAAAAGGGTTTTGAAATACATGATTTTATTATACATTATGAATGTTTAATTGTACTGTTGATTTGGTCTTTAGGACTTTCCCCCCTTTAAATTGATTTACATGTATATGTATATGTATGAAGATTTAGATTGAAGATTGTTTGCGAGCACAACTTATGAAATCCCTCTTTTGTGATAACTTTTAAGTTTATGATATTAATGTGAAGGATTTGCAATGCATGATTTGTGGATTGAAAATAGTTTACTCAAATACCATAGTATTTTGAGCATGATTTAGAGATTTTGAGAGAGAGTTTCTTGACATAAATGTATTTTTTTAAAGAGAGAAAGATTTGCATAAGATGAAGAATTTTAGACGTGACCACCTTGTATCATTGGAATATTGTCAAAGAGAGTTGCATACACGTATTTAAAAACACAGATTATAATAAACTAAAAATGGCTCAGAGATGTAACTTGCAAGTCAATGGTATAACGATACCATAAGTATGTATGTCATAATAGAGTGTGTTTTCGAAGTATGTTTTCAGAGAATGCATGTTTTAAAGAGTGAAAAATGGGCATAAAGAGGGTTAGGTGGTTACCCGAAGAAGGCTTGAGTTCAAGTAACTCTTAGCCTAAAATTGTATTTGCCGGTATAGGTAGATTATTATTGTACGCTGGCGACGACTGTGTGGCGTAGTAGATTCAGAGACTCCGACCCTTGCAGCACACTTGGGTTCGGGGCTTGGCTGCCGAGTTAATGGCAGATTCCATATAGCCCATGGAATTTTAGAGTTGTAGAGTATACCACCTAACGTAGAAATAAAATAAAGAGTGTCACAGAGTTCAAGTGATTTTACAGAGTTTTTTAAAATTCCCATGTTATTTCTCACTAGACGATATATTTATGAACTATTTTAAATTGCTCTCATATATGTTGAATATAAATTATTATTTTGGATTTGCTCTGCATACCTGTATATCTGTATTGAGCCCCTACCTCTTAGGTTTGGAGGCTCAATCTAGGGGTGCAGCTAAGCAGTAAAGTATTTCAGAGAGAAGTGATATGTGCTTTGTTCTAGAAGGCCTGTTTATTTCAGATTATGTTATTCCATTTATTTTGGTCTACTGCGGGCCTTGTCCCAGTTTTCAAATAGTTTTCACTTGATTATGTAGTAGAGATTTCGCAGGCTGTTCCAGATGTTGTTTAGTTGATTTTGGATTACATTCCTTATTGTTAAACTGAATTGAGAGTTTTGACCATGTTTCCATATTAAATTATTTTTTCACATTTGCTTTTATTATATGAATGTTGTGCATGATTACCAGATAGAGTAGGACGTCCAGGCCTTCATGGTTTGGGATGTCTGTCACGGCCAGGGCCCTAGTTCGGGTCGTGACAAACTTGGTATCAGAGCACGGTTCATGGTCCTAGGGTGTCTGCAAAATGGAATTGGGTAGAGTCTTGTTTATGGGTGTTTAACTTGCCATACTTATAAGTAGGAGGCTATAAGGCTTTTAGGAATGTCTCTCTTTCTTCATGTTCTAATTCATGCTATGGAGTTAGAATGTTCCTCTTTCATACTCTAATTCGTGCTATGGTGTCACCTATATGAAAGTAAAGTTATCCTAATTCTTTTCTTACTCTGATGTGCTCAGATATGTCTCATTATTGGGGTGATTCAAGTGCAGAGGTTTAGAGTCTAAATGGTATGGTCCTTTCTAATTGAGTCATATAAGATTATAAAAATTGTGCAAGGGCTTTAGAAGAGTCCGTTAGTGCTTTAGAGTATACTGATTCTAGTGTGAGCTTTGATTCTGATGAGATCGTGCTTTTCAGCCTGCAGTATTAAGTGTATTCGACCCTTTTCAGAAAAAAAAAATTATGTTGTAGATGTCATGCCTAAAAAGGGGAATAATATATAGCAGAATATTGGAATTGTATTTCCACCCGAATAGTAGTATGAGTTAAAGTATTGTTGTTCTGACCTTTTGGTAGTGATATTGGACCAAGAAGTTGGTGATGTGAAGTCACAAAGTTAGAAGTCAGAGTGAGGGTGACTTTTGTGTAAACAAATATTTTAGTTGGATAATCAATGTTTGAGGATAATTTACCCCTTTATAGTGATAGACTAATGTGGTAGCTAGTAGCATGGGTGGATTGTATGGTAGTCTATGGGGGAAGTGTTTGACTCCAATTTTTATTTATACAGAGTAAGATGTGTATTCTTTGATCATTGAATATTGTGTGTCAAGTTTCTAGCTCTTGTAATCTTGTTACCATTGTGTTGTTGAAACTAAACGTCTAGTGAAGCCGTGTGGGGCTCTTTCGATTCACTAGCATAGTTGCCTTGTCATTTATCTTATTTTCTAGTTCAAAACACATAATCAAAGTCTAGTGAAGCTGTGTGAGGCCTATTTCGATTCACTAGCAACTTATTGATCATCTTGTTGTTCTTGTGTTGGTTGGAACTGGGGATTTAGAGGCGTAATGGAAAGAAAAGTGGTAAGGACGGATTATTGAATATATGTATAGCCAAAGTTTTTTGCATGAGATTGAGTTGGTAATGAAGTGATACGTCCTTGTGTGTTAGTTTAGTAAAATATAGGGAAGGAGTTATTAGTTAAGGTGAATTGTTGTTGCTTGAAGTATGAAAATGGATAGATTAGCCAGTAAATTATAATTATAGACTCATGGTTGTTTGTGGAATTTGAGGGTAGACTAAATGTACTCTTGGATAAGTAAATGTGATGTTAGAAATCCGTATAAGTCGATAAGATTGTATGGGGTTATGATATAGGATTAAGGTTGACCATGTCTATTATGTGACTTTACCCCTTGACCTTTTTTTCGTTGGTAGTTGTAAACTAGTAATATTTGTGAGAAGGTATGTAGTAGATTTTTGAGGTATAGTAGTAATGTCATAAAGACGTTTTAGTCGTGGGTAGTAGCTGGATAAAATAAGGTATTTGGGTAGGATGTACCAATTTGGTGGACTAGTATATTATGTTGCATTTTTTATTGATAGTAGATGATTGATGCTAGACTATAGACTTGAATTAATATGTAGAATGTGGTTGTAAGAATAGTGACCTAAGATTAATGATGTATGTTTTGCGAGAATTATCTATAAGGTTGGGTTGTAAATCCTGTTTAGCACTAGACATTAAGTTTGAAAAGTTGATGTCCATGAAGATGGATGTGATGGCTTAAGTTTATTTGTTTCGTAATGAAGTATGATGTTGTATGTATGATGTAAAAGCATTCCCAAGGTGATATGAGGTTGTTGTATTTTTCTAAGGCTACTACATGTTGTGTGTGGCTAGTAGTACTATTGAGTTGCTAGGTGGAGAAATACTAGTAGATGGTACATGGTGTTCTAAATGGACAAGTTAAAGAGTTTTGACTGATAGTGTTGAGCCATTTGATATGATCTTAATCCTTATGGTAGAGAGATATAAGTTTGGGGTCGCGATATTGGTAGGCTATGACAGAAGAAGTATGGTTCATCAAAGGCTTGGTGATATCCATGTTAAGTGTTAGAATCTAAGTTTGAGTTTTGAAGGTTGAACTAATAGAAATAAGTGTAGAAACACTAAAGGGTGTGCACTTCAACTATGGGGATATTCATGAAGATTCGAAGTTAGTAAGTGTTCAAGTATTATATGATGACTATTGGTGGCTATAGAAAGATAGAGTGTATCTCAGAAGGTAGTATTAATAGTGGATTTTCCACTTCCAGGTATGGTTATTCGGGTTAAGTTCTATTTATTGCATGTATTGTCGTATTCCAAACTCCAAAGTTCAGTGAGTGTAGTTCAGTTTAGAGTCTAGTAAGGGATCTCTCAAAATTAAGATGATGGCTTAAAACTAAGGGGGAGATGATAGAACAAGTAACCAAGTCAAACTCTCAGATTCTAATAGTATTACCAATATGATATAGAACATCAAAAGGTGAGGGTAGGACTCAACCCATTCTTATCTCAGTAATTTTTAGCTATCCCAATACCTACTCATGCCATACGTTTCAGTTCCATGATCATAATTCATGTTCATGTATATGATAGAGAATCATGTACTATTTCAGTTCCAAAATAGGGAGTTCCAGTTCATTCAGTAGTCAGAATCACATTCCATATGCTATGAACTCCAAATTGAGGTTATGTAGCTCATGACTCATGTACTCACGCTTTATAGTGTGCTTAGTTCCTATAACTCATGCTATACTCCTAACGATTGGAACAAATTTAGCTTATAGCCATGTATGCCCTCAATTCAGATTTACTTTGATTAATCCCTGATGTTGATTTGTTATTACTCAGGCCTTAGTTAAGTGTCAAGTCTCATATAATATCCTTCCATGCTTCAAGGTTTTATGTTCTAACCTTTTGGTGACTCCTTATGTAATGATAGTGGTGATGAGTGAATATTTCTTGTTGATGGAAGATCATTGTATGCTTGTTTTAGATAAATCCATAAGTGTGAAGTGAAATTTGGGGCCAAGTTTTTTATTCATGTGATGGTTAATGGAAAATTTATGTGTATATGTTCTTGGGTAGCGCGTGGGAGTTATATTGATGGTGGTTTAGAGAATATATGAAGTATGTCTTGATTAATGTTTCCTTGAAGTTCATATGTGGTTGTAAAGATATACTTGAATGACATATTGGGATGTAAGTGGAGGAATGCAATATACGCTAGTGAATCCATAGTAAGCGTTCAGAGTTAGTCATTGAAGTGGTAGGGCACATTATGCTTAGGATGTGATAAAAAAATATAGAAGGTTGAATCAAATGGTTTAGAATAATATCGTGGTATAACATGTTGTATTTTGTGATTTAGAGTTAGGCTTGATCACGGTGAAAGGATTTAAGCTACTTTAGATATTAGTAGAAAGATTTTTCGATGCCCATATGAGAATTTTAACCTGAATTGAATGAGTATGGTAATTAAGGGGGATAGTAAGGTTAAGGGAGTATTCGAGGAGTGTGCTAAGCTTGAAAGTAAGAAGTGGCATTGCCTAAGGCCTGGTAATTCTATCCTAGTTTATGAGTTATATGTCTATATTCCATGCTATGGAGTAGTGTTATTTTTGTTATTCCTTAGTTGGATGTCTTGTGTAACTCATGCCCAAGACTCTTTTCTCCCTAATGCTACTAGGACTTTTTTAGAAAGAGTGTTAAAGAGATACTCCAGTTAAGTATGAGGGTCCAGCAAAATTCAGTCTGTGTAGCCAGTAATTCTGCTTAATAGTCAGATAGACAAGTTACTGTGGTTGTCCACCTTTTCACCCAGTCCTACTATACGAAGTCTCATGCGTATGACCATCTCAAGAGATAATCTATTCCATCCATGTAAGTTGCGATTTCAGTTCATTCAAAGCATCATGTTTCAGATTCAGCTACTTAGTCATGACTTAGTTGTTCAGAGCATAATTTCAAATACTTCCAAGTATTTAGCTCAGGCAGTACAGTACCCTGGTACGATCTAAGTCATGTTGCCTCATGGTTCATACTGGTATAAGTTTTCACTTCTCAATTTAATATATATGATTGGATCATGAACACTTCAAGGAAATCCTAAACTCTCAGCATGAATCAGCTCCTTAAAGCAAGTAAAGTCAAGTCAACTCGGAATTCAGTTTCATGATAAAAGTTTAAATGTTTCAGCTTAGCTATATTCTTTCTTAAAATACATATCATGTCCACTTTATTCCACACCTTTATCATTCGGGGACGAATGATCCCACGGGAGAGATAATGTAACACCCCATATTTCTGGCTAGAACAAAAAATCGTCATTTCTATGTGTAGATGATCCAAAATCCTATATCCTATGCAAATTTGGCATGTTAATCAATTATGTAGTGTGGAAACCTATTCGAGAATAAATTGAGATCATAGAGGTCTCAAAACTCAAGGATGAGTTGAAAGCTTTCCTACCGTTCGAGTTTGAGAGAGCGTCAAAACATGGGTTAGATTTAAACGACCATAACTCCTTGTATATGATGAACTAGGTGTCCTCCTATATATAAAATGAAAGCTCTTCGAATTAGCTTTCCAACGATACCAATTTGCCCAAATCTGCGATCGGAGCAAAAAGTTATGCCCATTTTACTTCAGCATGTCTGTCTGTAGACAAGTGTCGACCTGAGCTGATAAGTAATCACATATTTGACGACCTATCAGCCAGGTCGTCTGCCCAAGGCAGTAACTCACAAAAATCAGCCTCTAAGTGACGACTTGGTGTGATAATTTATCACATATGTGATGACCTATCAGCCAAGGTCGTCACCTTTAAAATTTAGCATTTCCTAGACGATTTTAGAGGGGTATTTTGGTATTTTCCCTTTACCTCATAACTCCATAAACACTGAATTCAACCTCCATTTCACCAATAATACACTCTTTTCTCTCAAATCCTCTCAAGAACCAAACCCTAGGGCCTCAACCTAAGATTCAAGATCCCTCAAAATTTCACCATTAAATTCCAAAATTGATTCAAGAATTAGAATCCCCAAACTAAGATCTTCAAGAATCATCCGTCAAAAGCATAAATAGAGTCCCAAAAGCAAGTGTTCATCCAAAGTTCATAATTTAAGGTACGTGGAGTTTATCCTAAAAACTACATGGGCTTGTAAACACTAGAACATGATTTAATGATTATCAAGCATGAATTTAGAAAAGGGATTTTGAAATACATGAATTTATTATACATTATGAATGTTTAATTGTACTTTTGATTTGGTTTTTAGGCCTTTTCCCCCTTTTAAATTGATTTACATGTATATGTATATGTATGAATATTTAGATTGAAGATTGTTTGCGAGCACAACTTATGAAATCCCTCTCTTGTGATAACTTTAAGTTTATGATATTAATGAGAAGGATTTTAAATGCATGATTTATGTCTTGAAAATAGTGCAGTGGTGAGCCTTCTTTGTTCCAGAAGGCTTGTTATTTCAGATTATGTTATTCCATTTATTTTGGTCTACTAGGGGCCTTGTTCCAGTTTTCAGACAGTTTTCACGTGATTATGTAGTAGAGATTTTGCTGACTGTTCCAGATGTTGTTTAGTTGATTTCAAATTTCATTCCTTATTGTTAAACTAAACCAAGAGTTTTGACCATATTTTCGTATTAAATTATAATTCCTTATTTTCTTTTATTATATGAATGTTGTGCATGATTACCAGCTAGAGTAGGACGTCCGGGCCTTCATGGTTCGGGATGTCCGTCACAGCCAGGTCCCCGATTCGGGTCGTGACATTCTACTTACACCTAGTCATGCAAGTTTCAAAATTACGTATGAAATCAATTTTACTTATTGCGTTCACCCTGATTACTCAGTACATTCTAGAAGTACTGACCCATATATACATCTGTATGGCTACATTGTTTCATAATGTAGGTACCATTTGTAGCCCACACATCATGATGATACAATTGCAGTTTCCAACCAACAGGTGATGAGTTCTCTTATTTCGAGAACTCCAGATAGTTTTAGTTCATGTATAGTTTATTTTTTTAATATGTATTGATTAGTGGTAGTTAGAGGCATGCCCCATCTATCTTTAGTCAATATAGTAGAGGCTTCATAGATGCTAGTCAGAGTCCGTCATGTAATTTGAGTTCTTTCCTTAATTTTATTAGATTGTAAGCTTTATCAGTATTGTATTTATTCAGACTTTGCCTTGATTATATTTTTGCACAGTAAACTCTGTTATTTTATACATATTAAATAAGTTGCTTAACAGTATGCCAGTTCATGGGTTAGCTTGGGATCACTTGTGGTTCCAAGCACTATGTTACGACTGGGGGTAGTCTCGGGTCGTGACATTTATTGTTTGTTAAACTTCATAGACTCTCCAAACTTACAACACGTGTAAGTTCTCCCAATTTCCGAATGAATGATAACTGGGAAGGTTAATACAACTACTATATATAGAGCTTAATTAAAAAAGCTAGGAGTATCAAAACATAGCAAATTAGCAAAGAAGAGAACAACTATATTCTTATTAGTTATTTCCATTTCATTTTACTTATCCTTATTGAATTGACACATCGCTTAATAAAACTTTGACTTGCGGGTGTATTTTACTGAATTAGCCTTATTAATGATTCTTTGAAACTCTAAATTTGGTTATTATTATTTGATTTGGTTATTTAATTCTGAAGGGTGTTAAGGAGAAAATATAATAAAATTCTCTTGATTTCATAAATTGGTCAAGTAAATTGAAACAACTATTTTAGTATAGAGGTTAAGTTAAACGAAATGGAGGGAGCATGGCTGAAATATATGTTGTTCCAATATCACGTTTAGCAATGTACATATTACTCATTTCCAAAGACTTCACAAATATTACCATTTTTATGTTAATTTTTATAGATAGATAAGCTAAAGTTTAAAGATTGATAAAATGGTTTTGATTTTTCAATTTATGTACTAATATTTTTTTAAAAGTAAAATGCATGTCCAAACATTAGTTTCAAAGTTTATAGATAATTTATTTTCCAACATAGAACTCTTTTTCTTGAAAAAATATGTACATTTAAGAATCTTTTATTGGTCATGTAGATTTATTTCTCGGAAGTTTTCTTCCAAAGTCTTTTAAGAAAGCTAAAGCCTAAATTTGAAAAAAATAATCTCAAATTTTCCTATACCAAAGGCATGAATATGACCAACAAAGGTTGTGGTAGAGTGATATGTACTTTTCATACTTTATTGGAGGTTCCGAATTTGAGTCCTGGATATGGAATCACCTTTGGTAGAGAGTGCTTTTGTAATGCCCCAAAATCTGATCCCAGACTGTCACACAATTCTCAAGGGTACGAGTAGCCTCAAGCTAACCGTTTGAGCCTGCTACTAAGTCCGAAACTTACTTCAAGATCATCTAATCAAGAAATAATACTATGTTATACTAAAACTGACTGAATAAACTGTAGATAATGTTTGAACAACAAATGCTTAAAGTCTGTAAATAAACTCATAGTCCGACAAGCTTCTACTACTAATAACGAACTAGAGATCCATTGGGACAGACCCCCAACTGACTCAGACTAAATTGAAAACGATAACTCAAATACTATAAAAGCTGTAGATCTGAAGAAGTAGGCCCTTGGATCATGAGGACTCACCAACTGTGGGAGCGTAGATAAAGATGCTCGAACTGCTCACACTGTTATATTGAGCACCTGAACCTACATTATAAGAAAATGTAGCACATAGACATATATGTGGATCAGCAATTTGAGGATGTACTGAGTATATGGGGGTGTTATGCATAAGTAAACATCATTATAATTAGAAAGTAATTGCATGTGGATATATATGACTCACATAAGCTTGATTATCCAAAATATCAAAATATAAAATCATGTATAACCAATCATACTTGTAAATCTAGTGAGTCATAACACTTAGTCTATTAAAAACCTTTCCATCATTCTTTTTTTTAAACTTAAAAGCTTTGGGACTTAGAGACTTTGGGATTGGGAGTTTCTTTTAACCGACATAAACCATGTGAGCTGACATGGAGTCCAACGTCTTGCCCACATTGAAGAGAGATATTCTATCCTTTCTATCAGAATAGAACCTTAACTTTAGTGATCACTATCTTAGTCATCCACGTAGAAGTGAGAATAATCTTAGTCCTACGGTGACATGTAGTTCTGGGGCATGAGACCTTGGAATCATACCCAACTCGGTGCTAAATACTACTCCCATACTTACGCTCAGAACTTTTAGGAAACTATAATTAAAATTGATTATGATTCTTTTCTTTAAATCTCAAACTATGTGAAAAAATGTGGATTACTTAGCTTAGCTTATGATCAAAAGATCAATCTTTGCTTTTGAAAGCACTTATCAAACTTGTCAATAAAACTTGAGATCATAATCTCCTTATAAAATCATCAATGGTAATTAGGACTCGAAATATAAAGATTTAATACATCAATAATCATACTTAAACTTCAGGTCCAACAATCATCTTAAAAGCTTTCAACAATCTCAATCAAGATAGTGAAAAATAACTCATAGTATGAATCTTTCGATTTCAAAAATTGATATATGTAAATCTCTTGCAATTAAAACTTTAAATAACATGATAATTTCATAATCTTTAAATAATAAGAATTGGGTATCACCTTAACTTTCAAATCATGTAATCTTTAATAAAAATTAAGTTTTGGGGCACAAAGACGAAAGGATTGTCCTTGTTCAAACCCCACATACCTTAATTGATGATCTTTGATGAAAGTCTTGAATCTTTGATTCCTATTAATTCTTTGGAGATGATTTCTTAGTGTTCTTGTATTGGAAAATCTCAATCTTGAGTTATCTTAAAGAGTTAATGAAAGAATCTTGTATTTCTAGGGGAGGAAGTTGATGAACTAGGTGTTTTGCTTTGAGAGGGAATGATGAATAATGTATAATGTGCTCTCAAATATGAGTGATCTAGTGTTTTTGGATGGATTTTGGGGTTGGGGATTTACAAAAATACCCCCTTTAAGCTTTTAAACGGGGATGGAAAACGATCAAAATCCCGATTTTTGGCCTTCGCGCGACATGCCACTATCGTGCCAAGCCACTGGAAAATACCAACTGGGAAAATGAATGGTGGCGTGACACGATGGTATAGAGTTGCCACCTTAGATAAGACCTGGACACTTAGTGCGATGCGCCAATACTGCGGTCTTTCACTGGAATTGGACAATTGAGAATTTGGCTCTCTTTGCGATGCGCCAATTTTGCAGACGGCCACTGGAAATTTAAAATTAGGAATTAACACTGCTCCACAACGCACTAATGGTCCAAATGATGGTGTTTGCGATTGGAACTTAAAATAGCCATAACTTCTTGCCCGATTATTGGATTTAGGCAATTCTTATATTGTTGGAAGGCTTATTCGATTTCCTACGCCATGGAAAGTTCAAATCTAAATAATTCTACACAAATTAAATAATATTCATCTTGGAATCTATCCCTTAACATCTTAGGGACGGATTCTAGCTAGAAAAGGTACGGGGTATTACAGCTTTACCGCCCATAGTGGGACTTTTCGGCTTAAACCCGAATATTTAGGATCAAATATGGATACGAACAATGAATGAAAAAATTAACAAGGAATGAATATACCTTCTTTACTTTTCTTACTTTTATTTTTCTTATAAGAAAATATAAAACCCTTCCATATTTGGCAAACCTCTTTGTTGGAGGAAAGATTTTGGACATCTATACATAGTAGGCCCCCTTCTCATACAACAACACAAGAGCATCCACAATGTAGTCTTTTGATTTGAGGTAAATTTTCTCTCTAAAGTTTTTATGTTTTCTTTTATATTAGGTTTTTTAATATGTAGGCCATTTGGCCAAAACATATAGTAATAATTTTATGCTTTTTAATATTATTTTCTTTGTCATCTGATTTATCATCTAATAGCTTACAACTAATAGCTTCCGCATGATGCCCTCTCGATTTCGAACCCAACAAGTGGTATTAGAGCCTATGATTCAAAGATGCAATGATTTGGTAAAATGAGGTTGAAGACAATTCCAATATGGTTCTAATCAATTTGCAATCAATTAGATGATAATGAAGATTTTTGTCCAACTACAAGTGGAGAACAAGTTTCAACCATATTTTCAACATTCCAGTTGCTACATCTTTAAAAATAAAATAAAATATTAATTTTTAACCGTTTTTTAATCATGATATTTTAAAATTTATTTTTAACCATGGCAATCAACAATTATGAAGATTATATCAAGAACTAAGTTCATGCATGTGATGTGAAGAAGGCGGATCAAGTGAAGAAAATTAAGTCAAAAAGTGGAAATTTGTTAGGGTTTTTGTCCTGAATTTCTTACTAAATTTAAGTTTTACTTTTCTTAGAAGGAAAATAAAAGTAATACCATAATTACTTTTATTTTTCTTAAAAGGAAAATAAAACTTTTCCATATTTGGAAAACCTCTTTGTTGGAAGAAAGGTTTTGGACATCTATAAATAAAAGACTCTTTTCTCATACAACAATACAAGAGCATCCACAATGTAGTCTTTTGATTTGAGAGTTTTGTTTTGAGGGAATCTTTCTGTTAGAGCAAAGAAATTTTGATGATTGACATATGTGAATGAAACATGTTAGTCATGCTGATCTTCACATGTGAAGAACATTAAAGTAGATGTAATGCTAATGATTAAATAATGTGTAAAGTCCGGAGTGGATAAGTAAGAAAATTCAGATATTCTTTCAATGTTTATCACATATAGAAAAGAGGTTGAAAGGAAGATAAACACAATACTTGAAGATTGAGCAAATAAAGAAGTCCTATCCAGTCAAGGAGTTACAATGCAACAATAAGGGAAAGTACCTGATAGAGTCCTAGTGAAGAAAGAAGATTAGATCATCTGCCGGACTTCATCAGAGTTATCTTAAATAGAGGAAACTATCTCAAAGAGTTTCACTCATGTACTAAAAATAAAAGTATTAATTAGCAAATTCGTTCACTAGCTTGAAGAAAAACCTGATTCTTTACTTAGAGAGTCGTAGACCTTGTGTAATAGGTTGGTCCTTTGAGTTGTAATGAGTTTTAGTTCTAGTCTCAGTGAAATATAAACTGAGTTAGGAGTTGTGTCTTCAAGTTAGAGAACTCGAAGACTTGGGAACACTTATTTTGGGAAGTTTTGTGTTATTGTAGAAATAAGAGTTAGAGTTTAATTCCTAGTTTACAAGAGATTGTAATTTGCTGATTGTTGAGGCTTAAGAGTATTAGTGAAGTTGGGGATAAATCCTGTAAAGGTATAGGTCATGATTTTTTACACCTTTCTTGAGCCGGGTGTTTTCCATGTAAGAATATTGTCTTCTCGTTTACTCTTTATAAGTGAACCACGTTAGTGTACTTATTTTACTGATAGGCAACTAATAGAGCAAAACTGTAAAATCAGTAGGGTACGTACTCTAACAAGTGGTATCAAATCTAGGTTGTCTTAAATAAGGTTAGCACCTAAGAAAAGATCACTATGATGAATTCTGCACCTCCTACTGGTCACGATGAAGGTCATTCAACTACTAAACCTCCACTCTTTGATGGTTCTCACTTTATCTGGTGGAAAGCTAGGATGAAAATGTTCATTCAAGGAGAAGAGTATGAATTATGGGATAGGATCACTGATGGTCCTACTATTCCAATGAAGCTAGTTGATGGTGAAAAGGTCAAGAAAGTAAGAAGTGAGTTTACTGTTGATGACTTGCTAGCATTAAAGAAGAAGTCTAAGGCCAAGAATATCTTGGTCTATGGATTAGGGCCAGCTGAATACAATAGAGTATCAAACGGTACCATTGCTAAGTAAATTTGGGATGCCCTGGTCAATGCTCATGAGGGTACCTCTCAAGTAAGGAAGTTTAGAATTTTCCTTTTTTTTACTGAATATGAAGCTTTCAAGTTGAAGGAGAATGAATCTCTTCATGAAATAATGACCATGCTTACTGCACTAACAAATGAATTGACCTCCTTGGGAAAAAACATTCCTGTGGAGAAACAAGTTGAAAAGGTGTTAAGGGTATTACCTAAGTCCAAATGGGATGTTAAAGTCACTGCCATTAAGGAAGCAAAGGATCTCACTCAAATGATATTATGTGAACTGGCAGGTAATCTGAAGACCTATGAAATGCAAATTGATGGGATCAAGAAAGAAGTGGTAGCTCCTGAGAGAACCTTGACATTAAAGGTATCAGACAGTGATGAAGAAGTTGAAATTGATGAAGAAAAAGTTGCCTTTATAACTAAAAACTTTAGCAAGTTCTTAAAAAAAAAAGAACACGTAGCAAGAAACATTCCAATAACAATCCAAATGGATGCTACAAGTGCGATAAGATTGATCATCAGAATAGTGACTGTCCTGTATGGGAAATAGAGTGGAAAAAGGAAAGAGCTAAAAAGAATTAAAAGAAAAGGCTAAAAAAGAGGGAGAAGTATGCTATGGTAGCCACTTGGGGATCTGATTCAGATTAGTTTGAAGATGAAGAAATTGATGAGACTGTACTTATAGACATTGGAGATTCAGAATTAGAAGAAGAAGATGGCACTTTAGAGGTAAGCATTCTTAATCTTAAAGAAAAACTGCACTTATTTTCTAAAACAAAACTTATGTCCTTAATGAGTGCTCTAATTGATGATTTTTAGGAATTAACTTCTAATAGGGATGAGTTATTCAACAGCCTTGCAAGCCTCAAATTTGATTTCATTAATTTAGAAGCTTGTAAGAATACTGTTGAACAGGAAAACAACACTCTTAAGGAACAGGTTGTACAACTTGATTCTGCAAATGTCTCTCAAAATTGAAGTCCTAAAACTGACACTTTTTGAAAAATAAGTAAAGGGTAAAAACAAGGAACAGGAAAATGTTGAGCTTGAGTTAATAAAGTACAAATAAGAGTGTTGTGATGTAAAAGAAGAAATGAATAAGTTGAGTCAAGAAATTACCAAACTAAAGTTTGATCTTGAAAGAGCAAACAGGTGGACAAACTTTTTAAGAATTGTTCACAAACTAAGTGAGAGAAGTCACAATGAAAAATCTGGACTGGGTTTTTACAAAAGCTTTGATATTACTCAAGATTTGTGCTACATATGTGGCAATTCAGGTCATCCAACTACTGAATGCCCTGTTGCTACTAAAAGTAGGTCTAGGAGTATAAATCTGGTAAATAAACTCGCTTAAACCAACATAAGGAAAACAATAGCTAGGAGAAGGAATAGGTTGTGCAACCTATTGCCTGCATGGACTATAAGAAATCAGATTCATCCTTTTACTCATAAAAAGGGCCCAAGCTTGTCTGGGTTCCTAAATCTAACCCCTAATTTACTTTTGTAGGTGAGTGTGAAACAAAGCATAAAGCATTGGTACCTTGATAGTTCATGCTCAAGACACATGACTGGTGATAAAGAAAAATTCTTTTCACTCTCCAAAATAAGTGGGGGTGGAGTTTTATTTGGTGATGGCAAAAAGGGAATCATTATAGAAGTTGGAAAGATTGGTACATCCGAATCAAGGGAATTAGAGGATGTCTACCTTGTGGAGGGATTAATAAACAACCTACTCAGTATATCACAATTGTGTGATAAAGGTAACAAAGTTGTTTTTACTTCTGCAGGAGTCAAAGTCAAAAGGATGGACACCAAGGAGGTTTTACTCACTGCAAGAAGAAATAGGAATGTGTACAAAGCTGATATAATAACAATTTCAGGAACAAAGTTGACCTGTTTGAGTACTATAGAAAATGATCCCCTTTTTTGGCACAGGAGACTTGGATATGCAAGTCTGAAATAGTTAAACAAACTCTCTTCCAAGGATATGGTACTGGGCTTGCCCAAAACCAAATTCAAGAAAGAAAAGTTTGTAGTGCTTGTGTAAGGGGGAAGTAGGTAAAATCTTCTTTCAAGTCAAAGAACCATATTAGTACAAGTAAGTGCCTCGACCTGATCCATATGGATCTATGTTGGCCGATGCAACTGCAAAGCAAAGATGGAAAAAAATATGTTTTTGTGATTATTGATGATTATTCTAGATTTACCTAGACATTGTTTCTAGCTTCCAAAGAAGATGCTTTTGATGCCTTTTCTATTTTCCTTAAGAAAATTGAAAAGTAACTTGGCACTTCCCTAATTTCCATAAGATCTGACCATGGTACAAAATTTGAAAATGTTAAGTTTTTGGAATTTTATTCTGCAAATGGTAAAGATCACAATTTCTCTACTCCCGGAACCCCCAACAAAATGGAGTAGTAGAAAGGAAAAATAGGACCTTGAAAGATATGGCTAGAACAATGATGCTTGCAGAAAATCTTGCAAAAAACCTTTGGGCTAAGGCAATTAGTACTTCTGCATAAATCATAAATAGACGCATGATCAAACCTATTCTAGAGAAGACTCCATATGAATTACTGAAAGGTAGAAAACTAAATATTTCTCATTTTAAAACCTTTGGTTGTAAATGCTTCATTCATAATAATGGGAGGGATCAATTGGGAAAATTTAATGCTAAGAGTGATGAGGGAATCTTCTTAGGATATTCACATCATAGTAAGGCATATAGGGTTCTAAAAAATAGAACAAATTATATTGAAGAAAGTGTGCATATAGTTTTTAATGAATCTTGTGCTAAGACTAACTTGCAGGAAAGAAGTGATTTTGAGGAACAGGTTACTCGACATGGTCCATCCACTGGAGATTCCAAGCAAGGAAGCACCTCAACAGGGGAAACTGATTCTGGAGAAACATTGATAGAGGGAACTAAACCACCGACTACCCCTATTTAGAGCAATTGTAGTATTCCTAGTAGCTCACTAGGATTGGTACCAAAAGGATACAAGTATCAAGGATCACATCCTATTGAAAATGAACTCATTGATCTCACATCTGGGATCACCAAAAGGTCTGGGTTGAGAAGCATGTGTGCCTTCAAAGTATTCCTATCAAAAATTGAACAAATGAAAGTGAATTAAGCAATCTTTGACACTGATTGGATCATAGCCATACAAGAAGAGTTAAATCAATTTGAAAGATGCAAAGTGTGGTACTTAGTTCCTCTTCAAAAAGATAGTACAGTGATTGGAACTAAGTGGGTATATAGAAACAAGGTTATTGACCATAGAATAATTACAAGGAATAAGGCAAGATTGGCGGTCCAAGGATACAATCAAGAAGAAGGCATAGATTTTAATGAGCCTTTTGCTCCTGTTGCTAGAATTAAAGCAATAAGGCTTTTTGTAGCTTTTACTGCTTACATAGAGTTCATTCTTTATCAAATGGATGTTAAGAGTGATTTTTTTAATGGAATCCTTAAGGAAGAGGTTTATGTCAAACAACCACCCGATTTTTAGAGTAAGGAGTTCCCTCATTATGTATAAAGGCTTGACAAGGCTTTGTATGGTCTCAAACAAGCTCCAAGAGCTTGGTATGAAAGATTGTCAAAATTCCTCTTGGATCTTGGTCATACTAGAGGTAAAATTGACAATACTCTTTTCTTGAAAACTAATGGAAAAGATCTGTTTTTCGTGAAGGTGTATGTTGATGATATTATCTTTGGCTCCACAAACATGAACATGACTCATGACTTTGCAAAACCCATGAGTTGTGAATTTGAGATGAGTATGGTGAGGGAGCTAAATTATTTCTTCAGATTGCAAATAAAAAAAATAGCATCTGGAACCATGATTCATCAACAGAAGTATGTCAAGGAACTTCTCAAAAGATTTTTCATTGAAGAGAAAAAAGAGATCAACATTCAATAGTCACTGCCACAAAACTAGATATGGATGAAATAGGTGTTGATATGGAGCAAAAGCTATACATAGGGATGATAAGATTATTACTGTACCTTATAATAAGCAGACCTGATATTATGTTCAGTGTGGGACTATGTGTGAGGTTTCAAGCAAGTCCTAAAGAATCTCATTTGAAATCTGTGAAGAGAATCTTTAGATATCTCAAAGAAACTAATGATCTTAGCGTATGGTATCCAAAAGGTAGTAATTTTAACTTGGAAGGTTATTCTGATACTATCTATGCAGGATATTTGGTGGACAGGAAGATCCTTGGCTCAAATTCAGCAAAACAAAGTAGTAATGAAATGGAAGAATAAGAAAAAAAGAGCACTAAAGAAATACAAAACAACTAATAGAAAAATAAGGTGAAAGAACAACACAAACAACAAGGTGTGATCATCTAAATGATTAATAATAGATTAAAACATCTAAAATCCAGAAACTACATGAATAGGTTAACACTATGACAGTGCTCTAGACTACCACCAAACTAAAGACAAAATAGGTTAATACTAAGACAACACTCAACTACCTACTAACCTTCTGCCCTAATCCTCAACCTTCAAACCCACTTATTTAAGGTTATGTCCTTGGAAAGCTGAAGATGCATTATAATCTATCTAATCACCTCTCACCAATACTTTCTCGGCCTAATTCTGCCTTTCCTCATCCCCACTATATCCACCCTCTCATACCTCTTTATTGGAGTAGCTGCACATGCTCAAACTATCTTAATCTTTCTTCCCTCATCTCATCCAACACAAAGACCACTCCCAATTTATCCTGAATATCCTTATTCATAATCCTATCACTTCTAATATGTCCACACATCCATCTCAAAATACTCATTTCTTCCACTTATATCTTTTGAACATGAGAGTTCTTGACTGACCACCACTACATCCCATATAAAAGCTAATTTAATCACTACTCTCTAGAGCGTACCTCTACGTTTTTGTGGTACCTTCTTATCACACAAGATTCCAAACCCAATCTTCCACTTCATATATGTTGCACTAATATGATGTGTGACATCATTGTCAGTCTCCCTCTTTCTTGGATCAAATACCAAGATACTTAAATCTTTCACTCGTATGAATAACTTGTCTATTAGTCTCACTTCTACGCCTACCTTATGTGTCGCATCTCTGAATTTACACTCCAAATATCCTATTTTGGTCCTACTTAAACCCTTTAGACTCCACACCTACAACCTATCATTAGCTCCATCATGAGTTTCCTCAATAAATCAATGTCATCTACAAATAACATACATCAAGGCACCTTACCTTGAATATGATGCGTTAATTCTTCCATTACCAAGGAAAATAGAAATAGGCTAAGTGTTGATCCTTGGTGCAACCCAATCTTGACCACAACATTCTACACACTTATCTCGATAAAGACTACCAATAGAGGATATTATTCAATTGCACATAATGTCAGTTATCTAACATATCCAAAAAAGGGTTCACAATTTACCTTACCTTTGAAAAGCATTTCATAACGCTCTAGGCATAAAAGTGGATCTTTGAACACTTTTTCACCGAAAGTCTAATGAGTATTTAGACTACCAATACAGGATATTGTTCAATTGAACATAATGTCAGTTATCTAACATATCCGACAAGGGCTCACAATTTATCTCACCATTGAAAAGCATTTCAAGAGGCTCTAGGCATAACAGTAGATCTTAAAACAACTTTTCACCTAGATTTTGACGAGTATTTAGAATGTACACCATAGATATCCTAGAAGACATACTAAAGCCAGTTTTATTTATTTTAGTGGATATTGGAACAATCACATACTTTCTTTGAAACTATAACAATCAAATACTTTGGATAGAGTTTGCTTATAATTACAGTTATCAACCTAACAATAAAATGGTGTTGTACGAGGTTTTTTTAAATGGGAAAAAATGTATATCCTTAATAAAATGGTTCATTCTTGCATAACTATATCGTTCAGACTAGGCATGGTGTAGCATTTCTTGAACAAGACTCAACTAATCATGGGAAGGTTAAAAACAACTTAGAGTAGGCAAAAGAATTATGCAGATAATAAAGCAAGAGTTAAAGTTTGTTGTAGTTAAAGTATTTATTTAAGTATGTAATTCAGTTTGGTATAAAGGTGAAGCCAATTCGGTATAAAGGTGAAGCTAATAATGTGGTTCATCGATTCTTATGAGATCATTAAACTAGTTAAAGTTGTGTCCTACTGGCTAATACACCCACCGTAGTTATTAACAATAGTACATCTTGTTTTTTCACATCCTTATGTTGAATAAATATATGGTATGGTATGAAACCAAAGAATTCATTTAAAAAAGCTTTGGAATTCTATAACATCATACATCTTCTAGGTTATATGGTGCAAAAGATACCAAAGATGTTTTAAAGGAAAAGTTGAACCTATATATAGTTTAAATATAAGCATTTAGATTTTGGCATTTTTTTGTAGGACGCATAAACAACTGACCCTTACATTCATTAGTTCCCTACATACATAAAGGGACAATGTGTTCTTTCTTGTATATATGCATGAACTTTCTTGGTGCACTTTCATGGAATAAAAATCTTACTATGAAAAATATGTGTAAGCTACTATCACATATCATCTCCTCACAATCAATGCAAGGGAAAAAACATGAACTACAAGAAGACGATACACATAGTAGATCGACAAGTGCAATGATTACAATGAGGAGTATAAGATCGGAAGAAGTGATACATAAGAATCATGCAACTAAGGAAGCAACTGCAGAAGCAATTGAGAAAGTCGAGAATTATATTAAGGTAAGGCATTCACACCTCTTCAAATATTTTTAGGTATGTCATGTACATATTTTTTACTTTATTGAAACTGAAAGGATATAATTAAAAGATAAATGTACCAAAATGAGTGAACCCAAAAAAGAAAGGAAACAAAATCTTGAATTGAAATAAATATATGCCCCAAGAACAAGTATGTCAAATTTCCTAAGAGAATGCATACCCCTATACCTAGAATACTTAATAGAACATTTTGAACTCCCAAGACAACAATTTAATAATGTAGAAACAACAATATCTCTTTTTTGGTTAAATAAGTAAGGAGTATTATGAAGTTTTTGTAACTTAGGAATATAATGGCACAATGAATGGAAGTTTTTCATATTAGTTTGACTATAATAATTAAACAAATATCTCCTTCAACATTTTAATTTTCTTAAGAAAGACCAAGAACGAGTGGTGTTATAAAATTTAAACCAAAAATACTACAACAATAAGTTAACAACAACATATCCACCGTAGTCACACAAAGTGGGGTGGAGTATAGGGAGGATAGAGTGCAAACATACCTTAACTATACCTCAATGGAAGAGATGTTATTGTATATAGACCCTCAGGTCATGATAATAGTATCCAATCTAAGGTCATTTCCTCACCATGCTTAGAATGTACCATGTTTATCTAATCACCTCCCTCAATACTTGTTCAACCTACCTCTACCTCTCTTGTTTTCAGCCATTGCCAAATTCTCATACCTCCTCCCTAGGGCATCTAAATTTCTCCTTTTCACATGCCTAAACCACCTCAATATCTTTTTTCTCATGTTATCTACAAGGGAGGTCATTCTTGCCTTGCCAAACTTCCTTCTTCCTAATCTTATCTCTCCTAATATACTCATACATCTACCTCAACATTCCTACCTCCATAACCTTTTGAACATAATGGTTCTTGACTAGACAACACTTTGGCCCATACAACAAAGTCAAGATAAACATCACCACTATAGAACTTAATTGGCAGTACCTTTTTATCACACAAGACTCCAGAGGGGAGCCTCTATTTCACATGACCTACCCTTATATAATGTGTGACGTCATCATCAATCTCCCTATCTTCTTGAATTAAGGATATGAAATACTAGAAGCATTCTTTTTAAAAATGAACTGAGTATCGAACCTCACTTCCACCGACCTCATGCATAGTATCACTAAAGTTGTACTTTTAAGCATTTGGTGTTGTCTTTTCTTATTCAGCTTAACCCCTTTCACTTTAGAGTTTGTCTCTAATACTACAGCCAATCGTTAATCTAATATGAATCTCATCAAATAGTACTATGTCATCTACGACTAATAAACATCATTGAACCTCACCTTTGATATGATGCATCAATTTATCCTAACTAGTCTAGTATGAAAAGAATCAAGCTAAGAGCCGATCGTTAGTGCAACCCCATCATAAACATTGACTAGAAATTTTGTGAGGCATAAAATTAGGACAAACTTTACAATGAATCCTACTTTATTGTTCATGATATATTCGTGAAGGAATTCATTAGACACAAGCTGCAAGATCAAGATATATTAACATAAGGACCTAAAGTGATTAGAAATTTATTTATAATTAGTATGATATATTTTAAAATACATGATTTAGATAGAAATAATGGATTTTTGTTAAAACTATAGGTTCATCAGCTCAAAGTAGCTACTGCTTTACTGTTGCATTGAAACTGTTTTCACTGTTGAAACTATTTTTACTGTTTCATTGGATTTTGAGTTAGTTAGCCAAGTAGGTTAGTTAGTTAGCCACTTGATCAAGTTTTTAGAGTTTATTAGGAAGTTTCTAGAAGATCATGTGATGATTTTGTGAGTCTATAAATAAATGTCATATGAGTCATATTGTGACTAACTCAATGCACAAAATACAATTCAATTTCTTTTTCTTCTTCTTCCCTTCACTGAGCTGAAGCTCAGCCTTAATGGCCATTATATGTGTATATTACTAAGGTATAAATGGTGTTTTAACATAGTATCAGAGCCATACGATCATGGAATTGTAGAAGTAGCAATCGATTGTCCTTTATCTTCATTGTAGTGAAGTTTTTTTTTTATTTATGTTTATGAGTTTTTGTCAGAACAACTAAAGGAGTTTAGATCTCTATGCATAAGCCATAGTTTTCTAGGTTTTAGTGCTATTTACAAATAAAGCTTAACTGTAGCTTGAAAAGTAGCAATGAAACCTAAGATTGCCCCGAGTGATCCCTTGTTTCTAGGAGCATCAGATGTAGCAGGATCTATATTGATTCTTATTAATCTAGTTGGTTTAGAAAACTATGGAGTGTGATGTAGATACATGAAGATTGAAATATTGGAGAAAAGGAAGTATAGATTTGTAACTGGTGCCTGCAGAAAAGACATGTTTAGAGAAGAATTACATGATCAGTGAGAGACATGTAATGCTGTGGTGTTATCATAGCTTATGAGCTCAGTAAGTATAAAATTACATAGTGGTATTATATATGCAATAAATACATGTAAGGAGTGGGAATATCTCAAGGAGAGGTTTGATAAAGTGAATAGCATAAGACTTCATCATCTGTACAGAGAAATCAACAATCTTCATCAAGGTACTGACTTAGTTTCTACTTACTTCACTAAGCTGAATGATGTTGGGTGTATTTATGCATGCTAGCATTGCTATTCTAGCCTATTTAGCCTTGTTTTTAGGATGATTCATATGTTTTAAGTGTTATAATTATATAAATATGTATATTAGTGTCCAAGTATGAGCTTACAATGGTTTATGGTGTTTTCACATGAATTTGGGTTCAATTTAAGCATTTAAAGTGTAGATGAGAAAACTAGTGTTCTAGCTTGAGTTACTAGTTGATGGTCGTGATTGTTGTGTTTTTTTGAGATTTAATTCAGGGTGTATAATGTTATAGGTGGCTTTGTGAGATGATTATGATGATATATAAAGGATTTACAAGCCTCAAATCAAGTGGAAACATCAAATAAAAGCTTGGAGTAGGCCGACAAAAGCATAAGACCACATGAGGAGAATATGACGCCTGGGAGTATGTCACTGCGATAGGGTTCTAATAGCGATGGGGGCATGTAATGCTGTGGCAATGGTCCAATCAATAATTGTCACTTCCAGAAACTCAACACGATTACACCGCGTCGCAGGCTTATAGCGATGGACACCCTAGCACAATGCGATGATGACCAAAAGTTGGAAAATTGTGCCCAGCTATAAAAGGCCAGCGTGAAAACCTAATACTATGTGGTTTATGATTGGTATCTTATAAATATAACGTGTTAAAACCCATTTTGGACATCTTGGAACACCTAGAATGGCTTTGACAACATTGGAGGCTACCACAACTTTATTTTTAGGTTTTTCATTCTTTAATTTAGTTTCTTTATAGTTTTAATCATTCATACAATTATTTGGATATTGATTATGGCTATGAGTGGATAAAAGATCCCTTTTCGAGGTTAAATCCAAGAACATGACTACAATTGTTTTGAATTAATTTTGTTTAATTTGATTATCATATTTGGTTGCTTCTTTATTCTTATTTTTATTATTTTGAGGATTGATGACCCATAGAATACTTATATTGTCAACCTTGTAGTACTATACTTATATTGTTAACTATGTATCTTAGTGTCCAAGTATGTGCTTACAATGGTTGATGGTGTTTTCACATGAGTTTGGGTTCAATTTGAGCATTCAAAGTCTAGATGAGAAAACTAGTGTTCTAGCTTGAGTTACTACTTCATCATCATGATTGTTGTGTTGTTTTGAGCTTTAATTCAGGGTGTGTAATGTTATAGGTGGCTTTGGTGAGATGATTATGTAATACCCCGAGACTCTAACCAATAGTGCAACCATGAATCAAGCTCATGAGAAATAAATTATAGTGTTTTAGTTGTTTTATGGTCAAGGGTGATGTGTATTAAGGCTTTAAAGATGTCCTAACAATCAGGTGAATCAAAACATTCTTTACCGATTGAATCCTTGAGAAGGATTTTGGCATACTCAAATTCAAATGAGAATATCTCCTGTTGTACTATGAATTATTGAGATCATGACCTACCAAAATATAGATAATTGAATTAGCTTTCCAACGATACCCATTTTATCAAAATCCGATATCGGAGCAAAGAGTTATGCTTATTTTACTCCAGCGTGTCAGCCTAGAAAATTCGTGACGACTCGTCACAAGCCTGACGGCCCATCACAAAATGTCATCACCTTAAGGCAGAAAGTTAAAAAATCCACCTTTTTTGTGAT
Source organism: Capsicum baccatum var. pendulum (assembly GCA_030864225.1). Taxonomy (NCBI): domain Eukaryota; kingdom Viridiplantae; phylum Streptophyta; class Magnoliopsida; order Solanales; family Solanaceae; genus Capsicum; species Capsicum baccatum. The sequence goes on along the minus strand of CM061557.1, from coordinate 68,289,513 downwards.
GAAAATTCATGATGGCCTATCACGGGCCTGACGGCTTGTCACGGATTTCGTCAGCTATTTTTTTCAGCAATTGATGGATGATTTTTGCAAGGGTATTTTGGTCATTTCCCATTTTTGGAGGCCTCTATATATATGAGAATCCTCATCCAAACCCTAATTCCATCATTTTCTCTTCCAATTCCCTTGAGATAATATATCTAGGGTTTTGTCAAGAACATAAATCTTCCAAGAATCATCCATAAATCTTCAAAATTTCTTCAAGAACCAAGTTCCTCATAGTGTGGGTTTCAAGAATTATTTATTTCAAGTGTGGATAAAGTCTCAAGCACTAAAGTTCATCCAATTTGAAAGATTAAGGTATGTGGGATTTTGAACAAGAACACTTCTTTCGTTCTTGTGTCCAAAGATTTAATTTCTATTGAATTTCATGATTTTTTTGAAACGTGGGTTTACACCCAAATTAATTTATCAAGGATTTATGAGATTTGAGCTATACAAGATTGACATATATGACTACTTCATTGTATCATTTCTTAAATTAAGAATTTATGCGATGAGTTGTATATTATTTTCATGAAATAATGATTTCTAAGTGATTTATGATAAGTGTTATGATTTATGTTTTTCCATGAGAAATTTGTCTATTGAATATATATTGATATTGAGCTTGAGAGTCAAGAACGAGTTCTATGATGTTTTCTTGAAGATTTTGATACTTGATATGATTTGATAAGCAAGTGTACTTGATGATGAGAAAGATTATTTTGAGATTGAGTCGAGTTAGGAATCCACAAGTTGATTATGATTTACAAATGAGATATATATTTATATTTTGGTCCTCATGATAGACCCTTGAGTTGATTAAGGTGGATTTCCTAACGCGTTCTGAGCTTAAGTCTGGGAGTAGTATTTAGTGTCGAGCGAGAAGTATGGGTTCAGTGCATCCTACTTCCCCAGAACTACGTGCCACTGTAGAATTAAGATTAAGGGCCAAAGGACAAGACAATGATCACTAAAGTTAAGGTTCTATTCTGATGGCAAGGATAGAACAGCTCTCCCCAACGTGGGAAAGACGTTGGACTCCATGTAAGCTCACATGGTTTATGTTGGTTATAAGAAACTCCCTAGTCCATAATAGTCCAAGTTCCATGAGTTACTAAGTCACTCTAAGTTATGAGTCAAAGAGTTTGAGTTGAGTCCAATGGTTTATGAGATTTATGAAGCATGTATTATTATTAATGATTTATGGAAAATATGTTTCGGGTAAATCAAGCGATGGGAGTCATTATTATCAGCATGCATGATTTTCTTATACATTTATGATATTATTTCAATATTGCCTGCACCCCTACATACTCAGTACATTCCCAAGTACTGATTTCCATACTCTTCTGTGTTTTACATTTTCTCCTGATGTAGGTTCAGGTGCTTAGTCTCAGCAGCGATAGTGATCTTCGAGTTTCTCTATCTACATTCGTACAGTTGTTGAGTCCTCATGGTTCGAAGACCTATGTTTCTAATTTTTGTCTTGATAGTAGATGGTGGTTTATTTTCAGTTCAGTACGAGTCAGTTGGGGATCGTTACCAATGGCTCCTCAATCTTATGTAGTAGAGGCTTTGTCAGACTAAAGTACCACTATGTAAAGAAATTTGGTATTTTGATTGTACAGGATAGTATTTCTTTATATTCTAGTATGTTTATGACATGATTATTCTTCCTTATTACACCTTGATTATTGTTAGTGAGTTATAGAAGTGATGATAGGCTCAGAGGATTAGCTTGAGTCTGCGTGTGGCCTTAAGCACCGTGTGATGTCTTGGAATGGGATCTTGGGGCGTTACAAGCTTGGTATCAAAGATCAAGGTTTAAAGAGTCCTAGGGAGTCTGACAAGCCGTGTTACGTAGAGTCTTGATCATCGATGTGTAGAACGGCACATCTATGAGGAAGACGCTATGGGACGTTTTAGGAATAGTCATTTCTTTTTTTCAAAAGTCTATCATGCCTACGACAGTTTCTCTCTGCTATTAATTCATTCTATCTTATTACAGAAAATGCCTCCTCGTAGAGCTCATAGAAATAATGAACAACCTCAACCCGTTGATTCTTTAAATGAGATAGTGTCTCATGTCGAATTCTAGGCAGCTTTTCAGACGCTAGCCCAGGCAATTACTGCCAATGCTCAGGCCAATGTTCAGGCCGCAGTCCTACCTCCGCAAGAAGGTAATTCAGCGGCAGCTCAAATTCTTGATTTTATGCGGATGAATCTGCCAGAGTTTTATGGGTCAAGGGCAGGTGAGGACCCACAGATATATCTTGATGAGGTGAAAAAGGTTACCCAAATTATGCATGTAACAGAGGAAGAAAGTTTGGATCTAGCTTCCTATCGCTTGAAAGATGTTGCTTATGATTGGGTGGAGATGTGAAGGAAGAGTAGAGGGAAGGATGCCACTCCCATGACTTCGCAGTTATTCTAAGATGCGTTCTTAGACCGATTCTTTCCCCCGAGCTGAGGGAAGAGAAACTAGAAGAATTTATGAACTTGAGACAAGGCTCCATGACAGTTAAGGAACTTGAGATAGGGCTCCATGACAATTAAGGAGTATTGTCTTAAATTCAACCAGTTGTCTAAGTATGCTCCCGGTATGATGGCTTATTCCAGGACCAGTATGAGTAAGTTTTTGACTGGCGTATCGAGTTACGTTGTGAAAAAGTGTAGGTCCTCTATGCTCAATAGGGATATGGATCTTTCTAGATTAATGATACATACTTAGCATATTGAAACGGACAAGGTGAAAGAGAGAGAAAGAGTGAGAGGGAATAAGAAAGTTAGATCAGAGCAGCAGGGGTATAGTCAGAGTAGATTTTCTCGAGGGATCCGCCCTCAGTTTTAGAGCCGTTCTTTTATGCTAGCATCATCATCAACTAGTTCTCCCATATCCAGAGTCAGGCAGCAGTAGAGTAATAGACCTACTATGTCCAGGTCTCAGGACAGTGTGAGTAATAGACCTAACTATCCCCCATATGCTAAGTATGGTAGGATGCATCCCAGAGAGTGTATGGCTGAGCAGAGAGGTTGTTTTGGTTGTGGAAAATTGGGCTAAGACTCAGAGATTGTCCATATGCTAGATAGGGGAGCCGTGATGTTCATTCCTAGAGTCAGGCTATTAGTGCTCTAGCCCCTTTAGTTCGTCTTACTCCTCCTCAGGGTGCCTCATCTAGTACTGCCGATGGTCAGCGCCAAAAGTGCTTTTATGCTATACCACCCCGCCAGGAGTAGGAGGATTCACCAAATGTTATTACTGGTACGCTCTGTGTATTTCATTTTGATGTGTATATGTTGATGGACCCTGGGTCAAGTCTTTCTTATGTGACTCTGTTAGTGGCAGATAGCTTTAGCAGGTCGTCCATGGGTAGTGTAGCACAGGTCAAGGAAGATAGAAAGGATTTAGCTCGTGAGGTGCATCATCTAGCTAGGTTGGGAGTTATATTGCTTGATTCAGCTGAGGGTAATGTTTGGGTCCAGAGTAGCTCCGAGTCTTCTCTAGTTTCGAAAGTAAAGGAGAAGTAAGATATGGATCCTAGTTTGGTCAGACTGAAGGAGTCAGTTAAAAACCAAAAGGTGAAGGTTTTCTCCCAAGGGGGAGATAGTGTATTGAGATTTCATAATAGATTATTTCTGCCTGATGTTGAAGATTTGAGGCAGAGAATTATGGCTAAAGCGCATGGGGCGCGATATTTTATTCATCCCGGTGCTACCAAGATGTACCGCGATTTGTGAGAAATCTATTGGTGGAATGGTATGAAAAAGGATATAGCAAAATTCATAGAGAAGTATATAACTTGCCAACAGGTTAAGAATAAACACCAAAGATCCGGTAGAATGATGCAAGAATTCAGTATTCCTACTTGGAAGTGGGAGGAAGTGAATATGGATTTTATAAATGGTTTACCTCCTTCTCGACGTCATCATGATTCGATTTGGGTTGTTGTAGATAGGTTAACTAAGTCCGCATATCTCTTACCAATGCATACATCTTTCACTGCTGAGGACTATGCTAAGCTGTACATTCGAGAATTAGTCAGGTTACATGGAATTACTTTGTATAATATCTCCGATAGGGGTACTCAATTTACTTTTCATTTTTGGAGGACTTTTCAGAAGGGTCTCAGTACCCAAGTTCATCTTAGCTCCGTTTTTCATCCGCAGACCGATGGTCAGGCTGAGAGGACCATCCAGACCTTGGAGGATATGTTGAGGGCATGTGTTCTTGGTTTCAAAGAAAGTTGGGATGAACATTTGTCATTGATTGAATTTGCTTACAACAACAGTTTTCATGCTAACACTGGAATGGCTCCATTTGAGGCTTTATATAGAAGGCGATGTAGATCACCCATAGGTTGGTTTGAAGTGGGTGAAGCCACTGTGAGTGGACCTGATGTTGTGTTTAAGGCTATGGAGAAAGTTAAGCTGATTTGGGAAAGGCTGAAGATAGCCCAGAGTCGTCAAAAGTCATATGCAGATGTGAGAAGAAGAGCTCTTGAGTTTGAGGTTAACGATTTGGTGTACTTGAAGATTTTACCCATGAAGGGGTGAAAAGATTTGGTAATAAAGGGAAGCTTAGTCCCCTATACGTTGGCCCTTATAGAGTTTTGAATCGTGTTGGGAAAGCAGCTTACAAGATTGAGTTGCCTACCGAGTAGTCAGCTGTCCATCCTGTCTTTCACGTTTCTATGCTTAAAAAGCACATTGGTGATTCTGTTGTTGTTGATCCATCAGAAAATTTTGATGTTTAGGATAGCCTTTCGTATGATGAAGTTCCAGTTGAAATCCTAGATTATCAAGTTCGTAGACTAAGAAATAAGGAAGTTCCCTTGGTTAAAGTTCTATGGCAAAATCAATCAGTCGAGGGTGATACTTAGGAAGTAGAAGCAGATATGTGAACCAGATACCCTCATCTCTTCTCCGCGAGTTCAAATCAAGCCAAAGGTACTATTCTTCCCTAATTCAGTTTATTTCTAATCCAGTGTATTCAGCTATATGGTTATTCTCTCTATGATTCGTGTATTTTGTGAAGTACTCGAAAGTTTAGAGTGAAATAAGCCCCTTTTTGTGAGTCGTTCCAGCTATACGTCCTCATTTTCTCTTGTTCTCGGCCTATCTAGCAACATTCGAGGACGAATGTTTCCAAGGAGGAGATATTGTAATACCCCGAGACTCTAACCAATAGTTCAGCCATGAATCAAGCTCACGAGAAATAAATTATAGTGTTTTGGTTTTTTTCTGGTCAAGGGTGATATGTATTAAGGCTTTAAAGATGACATAACGATTGGGCGAATCAAAATATTCTTTACCGATTGAATTCTTGAGAAGGATTTTGGCATAGTCAACTTCAAATGAGAATATCTCCTGTTTTACTACATATTATTGAGATCATCACCTACCAAAAGATAGATAATTGAATTATTTTTCCAACGATACCCATTTTGTCAAAATCCGATATCGGAGCAAAGAGTTATGCTTATTTTACTCGAGCGTGTCAGCCTGGAAAATTCGTGATGACCTTTTGTGATGACTCGTCACAAGCCTAACGGTCCGTCACAAAATGTCGTCACCTTAAGGAAGAAAGTCACAAAATCCACCCTTTTTGTGACGACAATTCATGACGGCCTATCACGGGCATGACGGCTTGTCACAGATTTCGTCAGCTATTTTTTTCAGCAATTGATGGACGATGTTTACAAGGGTATTTTGGTCATTTCCCATTTTTGGAGGCCTCTATATACATGAGAATCCTTATCCAAAACCTAATTCCATCATTTTCTCTTCCAATTCTTTTGAGATAATATATCTAGGGTTTTGTCAAGAACATAAATCTTCCAAGAATCATCCATAAATCTTCAAAATTTCTTCAAGAACCAAGTTCCTCATAGTGTGGACTTCAAGAATTATTTATTTCAAGTGTGGATAAAGTCTCAAGCACTAAAGTTCATCCAATTTGAAAGATTAAGGTATGTGGGATTTTGAACAAGAACACTTCTTTCGTTCTTGTGTCCAAAGATTTAATTTCTATTGAATTTCATGATTTTTATGCAAAGTGGGTTTACACCCAAATTAATTTATCAAGGATTTATGAGATTTGAGCTATACAAGATTGACATATATGACTACTTCACTGTCTTATTTCTTAAATTAAGAATTTATTCCATGAGTTGTATATTGTTATCATGAAATGATGATTTCTAAGTGATTTATGATAAGTGTCATGATTTATGTTTTTCCATAAGAAGTTTGTCTATTGAATATATATTGATATTGATCTTGAGAGTCAAGAACGAGTTCTATGATATTTTCTTGAAGATTTTGATACTTGATATGATTTGATAAGCAAGTGTACTTGATGATGAGAAAGATTATTTTGAGAATGAGTCGATTTAGGAATCCACAAGTTGATAATGATTTACAAATGATATATATATTTATATTTTGGTCCTCATGATAGACCCTTGAGTTGATTAAGGTGGATTTCCTAATGCGTTCTGAGCTTAAGTCTGGGAGTAGTATTTAGCACCGAGCGGGAAGTGTGGGTTCAGCGCATCCTACTTCCCCAGAACTACGTACCACCATAGGATTAAGATTAAGGGCCAAAGGCCAATACAGTGATCACTAAAATTAAGGTTCTACTCCGATGGCAAGGATAGAACAGCTCTCCCCAATGTGGTCAAGACGTTGGACTCCATGTAAGCTCACATGGTTTATGTCGGTAATAAGAAACTCCCAAGTCCATAATAGTCCAAGTTCCATGAGTTACTAAGTCACTCTAAGTCATGAGTCAAAGAGTTTGAGTTGAGTCGAATGGTTTATGTGATTTATGAAGCATATGTTATTATTGATAATTTATGGAAAGTATGTTTTGGGTAACTCAAGCGATGGGAGTCATTATTATCAGCATGCATGATTTTCTTATACATTTATGATATTATTTCAATATTGCCTTCACCCCCACATACTCAATACATTCCCATGTACTGATTCCCATACTCTTCTGTGTTCTACATTTTCTCGTGATATAGGTTCAGGTGCTCAGTCTCAGCAGCGACAGTGATCTTTAAGTACCTCCATCTATATTCGTACAGTTGGTGAGTCCTCAAGGTTGTAGGACCTATGTTCCTGATTTTTGTCTTGATAGTAGATGGTGGTTTATTTCCAGTTCAGTACGATTCAGTTGGGGATCTATCCCAATGGCTCCTCAGTCTTATGTAGTAGAGGCTTTGTCAGACTAGAGTACCAGTATGTATAGAACTTTGGTATTTTGATTGTACAAGATAGTATTTCTTCGTATTCCAGTATGTTCATGACATGATTATTCTTCCTTATTATAGCTTGATTATTGTCATAACGAGTTATAGAAGGGATGACAGGCTTAGAGGGTTAGCTTGAGGCCGCGTGTGGCCTTAAGCACCATGTGATGTCTTGGGATGGGATCTTGGGGCGTCATAGATTATGATGATATATGAAGGATTTAAAATCCTCAAATCAAGTGGAAACATCATACAAAAACTTAGAGTGGACCGACGAAAGCATAAAACCACATAAAGAGAATTCACGCATGGGAGTATGTGTAATACCCCGAGATTCCCAACCGATAGTAGAACCATGTTTCAAGCTTATGAGAAATAAATTCTAGTGATTTGCTAGTTTAATGATCAAGTTTTCTATATATTAAGGCCTCAAATACGTCCTAGCTATTAGACAAATCAAAACATCCCTTACCAATTAAATTCTTGGGAAGGATATTGGTATAGTCAACTTCAAATGATTATATCTATCTTTATACTAAGAATTTTTGAGTTCATGACCTAACAACAGATAGATAATTGAATTATCTTTCCAACGATACCAATTTCGTCCAAATCCAATATTGGAATAAAAAGTTATACCCATTTTACTCCAGCATGTCAGCCTAGCAACTAAGTGACGACATGATCTGACGGCTTATCACAGATCTGACGGCTTATCAGCCCATGTCGTCAGACTTAGACAAAAACCCATCCATTTCAGCTTCCAGGTGATGACCTGGGCTGACGGGCTATCACAGATCTGACGGTTTATCAGCCTTGGTCGTCAGCTGAAAATTTCAGTAACTGGGAAGTGATTTCGTAGGGGTATTTTGGTCTTTTCTCTCACCCTAAACCTTACCCCCACGACATAAAAAGCCAAAAAGATGTACTTAGATATTGTGATTTTGTTTCACAAACTCTTAACCCTCTTTGTTCCCAAGAACAAACTTAGAGTTTCTTCTCAATTAACTTTAAGAACTCATCACACTCTCTACAAGGTTATCAAGAATTAAGATTCCCATTCCAGAACCTTTTAGAAAATTCATTCTCTTTCAAGATTCAAGCTTTTGAGGTATGTTATATGTTGATTCTTGGGTTCCTTTCACCCAAGAAGTTCAAGAATCCTTTTCTAAATTCAAGATTATATATTTATGAGATTGTCATGATTTTTGTGAATAGACATTGAAGTTCATGTTGTTGATGAGTTTTAATTCATGCCTTGATTTCAAAGATCCAAACTTTTATCCTACTATGTGATGTTCATGATAAAACCCCTTCAAGTTGCATGATATTGATGTATTCATGATAATTAAGAATAGAATCTGTGGTATAACCAAAGCATGATCCCCATATGTTTGATAGAATGCTTAAGTAAAGAGAATAGTTCCTTTTTAGTATGTTAAGCATGAAATCCCCAATTATGTGATAACTAGTACATGCCAAGCGTTTGTTGAAATGCCTTAGTGAATGTATTATGATAAGTTGCATGCATTCTTATCCATATGTATTCCTTATTGAACTACTATGAGATGTTAGTATGCATACCCTATACATTTACATATTTATGACATTCAAGTGATTGACGAGATATCGTATTGATTGTGTTGTGAGTGAAAGTCCATTGTCATGATATTCAAGTGTGGTCCTATATTATTTATTTATGTTATCGAGTTCTTGGGGTATTTATAACCAAAAACTTAGCTGCTTGTCTAGAGCCGATTCAGTCTCAAGATAATATCAATCGTGCTATGATCAGTAAAATTCAGTCAGCTACAGAACTTAAGAAAATTCAGTAATCTCAGTACTAGTTCAATCCAGTCTCCGTATCAGTCTAACTCAGTTTCATAGCTAGTTCAGACCTCAGTAGTATTTAGAATTTAGTTCAAATTTCAGTAAAGCTTCGTAAGTTACAAAACTCAATAGTATTCAGAAAGAAAGTAGAATTCCAAAGTGTTCCATCAGACAATAGAATCAAGTGAACTCAGTCAGATCAGTCAAGTAAGATGATCAGTAACAGATTTAGCTCAGTCTAATACAGTTTAAGAATTAGTTCAGTGTCTTTCAGTTGGGAGTAGGAACTAGCACCGAGCGAGTGCAGGGACGATGACTTCCCCATTAGAGTGGCAGAGTCATTAGCATCAATCCCTGAACTATAGAACTGCGTAGCTAGCGCAGGATTAGGTGTCACCCATTAGATTAAGGCTTTACTACCTTCTAGGAGTCACCCAATGCCTTAGGCTTGACTTCCTGTTCAGGGTCATCCGTTAGAGAGGCTTGACCATAGTAGTGTCTTTACCCATGGCACGGTACTGACACCCTTTCAGCTAGGGTTACAGGTTGGACCCTACCAGTTCAAATTGGGGCATGTCGGTTAAGTGAGAACTTCCACAGTTTCAAATTCATATTTAGTCTCAATCAAGAACTCAGATAGTTCTTCAGATTTAGGACCGTCAGATACGGTCACACAGCTCAGTGAGAAACTTAGATAGTTCCACAGACTCAGAGATCACCCACTATATAGGCTTGATCTCAAACTCAGTCAATCATTATGATTATTAGTAGATCAAAGATCACCCAGTAGATAGGCCCTCAGATATAAACCATCATCATCATAGTAGAATCAGAGGTCACCCGCTAGATAAGCCTGACTAAGATATAGTCAATCATAATTATTATGAGTAGACTCAGTTGTTCAGTATCCCAGAGTCAATGAACTCATATATTAGTACTAGTAGACTCAGACATCAGCAAGTCAGTATTCAGAAACCAGTATTCAGAAGTTAATATTCTTTGTTACTACAATTTCAGTGATAGTTTATGCATTCATGCATGCATTCTCATTCAGCGTACTCAGATTGTCTAGTCAGTATTGTTCATGCATAAGCACTTGTATTTATCCTTACCTCATCTAGCATACCAGTACATTCAAAGTACTGATGCATACTTTTCTTTTGTGCTATGGTGTCTTATACCATAGGTTCAAAAGCGCGAGATCCTGAGCACCCTTAGCAGTCCAGACTCAGTCAGCAGTAGTAGATGTAGCAGTGAGTCCTCATCTCGAGGATGCTTCTTATTTTAGTATTACATTAGATTCAGATTATTTCAATAGTTGGAGTTAGTTTAGGACATGTCCCATCAACTCTTTATTCAGCCAGTTTAGAGGCTTTCAGACTACAGAATTTTTTAGACTAGTTATACAGGCAATTTTTTAGTTTTGATATTGATAGACATTATTTAGTTGTATCTTAAGTTTTTGAACCTTATGGCAAGTTTTTGCTAGTTTTCCTCATGTATTTCATTACATTATGCAGTTCTCAGTACAGGTACTAGAAAAGGGTTTTCCGCATGTATTTCATTACATTATGCAGTTCTCAGTACAGGTACTAGAAAAGGGTTAGCTTGTGCTCCTTCAAGATCATAAGCACCGTGTAGAATTTTTGTTATTAAAAATTGAAGCATTATAGTATGTCACTGCAATAGCGTGCTAATAGCGATCGAGGGCATGGAGCGTCGCGACAATGTTCTAATCTACAATTGTCACTTCCAGAAACTTAACACGATTACACCCCATCGCAGGCTTATAATAATGGACACCCTAGTGCGATGCGATGATGATCCAAAGTGGGAAAATTATGCCCAACTATAAAAGGACAACATGAAAAACTAATCCTATGCGGCTTATGATTGGTCTATTAAAAATATAACGTGTTAAAACCTATTTTGGACATCTTGGAATACCTAGAACGGCTTGGACAACATTGCAGGCTACCACAACTTTATTTTTAGTTTTTTCATTCTTTAATTTTGATTTTTTATGGTTTTAATCATTCATAAAATTATTTGGATATTGATTGTGGCTATGAGTGGCTAAAAACTCCCTTTCCGGGGTTAAAGAAAGAACACGACTACTATTATTTTGAATTAATTTTATTTAATTTGCTTATCATGTTTGGTTACTTGTTTATTCTTGTTTTTATTATTTTGAGGATTGATCACCCTTAGAATACATATAATTTCAACCTTGTGATCTCGAGAGAGGGAATAGGGAGATAGAACATGGGAATGAACAAAGTATGGTTTGTATTCTTTTATAAAATAAGGAATATGAATTAGCATCTAGGATAGGGATGTACCTAGAAGCCTTACTTATTTCACATATAGGATGATTGCGTAAAGAACTTAATTGGATTATTACATCCCCGCTCAACGATGTAGTTGTAATGTCCAAATTAGGTAAACGGTTAGAGGTTGGGAGACCATGATCATGAAATTAACCCTACGAATCAACAACCAAGATAAGCAAGTTAATGAATAAGGTTCAATAACATAGTATGATTATTCGAAGTGCTTTAACCCTGGGCTTTACTCCATTGATTATCTCAAGTATTTTATTTTAAGCATTGCTTACTTTATTTTAGTTTACAGATATTCAAAACTATATTTTAGTTACTCTTACATTTAATTGTTCTTAACTATTAGCTGAAATCAAATAGTTGTTAGAACAAGTCCTTGTGGGATAGATATTTGGCTTTATTGAAGGCCATTATATTACTTGGTAGACCACGTACACTTGTGTGTACACTTGGGTGCTTTCAAGTTTTTGATGAAGCTGCTGGGGACTTATAATTCGGCAACTATTTTATTCTTAGTTTTACTTTTATATTTGTTTAGTGCTTTTATGCTTGGTCTTGGTTTTGTATTTGCAGGAAATAGGTTCACAAAGTAGTAAGCTGGCAAGGGATGAGGACTAGGTTGAACCAAGCTCCGAACCTAAGCAACTTTTCTGTCAATGCAAGAGAGAAGAAATCCTTCTCCCTTGGATTCTGCCAATCACAGAAGATCAAGAAAATCCCGCTCTAATAGCTGAAGAACAAGCAGCTCGTAGGACAGTTAGTGAAGTAGAAATCCCACTTCCAATAATTTTAACCTCCCTGTTTTAGAAGCCGGCAGATGGAGGCAATTTTGAACTTAAACAGAATATGGTACAACTTTTGATGAGTAGTGGACTGTTCACAGGGCTTTGACATGAAGATCCACAAGTCCACTTACAAAATTTCCTTGAAATCAATGACACATTCATCCTACGGGGGTGAATGTAGATTATGTAAGGATGATGTTGTTCCCTTTTTCACTGTTGAGGAAAGAAAAAAAGTGATTGAATGCTGAGCCAGTAAATTCAGTCCCATCATGGGACGACATGGCACAAAAATTCCTCATCAGATTTTTCCCATCTGGCAAGACTGTGAGACTTCATAGTGAGATTGAGTGCTTCAAATAAAAGCTTGAAGAGAATCTACACCATACTTAGCACTTCAAGACACTTCTTCGAGACTGTCCACACCATTAATAGTCCAATGAGGTACTAGCTCAAACTTTTGTAGAGGCTCTTGATCACAATACAAAAATATTGCTAGATTCAGCTGGAGGTGGTCAAGCTCTTGAGATGACATATGATGAGCTTTATACTTTATTGAACCGTAAAGATCAAAAGAATCTGGAGTGGCATTCAGATTCTGGAAGTGCCACGAAAAGAATTGCAGGGGTATTGGAGGTTGACCAATTTACTGCCATATCTGCTCAAATCTCTACATTGCAAAATCAAATAAGCAGTATATAGTTGGGAGTAGCACAACTTGAAGCTATAATCAATACAATCCAACAAGCTGTAGGTTGGTGTGAAATTGGTAGTAACAGTGTTCATTCAGTAGCTATGTGTGCTGTAAATTCAAAATTGGTAATGTATGTGGGTAATGTTCAAAAGCCTAATTATGGTAACGCATACAACATGAAGTGGCAGACTCAACCACCAATTCAGACATGAAATGCCCCACAACAACAGGCTCCACTAAATCAGTCAACTAGCAACATGGAGGAGATGATGAAATAACTTATAGCTGGTCAAGAACAAATGGCTACGGACATAAAAAGTCAACAGGAAGAATTAAAGAATCAACAAGCAGCCATAAGAAGCTTAGAGTTGCAGTTGAGGCAGTTACAACAGACACTAAATACCTAGCCTCAAAGTGGTTTTCCAGTAGATATAAAAAATCCAAAACAAGTAATGACAATCACTTTAAGGAGTGGTAAAGAGCTCAACGAAGAACATCCAAAGGCAACTAAGGAGATAGATGCAGATTTTACTCCCCCACAGGTATCCAAAAAGTTGTTGGAAATTCGAGGTAAGTCTGAGAACTTACAAGAAAAAATTGCTGCAGAAGTGGAGAAACAGATGCCGCAACTTCCTTTCCCATAGAAAATCAAAGAAGGATACATGTTTTAAAAAGTTCTTTGACACGTTTAGAGAGCTTTACAATAACTTACCTTTATTAGATATTTTGTAGGGTATGCCCAAGTACCTTAAGTACTTAAGGTATGTGGTTGCTAATAAGGTAAAGCTACAGGATATAGAGGCGATAACACTCACTGAGGAGTGTATCTCTATGGTGACACAGAAAATCCCCAAAAAACTGAAGGATCTGGGGAATTTTACTCTCCCTATTCAAATTGGGAGTGGTAAAGTGGTCCATGCACTGAGTGATTTATAGGCAAGTGTCAACTTTATGCCCCTCTTTTTGTTAAACACTTTAAAATTAGGGAAGCCTAGACCGAGCTTAGTGCTGCTGCAGTTGGCAAATGGCATAGCCCATCCCAAAGAAGTGATAGAGGATGTCCTTATAAAGGTTGGTAAATTCACTATTCCTATTGACTTTATTGTTCTAAGTTTTCAGATAGACGAATAAGTACCAATCATCTTGGGGCACCCATTCTTAGCGACGGGAGGAGCGTTGATTGAAGTAAAAGAGGGTACGCTCACCATGAGGTTGGAGGGTGAAGAGGCGGTCTTCAAAGTATGCAAACCGCTAAACACACTATCCCATTATAAAGATATATGCATGATTACTGTTATTAAAGGAGATAAGTGTGGGGTGGTTAGTCTACCAAAAACCTCTTCTGGCACCTTCATTGAGCACCCTAAGCCACAACCACCTAAGCCCGACATGATGCAAGTGGATAAGCCTGAAAATTCTAAAGTTATAAATGTTGTTGACCTTGAGTGTTCACACTCAAGAGGTCAAAAATGAATCAGAAAATGGCTCCCTAAGGAGAGTAAAAGGATGAAGGAATTTGGTTAAGTTGAGTTGGGTCATTCTGCAACACTAAATTAGGATCTACTTGGGAGGCATCCCAAGTTAATTAGGTATGTTTTATTTTTTATTTTTTAGTTTTTAATTCACGTAGTTTTTTGTTTTTGATGAGTCACTGGTTGATGGAAAGTCTGAGTTCCAAAAACTTGAGCTAAGGATCATGGTAAAGACTAAGTATGGGGTCCCCAGACCTCCTTGATATATAAACATACTACTAGCTAGGCCTAGAGGCCTCAAGAAGTATTTCTATCTCTGCTTTTAAGTCTACTTTAGGGACAAAGTAGATTTTTAAGTTTGGGGTGGGAAAATTCCCATTTTTAGAGTAATTTAATTTTTTTTCAGGAATAAGTAAGATATTCTTGTTGGTTCTATAAGTGATTGCATGATGCAAGTATTTTTTTGGTAAAAGTACGTTGATTGAGTGAATTACTGCTTTTAAGACTCCTAGGCTCAGGTTTATAACTCTTGTACTTGTTGGCTTAAAGTCAAATTCATGGTATTGTTTGGTTGAGTCTATGATGATCCTATATATGTTGAGCATGTTCCATGTGCGTGTTAGTTGTTGTATATTCCTTGGTGCATGTGATGTATAGAACTTGCTTGGCGTGTATGTAAATTAAAATAAAGAGTGTGGGTTTGGGAGATGATATAGGCATTTCTTTGATAGCCTTGTTTTTACCTTGTATTTGACCCACCCCTTGTGCTTAATCTTAGTAAGCCCCATTGAGCCTTTAGCTTTTTCTTTGGCATCCTTAGAAGTAGCCTAATCCCTTCTTTGATAGACTTTAATTTGATCCAAAGCTCCTAGGTGCTTTAGTGTACATTTAATTGAGTTAGGAGTGTGAAATTGAAGAAGAAAAAGATAAAATTGGAACCCCAAAGTGATAGTTATTAGTGTTCAAAAAAATTATAATATGTTGTTGTGGGGAGTCGAGTAATTAAAAGGAAAAAAACTGTTCAAATTGAATGAGTTGTGTATAGAATCCACCCACCATAGTATATGTAAATAAGATTAATGAGATGGGTTAAAAACAAAAAGAATGGGGGAGATAAAAATGGTGCAATTTGGTTGTTAGAATTGAATTAAATCTATAAAGTGATGTATTAAAACGCTTAGGGAAGATAGTCACTATTAGCCAAAATAGTTCCTACCCATCCCTTAGCCTATATTACCACCATTAAAGACCTATTTGATCCTAAGATTCATCTTTCTGATATTAGTGGAGTGATACACTAAGGTCAAGCCTATGGTTTAATATGTGTAACATGTGAATTCTTTGTGAGAGTGAGAGTAACTCAATTTTTGTACCCATTATGTTATAAATTAAATTTATATGAGTGATTATGGTTTACGCTCTTGTTGTGAGGGAACATGTTTGATGAATGTGGGTGATTTGTAATAATGTATTGTATAGTGCAATTAGCATGAGTTTTCCACTTGTGGAGTCAATTCTTGAGGCTAGGATGATTTGAAATAGGATTCTTGAGCTTTTAGTTGTGTATGTAACATGCTTAGTGAAGAAACTTGCATTCTGTGTAGTCATTGTAGTACTAGCTTGAGTATCTTGCTTGTAGTAGAAGTGTGGAGTCTATTCAGATCATGATACTTATAGTTAAGGGTTGTTCGAGGACGAATAAGGCTTTAAGTGTGGGGTGGTGATATTGGGTGTATTTATATATGCTAGCGTTGCTATTCTAGCCAATTTAGCCTTGTTTTGAGGATGATTCTTGTGTGTTACATGTTGATAATGATATAAATATGTATCTTAGTGTCCAAGTATGTTCTTACAATGGTTAATGTTGTTTTCACATAAGTTTGGGTTCAATTTGAGCATTTAAAGTCTAGATGAGAAAACTAGTGTTCTAGCTTGAGTTACTAGTTCATCGTCGTGATTGTTGTGTTGTTTTGAGCTTTAATTTGGGGTGATTAATGTTATAGGTGGCTTAGTGAGATGATTATGATGATATATGAAGGATTTACAAGCCTCAAATCAAGTGGAAATATCATACAAAATCTTAGAGTGGACCGATGAAAGCATAAGACCACATGAGGAGAATATGACGCCTGGTAGTATGTCACTGCGATAGGGTGCTAATAGCGATGGAGTGCATGGTGTGTCACGACAATGGTCCAATCTGCAATTTTCACTTCCATAAACTTAGTGTTATTACACCGCGTCGTAGGCTTATAGCAAAGGACACCCTAGCGCGACGCGATGATGATCAAAAATAGGAAAATTGTGTCCAACGGTAAAAGGACAGAGTGAAAAACTAATCCTATCCAGTTTTTGATGGGTCTCTTATAAATATAACATGTTAAAACCCATTTTGTACATCTTAGAACACCTAGAACGGCTTGGACAACATTGGAGGCTACCACAACTTTTTTTTTTAGTTTTTTTTTTTTTTAATTTAGTTTCTTTATGGTTTTAATCATTCATACAATTATTTGGGTGTTGACTATGGATATGAGTGGCTAAAAACTCCCTTTCCGGGGTTAAAGCAAAGAACATGACTACTATTATTTTGAATTAATTTCGTTTTATTTTCTTATCATATTTGGTTGCTTGTTTATTCTTGTTTTTATTATTTAGAGGATTGATTACCCTTAGAATAGATATATTGTAACCTTATGATCTCGGGAGAGGGAATAGGAAGATGGAACATGGGAATGAACAAAGTATGATTTGTATTTTTTTATAAACTAAGGAATATGAATTAGCATCTAGGAAAGGGATGTACCTAGAAGCCTTACTTGTTTCACATGTAGGATGATAGTGTAAATAATTTAATTGTATTATTACATCCCCGCTCAATGATGTAGTTGTAATATCAAAATTAGGTAAACAGTTAGAGGTCGGGAGACCATGATCATGTAATTAACACCACAAATCAACAACCAAGATAAGCAAATTAATGAATGAAGTTCAATAATGTAGTATGATTGTTTGAAGTGCTTTAACCCCAGGCTTTACTCCATTGATTGTCTCAAGTCTTTTATTTTACGCATTGCTTACTTTATTTTAGTTTACATATATTCAAAACTTTATTTCGGTTACTCTTACACTTAATTGATCTCAAGTATGAGTTAAAATCAAATACTTGTTAGAACAACTCCCTATGGGATTGATATTCGGCTTTCTTAAAGGCCACTCTATTACTTGTAGACCACGTACACTTGTGTGTGCGCTTGGTCACTATCACTGAAGAATCTCTGGAGTTAATATGATGCAGTCATTTCAACTCCATAATGTAATTGTCCCAAATCTAAGGAATATGCAGAACATCTATATTAATTAAGGCTAATACAATTTCTAAGTGGGCTGAATGATGCATATGATCAAGCTCAGAGATAGATACTGATGAAAGAAGTAACATCTATACTCAATCAGGCATATGTAATGATTCTGAAAAATAAGATTCAATAGCTTGCTTGTAATGCAACAATCAGTTATAAAACTGAACCTATATCCATGCAGGTGCATAGAAATCCTGCAGAAACTGGCTATGGAAGTAGAAATCCTCCAGTAACTAGCTATGAAGGTCAAAGTTTTAAAGGTAGAAGATGTGACTACTGTAACTTTAATTGGCAGACAAGAGAAAATTATTACAAATTGAATGGATATCCTACTGACTGGAGGAAAAAGAAGAAAGGAAACTACAACAGTTCAAAAGAAGCACATCAATCTCTTCACAATAATCTTGGTAGATTTGGTGGATATGGACATCTAGCTGCTAGTCAAACCAACAATCAATTTTCAGCTCACAACTTCACTGGAACCCAGGCAGAGAATTCAAGCTCAGCTGATACATCCAGCAGCCAAGAAAACAATGACATCAACAATGCCGTTTTAGTCAAGGGGAAAGGTTTCTCAGAAGAAGAACACAAGCAGATTAGGGCATTTCTAAACAAGGAAACATAGTAATCTAAGTAGGCTAAAAAAGAAGGTACAATTACTTATTTATCTACTCATATTATTCCACGTGAATGGGTAGTAGTTTCTAGAGCCACACACCATGTTACATCATATAAAAGTGTTTTTTCACACTGTTATAAGATGGATAACATAGAGTGTGACAAGGTAAATCTTCCCACTGGAGCCAAGGTTGATATATCACATGTAGGAGAGGTACGAGAGCTTAAGGATGAAGTTTTAAAGGATGTACTATTTTTTCATACTTTCAACTAAACTTGTTGTCATTGTCCAAGATGACTAAGTAACTCTCAAGCTTTATCTCATTCTACCCTGACTTCTGTGTGTTTTAGGACCTTCACAGTGGTAGGGTGAAGGGGATTGGTAAGGTGAAGGAAGGATTATATATCCTTAATGATGTATGTGGAGTGAATGAGATACATAGTAGTATTACTCATAAAAGACAAGTTGCAGAAGTAGACATGCCTTATTGCAATCTATGGCATGTGAGGCTTGGACATCCTTCTTCCCAAGCCTAGAAGACACTTAATCTACTAAGACACAGTAATGATATCGAGATTCTAAATAAGTGTCATGTTTTTCCATTAGGCAAACAGACAAGCCTAGTCTTTCCTATCAGTAATTCTAGAGTTATAAAATGCTTTGATATTATACATATTGATCTATTGGGGCCCTATAAGATACCTAATTTTGATAAGAAGTACTACTTCTTGACTGTTATAGATGACTATAGTAGATATACTTGGCTAAATTTGTTGTATTTGAAGTCTGAACGTATTCTAGAAATCAAGAACTTCTTAACTATGATTCAGATTCAATTTTGTGCTCAGACAAAGGTTCTTAGATCAAACAACGAGACAGATTTTCTTAATTCTAAATGTAGAGAGTTGTTTCAGTCCTTAGGTATAATAAATCAAAGAATATTGCCATACACACCACAGAAAAATGGCGTGCTTGAGAGAAAGAACAAACAAATACTGAATGTTGCAAAAGCAATCAGATTCCAGTCTCAAATGCCTATCAAGTTTTGGGGTTTGAATGTTAAGGCTGTTGTTTATCTCATTAACAGATTACCTTCTTCATCTATTAGAGGTAAAAGTCCTTATGAAATATTGTTCTACAAGGTTCCATCCTTAACACACTTGAGAGTAATTAGTTATAAGTGTTATGCTTTAGTACTACCAAAGGGTGATGAACTTTTTGAAAGGACTAAGATTGAAGTATTAATGGGATATTCTGCTACTAAGAGAGGATATATACTACTAGATTTGCATACTAACAAATTGTTTGTCACTAGGGATGTTGTGTTCCAAGAAGGTTAATTCCTTTTTGCAGAAGAATCAAGTTCAAAATTATCTATAGATTTTCTCAAGCCAAATCTACCTAGTTATGCTGATGCAGGTCCTGATTATCAAATCCATGAACCACAAGATGAGATCATGTCACTACATGCTTCATATAGAATTCATAATAAGAACACTCATAGATTTTTAAGTACAGATGAGTTACAGTCATCACCAGCAGAAATTACTCTAAGAAGGTCATCTAGAGTTACTAAATAACCTGCTTGGTTGATGGACTATACTGTACCAGGAAATAGAAAAGGAACCAGATATCCTTTAGTAAATTATCTATCTAATGCTAATACTACTCTAAGATACCAAAGTTTTACGTCCAATTTATTAGCAGAAGTTGAACCACAGTCTTACACTGAATCTTACAAGGACGAGAGATGGATTGAAGCTATGAAGATGAAAGTTAAGACTCTTAAAGATAATCACACATGGGAGGTGGTTGATATACCTCTAGATAAGAACATCATAGGATCAAAATGGGTATACAAAATCAAGCATAAAGCCAATGGATAAGTAGAAATATTTTAGGCAAGATTGGTAGCCAAGGGATACAGTCAACAAATGGGACTGGATTACTATGAAACTTTTTCTCTAGTTGCCAAAATGATTATAGTAAGGAATGTCATTGCTTTGGCAAAATAAAAAAAATGGTGCATGTATCAAATGGATGTATATAATTCTTTCTTACAAGGTGACTTAGATGAATAGGTTTACATGGAAATTCCAGATGGTTTCAAGAAAGGAGGACAACACAAAGTTTACAGATTGGTTAATCATTATATGGACTTAAACAAGAATCAAGATAGTGGAATATCAAACTTCCTACAACATTAATTTATGTAAGCTTCACTCAGAGCACCTATGATTATTGACTCTTTACCTTGAAGAAAATAGAAGGGATGGTTGTGGTGCTGGTTATGTGGATAATCTTCAGATTACTGGTGATACTATTGACATGATAAAAGCAGCAAAAGAAACTCTACATCAACAATTTGAAATCAAGGACCTAGGTGAGCTTAAATATTTCTTAGGTATTGAGGTGTTGAGATCCAAAAGTGGAGTAATATTAAATCAGAGAAAGTATATTTTGGAGCTTATATCAGACACAGGACTTGCTGGTGCTAAACTGATATGTGAGTTAATGCTAACACATTTGAGGTTTTTAACTAAGAATAATTGCAAAGTCATAAGCAACTTTTGTCATTTTTGATTGGTTTATGTTTGATTTTGCAGTTTAATCTGATATGATAGAGAACCAACAAGAATAGAAGTAAAGAAGTTAAAATATGAAGAAATCTGAAGACAAGTGTGGCTGACGACATTTGTGATAAGTCGTCAGCCCTGTGATAAGTTATCAAAGTCGTCATCAGCAGTAAATAGAGAATTGGCCTAAGTTGAAAGATGTGATGACATTTTGTGATAAGTCATCAAGGGTCTGATAATCTGTCAAGAATGTCGTCAGCCTGAGGAAGCACAAGAGAACTGAAGTAGAGCTTTGACGATAATTTGTGATAAGCCGTCATGAAGATGATAAGTTGTCAAGTTTGTCATCAGCCTTAAACAGGAAGATCCAATGCTGAAGAAGGAGCTGACGACATTTGTGATAAGTCGTCAGCCTCCTGATAGGCTATCACAAATGCATTACCTAATCCAAGGGATTTCTGAATTCTATTATTTTGTTTCCATAATTAGGATGAACTATTTAAAGCTTTGTTTTAGGGTTTTCTGATGAGATCCGCATATTGAGTTTTGACAATACTTTTTGATATTTTTCTCTCTCTAATTTCTTGGCTTGAAAAAGCAAATACTTTAAAGAGATTATTATCATTATTCTGGGATTTTCCTTTGTGATCTAATCTACGATTCACTAGTTATTATTCTTCTTGTGGTAAGTTTAACCTTCCAAGCATGAATACAACTTGTTGTTTTGATTTTAGCATTATGAGTGGCTAAATTCCTTTAACCTGAATTATGGGATCTAGGGTTTGGTCTTGATAAGGTGCTAAGTGTTCAAGATTCAAAAGGTGGTAGGATTTCTTGATAATTCTAAGGTTTTAATTAACGTTTGTTGGCTGCAAATAATAGATAACTCCTGTTTTGGTTTTTTTGAGAAAGAAATCAAATATAGTGGGAAATGAGTTATCGACAGGGACTTGGTAATACTCCGTTTAATAATTAGCACTGTAACAAGGTTGGTTAAGCTGAGGTAAAATCTGGGAAATGAATATAAATTCCCTAAGTCCGAGAGGATTAGGTAATTAAATGCTTAAGGTGGTCGAGAGATATTTAAGCATAACGTCGATAAAGATAACTTGTTGTCCTACCTACCGTGAGAATCTTAAACCACCATTAGCGTCTGTCAAGTACCGAAAGCCCTAGTGAACATAATTCTGGTTTTTCAGAAACTCTTGATTACGAACACTGATTAAAGAAATCGACAATTACTTGTTAAACTAAAAACCCCCCATTTATGGGAACATCCAACTATCAGTTGATTGATTTACAAATGACTTATGTTCACACCATATTCCCTATGAAATTTGACCCCAACCTAGTTGGGTTTTATATTGACAACGATTGCTTACATTCTCATTGAGAGGTGTATTTTGAGCGTTATCAAAAATGGCGTCGTTGCCGGGGAATACGATTGTGAACTGAAGTTTGTGTACGTAAATTGACTGTTAGTTAAGTTTCCTAGTTTTACGTTTATTTATTGTTTTTGTATATTTGCAGGATCTTTATAGTGTATGCCAAGAACCAGAAGTTTCGGTTAACCATTATTACCATTTAATCGGGAACCACAACGAATTGAAAGAATGGCAGAACAGCAAGAAGCTGACAGACTGGCAGCCTTATCTTGAGCTCAGGTGAATGTGCAAAATGTCGGGAAACAAGCATGACATCTAAATCCTGAGGACGGAGATTTGTGAGATGAGAAGTTGCTGAATCCTGGTAACCCAAGGCGTGCAGAGCAGATAGCTGTACCAGTATGGCATAATGTTAACCAGAACCATCTGTTTTGAGAAAGACAAGAGTACCAACTGGTCTAGTATGATCCCAATGATGATGATGATGGAATAGATAGGGCAGGTGCAATGGGCGCAATCATTCCTCCACCATTAGTACCTAGGGCTAAGTTCAACATTATGAGTACTATGATCGAACTCCTCAATCTGAAGGGATTGTTTGGTGGCCTTCCTGGGGATGATCCGAACCTACCTCTGGTGAATTTTACCACCATCTGCAAATCTTTTGATAACCCAGGAGTAGACTAGAATGCTATCCAATTAAGATTGTTTTCGTTGTATCTATCTGGGGAGGCAACATTATGGTTAAGTGAGCTGACACCCGATTCTATAACCAACTAAAGGTAGTTGAAAGGAGCTTTCCTAGAAAGGTTTATATCGCCTTCCAAGAGGGTAAAATTGAGGGATGAGATCAGCAACTTTAGGCAGCTCCCGACTGAAGCCTTGCATGAAACATGGGAAAAATTCAAGAAAAAGCTGACACAGTGTCCGAACCACAACATGACGGACATACACTTGATGGAGACTTTGTACAGGGCTCTTAACTCTGTTAGGAAGCCAATTGTAGATAATGCTGCTGTGGTTCATTTGTTGATCTTAAATTCCCAGAGGCTTCAGAAATGTTGGACACAATGACCAAACAAAGTCTGGCATGGCATACCAGAGACTCTATGGTAGCTAGCCCCACTGATTCTGTGAGTATTACTGTGGAATAATGCAGAAGAGAAGACGAGCGTGAGCAAGACATGGCTTACCTTAAAATGCAGATGGACTTGCTGACCAAGAACTTTCTATCAGGCAAGGTTGAAAAGGTGAAAGTTGTGGGATCTCAGGATAGAAGTGATGCTGATGCAGATGAAGAGACGAACTATGTTAATAATCAAGGGGTTTGGAGGCAATAGCCAAGGGAATCAAGGTTGGAACTTGTATGATAAGCTTGGTTATAAATATAGGGAGCAAGGAAATTGGAGAAATAATAATGACAGGAGCGGGCTATATGTTCCTCCTGGAAATTGTGAGGCTGGTTCAACAAGTTCTAAAAAGATGTCCATGGGGGACATAATGGCTAAGTTGTTGAAGGGAGTAGAGGGAACCAACTCTGGTGTGACCACCATGAAGACGATTTGACATCCATTAGTCAGTTGGTGTACTCACACTCTACCACAATCAAATAGTTGGAGTAGCAGATGAGCCAACTTTCCATAGCATTCAACCAGATGAAGAGCTGAATATTACCAAGTGATACAGTCCAAAATCTGCAGAAAGATAGATCATGCATGGCTATTATCACTAGGAGTGGTAAGATGTTACCTGACCCTTCTGTGGGCAAATTTGTAGCTGATGAGGTAGTTGTTGATAAATCGGAAGAAGGTGATCCAGTAGAGTTTGAAAAGCTGGACAATTCTGATGATGCTCCGGAGAAAGATAAAGAGAAGGAGAAGGATGTAGTGCTAAAAACTATCCCAAGACCACCACCTCCCTTTCCTCAATGATTGAAGAAGAAAATGGACGAGGAAAAATTTAGCAAATTCATGGCAATGCTCAAGCAATTGACAATAAATGTGTCTTTGGTTGAGCCACTTGAGAAAATGCCAGGATATGCGAAGTTCATGAAAGACCTTATGATTAAGAAATGGAAGGCTAGCTATAAACCAAAGAATAATCTCCTTTATTGTGGCGCTATCTCTACAAGGTCTTTAGTGCAGAAAAAGGCAGATCTGGGAGCGTTTACCATCCCGTGCACTTTTGGTTCCCTAAATTTTAAAAAAAGCACTATGCAATTTGGGAGCCAGTATAAACCTAATGCCACTTGCTGTGTACAAAAAATTGGGTTTGGGGGATCCTACTCCGATAAACATGCGGTTAGTGATGGCAGATAAGTCTGTGAAGTAGCCTGTGGGCATGTTACATGATGTCTTGGTTAAGGTGGCCGATTTCATTCTGCTATTTATTTTATAGTCCTGGATTGTGAAGTGGACTTTGAAGTGCCCATCATCTTAGGTAGAACATTCCTTACAACTGGGCGAGTGATAGTAGACATGGAGCTGAATGAGCTGAAGTTCAGGATCAATGACAAAGAAGCACGCTTCGAAATACACTCATCTATGACTCAGCAAAAAGAGATGAGTGTTTTCTCAATCGTTTATGTATTCTACGAAAATGGTAAAGGGGTATCAACAGGTTGTCTTGACAAAGTCTGAGTAGTCAAGATAACTAAGTCGTACCACGACATTAAATCAGGCCCAATTGTGAGGCAACCCAAAATTTTTATACTCCAGTAAATTGTTTATTTTTGTAGTAGGTTATAGCTCAAAGAAGGTGGAATCGATGTATTCATCCAAGTGCCCCTAATGACATTTTTGACAGGCTATCACGATTGTGATAAGCTGTCAGATTTATCATCAGAGACCTCAGCTCTGAAAAAGGTTCTATCAAGGTTGATGACATTTGTGATAAGCTATCACAATTGTGATAGCTTATCAGAAATGTCATCACAAAAAAGCCCAACATTAGCTGAAACTGTGGGCCAAATTAAAAAGACCCGACTCAGCCCAGAACTTGGTCTTTCCACATTCTCGCTTAGTTTTTAATTCCTTTAAGTTATCCTTCCATACTTAGAATATTTTCTTCCCTTCTTTAAACTCCTTCCAAGTAAAACAAGAATCAAATTCCTTGTGTGTGTGGGTTTGCAATTTAAATCAAGAACTTCTTCTTACTTCCTCTTGCTCGTGTAATCACATTGAAGGCTCCCATTAGGTACGCTTAAAATTTAACTTTTCTTATCTAATGGTAAGTGATAGATTGATGAAAACCCATGTTCCCAAGAAGCTTAAACCAAGTTTAACTTGCAAAAAGGGCTAAAAATTGGAACTAGGGTTTGCTGTGCAAGCCCAAGGCTTATAAGCTCAGCTCAAAAATGAAACTCGAGTGGATTTTAAGGAAAAATGAGACCAAAAATTGTGTGAAAGTCAAAGTGAAGTTCTGATAAGAGCTAACAACTTTCATGATGAGCTATCATAACTGTGACGGCTTATCAGAAATCTCATCAAAGGCTGCTAAGAATGAAGTAGGTTCTGTTTAGAGCTAACGACATTTGTGATAGGCTATCACGTTTATTACGACTTATCAAAAATGTCGTCATAAGTTGATAAAATCTTATGAGTTGTGTTTAGAGCTGGCGACATTTATGATAGGCTATCACGTTTATGACGGCTTATCAAGAAATCTCATCACACCTGGAACCTGAAGTATTACTAAACCCTTTAAAGGAGTGTGGAATTTCAATGATCGATATGTTTGTGTTTGTACTCTTGAGGGTCAACTAATGGTTTTTCTCTTACTACAGGTCTTGGGTCGGGTTTTGACCCATTTAAAATCGGATTTGGAGACCAAAAGTGACCATAGGCGGCGCCTTTTGCTTTGCCTATGCTTGGCATAGGCGGCGCCTTTTGCAAAGCATTGTTGAGCATAGGCGGCGCCTATGCCATGGCATTGTTGGGCATAGGCGGCGCCTATGCCATGGAATATGAGATTCAGAGACAAAAGGCATTGGCATAGGCGGCGCCTATGCTATGGCATTCTTAGGCATGGGCGGCGCCTATGCTATGGCACACTTGATTCCGAGAGCTTAGGCCATAGTATAGGCCTAGCCTTGTTCATGGCCTAGTTTTACATAGGCCTAGCCTTGTTCGATGCCTATATTTTCATGAGCAATACCCAATCCATAGTCTTTTGCTTCTTCATTCCTAACTTACCACCTTTAACATGCAATACGTCCAAATCAAAATTTGAAACCGACCTCCCCGTTTTACACCTCTTTGCACCTACACTTACTCAAAAACAACAAAGACGATTAGAACGATGGGTTGCCTCCCATCATTGCTTTGCATATATCAAAGCAGACCACTTCGTCATTCAACCAAAATAAAAGCTCATTAGCTCTCATGTCAATAAGCACACTTCCTGTTGTAAGGAAAGGACATCCCAAGATTATGGGAACTTCAGAATCCACCTCTCAATCCAAAATCACAAAGTCTGCAGGAAAAATGAAGGTAGACACCTTCACCAACACATCATTCAAGATACCCATAGGTCGTTTTACCGACCTATCTGCCACTACGAGCCGCATATTGGTTGGAGTAGGGTCACCCAACCCCAACTTTCTGTAGACGGATAGTGGCATCAAATTAATGCTGGCTCCTAAATCGCATAATGCTTTAGCAAAATTCATAGATCCAACCGTGCAAGGAATAGTGAAAGCACCAGGGTCTGCTTTCTTCTGTACTAAGGACCTTGTGGTAATTGCGCTGCAATGATGAATATTATCTGCGAGCTCATAGCTTACTGCCCGCTTCCTTGTCAACAGGTCCTTCATGAATTTAGCGTATCCAGGCATCTGTTCCAACGCCTCCACCAAAGGAACATTAATAGTCAGCTGCTTCAACATAGTCATGAATTTACTGAACCTTGTATCATCCGCTTTCTTCTTCAGTCTCTGCGGAAAAGTTGGTGGTGGAAGGGGATTCATTTTCTCCACCACTTCCTTTTTATCTTGCTTCCGATTTCCCATCTTTTCAGGCTACATGCATCTTGGAGTGACGTCACAAACACCATCATCGGCTTCTTCGGAATCTGCACTTTCGCTCCTGGTAGAAATAACCATGTATGATCCTTCATTCCTTGGATTTTGAACAGTGTTGCTGGGTAGCGTTCCAGCCTTTCTTTGGTTGAATGCCGCAGATAATTGACTCAATTGTTGCTCCAGCTGTTTTATTGAAGTGGAATGCGAGTCAACCAATTGCTTCATTTAGGACAAGTCGTTCTTCACCTCATTCACTCCCGTATTAGTTGCCTCTACTCCTTTCAATAGTTTAGCCATCATATCTTCCATTGACATATTTCCAGAACCAGATGCAGCGGCGTCACATCTTCCAGGAGGAACATACAAACCACTTCTGTCAGTTTTATCCTTCCAACTACCTTGATCACGGTCCTTATATCCTGAATTATCATAATAGTTCCGACCTTGGTTTCCTTGGGCATTGCCTCAGAAACCCCATTGATTGTTCAAGTAGTTGGCTTCTTCCTCGGAATCGGATTCCACTCTTCCTTTTGATGCAACAGCTTTGACTTTTTCGGTATTCCCTGATAATAGATGCTTTGTAAGAAGATCCATCTGCATTTTCATGTCAGCCATGTCTTGGTCACGATCCTCTTGTCTTCGCCTCTGCTCTGCAGTCATGCCAAAAGATACAGTAGAGCTTGCTACCTCAGAATCCCTGGTATACCAAGCTCTACTTTGCTTTGTCATCCGGTCTAGCATATCGCTTGCCTGCACAAAGGTGAGGTCCATAAATGATCCACCTGCTACATTATCTACCACTAGCTTAGTCACAGAATTCAAAGATCTGTATAATATCTCCATCAAGTGGACATTGGTCATATGGTGATTTGGGCACTGCATAAGTTCGTCTTGAACCTCTCCCATGTTTCGTGGAGAGCTTCAGTTGGAAACTGTCGAAAATTGGTGATCTCATCTCTCAACTGTGCTCTTTTGGATGGCGGAAAGAATCTTTCTAGGAAAGCGTCTTTCAATTGCCTCCAATTAGTAATAGAATCAGGAGTTAGCCCATTCAACCATAGAGTTGCCTCCCCAGACAGAGACAATGGAAATAAGCATAATCGAATTGCATTCTGACCAACGCCGGGATTGTCAAATGACTTGCATGTAGAAATAAAGTTGATCAGATGCATATTCGGATCATCGCCTGCTAGTCCACCAAATAATCCCTTGAGTTGCAAAAGCTGAATCATGGTGCTAGTGATATTGAAATTTGCTCCAGGTGCCAAGGGTGGCATAATAATGGCTCCTATGGCACCAACTTCATCAAAATCGTCATCATCGTCATCAAAAGGAATCTGCACAGCTCGGCGATCAGGCCTCAATCGCGCTTGACGATCTCTCCTCTGCATGGGTGTCGCCACCTTAGTAGTATGCCGTGGGTTTAGTAGCTCCTCATCGCCCAGGTCCTCATCATCAGGATTTGTTGCACGACCTGGGTTATCAATATTCTGTTGATGCACTTGAGTAGCTGCCAATGCAGCTAACCTAGCCTGCTCCTGTTGAGCAGTCATTCTTTCTATGTCACGTTGTGCATCCATTCTGTCAACAAAACCTGAATAGAACAAAAACAAAAACTAAAAGTAAAAGTACGAGAATCTTTGACCAAAGGGTCTAGTAATTATCACAAACTTAGTTGACAACCGTATTCCCCGGCAACGACACCAATTTTTGATAACGCTCAATCTACAGCTCTCGTAGGAGTGTAAAGCGATCGTTGTCAAATATATAACCCAACTGGGTTGGGTATCGATCCCACAGGGAATAGCTTGGTCAACAAGTAAGCAAAGATTACTACACTTTTAGTGCAAGTCTCGTAAAAAGGGGGGAGTTTTGTCGTGCAAGTAATGTAACCAAAGTAATAAGGTAAAAACGGAAAATAGCAAAGTAAAAAGAAAGAATGTTTGGTAAGATGTTAACCAATGAGAATTGAGAAGTTAGGGGTATGTCCACCTTATGAGTTGTACGTCTCTATTGGCTATGAGTTATGCGGAATTCAGACATGCATGTGCTTATAGAGAATTGTATTCTACGGTAAATCCAAGCGTCTTTCGACCTTAACAAGGACTATTTCACTTTAAATCTTTCGAGCTTAAAGCGTATCTAATGGTACGAATTCTCCAAGAGGTTAATCCAGTTACGGCACTAACTTTTTAATAGGGGATGGGACCCTATTACCTTGACATTATCTCTTTTCCAGACATATAACTTTTCTTTCGAACAAGTTAATGCTATACTGGCGTTATTCTATGCGTCTGCAGCCACAAGAATTTGCATTAAGATGAAGAGAATAATGATATAAGCAACACACGTGTCATGAATTCACAAACTCATAGCCTTAGATAGTATCTCATAAGGCTTCCATAACCCCAACAGAGAAGTTTAGCTATTCATGTGTGCGATGGAAATCACAATAGACATTATCATTATACCACAATAAAAGATCTCACGTGTAGTATGGTGTGGTGTTAGGCGTGAAATCCTTGCAAAATAGCGATTCTCTTGTTGTAAAATTAAAAGTCAAATAGATGAAAAATCAACAATGAATTAATAAAGAGAATTGTTTTGATGGATGGATGGATGGTGGATGGATGGGAATTGATGGAATGGGGGAATTGTGTTAGAGGTAGAATGAGTCAAAATCTCTAGCAAAATAGGGTATTTATAACACCCATATCCTATTCCTACTAGGCTACTGCATTACTTAACGCATTCCTGCTGGGTTAATGCATCATTATCCTAACCCTAATAAGTTAATGCTAATCCCCAAAGTCTTGAGAAATGTTGTTTTTGCCCGGGACAGATTTTCCATGCGTCACTTTTGGTCCTTGGCGTCCAAGCTTTGCTTTCCTCCTTTCGTGAAGCTTTCTTTGGCGTCAAGTTATCCATAAAATGCTGAAATCTTCATCATTTATACCTGAAAACTTACTAATCACATTTATTTGCTCACTTACAGGAAAAAGGACTAAAAGTGCATGAATTATATATTCTGTCCTCAAATCTTGGCTAAAATATGGGTAAAATATAGCACTATAGGCGTGTAAATTCGCCTATCATCAACACCCCACACTTAAAGCTTTGTTCGTCCTCGAACAAAATATCATGTCCATCTAAACATTCACTTTAAGGTTTCACAGTAACAACACAAAATATTCATCAAGACAGGCACAACAATTATCAACAAAGAGTAGTTTTCCAATCATCAAAATATTCATCTCTCAAGTATTGTATATATTTCGAACATGGGTATAAGATTATCCTTGCTCTCGCTCTCACAAAGAATTCATATGATGCAACTGATGACCATAGGCTTGCCCTTAGTGTAATGCTCCACTAAATGTCAGAATGCTAAGCTTAGGATCAAATAGGTCTTCTACAGGTTGTAATGTAGGCTAAGGGACGGGTAGGACTATTTTGGCCAGAAATAGTGACTATGTTCCTAAGCGCTTTAATACATCACATTATGCATTTAATACTTTCTTTTCAAACAACCTTTCTTCTTTCTTTTATTCTACCACCCTTTTTCTCCTCTTTTGTTTTTCAATTTTAAACATAACTAACTTTTCAGTTTTCCTTTCCTTTTTCTTTTCATAACACACCTCTTATGATAGCAATTCTTTTTTATAACAAATTCAAGCACCATTACATTCTAAAGCATCATACTCACCCCTTTTCCTCTTATTTTGTCACATGACTTTACTCTTTAAAGCACTTAGGAATTTGGATCAAATTATGGTCTTGAAAAAATGGATTAGGCTTACATATGAGGTTGTCAAAGAAAATAGGCTAAAGGCTCAAAAGGGTTTAACTAGGATAATGCCCATGGGTAGGTAAAAAGAAGGTAAATAAGTCTAGGTTGCGAAAGAAATGCCTAAATCATCTCCTAAACTCACATTCTTTATTTCGCTTTACATACATACCAAGCAAGTTCTAGCATCAGCCACAAACACAGAATATACTATTATCTCACACACACAAGGCACATGGTCGACTTTATTGGGAGTAGCATAGACTCTTGACCCACAGATGAAGGAATTGAACCACACAATATCACATAGTGAGTCACAATTAGAGCCTAAACGACTCAATAGTCATGATTTTAGCACAAACTCTTGTCATAATCTCATGCTGCCTATTAGAATAATTTTATGCAAAGTTAAGTAAAAAATTTAACTACTAAAAAAAATGAAAAAAACTAAGCAAACAACTAAGCTAAGCAAACAAACATAAATGCAAATGCGGATAAAGGAGTATAGCATACCAGCACCCCACACTTAGACGGGACACACTGCCCTCAGTGGAAAATAAATACGAAGAACCTGGTCAGTCGGACTCCTCCTCTATGTCGGGGGTCATACCTCCTTCGTCGGAATCATCATAGGAGTCATCGTCATCAGAATTCTCCTCTACATCGGAGTCTGGCATTCGTCGATCATCATCGGTTGGCGCATCGTCATCAAGAGGTTCCTCAAAATATGTACCTACTCCACACATCTCCCTTGCATGCACATTCATGGGATAGTCATGATCCAGCTGTTGGAGCTCTGCAGTAGTTGGAACACGACCTCCGCTCATCATTGTAAACCGAGTCATTCCATAAAAATAGCGAAAGAAACTCTCATCCCGAGCATGTCTCTCTGCCGTAGTAAGGTTGACGCCATGTGTTGATTCAGCATCTTTGACCTTTGTGAGGTCAACCTTCTTCGGGTTGTGTGGGAGTTTATGATCATCCGGCTCCTCTTCGATGTCTTCCTTCCTCAAGATTGCAGTCAACAGATTGCCAAAGCTGAAATGGGACCGCTTGTGTAGCCTAGCCTTCCCTCATTGTAGACCGAATAATTGCCCCAATGTTGATAGGGACATTCGTCATCAATGTGTATACCAAGAACACTCTATCTCGTGTTATCTTGGTGTACTGAGTCCCTGGAATTAGGCAAGAGTTGACTATGCGCAACTATATCCTTGCTTCTCTATTCAAAGGAGCATATGGGAAGGTGTTGTGTCGACCGGTGTATTTGTGTCTGCTCCATCGTGCCATGGATCTTGTTCCACAGAGTGTGTGTCGAATGGATCTATATGGAGGTCTACTGTACAGCTCTTTGAATGGTGATGGATCGACTGAAGGCAAGCCAAGAAAGGAGTTGAAGAAATCCGCATTGAGTTGTAAAACTTGGCCCCGAATCTTGACCTCGCTTCCTGTTGTTTTCGGTGACCAGTTGGCATAGAATTCTCTTGTTAAATCGAGATTGCATTCTCCCATATCTCGGAAGATGAAATCAAGATGTAACACCATGATCTTGGCCAACATGCGCGGTTCCTTCTTTGCTAGGCTTTCCTTTTTTATCAAGTCCACATGAACATATTTTCTTTCCTTGTTGTTCCTATACCATTCCTTTGCTTCCTCCTCAAGTACCCATTTTATTCCAAACATGCGGCGTGGTATTTGCATTGAGGATGATTCTCCTTGCTCTTTTCGGCCTCTTCTCTTGCCCTTTTGGGATGTGGTTGCCGTATCTTTGCCTTGTATTGCTTTGGGTGCCATTGTACCTGAGATTAAAACAATAGTCATGTTATCATCATCTCGATGGATACAATCAACAAACAAGCAATAGTGGCACCACCCCACACTTAGTTTGTTGGTACAGACTAGTAAAGTGAAAGTTGGCGATTACTCAGACTTCATCGATATACGTTTTAGGCGCTATATTCCAACAATAAAATCAGTGCAGTCATACTTCTTATGATCTTGGCAATACTTTCATGTTTGATATATCAAGACTACTACATAGGGATTGAATCAAGGTATAGCATCTAGAAATAATCACAACCTCCTATGTTGGTAGTCAACCATAATTCTCATCTTGATGAACAAGTTATTCCAACATATAAGCATTCTATTGACAAGATTATGCAATTTTTGTGACCATGTCAATTCCGCAAAAGTATGACAGTGCATCAAAATCAATTTCAAGTAGGAAACAAGTTAAGATCATCCTAACGTATTCTTTCACTCACTTAGTTGTATAACAACATACCAACCACATTCAAATCACCAATACTACTTCCAGATTTAGCAATTCATAATAGGCGTAGTAGTGTAGTACTTACGGAGTATAAATGAAGAACAAAGAAGTACTTACTTGATTGATGCCTTTGGATGATGTTCTTGCAAAGTAAAAGAGCAAAAGGAAAATTTTTGAGAGGATTTGGAGAGGTAGGCGGCGCTTAGGCTAGGTTTGCAATGTGTTTTTGGTCTAAGACTAAGTCTCTTATTTCTATGACAAGCTTGGGTCGGGTTTTGACCCATTTAAAATCGGATTTGGAGACCAAAAGTGACCATAGGCGGCGCCTTTTGCTTTGCCTATGCTTGGCATAGGCGGCGCCTTTTGCAAAGCATTGTTGAGCATAGGCGGAGCCTATGCCATGGCATTGTTGGGCATAGGCGGCGCCTATGCCATGGCATATGAGATTCAGAGACAAAAGGCATTGGCATAGGCGGCGCCTATGCTATGGCATTCTTAGGCATGGGCGGCGCCTATGCTATGGCACACTAGATTCCGAGAGCTTACGCCATAGTATAGGCCTAGCCTTGT
Source organism: Capsicum baccatum var. pendulum (assembly GCA_030864225.1). Taxonomy (NCBI): domain Eukaryota; kingdom Viridiplantae; phylum Streptophyta; class Magnoliopsida; order Solanales; family Solanaceae; genus Capsicum; species Capsicum baccatum. The sequence goes on along the minus strand of CM061557.1, from coordinate 68,255,498 downwards.
TCGTGGCCTAGTTTTACATAGGCCTAGCCTTGTTTGATGCCTATATTTTCATGAGCAATGCCCAATCCATAGCCTTTTGCTTCTTCATTCCTAACTTACCACCTTTAACATGCAATACGTCCAAATCAAAATTTGAAACTGACCTCCTCGTTTTACACCTCTTTGCACCTACACTTACTCAAAAACAACAAAGACGATTAGAACGATGGGTTGCCTCCCATCAAGCGCCTTAGTTTTGGTCATGGCACGACTCTTCTTTTTGAATTTTTATTTATCAAAAGCAAACACGTAATAGAACGAAAGAAAGACAAAAATGAAAAACGATGGGTTGCCTCCCATCTAGCACTTGATTTATTGTCGCGGCACGACATAGCTATCTCGATTACTTAGACTTCATCGAGATAGATGGTGGATCATTTTCTAAATGGATTCAGACGACAATGAGGCTTACTTGTAGGCATGCAATCTTCTTCGAGATGACCATTGTGCATGCTTATCCCAGGAGGGATACCAATTATATCATCAATAGTCCAACCCATGGCTCTCTTGTATCTCTTCAGAGCAGAGATGAGAGCCTCTATGTGCTGTTCACTTAAATCATCCGCCATACTTACCGGAAGTATATTTCCACTTTCCAAGAACACATACCATAGATAATCGGGGAGCTCTTTCGATTCTAGCATTGGTGGCTCGTCAATGGAAGTCTTTGCTATTGGTGATGGTTGATTCTTAAGATCAAGGTCCAACTTCTTAGGAGCATGAGAATATGACCCTATTTCTTTTAGAGCACACATAGTTTCTTTATAATCTCCATCGTCCTCATGCTCAACATTCAGCAGCGCAGCAGATAATGGCTCAACAGTAAGCTGTTTCTTTACAGATATTTCTTTCGTATCCTCATAATGAACATCAGCTACAGAGAACACATTCATATTGCTGGGCTGCTTCATTTCTTTGCATATATCAAAGCGGACCACTTCATTATTCAACCGAAATAAAAGCTCATTAGCTCTCATGTCAATAAGGACACTTCCTGTTGCAAGGAAAGGACGTCCCAAGATTATGGGAACTTTAGAATCCACCTCGCAATCCAAAATCACAAAGTCTGCAGGAAAAATGAAGGTAGACACCTTCACCAACACATCATTCAAGATACCCACAGGTCGTTTTACCGACCTATCTGCTATCACGAGCCGCATATTGGTTGGAGTAGGGTCACCCAACCCCAACTTTCTGTAGACGGATAGTGGCATCAAATTAATGCTGGCTCCTAAATCGCATAATGCTTTAGCAAAATTCATAGATCCAACCGTGCAAGGAATAGTGAAAGCACCAGGGTCTGCTTTCTTCTGAACTAAGGACCTCGTGGCAATTGCGCTGCAATGATGAATATTATCTGCCGGCTCATAGCTTACTGCCCGCTTCCTTGTCAACAGGTCCTTCATGAATTTAGCGTATCCAGGCATCTGTTCCAACGCCTCCACCAAAGGAACATTAATAGTCAGCTGCTTTAACATAGTCATGAATTTATTGAACCTTCTATCATCCGCTTTCTTCTTCAGTCTCTGCGGAAAAGGTGGTGGTGGAAGGGGATTCATTTTCTCCACCACTTCCTTTTTATCTTGCTTTCGATTTCCCATCTTTTTAGGCTGCATGCATCTTGGAGTGACGTCACAAACACCATCATCGGCTTCTTTGGAATCTGCACTTTCGCACCTGGTAGAAATAGCCATGCATGATCCTTCATTCCTTGGATTTTGAACAATGTTGCTGGGTAGCGTTCCAGCCTTTGTTTGGTTTAATGTCGCAGATAATTGACTCAATTGTTGCTCCAAATGTTTTATTGAAGTGGAATGCGAGTCAACCAATTGCTTCATTGAGGACAAGTCGTTCTTCACCTCATTCACTCCCGTATTAGTTGCCTCTACTCCTTTCAATAGTTTAGCCATCATATCTTCCATTGACATATTTCCAGAACCAGATACAGCGGCGTCACATCTTCCAGGAGGAACATACAAACCACTTCTGTCAGTCTTATCCTTCCAACTACCTTGATCACGGTCCTTATATCCTGAATTATCATAATAGTTCCGACCTTGGTTTCCTTGGGCATTGCCTCGAAAACCCCCCTGATTGTTCAAGTAGTTGGATTCTTCCTCGGAATCAGATTCCTCTCTTCCTTTTGATGCAACAGCTTTGACTTTTTCGGTATTCCCTGATAATAGATGCTTTGTAAGAAGATCCATCTGCATTTTCATGTCAGCCATGTCTTGGTCACGATCTTCTTGTCTTCGCCTCTGCTCTGCAGTCATGCCAAAAGATACAGTAGAGCTTGCTACCTCAGAATCCCTGGTATACCAAGCTCTACTTTGCTTTGTCATCCGGTCTAGCATATCGCTTGCCTGCACAAAGGTGAGGTCCATAAATGATCTACCTGCTACATTATCTACCACTAGCTTAGTCATAAAATTTAAAGATCTGTATAATATCTCCATCAAGTGGACATTGGTCATATGGTGATTTGGGCACCACATAAGCTTCGTCTTGAACCTCTCCCATGTTTCGTGGAGAGCTTCAGTTGGAAACTGTCGAAAATTGGTGATCTCATCTCTCAACTGTGCTCTTTTGGATGGCGGAAAGAATCTTTCTACGAAAGCGTCTTTCAATTGCCTCCAATTAGTAATAGAATCAGGAGTTAGCCCATTCAACCATAGAGTTGCCTCCCCAGACAGAGACAATGGAAATAAGCGTAATCGAATTGCATTCTGACCAACGCCGGGATTGTCAAATGACTTGCATGTAGAAATAAAGTTGATCAGATGCATATTCGGATCATCGCCTGCTAGTCCACCAAATAATCCCTTGAGTTGCAAAAGCTGAATCATGGTGCTAGTGATATTGAACTTTGCTCCAGGTGCCAAGGGTAGCAGAATAATGGCTCCTGTGGCACCAGCTTCATCCAAATCGTCATCATTGTCATCAAAAGAAATTTGCACAGCTCGGCGATCAGTCCTCAATCGCGCTTGACGATCTCTCCTCTGCATGGGTGTCGCCACCTCAGTAGTATGTCGTGGGTTTAGTAGCTCCTCATCGCCCAGGTCCTCATCATCAGGATTTATTGCACGACCTGGGTTATCAATATTCTGATGATGCACTTGAGCAGCTGCCAATGCAGCTAACCTAGCCTGCTCCTGTTGAGCAGCCATTCTTTCTATGTCACGTTGTGCATCCATTCTGTCAACAGAACCTGAATAGAACAAAAACAAAAACTAAAAGTAAAAGTACGAGAATCTTTGACCAAAGGGTCTAGTAATTATCACAAACTTAGTTGACAACCGTATTCCCCAACAACGGCACCAATTTTTTATAACGCTCAATCTACAGCTCTCGTAGAAGTGTAAAGCGATCGTTGTCAAATATATAAACCAACTGGGTTGGGTATCGATCCCACAGGGAATAGCTTGGTCAACAAGTAAGCAAAGATTACTACACTTTTAGTGCAAGTCTCGTAAAAAGGGGGAGTTTTGTAGTGCAAGTAATGTAACCAAAGTAATAAGGTAAAAACGGAAAATAGCAAAGTAAAAAGAAAGAATGTTTGGTAAGATGTTAACCAATGAGAATTGAGAAGTTAGGGGTATGTCCACCTTATGAGTTGTACATCTCTATTGGCTATGAGTTATGCAGAATTCAGACATGCATGTGCTTATAGAGAATTGTATTCTATGGTAAATCCAAGTGTCTTTCGACCTTAACAAGGACTATTTCACTTTAACTCTTTCGAGCTTAAAGCATATCTAATGGTACGAATTCTCCAAGAGGTTAATCCAGTTACGGCACTAACTTTTTAATAGGGGATGGGACCCTATTACCTTGACATTATCTCTTTTCCAGACATATAACTTTTCTTTCGAACAAGTTAATGCTATACTGGCGTTATTCTATGCGTCTGCAGCCACAAAAATTTGCATTAAGATGAAGAGAATAATGATATAAGCAACACACGTGTCACGAATTCACAAACTCATAGCCTTAGATAGTATCTCATAAGGCTTCCATAACCCTAACAGAGAAGTTTAGCTATTCATGTGTGCGATGGAAATCACAATAGACATTATCATTATACCACAATAAAAGATCTCACGTGTAGTATGGTGTGGTGTTAGGCGTGAAATCCTTGCAAAATAGCAATTCTCTTGTTGTAAAATTAAAAGTCAAATAGATGAAAAATCAACAATGAATTAATAAAGAGAATTGTTTTGATGGATGGATGGATGGTGGATGGATGGGAATTGATGGAATGGGGGAATTGTGTTAGAGGTAGAATGAATCAAAATCTCTAGCAAAATAGGGTATTTATAACACCCATATCCTATTCCTACTAGGCTACTGCATTACTTAACCCATTCCTGCTGGGTTAATGCATCATTATCCTAACCCTAATAAGTTAATGCTGATCCCCAAAGTCTTGAGAAATGTTGTTTTTGCCCGGGATAGATTTTCCATGCGTCACTTTTGGTCCTTGGCGTCCAAGCTTTGCTTTCCTCCTTTCGTGAAGCTTTCTTTGGCGTCAAGTTATCCATAAAATGCTGAAATCTGCATTATTTATACCTGAAAACTTACTAATCACGTTTGTTAGCTCACTTACAGGAAAAAGGACTAAAAGTGCATGAATTATATATTTTGTCCTCAAATCTTGGCTAAAATATGGGTAAAATATAGCACTATAGGCGTGTAAATTCGCCTATCATCAGAGGAGAGTGAATAAAGTGACACTAAGCCAACAACATTCGAGCATACAGTTCTAAACAGTCAGCCTCTAAGCAACAAGAGTCCGAACATGCTGCATCTGAAGAGCATGATTCAGATCATCCTGAGTCTAAAGAACATGAGTCTGGGCAACCAGAATTCGAGGCACCATCAACTAAGTCCCCGTCTGCTGAGCCACAAGATGATAAAGACTCTTCGATTTGGGGAACTATGGTCAAATGAAATAGTCCTGAAGTCTGAGATAGCACTTGATGGCAGATTCCCAAAGATCATAAAATACTCTTTACTGGGCTTCACAGAACCAACAGGAGAGTTGTCAAGAGGACAATCTTTGAGGAGAAGAGAATTATCACTAAGGGGTTGAGCAGGTACCCAGAAGTGGAGCAGAAATTTCATGGCTATAATTTGGGATGGACTACACGAGGAGGAGATTCATTTTTCCCTACACTAGTTAGGGAGTTCTATGCAAACTACCAAGCTCGCTTGGAAAACATGTGTAGAGAAGGAGAGAAAGCAGCCGACCAATCTTTGTTGGACAAACTTCTGGTACGGAGTATAATGGTGAATATTTCTGAAGCAATAATTAACAGGTTCCTTTATGGCTCAAACTTCATCCTCAGGCCACTTCACCTACTTTCTATGCCCGATTGAAGCATTGATAAAATCAACAAAATTGGTTAGCCACACTCATAGCCGATAGAGAATCGGAATCGCTAAAAAATCTAAGTGAAAGGATCTTCAAGGCCTCCCGAAATTCAGAGGTAAGATTTTGGTGGGGTATCGTCCGTACTTGGTTGATTCCCACAGATGGTGATAATATTCTCGGGGATGATAGAGAAATATTAGTCACAAGTTTTGTGGCTAACCTCAAATTGAATTTTGCAGAGATTACTTCCAAAGAGATAAAAATTCATGTCTCGAGGTCTGATATAGCATATCCCTTCCCTTGCTTAATTAAAATGTTGTGTAGGGCAACAAATTTGCTAAAGATTGTAGGGTTAGAAGAAGAACTACTTGCCAAAAAGACCCACAATCCTATCAGAAATGAGGAAAATCAGCCGAGGCTAATGTTTGACAGGGGCGCAGAGATTCCCACTGATCCACTGGTTACAAGTACTATTTAGTGTCTAATGCAGTGATGTCAAATTCTGAAGCTGCACCTCTAACATATGCAACAATGGCAGAATCATCAGTGCCCAGAACTGAGATAAATCTGCCAGCTGCTATGCCTACAACAGAATTTACCTTCACTTCGATGAATTTCAAGAGAGTAGTAAAGCAGTCCAAGTGGTGCAAGGCTCAGCTGAAACTCCTTGCCAAGCAATGCATAGTTATAGTTGACAAAAGAGTTAAGGCTGTACTTGAGCCTTACAAGGCCTTGTTGGGCAGGATTGATGAATTAAAGAACCACTTGAATACGCGATCAAAGGAGAGGTCAGACCCAGAGATGGCACTGCTTAGGTCAGAACTAGCTAAGGTGAAGGTTGAGGTTGGGAAGATACAACAAAACTAATTTATGGTGTCATCGGAGCTGGCAGTGGAGGAATTTGAGGGATAAATCCCATTGTTTAATCCCACAGAGGATCCAGTGAAGAAAAAGAAAAAAAAGGTGAGAATAAAGGCAAAGGAAAGAGAGAGAAGCCCAACAGTGATAAAGAAAGAAAAATACAGAAGAGGGAAAGAAAGAATTCTGAAAATAAGGAGATGAAGAAGGCAAGGATTGAGTCATTAGTGGACAATGAGAGATGGGAGGCAGCCATCCGAGCGAGAGTAGTTGGTGCCTCCACCAGTAGGCCTTCAAAGACTGATAAACCAGTTGCACTAGAATAGTTCGAGGTTCCTGATAGAGATGGAGCAGCAGGGTCAGGAACCCATGACCCTCGGGATTAATCCATTCCAGGTATACTCTAACCCTTTGTTTAGATTTTTTTGATTTTAAGTTGAGGGTGTAGGGTAAATTATTGTTGTAAAATTTTGTAGCCAATTAGGAGAAATACTTGTACTTGAGGCAGTTGAATTGTTTTGTGATTTTTGTACACCTCTTCAAGTAGACTACTCCTTTAACTGTGTGATTTGCATTCAAGTGTGACCGCTGTGCATCTTTGTATGGCATTAGTTCTAGTAATATAATAATCATTGCTAAACAACTACATGAAATGAATGAGTCATAGATTATGATATACGTGTGTTCCTTGTGTGTGTGAGCAACTACTTAGTTCTCTTTGTATGCTGAAGCCAAAACTTGCCCGGTTAGTCTTACCTAGGTTGAAGGATAGGGGTTAGGAAAAAACCATAGGCCATGTTAATTTTATCTCACTTTAAGCCTAAATGACCTTCCCTATGTGTATAATATCCCTTATTCCCTGTTTTGAGCCTAATTAGCCTATTTCTTTGTATGACACCTATCACCTTCCCATTTAAATCATAATGAACCTGTTTTGGCCCCGGTCCTCCTTGGATACTGTGCATCTTGACTTAGACAAATGGCCTAAGTTAAGGGTGACTATCATAGGGGTACGTGATATAGAATGAGTATGAAGAAAGGTATCATAAAAGAAAAGAATAAAAAGTCGAGTGCAGAGGAAAAGAGCAAGAAAAGGAAAAATTGTGAAAAAGATTAAGTAATTGAGAAAAGACTACACCAATCCTAAATAAGACTGATCAAGAAAAGAGAAGAGCGGAAAAGGCTAATGAGTGAAACCCCAAAAAGCTATTGTAGTGTCAAGGAGGCTTAGTCACTTTAAATACCATTGAGTATCATACCAGCCTCTAGCCTACATTAAAGCCTAAGAGAAGTCCTATAGTGATCCTAGCTGACCTATCTAAAGATCTGGGTAATTAATATAAGGTCAAGCCTATGGTAATTGTCATACACTGATTGGAACGTTATTCCGAGAGTGAGTGTTTGATATATAATTCCTTATATGAGATGAGGGGGATATCTTAGCTGTGAGGGCACACTGGTTACATTGCTAGTTACTGACTTGTTCGGGTAGTGTAATAATGGTCTATGCATGGTTGTTATAACTGAATTGATGCCATATCTTGATTCCTGTGTGTTGCATTGGTGTCCTTCATTGTTCTTGAATTTGGAGATGGTGAAAGTGTTTTGAGGTAATGTGGATGATTGACTGCCAAATGTGCCTTGTATTCTCATAGTTGTGTTGAGTTGCTTGAGGACAAGCAATTGTTTTAAGTTGAGGGTGTTGATATGTGAGCTAATGCTAACACATTTGAGGCGTTTAAATAAGAATAATTGTGAAATCTTAAGCAACTTTGGTCGTTTTTGATTGGTTTATGTTTGATTTTGCAGTTTAAGCTGATATGATAGAGAACCAACAAGAATGGAAGCAAAAAAGTTAAAATATGAAGAAATTTGAAGACAAGTATGGCTGACAACATTTGTGATAAGTCTTCAGCCCTGTGATAAGTTATCAAAGTCATCATCAGCAGTAAATAGAGAATTTCCCTAAGTTAAAAGATGTGACGACATTTTGTGATAAGTCGTCAAGGGTCTGATAATCTGTCAAGAATGTCGTCAGCCTGAGGAAGCACAAGAGAACTGAAGCAGAGCTTTGATGACATTTTGTGATAGGTCGTCACGAAGCTGATAAGTTGTCAAGTTTGTCGTCGGCCTTAAACAGGAAGAGCCAAAGCTGAAGAAGGAGCTGACGACATTTGTGATAAGTCGTCAGCCTCCTGATAAGCTATCATAAATGTCATTACCTAATCCGAGGGATTTCTGAATTCTATTATTTTGTTTCCATAATTAGGATGAACTATTTAAAGCTTTGTTTTAGGGTTTTCTGATGAGATCCGCACATTGAGTTTTGACAATACTTTTTGATATTTTTCTCTCTCTAATTTCTTGGTTTGAAAAAGCAAATACTTTAAAGAGATTATTATCATTATTCTGGGATTTTCCTTTGTGATCTAATCTACGATTCACTAGTTATTATTCTTCTTGTGGAAAGTTTAGCCTTCCAAGCATAAATACAACTTGTTGTTTTGATTTTAGCATTATGAGTGGCTAAATTTCTTTAACCTGAATTATAGGATCTAGGGTTAGGTCTTGATAAGGTGCTAAGTGTTCAAGATTCAAAAAGTGGTAGGATTTCTTGATAATTCTGAGGTTTTAATTAACGTTTGTTGGCTGCAAATAATAGATAACACCTGTTTTGGTTTTCTTGAGAAAGAAATCAAATATAGTGGGAAGTGAGTTATCGATGGGGACTTAAAAATACTCCGTTTAATAATTAGCACTGTACAAGGTTGGTTAAGCTGAGGTAAAATCTGTGCAGTGAATATAAATTCCCTAAGTCTGAGAGGATTAGGTAATTAAATGCTTAAGTAGGTCGAGAGATATTTAAGCATAACGTCGATAAAGATAACTTGTTGTCCTACCTAACATGAGAATCTTGAACCTCTGTTAGCATCTGTCAAGTACCGAAAGCCCTAGTGAAAATAATTCTGGTTTTTCAGAAACTCTTGATTACGAATACTTATTAAAGCAACCGACAATTACTTGTTAAACTAAAAACCCCCATTTATGGGAACATCCAACTATCAGCTGATTGATTTGCAAATGACTTATGTTCACACCATATTCCATGTGGAATTAGACCCCAACCTAGTTGGGTTTTATATTGACAACGATTGCTTACATTCTCATTGAGAGGTATAGTTTGAGCGTTATCATAAACCAGCCCCTACTCCATTAGAAACTAATGCCAAGCTAACTTTTGTTGAGGTAGATAAATAAATAGGTGTTACAGGAGATGTTGTTCTAAAGGATGTTACATCCTATCAAAGGCTCATTGGGAATTTAATGTAAGCAATAATAATGCGGCCTGATATTATTTTTGTTGTGCAAACCTTAAGTCAATTCATGCAGCGACCTAAGAAGTCCCATTTGGAAGATGCAAATAGGGTGGTGCGGTACTTGAAAGGTATTGTAGGATAGGGTGTTTGGAGTAGGGCACAACCTACTACAAAACTTTTCTGTTAGTGTGATTCAGATTAGGCTACATACCTAAACACAACAAGATCTGTTATAGGTTATGTAGTATAGTTTGGTAACTCTTTGATACCCTGTTCAATAACCATCATAATTAGCCTCACAATGTTAGACTTGAACCAAAAATAGTATCTCACATAATGGACTCGAACCGACGATAATATCATGAATACCGAACTAAAATCGGTAGTAATATTATCATAGGTGCCAGACTTAAATCGGTCTTAGTAACTCCCAAGTACAAGCCTAGAACAAGTCAGAATTTTTATAAATCCTCCTCCAAGAATATAAATATGATGACTTATAAAGGTCTATTAAGTCTATTATAAATATTCGTATAATCCTCCCATGCATTTAACCCTACACATACAAGATTGGATTACATTGACCTAGATTGGACCGAATGGGCCCACTTCTAACCCCAAAAGTCTATTTTAAGACAAATTCTACCCCAAACTAGATTAAGGTTCTAAAACTCCATTATAAGGTGCTTTACAAGTCTCATTAAGTACTAGGATAGTAATTCCACCTATTCACCTCCAGTCCCTCCAGGTGGGAGTAGAGGTTAGCACCGAGTGAACCCAAGGATGGGAACTCACCCGCCAGTTCAGGGTGTGATTCTTAGTAGCAATCCTTGTGTTCAAGAACTACGTAGCCAGCGTAGGTTGAGACATCTTAACCCATCATCTTAGGGTTGATAAGGTGGCTTAACCCATCAGTTTAGGGTTCCCACCGTTCTCATTGAGTACCCTGCAGCTAAGGGTCACTCACAGGCTGTCCTTACCCGTGGCACGGTATTGACACCCCTCCAATCGGGGCAGAGATTGGACCCCAGCTTAGCCATAACGGCATACATGGGGCATGTCGGTTAAACACTACTTCCCACAATTTTAGTAACAGTCTCAGTAAAAGAACTCAGGGCATTCTTCAGATTTCAGTATATACAGGACTGTCAGATACAGTCATCCATGTTATCAGTTTCGGTATCAGTCTCAGCGAAAACACTCAGGGCATTCTTCAGATTTTAGTATATACAGGACTGTCAGATACATTCGTCCATGTTATCAGTTTCAATATCAGTTGTGACAGTTATCAGTAAACCATGTATTAGCTTACAGGTCATGCTATCACGTATTCACGGTCCCAGTTTCTATATATGTGTGTTTGCACTCCCACGTTCATATTAGTCAGTCAGTGTTGTTCATGCATAAAACCCTTTATGTTCAACCTACCTTCCTCGTATACTCAGTACTCCAGTTGTACTGATGTATTTGCGCTATGGTGCTTTATTTTCATGTTACACCATAAGTTCCGAGACACGAGCTCCAGCTCAACAGTAGCGGTAGCATTCCAGTCGCAGAGACACAGTGAGTCCTCATTGAATCGAGGACAATATGATTTGATTCATTTATTTATTTCTTTAGTTCAGTTTTATGGAGTTAGTTGGAGACATGTTCCTTCAACTCCTTATTCAGACAGTTTAGAGGCTTTCGAATTTACTTTCAGATTTACGTCCAGATTTAGTTGTTTTGGGTATTTTTGCCCATATGATTGTATTTAGTTGAACCTTATGGCCTTACAGTTCCATGTATTCTGTATTATTATATTATGATTTGTAGTATACAGGTACAGATATCAGTCATGGGTTAGCTTGTGGTCCCTCGGGGTCATGAGCACCGTGTAGCATTCCAGTTCATCAAATCAGGGTGTTACACGGGTGCTACTAAGATGTACCGCGACTTATGAGAAATTTGTTGATGGAACGATATTAAAAGGGACATAGCAGAGTTTATGGCCAAGTGTCCTAACTGCCAGCAAGTTAAAGTTGAGCACCAGAGACCGGGTGGTATGCTTCAGGATATGTCCCACCTCAAAAAAGGAATATTGATGACAAACGAATTCTTTTGATCTATGTTATGAATATTTTATTTACAACTTTCTCTAAGTTTGATTGTTATTCCTTTGTTGACGCTAGCAAAGGGACATTGTGTCTACTAATCATCTATCTTGAATGTAGGTAAACGCAAAGAAATTAGCACAATGAAGCGATCAAAGAGATCACCAATAAAAGGAAAGCAATAAAATCCCTGTAATGCCCTAAGACTACACCGTGGATGTAACACGATGCCTAGAACCATGAGTAATCCTAAGCTCAACCATGGTACTGACATAATGTATGAGCAACTGATTAAATATGTATAAGAGTTAAACTTACTAAGCGAAAGCATAATCATGATGTAATATACTTCAAGACATTACTGTTAAAATTTTACAACACTGATCATATAAAAACAAAACTCAAACTGAATACTTTAACTCTAATTGTTTGTCTATAAAGCCTCTACTAATACTAACTATAGGTAGATGGGACTTGAACCCCAACTATGAAATTCTAATCAGACCTGTCTAAACTTGGAACGACATAGATCAAAGGGTCTTTCATTAGCCCTACTAGTCAAAAATAAGAAAAAAAAATGGATTTTGACCTTGCTTTTTAGGTCTCAGGCTAGCTTTTGACATATATGGTGCTTAGACCCTAATCAATACATACGAACTAAAACTACAAAATGGCTTGAGTCCTTGCATAAATAAAATCCATCACCTGCTGGATGAAAGTTATGATCTATCTAACTATGATTTTGCAAGCTAGAACTGATATATATTATGAAATAATTTAACCACACAGACATATATGTGGTCAGTATGGTAGAATATACTGAGCATGAGGGAATGTACGCGCGATGCATAATTAAAATGAAAGTAATAAATCATGCATAGGTTTGAGAACATGTTGACAAATATAAATGGTTTACAATTGTACAAGAATGACTGAAACCTAGTAAAAGATAACATGATAAGAAAATATGAATACCTATGCAGTGAACTAATTATACTAGTTTAGAAATTATGCATAACACTTGGGCATACTAATGAGTATAAATGACTCGCATTAAACATGAAGTAAACTAGAAAGCATATGTAAATCATAGTGCAGTGGGTCATTGTATACTTACTTAAAATATTATCTTTCTATGGGAGATTCTTTTAACCGACATAAATCATGTGAGAAACATGGATTCTAAAGTATGCCTCATTGGAATAACGTAATATACCTTGCCATGGTATAAAGTCATGACTGGTGTGATTACTAAAGTGTGCCCATTTGAGAAAATATAATACCTATGGTGGCACATAGTTATGGAATTTGAGTACGCTGAGCCCGTTTCTGCTTGATGCTGAATACTACTCCCAAAGACACACTATTTGATCATAAAATATAAAATTCATCATGAAAATAAGCATGAAATAAATTTAAAGTAAACTAATGACCGTAGTCCTAACATATTGAAAACTAGTCATGCTTCTTTACTGTTTCATAGATCATTAATGGCATATCTGGATTTCATACTGCATAAGCATTGATGGCATACCCAAATGTCATACTAATCATGAATCATACACTTAAAACCATGGGTTTATGATAAACTGACATAAGATTAAATTATATCAAACTCAGGTATTCATGCTAAATCTTGAAATTCATACCATCTTGTATAGTCTATGCTGATTTTTGTGGTAAAACCCTCAAGCCGAGTAACTTATGTAAAACATGAAAATTTTATGTAAACTAGGCTATATCATATACATGTTTGAAATTTAGGCTTGTTCATTTTAAATCATGCTAAGTAATGCTAAATCATATTAAGAACATGAAAATCCTTGTAAATTCATATTTATGTCATGCACTTGCTTGAATTTAGGGTAAATCATGTCAAAGGAAAGAACTTATTTTCAATTTTATGCTTGAAATCTTGAAATCATACTAAAGAGATTTAATACTTGTAAATTCCAAAGGTTCAATACTAGTTTATAGTGATTCATTAACATTCCATCAAACTTTAAACAAGGGTTTGACAACATGTAAATAAGAATGCCTTTGAACCATGGGGTTCATGAATATTTCCAAGTACGTAGGATAACTCATAAATAGAACATGGAAATTTGAATTAAAAGCTTGGGGTTAAATCCTAACACAAGAATATATATTTATGAAATTTAAAAACTTGAGTTTGGGCACAAGGTGGAAAGGATTATTCTTGTTGAAGCTCCACATACCTGAACTTATCAATTTCTTGAAGGAGATCTCGAGTTTGGAGCCTTGGAGTTGAATTTTTTAGATAAAACCCTCTTTTTCATTATTGAGAGTTAGGAGAAGAATAAATGATGATTTAATCTTAAAGTGACGAGATAAATAGGGTTATATTTAGTTCAAGGAGTGTTTGGGGGTCAAAATATCTATTTACCCTTACCAACATGAAGAAAAGTAAAGTTGGGATGCCTGGAGGCCTCCTTGGGTGGCACAGAACCATCAAAGAGTTTTAGCTCCATTGCACGGTGGCTATAATGGAACATAACATTTGTTTCATGGAGATATTATGGACCCTTACTGCTTTGGGTCCTCGGCTTATGTCACTCAACGTGGCATAGACCCTTTCTTGTAGATTGGTCATAACTTTTTATTACTGTATTGAATTAAGGCCTAATTAGATGCATTGGAAAGATGAATCAAAGTACCTTTATTTATAGGGTATTGAGCTCTAAAATTTTTCAGAATCTAGGAGTTACACTTATTTGAAGTCTACTATAAATAAATTCTATATAAGAATTCAACCAGTAAGAAAGCTTTCAACTTGGCTATGAGCTAAGAGTTACCCGTGACCTTAATTATTGTCTAGAGATCTTCACACCTTAAGTAATTGATATTATGTAATGCCCCGATACTACACCCTGTACGCCACATGGTGCTTAGGACTACAAGTGATCCCAAGCTAACCCTTATGTTGGCATACTGTTAAGCAACTGATTAAAGATGTACAAAATAACTTAGTATACTGTGCAGAAACAAAATAATGATGGAATCTGTGAAAATACAATACTGATACAACTTTACATTCTGATAAAGTCTAAAAAATGGAACTGAAATTTACATGGCTGACTCTGACTGACATCTATGAAGTCTCTACTATACTGACTATAGATAGCTGGGACGTGAATCCAACTACCACTAATTAATACATATAAGTAAGAAATTAAAGTACATAAATAACATCTAACTAAAGTCTCCGAAGTAGGAGGACTCATCATCTGCTGGCTGGAATCTGCAACTGTCTGATCAGACTGTACATACGACAACTTATACCTACATTATGAGACAATGTAGCACATAGACGTATTTGTAGATCAGTACTTTGAGGATGTACTGAGTATATGGGGGTGAAATGCATAAGTAAAACAAAGTCTCAATAGTCATCATAATTTGTAAAATAATGCATGATAAATGTAAATGACTCACATAAGCTGGAATATCTGAAATACTAAAATATAAAATCATGAATAACAAATTATACTTTGTAAATCTAGTGAGTCATTATATTTAGTTCTAAAAGATGTACTTGTATTCTCTCTTTAAGTCATAATGTCTAAGTGTAGAAAGGACTCACTCTATTATCTGAAATCTAAAAGATGAAATTTGTAACTGAGGTCATTCTGCAAAGCATAATCTGAATAAATTTGTGAGCCTTTACAATTAGTTTTCTAAAAGCTTTTTTGTTATGCTGTAAGCCTTAAAACTTTAGGGAAATACTTTAAAACTGTTCTTAAAGCTTTTATTGTTAGGAAAAATACTTTATCTGAAGGAAATTCTTTCAAAGCTTTCATTACTAGTAGGAAATTTTCTTAAAAACTTTCATGCAAGGGAAATACTTTTTCAAAAGCTTATTTGTAAGGGAAGTTCTTCTAACCGACATAAACCATGTGAGATAACATGGAGTCCAACGTCTTGTTCCCCTATAGGAAAAACCTCATGATAGGGAGAGATGTCATACTCTTGCCAAGAAGTATAACCTAATCTAAGTGATCGCATCTATAACTGTCATCCATATAGAAATGGAAATAATCTGATAATCTGTGCTAATATTGGATACATAGTTCTGTGGAAGATAGGGCACACTAATCTCACACTTCCCGCTCGGTGCTAAATACTACTCCCTTTAATCTGTATGCTCATTCTGTTGAAAATCTACTTTAAAACTATCATAAGGGTTTATTGTAAAACCAATTATGCATTTATCTGATTCAATCTATAAATAAAGCTAATCTGAGTTCTGTAATCTATAATAAATCTGTAAAGTGGATTCCAAATCTTATCTGAGGATCAAGAGATCAAATCTTTATGAAAAATCTGAAAATAAACTGATCATCTGATGTTTAAAGCATAATCTTTCTTGAAATAATGATATTCAATTCTGGGATAATAACTCATGCATCAATCTCATACAAAAACATCATAATAATTATGCTTGACAATGAAAACAATGATAATTCATCTCAAAATCTGGAAATTACTGCAATAGGCATGAAAATATGAAAATAGTCATTCAATTCAACTTCTAAAACACTTGAAATCTCTTAATCTTGTAATTAGCAAAAATGGGTATGAACCCTAATTTAAAACTCATGTATAATCATTCAAAATCATATAAATTTAAAATAAAAGCTTGGTTTTGGGCACAAGGATGAAAGAGGATCCTTGTTCATAAACCCCACATACCTTAATTGATGAAATCTCTAAGAAAGCTTGAACTTAAATCTCTATTTGAGCTTTTAAGATGAACTCTTGATTATCTTGATTTGAGAATCCTCAATTTTGAGTTTTCTTGTAGGAATTTAATTTCTTGTAGAGTAAGCTTTGAGCTCTAGGATTTTTCTTTGAGAGAGAATGGATGAAAATAAGCATAAAGTGCTTAGAATAGGCTTAATTCCTTGTTAATGACGAATTGGGGGCTTGAGAATTGACCAAACTACCCATTTTTAAGTTTTTATCAAAACTGGAAAAAAATAAAATCTCAATTTTGCATGCCACCGCGACACGCCACTATCGCGGTGACTCACTAGATAAAGGACCATTGGGAACTAGAAAGTATCCACGATACGGAGCTATCGTGGTGTACTACTGAAATGATATTTTGGCTATCACCACGATGTGGCACCATCGCGGTGAGTCACAAAAAATTAACAATTAGGAAATAAGGCTTCAATGCGACGTGGGATTATCGTAGAGGTTGATGTGTGAGCAAAAACTAACATATTTAATGCTTTTTAGCTTAAAATAATTGTGAATTCTAAAGAAACTCCTGTTGTTTTGATCTGTTTGCTTATGATATTGCAGGAAAAGGCTGAAGAAATGAGAATAAACAATAATAGAGCAAAAGAGTTGAAAATCTGAGCAAAATAGAAGAAAACATGGCTGACGACCTTCGTGATAAGTCGTCAGCCTCGTGATAGCCTATCAGCATTGGCGTCAGCCTAAACAAGGGAGTTGCAGATTGAGGAGAAGTTATGACGATGTCGGTGATGTGGCGTCAAAGTCATGATAAGGCATCAAGAATAGCGTCAGCCTTAAGTAAAAAGTTAGCATGGGAAGAAGATATCTGACGACGTTGGTGATACGCCGTCAGATCCCTGATGTGGCATCAACCATATCGTCATTCTAAGACAGAACCTGAAGGCAACTGAAGCCTTTCTAACACCATTCGTGATAGGTCGTCAACTTCTTGACGCGGCGTCAGCCTGGGCGTCACCTATTCCGAATAATTTTATTAATTTTGTTATTTTATTTCCTTAATTAGGCTTTAGTAAAAATAGCATCTTTTAGGGTTTTTGATTCATTCATAATTCATCTATCTGAATAATTTTACTGGGGGCGAAAAAGGAGAGAAACCTCTCATTGAGGGTTCCTAACATTCTTGTAAACATCTTCTATTTGAAGATTGATTATGGGTATGATTTATTACTTATTCTTGATTCTGAATTCAATAGATATTGTTGATCTTTGTATGATGAATAGCTAATTTTCTTTACTTGAGTTATGGGAACCTTGATGTGAATACTAATTTGGGTTGTGAATCTAATGTATGTCCATAAGAAATTGATGTTGTATAAACCTTTCTTTATTTTAATGATCTTTCTTGGCTGCAACTTAATAGAGTCAGCACTACAAACATCACTTATCTGAGAGGAAAGTGCTTTTTAGGTTACTTCAATGAAACAATCACTTGTCCAAGAGGAAAGTGTTTGTCGAGCAATGTAACGATCTCTCTTAGTTGCAACTTGAAAGGTGAGCCCAAGAACATCACTTGTCCGAGAGGAAAGTGTATGTATGAAAAGAAAGAGTTTACATGGACTCGAAAGATTTTAATCTTTAGTTTAATGGCAAATGGCCTAACCGAATTTGCCTACATGAGAACATAGTTGAATAGCAAACACATCCTTTAATTTTGAGAGAATTAACGGATACACTACCTACTGAGGTCGAGAGACGAATGGGTAAATAATAGGATTCAACTCTTCTTGCAATTGAAGTGTCAATTGGAACTCTAAAGTGATTTGCAACCCAACCTATGTAAGCATCTTGGTAACCATAACTCTAGTGTACCATAACATTGTTAAATCAAAGTGTTTATCAACTTTTGTTTAACCATTTAAAACCCCCAAATTTTATCTTTTTCTATCATTTATTTAAATTCAACTTGTAGTTGTAGTTTCAAATTAGTTTGATCGCCAGTCACATTGTTCCTCGTGGATTCGACCCCAACTCTTAAGTTGGGTAAATATATTAACGACGATCGCCTTGCACTTATTTGAGGTGAAAGTTGACCATAATAAAAAATGGCGCCATTGCCGGGGAACAATTTGACGTATTGAGTTAGTTTGGAATTTTAGCCTACTTGCTTGAATTCAAACTCGTAAATATTTATTTTTAGTTTTCTTTTATTTATTGTGTTAGATAGATTTTTATTCTAATTTACTTATTACTATGGCATCTTGGAATGAACATGAGTTTGGTGGTTGGAAATCGTATCTTGATGATCCATGTTCATATTGTGATGGACCTCACTTTTGGCAAGATTATAAATATGCTCCTCGGTGAGAGATGTGTGCACCATCTCCATCCTACTAGGAGTACAAGCGTTCTTTATGTGGTGGTCAAGATGGACATTGGAGTGATTGCCTAAATTACTCTTCCCCCTATTGCGCTAACCCAGGTTCTAGTTTTTCTTATGAGTAGTCTTATAGTCAAGAAAAGGAAGAAAGAAGCACTGGAAAGAGTGACATTGAAGCTATGCTTCAACTAAGGTTGGATCGTACAGACACAACGAATGATACCATATATGACATACGTCAAGACATTAGGGTATTTAACGAGGGAAGAGAAAGGATAGAAGAGATGGATATCGAGGTCAATCATCCAAAACACTTTTCTACATTGTGGTTAGATGATATCTTGTCTGTGGAATCATTTAACATAATGTATGAGTGTGAAGATGAGGACCAATAACCCTATATCGATGTTGTTCTTGATGTTGAGCAAACCTTGGAGATTTCCCAACCAACTGAACCAACCATGAGGGATGATGCCAAGATTGAGGAAATAGTGTTAGAGGCAAAAGAATAAAACAAGCCAATCTCTTATGAAGACTCTAGCCCAATTCAAAGTGAAAATGTTGAGAAGATGAATAAAAGTAAGTGTGTAGAGGATAGTGTAAATTTTGACGTAGGATTTGTTGGGCCACACTCAAAGCATTTTTTCCACATTATGTTTAGATGATATCTTGTCTGTGGAATCATCTAAACTAGTGAAAGACTGTGAAGATGAGGAACAAGAATCCTATATTCTTTATTTTACACTTGATAAACAACATAAAAACACACCTCACTTTAAGGTTGAGTTGTTTACCATGCATCATTTATTACTCGGCGTCTTAATCTTTATACCACCTCCCTATGAGCGAGGCAAAAAGATGGACTCTAAGTTGGGGGTGAAATTCATATCCTCAAGGAGGAGCAAAAAACTGAGTTTAGTCATACCGTGACGTTAAACTAGGCGCTTCTTGGGAGGCAACCCAAGGTAATTTGTTGTTTGTATTCGTATTATGTGATTGACATCAGATCTTTGCACCCATGATGCCACAGGTATATTTCTAACGCTCTTATTTTGATTTGACGTGTTGGGAACAATGTATGATATTAAGTTAAGGGTGGGGCTACTTGTGGGTGTTGATGTCCTCCTAGGGTTTTTGTTGTCGTGCCTCTTTTCCCCAGAGTCTTATTCCTAGTAAAGCCGACATATTTAGGCGTCTTATGTTTGTTTTGTGATGTGTTGTGGTTAACTGAAGAAAAATAAGTATCTAGAGCAGTTGACATATTTTTGTTGATTTTTAACACTGATAAACACCTCTCCATTGGTCTGTTTTATAACTATATGATATACATTTATATGTGACTACTGTGAATCTTTTTATGGCATTAGTACTACGGACATGATATTCACTACTAATAATTGCATAAACCAAATGGGTAGTAGCTTGTGATGTACCATTGTGCCATGTGTGTGTGAGGTCTTACTCAATTCCCTGTGTGTGTTGAATCTAGAACTTGCACGGTTAGTCTTACCTTAGTTGAAAGATAGGGGTTAGGAAAGGATCATAGGCCGTTTTGATTTTTAAGTTAACTTTTTGCCTAAATAACCTTCCATGTACGCATGATATCTCTTGATCCCTATTTTGAGCATGAATTGACCATTTCTTTCTATGACACCTATCACCTTCCTGTTTAGATCATAATGAACCTATTTTGGCCCTGGTCCTCCTTGAACACTGTGCACCTAGACTTAGGTAAACAACCTAAGTTGAGGGTGGCTATCATAGGAGTGCGTGATGTAAACTGGGTATGAAGAAAGGTAGAATAAAAGGAAAAGAATAAGTGAAAAAGAATAAAAAGTTGGGTGGTGTGGAAGAAGAATAAGAAAAGAAAAAGAATGACAAAGAAAAGCCACATCCATCCTGAATAATATGTGATCAAGAAAAGGAGAAAAAAAAAAGGTTAATAAGTGAACCCCAAAATTTAAGGCAGTGCCAAGGAGGATTAGTCACTCTAAATTCCATTGAATATCATACCAGCCCTTAGCCTACACTACAAGCCAAAGAAAAGACCTATAGCGATCCTAACTTATCTGTCTAGACACCTTGGTAATGAAAATAAGGGCAAGCATATGGTATTTGACATGCATTGATTGGAATTTCTTTCTGAGAGTGAGTCTCTTGACCATCCCCGCATTGACATGCTTGAGTTCATATATGAGTGAGGAGGGACTTCTTTATTGTAAGGGCACATCGGTTGCATTGCTAGCTGTTACTTGTTTGGGTAGTGTAACTTGTATATATGCATGGTTATTGTTGCTGAATTGATGCCATATCTTGATTTCTTTGGGTCACATTGTTAATCTTCATGGATATGCACAATTGGATTTATAAGTAATTGAACGTGGAGAGTTGCATGAGTTTTGAGCTAAACTTGATAATCAACTGTGATAGGTATCTTATGTGTCTCTTGGTTAAGCATCGTAGTATGGTGTTATGTAGTTGCTTGAGGACAAGCAATTATTTTAAGTTGAGGGTGTTGATGTGTGAGAAAAAGCTAACACATTTAATATTTTTTAGCTCAAAATAATTGTGAATTCTGAAGCAACTCTTGTTGTTTTGATGTGTTTGCTCATGGTATTTCAGAAAAAGGCTGAAGAAATGAGAATAAACAATAATGGAGCAAAAGAGTTAAAAATCTAAGCAAAATAGAAGAAAACATGGCTGACGACCTCCGTTATAAGTCGTCAGCCTTAACTAGGGAGTTGCAGCTTGAGAAGTAGTTCTAATGATGCCGGTGATGTGGCATCAAAGTCGTGATAAGGCGTCAAGAATGGCGTCAGCCTTAAGCAGAAAGTTAGAATGGGAAGAAGATATCTGATGACATTGGTGATACGCCGTCAGATCCCTGACGCGACGTCAGCCACATCGTCAGCCTAAGACATAACCTGAAGGCAACTAAAGCCTCTCTAACGTCATCCGTGATAGAGCGTCAACTTCTTAACGCGGCGTCAGCCTGGGCGTCACCTATTTCGAATAATTTTATTAATTTTGTCATTTTATTTCCTTAATTAGGATTTAGTATAAATAACATCTTTTAGGGTTTTTGATTCATTCATAATTCATCTATCTGAACAATTTTACTGGGGGCGAAAAAGGAGAGAACCTCTCATTGAGGGTTCCTAACATTCTTGTAAACATCTTCCACTTGAATATTGATTGTGGGTATGATTTATTACTTATTCTTGATTATGAATTCAATACATATTGTTGATCTTTGTATCATGAATAGCTAATTTCTTTACTTGAGTTACAGGAACCTTGATGTGAATACTAATTTGGGTTGTGATTCTAATGTATGTCCATAAGAAATTGATATTGTATAAATCTTTCTTTATTTTAATGATCTTTCTTGGCTGCAACTTAATAGAGTCAGCACTACAAACATCACTTGTTTGAGAGGAAAGTGTTTGTTAGGTTACTTCAATGAAACAATCACTTGTCCAAGAGGAAAGTGCTTGTCAAGCAATGTAACGATCTCTCTTAGTTGCAACTTGAAAGGTGAGCCCAAGAATATCACTTGTCCGAGAGAAAAGTGTATATGGGAAAAGAAAGAGTTTACATGGACTCGAAAGATTTTAATCTTTAGTTTAATGGCAAATGCCTTAACCGGATTTGCCTACATGAGAACATAGTTGAATAGCAAACACATCCTTTAATTTTGAGAGAATTAACGGATACACTACCTACTGAGGTCGAGAGACGAATGGGTAAATAATAGGATTCAACTCTTCTTGCAATTGAAGTGTCAATTGGAACTCTAAAGTGATTTGCAACCCAACCTATGTAAGCATCTTGGTAGCCATAACTCTAGTGTCCCATAACATTGTTAAATCGAAGTGTTTATCAACTTTTGTTTAACCATTTAAAACCCCCAAATTTTATCTTTTTCTATCATTTGCTTAAATTCAACTTGTACCTGTAGTTTCAAATTAGTTTGATCGCCAGTCACATTGTTCCTCGTGGATTCGACCCCGACTTCAAAGTTGGGTAAATATATTAATGACGACCGTCTTGCATTTATTTGAGGTGTAAGTTGAGTGTAATTAGAGGTCCACTGAAATCGGACAATTGCCATTTCGGCATCCAACGCGATGCAGTGATTGTCTAAAGGCCACATTGCTTTACTAAAAACACCATAACTTCTCAACCGAGTATCGAATTTAGGCGAAATTGGTATCGTTGGAAAGCTAATTGAATTTACTACATCCTGAAGGGTCTAGAACTGGAAAAATTCTATATGTCTCAAAGGTTATGCATTTTTAAAGCTATCCATTGATGCTCTAGAAGCTAAATTTGAGCTAGGAAAAGTATGAGGTATTACATATTAATACCTATGTAAAATTAAAAACCATTAAATTTAGATCTACACACATTCGATGGAGGGATAGGTTCTTATCTTAGAAATTCAGGGTGTTATAATCCCCCTCGAATCTCCAACCAAATCTTACATAATAATGAACATACAATATTTAAAAATAGTATATACAGGATAGCCAACACACTGATAAATAGATCCAGGTGAAATTTCTCTTCGAATTGCTGAGAGGGCCATTGCAATTAATTTTGCGAGGGCAATTTCATATCATTGTCGAGGGGGCCATTGTGCCATCCCTAGAAGTCCCCATATCTGCTTATCATGTATAGACGGTGGTATCTAGAGTTGAAGGATGCTTTGGGGCACATATATCCCTTGATTATAGAAAGACACTAGAGTCTGACATTGAAGATATTTCAACATTCTTATATCTAATATCGCATAGAGACTGTGAAATCTGGAATTTAGGATATTTAAGCACTTATCTCTAATATCGCACTAAGATGATGGAGTTTGGCATAGAGGGTATTATCTATCTATCCACCCTATTACAACTGGATTATCAGGCCATACACCCTATTATAGTTGGATAAGTAATTAGGCCATCCACCTCGTTACAATTGGAAAGGTCTAGGGATGTCTATTAGTTTCCATTCATAGTTGAATAATGAACTAAATTTTCCAAAAATTGGTTGCCTAAGGGACATATTCTAGATATATTATTTGAAATAGGATAGTGTGCAAAAGTACACCAAAGTTAACAGTAAGATGCAACAACTTCCAAAACTAGATAGTAGATGAGATCATCCAAAGATTGACAATTCAAGGGTCATTGTAAGTCACAACAATATCTTAAATCAAGATACTATGTAAGACCACCAAAAATTAACAGTTTGAGGTTATTTATAATCCATGTCATATATAAAGTTTATTATGTGCGGGACTACCCAAAGATCAGAAATTCAAGGGAAAACTTTAAGTCATATTATGTCCAACAATGGATAAATATGCAAGATAACCTAAAGGCTAACAGTTCGAGGGATATTTGTAAGTTCGCTGATACGGTGCAAGATTGCTAAAGGCTAATAATTTGAGGGATGTTTGTAACCTGCCTTTTTTCTAAAGTCGGATAATACACAATGTTATTCAAAGGTTGACATATTGAGAGACATCTATAGGTCATCTCAACAGGATGATGTAACCTACCTCTTTTCCAAACTCAGATGATACACTATATTATCAGAAGGTTAACATATTGAGGGACATCTATAAGTTGTGTCAACACGGAAGATGTGCAAGTCTTACCCAAAGCCACATAATCAACAAACAGTTGTAGGGACCGTTCTATTAATATATCATTAGTGGTCGACAAAGCCATCTTATTTCAAAAAAATTTTAATCACCAAGAGGCCATTATATCCAAAAAAATCAAAGAGTTGTTGTGTCTATTGTTGAGAAAAAATATTATATTCCAAAATAGGTATAAGAGGGAATGGCATTTCTTTTTTAGAAATCAACCCACAGGAAGGTATAGTGAACGAACAATCTACCTTTCGTGAATTACGTTCTCTACTAACATTCTTATTTTAGATTTTATCAAGAAAATTTGAGAGAATTAAATTATCAAACCAAAATCACAGGTTTATATAAGAAGAAATCGTCTAAGAAGATGAAAGATATCAATAAATTCATCGAAGAAAGTGCCATATATAGAGTATGATGTAGGTTGTGCCCAGAGGGACATAACACAATATGGAGTTGAAGTGAAAACACTATCTCTCCATATGAGATTATTTTAATACTAACAATCTTATTTGTGATGTTTCCGAGAGAATATAAGAGGATGTAAATCTCAAACTAAAACCACGGGTGCAGACGACTCCAAAAAGGATGCAACACAACATGAAACTTTTTCTTTAGCGAGTGTGAGCTAAAGAATAATTGCTATCTCCATCAAACCACACCACTATTAAAAGGCATGCGAGTATTTGGAAATATTTTTTATTTCAATTTTGCTTTTTGAGTATTTCTAACTCGCACTAGAAGCAATCTTTCCCTTTTTCTACAAATTTGAGTGATAATACACATCGAGCTTTGGAAATTATGTCCAGATAAAATCTTACCTATGGATGTGAAGGATCCTACATTCATGGTTAAGAGGTTATAAGCCTCTTTTTTATATCTCACTTCCCGAGCCAAAGGCTATCTCAACATAAAAGATTATTTTTTCTACTGATTGAGTCAAACTAAAAGCAGTCAGTCTATGCTTTGAGTCAGAGGGATATGTAGTACGAACTCTATTGAAAACTCTCTTGCGTTCCACTTCACCATCTTTCCATTTTATCCATGACTCAAAATGGGAATAACTTTTGAATTTTTCAGTAATCATGTGTAAATCAAGCATCTTGAACTACTAGTGACCTGAATTCTCATGTTACCTGAGATTTGCAGGAAACCCAAGACTGGGGTCTAACCATAACTCTATAAAATTCATGCAAAAATCAACCACTTTCAAGTGATGAATTTATGGCCAGAGAAAATTAGGAACGTCAAGCTCCCTTTGTCAAAGGTTACTTGTATCCACCCTATCCAAAGGGAGAAGACATTTATTGACACCTAATTTTTTTATCCACGACTTAAATTAATTTTGAGCTTCTTTAATAGTAAATAAATTTAACATATTATTTTTATGAATTAAAGAATATTCCAAGTAAATTTAGATAGTTATATATTTCCATATTTAAATACATAGGATTATATGATTTTGTTATTTAAAAAATAATATTAATTAGAATTGATTTTGATTGGAGTTTATCCCTAAAATGAATCAAACTAGAGATTAAAACGATTTAATCTTTAAAACAAATCAAGTTTGAAATTGATAAGTTGAAATAAGAAGCAATAATTAAATATATTTTAATACTCAATTTTGCTAAATTTGTACAAGTGCACCAATGTAGCCACAATTGCAATTTTATTTCGACTAAAGTTGCATTATAATCGGCTATTTGCATAGTAAGATAAACATTTCCTAAATAGCCTAAACTCTTAACTTTATTATCCACGTAATTCTACCCTACTCAGCCCCATTCTTTACCCGAATCGACCCAAATTTCCCTATATCCCTTAACCTTTATTGTTCAAGCTTCCAACGGACAACAACAACAACATAAAACGCCAACAACCAATGGCGTCAACCAGTACAACTCCACACGATGCCACCGTCTAATCTCATCCCTCTTTCGTGGTAGTCCGCATGCCATGCACGAGGCTCATACACCCAGAACCTTCCAGGAAACCATTTTCACTCTATTTTCAAAATTTAAATTCATCAACTTCGTACATAGAAGGTACAATTCCAACTCGCCTATCCTTAACTCTTAGCAAATTCGAAAAAAACCCTTTTAAAAATCTCCAAAAAGCCTTTGAAATTCAGGATCCCACATTGTTAAAATCACAGAAATACCATTTCAAAAACTCCATAAATAGATCACTATTCCTATGTGAAAATTCAAGAATTGATAGCAAAGAGCCCCAATTTGTAAGAAATTTCAGTTATCGAAAGTGATTTCAGCGCAAGGTTTCTCTGAGACTCAACTTTGAGCTTGAAATTCTAGGCTACAAAATTCTAGTGGCCTTTTCAGCAACTTTAAAGAATCGAGATCCAAATGAAGCTTGTAGTCTCAGTTTGCTACTCCATAAATGGTAAACTTCCTATCATTTCGTTCTTTCTTTTGATTTTTGCTTTCTCGGATAATCATGTTTTTCATGTGTTTTTTTAGCTTTATTAAAAATTTAGTATGGGATGGACTTATTTTGATTATCAATTGAATGAGATGAATTATTTTATCAAGAATCTAGAAATTTTGAAATTAGTTTGAAGCCATGGCTAGTCTTGTTTTCGATTTCTCTATTTCTCTTTTCTTGAGAGGGACTTGTGAGATATTTTTCCAAGTTGATTGATGAGTTCTTATTCTATTTGATAATGAACACTGTTGATAATGTATTCAAAGGTTTTTCTTTCATTTTGAATAGTTACCGTGTTGTCAAATTATGTGAAATATCCTTGTTTAAGTAGCTTTTCCTTTAGTTGATTTATCTTTGATTGGAAGTCCATTTTCTTATAGAATGCTTCTTTTAAGTTTTGAACTGGAGTTTAGATATATGCCTTCCATCATATATTTTCTTCTTTAAAAGTTCCATTTTCATCTTTGAAAGTTTCAGGTTTGAGATCCCAAGAAGGGTAAGAATCTTCTTCGTTGCTTGTTGCATTTAATGCAAAAACCCCAGTCATGATACCCCTGGCCTAGGCCTAAAATTTGAAATGTTTATTTCGATTCGAAAATCCCAAATAAGGGTTTCTTGCATTTTCATTGTTAGTAATAACCCATTTTGCTTTGTTTTTTCCGTTAATGTTGGTTTGGTTTGTTGTGAAAGGGAGAAATGGGCTATCCATATTCATTGCTTATATGTTTTGTCGTTCTTCTTATGAATTACTTCTTGCATTATTTCTGGGAAATATTTATAATGCTTTGCTCAAGATTTTTGTGTAATGAGATATATTTCTGAAAGGAATATAATATTATATGGTAAAGATGAACCTAATCTATTTCACTTTCTAAGTTTGGAAGTTTCTTTTTCTTACTCTATGTTACCATAGATGTTTTGCAAAGGGGACATGAGTTGATATTTAGGGTATTCGAGCTCTAGTGTTAATTTTTAAAGAGGTTTCTCCAAGGTGACCTTACACCCTCCTATCCTCATATCTTCCTTAGACATATGCTGATTTTATCAAACCATATAGTATCTAATTTGTTCCCTTTCATACAATACACATGAATCACTTGAACTTGATGTCCATTCTCTTGTCCTTTGATGCTACTACTGTCTAAACAAATAAATCGTTGGCTGATTTATTTAGCTAAGTGAAAATATGCTCTGGACAAAATTACATGTTCTTTGCCATGGCGTCGTGGGAAATTTTGTTTCCTTCTCTTTGATAACTTAAGGAAATGTTCTTTTAGAATACAAACCTTATTTCCCTCCTGTTTTTTTCCCTTTCCTTTTTTATGATCAATTGGGATTTGTCTTAACACAATTAATTCAATTTATCTTGAGCCATGTTAAAATTAACCATTCTTATTTCTTTAATTCTACTGTAAGGTTATTGAAAAAGAAATGACCAGTCGGTAGGGAATTTATTCTTTCTCTTAAAAACATAAGGGCTTTAAATGTTAAAATATTTTATTCCTTATTTTACTTCTTTCCCTAATTCTCGTGACATTTTCTTTGGTGTTTAGATTAATTGTTTGAGTTAATGTTGGATGAATAAAGTTTGAATGTTCAACTATTTAAGATATTTTTTACCCTGAATGAGTTCATTCAAACTTATGCTAATTCCTCATTTTTTCTATCTAACACATGTAAAATCTGAGTATCCATTTGGACTTCTCCTCCTCTTTGCATTCTTTTGGGCCTAGAGGCCCAATCCATTGGTGTCTCCGAATCAATTGCATATAAGTCTTGGAAGCAAATATAGGTCCCTTTAAAGAGAGGGGTGCCACGGCCCAAGACTAACCCTCACGAGTTACCCCAAGCTAACCTATGGTTTGGTACCTGTTGTGTGCACTAAGGAGAAATAAAAAAGTAATATATAGAAGCAAAACTAAAATCTGAATAACAAATAATACTGAAAGTAATACTTAATATGTTTGAACATTTGATAAAAACTGAGAACAAACCTGACTATCTTACTGTCTGAAAGCCTCTAAAACATGTAGAGTTGATGGGACAAACCCCCAACGAACTCCAACTGACTGAATAAAATAAGAAACTGGAAATAACAAATAGATAACTGCTGATGAGGACTCACCACAACTGTAACACCCCGAAAATACACCCTAGACGTCACACGGTGCTCAAGACTACAAGTAGTCCCAAGCTAACCTTTAAGCCTTCTAACAACTTTGGAACTCATAATAAAGATAAACTTGGCATGTGAAAACTCAAAATAACTGAAACTGAAATAACATCTGACTGGAAGTCTTAAACTTGGAAATCTTGAAAACAATCACTTTTAAATCTAAACAGAAAACAGTCAGACAAGCCTCTACTTCTAACTAGAGAGCCACTGGGACAAGCCCCAGCTAACCCGAACTTTACAGAAATCAAATGACTAAAATACTTCAGCGATATCAAAGTCTGATAGAATAGGCCCTCGAACTATGAGGACTCATCAAGAATCAGGATATAGGTGGAGATGCTCGTAATCAATCACGCTATGGGAACTGAGCACCAGGACCTACATTATGAGACAATGTAGCACATATACATATATGTGGATCAGTACTTCTGGAATGTACTGAGTATATAGGGGTGAATGCACAAGTAAAACAATAATTTAATGTGTACTGAGATGTTCAAACAATGCATGCTAAGTGTAAATGACTCACCTTGGGCTTGAATAAAACGAAAGCTGTAAAATCATAAACATGAATAATAATGCATAATGACAAACTTTGTGAGCCATAACACTTAGTTCCGTAAGCTTTAATGCATGCTAAGTGTAAGTGACTCACCTTGGGACTGAATAGAACTAAAAAATATCTTAAACCATGAATTATAAAGCATACTGAATAAACTTTGTGAGCCACACACTTAGTTTCTAAAAGATTTACTTTTACTCTTTCTTTTGGGAAGTTCTTCTAACCGACATAAATCATGTAAGCTATCATGGACTCTAACGTATTACCCACGTTTGGGAGAGTTGTTCTACCCTTGCCATCGGAATAGAACCTAAGCTAGAGTGATCACTATACTGAATCCACTATGGGCGTTAAAACCTATGGTGGCACATAGTTCTGGGGCATGTGACCTTGGACTTATACCCAACTTGGTGCTAAATACTACTCCAATATTATTTGTATGCTCATACTATAGGAAATCCACCTTAAAATAGCATAAGGGTTTATATAATGAAAAAACAATTATGCTTCTGTTTACTTTAAATTATAAATAGTCTGAATAATGTGGATTTTATAATCTTAGCTGGGGATTAAAAGATCCATTCTTGCTTTAAATCTTGATATAAACTTGTCATAGAATGCTTAAAAGCATAATCTTCTAGAAATCTCAAAACTTAAACTTAGGGCGTAAAATTTCATGCTTTAAACTCACGGTAATTCATGCCAAAACTTCATGCTCAATATAATTCTTGAAATACTTCAACAATAACAAGTCAAGACAGTGCAATCTCATTCATAATATAAATCTTGTAAGTTAAAAACACAAACATAAGCACTTCTTGATATACTTAAAGCTTCAAATCTCATGATAATCACATGATTCAAGAATATATAAACTTGGGTATAAACCCTACTTCAAAACAAGTAAATAGAATCTTAAAATCATGCAATTTGGGAACAAAGGTGAAAGGATACCCTTGTTCATAACCCCACATACCTTAATAGGCTTAATTTGATTGATGAAAGCTTGACGTTGTAAGCCTTGGAGATGATCTTGAAAGCTTTCTTAAACTTCTTGAATTAGAAACTTTAATTCTTGTTTATCTTGAAGAGAAAGTAATGGAGCTTTGATGTTCTTGAGAGGAGGTTAAGGTTTTTTGGAGAAAAAATTGATAGAGAATGGGCAAATAATGCCTTCATCGACATTTAATCTATTGTTTTTATGAATTGAGTTGGTGGGAAATGAACTAACTGCCCCTCAGAAGATTAAACTCGTAATTGGAATGTCGTTGAGAGGCTAGCGCGACGTGATGTCATGCTCATTTCTATACCTGACGCGATGCGATGCAATCCCGTTGAGCTATTAGAATCGAAATCCAAACACGACCCAAACCTCATTCGAAAAATCCAGAACTTGCCCGAGACATGCTCCTTACATCCTTGAACATAAATTAACTCAAAAACCGTTGTCGCGGAGTCCAGAAGGTCAACTTAAAAAAAAATACTCGAAGTTATGGGGTCAAAATAAGATTAAGTCTTCAACACTTAGTTAAATATTCAGGTTTTAAGCCCTATTCAAGCACTAGGAGCTGAACTAAGCTAAGTTTAATACAAGGTATTACAACAAATATTGCTGAGTGGTACACGGACTGGCCAAGTACAATCGATGAACTGAGCGTCCGAACTTATATCATAAGACAATATAGTACTAAAAGTATGTGATCAGTACTTTGAATGTACGGAGTAGGGGTGTACAAACCGAACCGTTAAGTCAAACCAAACCAATGAATCAAACCAAATCGAGGAAAAAAACTGACTTATGGTTTGGTTTGATTGGTTTAGTGTTGCCAAAAAAAACTCGATCATTCTTGGTTTGGTTTGGTATTAGAAAAAATAAAATCAAATCGAACCCAAACCGAATCGACGTAATACATATATAATTTTAATTTTTTATATGTAAAAAATATTACTTATAATCTACTTTCTAATTACTTTTATTATTTTTTTATATTCAGAAAATAGATATATATTCTTGGACCTTTAATTATAGTATTTTTTCATTAATAACAAATTAATACAAAGCCCAATATCTATATCTATATTTATATCTATAATCTATAATATATTAAAAGTGTGAAGGGCCTTAGAAATGTTGTTTGAACTTTTTGTCCTTCATTAAAAACTTTCGCTTTAGACAAAATCGTTTTTTCGCTATTTTTTTCAAATTTTTAAAAGTTAATAATTAATTAATATATATTTATGGTAAAATCTTTTCTTATTAGAAATCGTCAGAATTAATGACAACTAATACTTTTTCCATTAGTTTAAGAATTACAAAACAACTAAATTTGAATTTAATAAGATTTGAAAAATCTAGAAACAAATATAAAAGCCTTAGAATAAGAAAATTTTAATAAGTATTAAATTTTAAAAAGTTTTAAATACATAATAAGAAATGTCTTTTTATTATTTTATCAAATTCATATTTAACTTTTTACTTAAAAAACACGCTCCACCTCAGAAAGAAAAAAAAATAAGTAGTGTCAGATTGTAGTTAGCATACGACCTAATTTCTTTCTTTTAAGTATGGTTTTTGATTTAATTAGGAGTCCTTAATTTTCTTTTCTTTTAAGTTTCGTTTGTCTTGATTTTCTATAATAATTAGTTTTTTATGAAAAAAGTTTCACAAATTTGATTAGATTTCTTCCATGTTTCATCAACTCTTTCTTAAAAGAAAAAAAATCATACATCTATATATTAAGCATTCCTTTTTTCCAATAAATAATAGAATAAGATTCACAATTTAATTGTTAAAGAGTATGTTCAAGAGAAGATTAATTTTATGTTCTTTAATATTAGTTTTTAATTTGTAGGTCAACAATATTAAATATTACGCATCGTTTATTAACGTTTTTTTATCGTATAATTTATTGTAATTTCAATTGTTGGCTTTCGCATGATGTGCAAGTAAAGAAAAATTATGTGAGTGTGTGGTTGAGACTTCGTGTCAATTACGAGAGGATCTAAAGGTGTTTTTTTTATAAAAAGAATTATTTCTCATTCATATTAGCACGATTTATGTTGTTAAGGCATTGATTAGAAGTACACGTTTTGCTCTTTGATTCGATTTTATCAAATTTCAATTCAATTCTTTAATTTACAATTTTAAAAAGTAGACATCGAACACCGAATCGAACTATTTCAATTTGGTTTGTTTTCTTTCTACTTCGTTTTTATTTGATTCCATATTCAGAAATATTTGAACTTTTTGTCCATCGTTAAAAGTGTCTGCTTTAGACAAAATTATTTCTTCAATATTTAAGAATTGAAAATTTATTAAATTTTTTAATAAAACATATGTTATGTTTGCGCTATTTTATTAAAGTGTGAAGGATTTTTGAGAAATGATTTAAATCTTTTGCTCTTCATTAAAAATTTTTGCAATAGACAAAATCATCTAATTTTAAATAATGAAATGTTACACGTGCAAGACACGTGGGGTTTAACTAGTTAATATAAAAAATTAAAACTCTTTAATTGCTTCACTTTTTACATTTTACTTTTCAAGTTTTCAGAGAGTTCTCATTATTTTCTCATCTTACTTTTCTCATTCGTCAAGTTGTGATTTAGGTTTGTTTCTCTTCTTTCTCTTTTTATGGAATTATGTTATAATTAATTACTTTATGGAGTTAAGTTTTTAATAAGTTGTCTAATTCTTCATTTTTTTGTGTGCTCACATTTTATATGAAGGAAACTTTCAGACAAGCTACTGTGATTAGTGACTTACAAATTGAACTATTTAGGTATCCACATAATATTACCTTGAGATATAGTAGTTTAGATGTCTTGGTAATTTGCCAACTTAATTTTTATTGGAACTACTCTATGACCATTTTTTTTAAGTGAAAACATTTAATTTTTTTCTTCAATCACATTATAATTGTAAAAAAACTGAGAAAATCAAAAAACCGAAAAAATCAAAAAAATCCGACTAAAACCGAAATAAAAAAACTGATTGCATATTGGTTTGATTTGGTTTATAGATTTAGAAAACCGACATTATTGGTTTGGTTATATTTTAATAAAAAACCGAACCAACCCGACCTATGTACACCCCTAATACTGAGTATGCAGATGGAAAGGCTAATTGATATAACTGAATGCGAATGCATGAACATGTAATTGAATGCAAGACCATGTATATATGTGTACTTAATGAACTAAATACCTGAATAGCTGAATATAAGTCATGCATATCTGACTGAATCATAATCTGAACATAAACTAAATTTTAAATTGAACTGGAGACTGTGGGAGCTAACTGCAATTGACTTACCCCAATCTGAGCATAATCGAGGTCTAACTAGTAACCCCAGTTGGATAGGTGTTAGTACCTTGCCAAGGGTACCAACACTGGCTAGCATGGATCCATTAATCTGGTGTCCTGAAGGACTAGGGGTGTCATGCCTCCACTGACGGAGGACCCATCATAACCTACAGTGGCGACATAGTTCTAGATCTTAGGGACTGCTACTAATGGTCTCATGCCTAACTGACGGGGGTGCCATCATCCCTGCGTTCACTCAGTGCTAAGTGTTACTCCCAACTAAATGGCATTGATACTGATATTTATTTAACATGATCTGATACTGATAAATATTCATCATGATATTGTTCTGAATTTCTTTAACGATACAAGCATAATATGAATGACTTGTAACCTGACAACTGTAACATGCATGATTTCCTAAGTATCAAGTATTCATAACCTGCCAGCATAAACTAATGCAACTGATCATGGTGAAGATCAAGTAATCATGAGATGGAAAAATCATAAATAGTACTCAACATGGCATCAACTGAACATGGTATGGGTGCCTGAGATTATCAAATGTATGGAAACACAATTCATATGGAGAAATATATTCGCATGGTTCATACTCAAGCAATTGAGAGAGTTAAGTAAATTCATGTTTTACTTGAAATTCCATAAATAGACAAAAAGGGTTTATACTTGTAAAAATAGGGAATTATTAGGACTCAATGGGTGGAAGGGACCCATTGATGAAATCTCACATACCTAAATGTAGAAGCTTGGAGAAATATCCTTGAGAATTTGACTTGCTTGATGAACTCAAGTTGTTTCTCGAAAGAAGAAGAAACTCCCCCTTTTTGGTTTCTCTAAGTTGGGTTATGATTAATCAAGTAATTTGGGGGTTTTGGGCCTTTTATACTACCCTTTAGAAAGCATAAATGACGTGGGTTAGGCTTTTAAAGGAGTGAAAAAAGACATAAAAGTCCCTGAAAAAAATATATCAGAAAACTCGTCCCAGTCATTACGACTCACCTCACGACTCGTTATGACTGGTCACAAGTCGTGGTCTGAGTCGTAACCTGGAATCCCGATATCCTAGGTCCATTATGGTCTGACAACGACTCACCCTTATGACTCGTCATGACTGACTACGAGTTGTATGGTGACGTCGTAGTCTTGGGCTTAGCTCTTGGTCATAAACTGGTATGACTATGACTGCCCTCCTAACGACTCGTTAAGTCTAACTATAAGTTTTTAGGCAGATTTGTAGTCTGAACCTGGGTTTATGGGTCTTTCACTGGTTTGACAACGAGTCTACACTACGACTCATCACGTCTCAAAACGAGTCGTAATCAAGACTCGTTGTCATTCGGGCAAAACTTGAGGACTTCTCTAGAGTGACTACGACTTACTCATGATGACTCGTCACGAGTGGTAATGACTCGTTACCTGAGTCGTCGTAACTGTAGTGAGTGTCAGGCCCTTAGGGAAGTGTTCCACAACTTTTTGCCAAGATATCTAATTGAGACTAGGCTTGATGCATTGGAAAGCTAACTTCATGGCCTATCTCTTGAGGGGTCTAGAGCTTGAAAATTTAGGGTATTAAAATATCTCCCCTTTGGGATCATACGTCCTTGAATGAAACTGTCTGAGCTGGAATACTAGGAAAACTGAGATCATGCACTAATACCTATGAACTAAATTATGACTAAATGTCTTTATCTGAGACATGATGCATGGACCAAACTAAATTCATGAATGCATGCTATGAAATAAGGATGGTCGGATAGCTGGGATAGAAAATGAGAGAATTTATAAATTAAGAAAACCATTACCTCAAGCTGGATCTGAATTTGTAGAGAAAAGGTAGGGATACTTGGCTCGCATATCCGCTTATGCTTCCCAAGTAACTTGCTTAATTGACTGATTTCTCCACAAAACCTTTACTAAGGCAACTTCTTTATTCCTCAACTTACGAATCTGACGGTCAAGGATTTCAACTGGGACTTTTTCATAGAGGAAGGAGAGGCTATCTCCCACACCCACTCTCGAAACTATTGAAGCTGGATCACCAATGCATTTCTTCAGTAAGGAGACATGAAATACTGCATGTGCTGATGCTAACTCTCTACTTAACTCTAACTCATAGGCTACCTTCCCAAAACGGCTCAAAATCCTATATGGGCCAACATAGCAGGGACTGAGCTTCTTCTTTTTTCTGAATCTCTTCACCTCTTTCATGGGCAAAATTTTCAAATACACCAAATGACCAATATCAAACTCAAGCTCTCTTCTCCTTATAGCTGCATAGGATTTCTGATGACTTTGGGTTGTCTTCGGCCTTTCTCAAATCAACTGAACTTTCTCCATCGCCTCATATACTGAATCTCTCCTTATCAAAGTAGCCTTAACAACCTCGAACCAACCAATAGGATATCTGCACCTCCTACTATACAGAGCGTCAAACGGAGCCATCTGAATTCTAGAGTGACAACTGTTATTGTAAGCAAACTCAATCAAAGGCAAGTGGTCATCCCAACTACCCTTGAAATCAATCACATATGCCCTCAACATGTCCTTTAAGGTTTGAATGGTCCTTTCTGCCTGAACATCTGTCTGCAGGTGAAAAGCCGTGCTAAAATAAACCTGGGTACCAAGACCCTTCTGAAATGCCTTCCAAAAATGAGAAGTGAATTGAGTACGTCTATCTAAAATGATGGTCAAAGAGACCCCATGCAACTTTACCAGCTCTCTGATATAGAGACTGACTAATCCTTGGCTAAATATGAAGTGTGAACTAGTAGAAAATGGGCTGACTTGGTCATTCGGTCCATAATGACCCATATGGAATCATGCTAACGACGCATATGAGGCAACCCTATGATGAAGTCTATATTCACCACTTCTTACTTCGGAGTGGGGATATTGAATTCCTGAAGCATACTACTGGGCCTATGGTGCTCAACCTTAATCTGCTGATAATTTGAGCACTTAGCCATGAATTCTGCAATATCCTTCTTCATACCATTACACCAAAAGCCTTCCCACATGTCGCAGTACATCTTAGTAGCTCTTGAGTGAATAGAATATCAGGAACCATGAGCCTCAACTAGCATCTATTGTCTCAAATCATCCACATTTGGAAAACATAACCTTCCCTGACAACGGAGAACACCCTCTCCCCCTTGAGAGAAAACTTCAACCTTCTGGTTCTGAATTGCCTCTTTTAACTAAAGAAAAATAGGATCTTTATCTTGCTTTTCCGTCACTTCGAAAACCAAAGAAGATTTCAAACCATTCTTAACCCATACACTACCCTTGATCGAATCAACCAACCAAACTCCCAACCTAGCAGGCTGATGAACCTCATGAACTAACTTCTTCTTTCTTTCTTCAAGATGAGCAACACTCTTCTTAGACAACCTGCTAAGGGCGTCGACCACTACATTAGCATTAACCAGGTGATATAATACATTCATATCATAATCCTTCAACAAACCATCTATAGTAATTGACTAAACCTAAGAAACTCCTGATATCTGACGGAGAGATGGGTCTAGGCTAGTTCCTTACTACTTCTATTTTTAAGGATCAACTTGAATGCCTTCACTATAAATAATATAACTGAGGAAAGCTACTGATTTCAACTAGAATTCATATTTACTGAACTTAGCAAATAGTTGATGATCCTTAAGGGTTTGCAAAACAATCCTCAAATGGTCTGCGTGGTCTTCCTCACTGTAGGAATAGACAAGGATGTCATCCATGAAAACTATCATGAACATATCCAAGTACTACTTAAACATCCTGTTTATCAAGTCCATAAAAGCTTTAGTAGCATTCGTTAGTCCAAAAGACATAACTACAAACTGAAAGTGACCATACTGAGTTCTGAAGGCTGTCTTTGGAATGTCACAATTTCTGACTCTAACCTGATGATAGCCAGATCTGAGGTCTATCTTAGAGGAAAATTGTGCTCCTGAAGTTGGTTGAAAAAGTCATCAATTCTAGGGATGGGATATTTATTCTTAATTGTGACTTTGTTCAATTGACGGTAGTCGATACACATTCTGAGAGAACCATATTTTTTACGCTTGAATAGGACTGGAGCACCCTATGGAGAGACACTAGTCTTGATGAAGACCTTATCTAAGAGATCTTTCAACTGTTCTTCAATTCCTTAAGCTCGACTGGAGACATTCCGTAAGGTGGAATTAAAATGGACTGGGTATGTGGAAGGAGATCTATTCTAAAGTCAATTTTATGCTCGGGAGGAACTCTGGAAAGAGCTTCAGGAAAAACTTATGGGAAATCATTTACTTTTGGAACCGACTCAAGACGCGAAATTTTGGAACTTGAGTCCTTGACTCAATTGAGATGATAGATACACCCCTTAGAAATTATTTTTCTCGCCTTGAGAAAAGAGACAAACCGACCTATAGGTACTGAGGTACTACTCTTCCATTTTAGGATTGGCTCATTAGGAAACTCAAACTAAAATATCTTGTTTCTACAATCAACTGAGGCATAGCAAGAGTGGAGCCAATCCGTGCCAAGGATGACATTGAAATTGTTCATCTCTAACCCTACAAGATCAACTAAAGTGACTTTTTGAGATACTTTGACTGGGCAATTTCTATACACCCGTTTGGCTATGATAGATCTACCGACGGTGGTAGACACTGAGAAGGGCTCTGTTAGGATTGCGGGACTGACACCAAAATCTACTGCTATATAAGGAGTCACGAAAGAAAGTATGGATCGAGATCTAGGCATACACATGAAGATGAAAAACTTGTAACGTACTAGTTACCACATCAGAGGAACCCTTATGATCTTGCAGAGTCTATAGGGAATAAAGTCAATTTTGGAGTTGGCCACTGGTTGCACTAAAAGTGGCACCCTGCTAAGTTTGGTGACCTGTCGATGCTGCTGAAGAATTTGTCTGGCCTTGCTGACGATCATTCCTG
This sequence comes from Capsicum baccatum var. pendulum, assembly GCA_030864225.1. NCBI lineage: Eukaryota > Viridiplantae > Streptophyta > Magnoliopsida > Solanales > Solanaceae > Capsicum > Capsicum baccatum. The sequence goes on along the minus strand of CM061557.1, from coordinate 68,216,609 downwards.
CCCTTCCATATACCTGTTGGGCAATCGTAACTCTGTGGCCTAACTTGCCACACCCAAAGCACATATCACTATCGGCCATACACTCACCTATATGATTCTTACCATACCTCTTGCAAACTAGATTTGTGCGATTACTATTTATACTAACCTGGGACTTAGAACCTGGCGCTTTATCACGATTATACTGCCGGAAATTAGGAACATAAGCACTGGCAAAAGATGGGGCTAGGGCTGAGGACTTCTGGAAGAACTACAAATGATTCCCACCATCTAACCTTTGCTGAGAGAAATTAAAACTACCGGTTCTGGCCCTCTTATCCTCCCTTTTCTTTTCCTTGTGCTTATCTTCCTCAATCTGCTGAGCATGGACCATCAGACTGGAAAGGTCCATCGCCTTAATAAATATCACAGTCCCGCACTCCTTGACCACATCCTCAGAAACTCTAGCCACAAACTTACTCATTCTGGCTTTAGAATCAGCCACCATAGTCGGAGCATACCTCGCTAATTGAGTAAACTTAAGTGAATACTCCTTCACACTCATGCTGCCCTACTTGAGGTTAATGAACTCTTGCACTTTGGCTTCCCTCAACTCAAGTGGGAAAAACAAATCTAGAAAAGCAGTAGTAAATTCATCCCACTTTGCAGGCCCTGCTTCGACACCTCTATCCTCCTTCCATTGCTTAACCCAAGTGTTAGCCACCCCTTGGAATTGGTACGCAGCTAAGTCAGCACTCTCACTAGAAGTGACACCCATAATATCTGTCACATTCTACAGACAATCAAGAAAATCCTGGGGATCCTCCTCAGACTTGGATCTAGAGAACACCGGGGGATTCATCTGAGTAAAGTCTCGGATCTTAGTTGCTGCCATATTTACTATCGGGTTGGCTATGGCAACAACCTGCTGGATATTCTAAGCAGCCATAGTTTAGGCCAAGGCTGTGAAAGTAGCCCAAAATTCGGCATGGGAGACTTTCTCACTTAGAGGGTCTTCCTGAATAGGTGGCGGTACGAGTTGGTCACCATTCCTTCTTTCGTTATTCTTTTTGGGAGGCATTTTCTGTAAATGGATGAAGACGAGTTAAAAGAGGAGATTCAATAGAGATCATGTTCCATCACACGATATGACTAATGAAAGAAGTGAAACTTTTTCCTAAATGTCTCGTAGCCTCTAGCCCATAAGTGTAGGGTGCTTCACACCCATGAACAAGACTTTACTCAACACGACTTTTAGAAACCTTAGGACACTTTAAATTTTGTGCTCCAATACCAAGTTTGTCATTACCCAAGACTACCCCTAGTCGTAACATGGTGCCTAGAGTCACGAGTGAACTTTAGCTAACCCATGGTCTGGTACCTATTGTGAACATTGAGGAGAAATAGTAAAGTAATATGCAGAAGCAAAATTGAAAGTCTAACAACAACAAACCCAGTGTATTCCCACCTGGTGGGGTCTGGGGGGGTAAGATGTACGCAGTCCATACCTCTACCTCTAAAGAAGTAGAAAGGCTGTTTCCGATAGACCCCCGGCTCAAGACACGAGATACCACACAAATACATAGTAAAGCACAGAACAAGACTACAAGATTACATAACATAAATACGGCACCCATAAGTAAAAGAAAACAGAGGAAAGCACCCGGATTCGTACTAAAACAAGGAACACGGAATCATAACAAGGATACTACCCCCACCAAGTAATTCCCTACACTAGCGACCCAAACTGGCCCTAGTCTTCTTCCCTAATTCGCGTCCTCCAGACCTTCCTATCTAGGGTCATGTCCTCGGTGAGCTGTAATTGCTCCATGTCCCGCCTAATCACCTCACCCCAATACTTCTTCGGCCTACCCCTACCCCGCCTAAAACCATCCAACGCTAGCCTCTCACACCTACGAACCGAGGCATCCATGCCACTCCTCTTCACGTGTCCGAACCATCTCAATCGGACTTCCCGCATCTTGCACTCCACTGGAGTCACACCAACCTTCTCCCTGATAGTCTCATTCCGAACTCTATCCCCTCTAGTCAGCCCACACATCCAGCGCAATATCCGCATTTCTGCCACCTTTATTTTTTGGATGTGGGAATTCTTAACTAACCAACACTCCGCTCCGTACAACATGGCCGGACGGACTACCACCCTGTAGAATTTGCCTTTAAGCTTGGGCAGCACCTTCTTATCACACAACACCCCCGACGCGAGCTTCCACTTCATCCATCCCGCCCCAATACGGTGCGAGACATCCTCATCAATCTCACCGTTACCCTGGATCACGGACCCGAGATACTTGAAACTATCCCTCTTACATACCTCCTGTGATTCCAGCTTCACTACCACCTCATCCTCCAGCCTCACATCATTAAACTTGCATTCCAAATACTCTGTCTTGCTTCTGCTCAACCTGAACCCTTTACACTCAAGAGTTTGTCTCCACACCTCTAATTTGTCATTCACGCCCCCTCGAGTCTCATCAATTAGAACTATATCGTCTGCAAAAAGCATACACCACGGTACCTCCCCTTGAATACGCCGCGTCAACACATCCATCACCAAAGCAAACAAAAAGGGACTACGAGTAGATCCCTGATGCAATCCTGTCAAGACGGTGAAATGCTCTGAGTCTCCTCCCGCCGTCCTCACCTGGGTTTTCGCTCCCTCATACATGTCCTTAATTGCTCTGATATATGCCTGCGGGACTCCACTCACCTCCAAGCACCTCCAAAGCACCTCCCTGGGGACTTTGTCGTATTCCTTCTCCAGGTCGATAAACACCATGTGCAGGTCCTTCTTCCTTTCCCTATACTGTTCCACCAGCCTCCGTACCAGGTGAATTGCCTCCGTCGTCGAGCGGCCAGGCATAAACCCAAACTGGTTTTTCGAAATAGACACTATCCGTCTCAGCCTCACCTCGACCACTCTCTCCCAAATCTTCATAGAGTGACTCAATAACTTAATTCCCCTATAGTCATTGCAACTCTGGATCATGGTACTCCACCTCCAAGCCTCGGGCATCTTTGCCGTCTTGAAGATTTCATTGAACAATCCAGTCAACCACCTTACACCAGCCTCTCCAACGAACTTCCAAAACTCCACCGGTATCTCATCCGGCCCTGTCGCCCTGCCCCTTCGCATCCTGCGAACAGCCTCTCTAACCTCTTCTACCTTAAAACGTCTACAATAACTAAAATCCCGACACTTCTCTGAGTGCTCCAGTTCCCCTAACACAATAGCTCGATCCCCTTCGTCATTCAAGAGCCTATGAAAGTACGACTGACATCTATCCTTAATGTGGCCGTCCTCCACCAACACTCTACCGTCCTCCCCCTTAATGCACCTCACCTGGTCGAGGTCACGACCCTTCCTCTCCCTAGCCTTAGCGAGTCTAAACAACTTTTTCTCCCCTCTTTTCCCCTGTAACCCTGCATCCAAGCTCTCAAAAGCGGCCGTCTTAGCTGCTGTTTTGAACATTTGATAAAAACAGAGAACAAACCTGACTATCTAAAATTCTCTAAAACATATCGAGTTGATGAGACAAACCCCAACTAACTCCGACTGATAGAAATAAAATAAGGAACTAGAAATAGCAAGCTGGTAATTTGTCCTCGTGGATGATGACTCACGACAATTGTTGCTGAGTGGCACATGGACTACCCAAGTATGATTGAGGAATTAAGCGTCCGAACCTATGTTATAATACAATATAGCACAAAAAGTATGCGATCAGTACTTTGAATGTACTGAGTATGCAGGATAGGAAGGCTAAATAATATAACTGAATGTGAATACATGAACATGTAACTGAATGTAAGACCATGTATATACGTGTACTAAATGAACCGAATAACTGAATAGTTGAATACAAGTCATGTGTATCTGACTGAATCATAAATCTAAACATAAACTAAATCTGAAATTGAACTGGAGACTCTAGGAGCTAACTACAATCGACAAACCCCAATCTGAGCAAAACCAAGGTCCAACTAGTAACCCCAATTAGATGGGTGTTAGTACCTTGCCAAGGGTACCAACACTGGCTGGGATGGATCCACTAACCTGGGACCTTTCATAACATACAGTGGCAACTTAGAGACTGCTACTAACGGTCTCATTCCTAACTGATAGGGGAGCTGTCATCCCTGCGTTCACGTGGTAAGTGTTACTCCCAAATGAATGACACCGATATTTATATTTATTTAACACGATCTGGTACTGATAAATGCTCATCATGATATTGTTCTGAATTTTTTTAACGATACAAGCATAATCTAAATGACTTATAACTTGACAAATGTAACATGCATGATTACCTAAGTTTTGGGTGTTCATAACCCACCAGCATAAGCTAATGCAACTAATCATGGTGATGATAAAGTAATCATCAGATGGAAAAATCATAAATAGTACTCAACATGGCATCAACTGAACATGGTATGGGTGCCTGAGATTATCAAACATATGGAAATACAATTCACATAGGGAAAACATATTCTCATGGTTTGTACTCAAGAAATTGAGAGAGTTGAGTAAATTTATGTTTTATTTGAAATTCCATAAATAGAGAAAAAGGGTTTATACTTGTAAAAATGGGGAATTCTTGGGACTCAATAGGTGAGAGGGACCTACTGATGAAATCCCACATACTTGAATGTAGAAGCTTGGAGATATATCCTTGAGAATTTGACTTGCTTGATGAACCCTAGTCCCTTCTTGGAAGAACAAGAAACCGCCCCTTTTTGGTTTCTCTGAGTTAGGTTATGATTAATCAAGTAATTAGGAGTTTAAGGCTTTTATACTACCCTTTGAGAAGCATAAACAACGTAGGTTAGGCTTATAAAGGTGTGGCAAAATACATAAAAGTCCCTGAAAAAACGCATCGGAAAACCCATTCCCAGTCATTATGACTCACCTCACGAATCGTTAACTCAGACCTTGGTATCCTGGGTCCATTCTGATCTGAGGACGACTCATCCTTATGACTCGTCATGACTGACTATGAGTCATACGATGACGTCGTCGTCTGGGACTTCGCTCTTGGTCATACACTGGTATGACTATGACTGCTCTCCTAATGACTTGTTAAGTCTGACTGCAAGTCGTTAGGCAGAGTCGTAGTCTGAAATTGGGTTCATGGGTGCTTCACTAGTTTGAAAACGAGTCTACGCTATGATTCGTCATGTCTCATAACGAGTCGTGATCTAGACTCGTTGTCACTCGGGCCAAACCTAGCCTTCTCTGGAATGACTACAACTCACTCGTGATGACTCATTATAAGTGGTAACGACTTGATACTTGAGTCGTCGTCACGGCAGTGTGTGTCAGACCCTTAGGGATATTTTCCACAACTTTTTGCCAATACATCGGATTGAGACTAGGCTTGATACGTTGGAAAGCTAACTTCGTGGCCTAGCTCTTGAGGGGTCTAGAGCTTGAAAATTTAGGGTATTATAATGGGTCTTAAAGGCTCATATATAGAATGAGACAGGTGCAACAGCTGATATGGGCCTTGAGGTCCAATAAAATAGACTAGGACAGGTAGGCCTAGCCCATTATACATTAGAATAGGGACATGAGTAAAGAGTAAATGGGCCAAGCTTAATGGCATTTAAAATACAATAAAAATAAGACTAGTCTAGGTGTCTGGGCTCGAATTTGCCTACCTACTCTTTCTCTCTCTTTACTTCTATTTTGTATATTGATATTAATTTATTGTATACAACTCTTATTTGTTTACTCTAATTGAATTTTCCCTTTTCATAGAGTTTGCTAAAAAGAATATCTTTACCAAACTAGTGTTAACTCGAATTATTTTTAAGCAAACTTCTTCAAAATATGTTCTTCGAGCAAATCATTTAGATTTTGCAAATCACAAATGTTTTTCAAGTATGATCCAACTTCAAAGTTATGTCAAATGAAGTTATTTTTAAATATATCGGATAACCGTGCATTAACGGATGTCTTTGGTGCCTTAACAACCTTTCAAAGAAATTAACAGGAATCTTTTATCTAGAGTTTTCCAAAAATCTCCCAAGTCTTTTTTGATTTTAAGAGTTGGAATCTTTTCAAAAGTCTTCATGATTTTCCTTTAGATCAATCAAGTGGTGACGCTTGATTTTCCTAAAATTATTTTGATATTCTTACCAAGTTTTTGAAATGATTTTTTTAAAGTCGAAAACTGTTTTTCTGCAAAACAAGGTCATTTCCAAGATCGAGCAAGGTGACACGGATTTGCTTCGAGAGTTGATGGCCTGATTCTAGAAAAAAAAAGAATACATCTCCTGATGGTGCTCGATGACTGGCTAGTCGAAGCTTTTACCAAGGGGATGAATGTCAAAAGCTCGATCGCTTCTTTCAAGCTCAAAAAAGCTTAACTGAGTTTGAGTCAACGACCTGGGCTGACCCCCCCCCCCCCCCGAACCTAGAGCAATGTTTAAGGCCCCAAAAGGCTTGTCGGGATCAAGAGATAGGTCGTCCAGGAGATCCAAACACTGGAATGACCAGAAGAAATCGAGTCTAGGGCGCTACAGCCCCTATTATCTGGGAGTCAAGGCCGACAATAATAGGGGCAACAAATCTCAAGGCTCAGGCCAATCCTAATATGATCTAAGGGCAGACAAGGAGTCATCGCAGAAAGAGTTGCAGTCATGGGGGCAACAAAGCCCATTGTATATTCCATTGACAGCATGCCCAAGCTCTCAAAATATTGCTTTAATGTCAGCCCCACTCGGCTAGTTTTGACAATTCGAAACATTAAAGAAACCAAATTCCTAAAGCGCCTTTGGACGATCTCGGACGCTAGGGACAAGAGTCTCTTATACAAATTCCATGAGACACATGACCACGACTCTCGAGACTGACTCCACCTTTGAGAGGCAGTTTCCAAATTATTAAAAGGCTGTACCTTAAAGAATTCCTAAGCTAGCAAGCTAAGGTTAACTATGGACAAAAAAGTCGAAGGCGATCAGATACTTGTAGCGTGAAGGACTCCATGAAAGGCAATCAATTTATTTAAGGCTACAATAGGATAGGTAACTATACTTTCTTTTTGAATTCTATTTATTTAAGGTTTCCTTTGAGTTATCTCGTAGGCATGCACAGAAGATTTGAAAGTACATGTTGCACTTTATTTTCTTCGAGCAGTTTTATCCCAAAAAGAGTTTCTAGCAGTGATTTTAACAAGGTAGCAGTAGAGACTTTCGGGTAAAAGTTAGGAAAAACCTTTTTTCATTCTCTTGGTGGTAAAAACAGTGATCTATGATGGAAGAGTGAATGGGAAAAAATTAAAAAGATTAGCATTTGTCTATGCTTTCTATATTGATTTCTATCATAGTTTCGTAAATAAATTTCAGTTAAGTCACAAGGTGGATGATGGAGGCCCCCGGCTAGAACTTTCTCTTTGAGGGACATAAGGAGAAGAATCTAAAGGTGATCTCTCCATACCCTAAAAGGGAGCGAGTCTACGACTTTAGGATTTATACGGAGGATCGCAAAAATAAAAAAGAACTCTACACAACCCGATAATAAGACTTAAGACTAGATTTCATAAGCGAAGGCACCAGATATACGACTTTGTTTGGAAGCTTACCATGAAACTCACACAGACTAATCATTCAATAGCGAAAAGGCTTGGCACCATCATGAGGTGCACCAACGATGCCCAAACGCGAGGTGGGCACAAATAATTATCTGTGCTAAATTATCGTCTCTAAAAGGGCTGGAGACGAGTGGATTTGAGAAGCCTCGGGCAAAAAAGCTCCTATAGGAGAACTCTCGCAAGCAGTAAGGCAACCTTAAACTCACAGATAGACACATGTAATGTGGTACCATGTTCTTCCACTATTATGCTTAAAACTGCCAAAGCAAGAATGGAAAAACCAGGCCCCAATATTAATAAGGCCGAGGAGAACGAGAATAGACGTGTTCCCTATAGTTTTCTATTGCCCTGAGCCTCGCCCACAATTTTACCTTATCCTCGTCAAAAACAAGGAGAAATTATTTGAGCATATGCTCCGAGATAAAAAATAAGGATAAGAAATAACTATGGGAAAAAATTGGAACAAAAGTGATAAATCTAAGGGAACCTAAAGAAAACACCATAAAGATGAAGACAATTTTTATGAATGGCCCTTGTTACTGGGAAGAAAGATGTAGAGTATAACATAATGCTAAAGTTAGTCATTTATATTCAGGAGACCTTTAATGAAAGGAAGACAAAGATCCTAGATGATTTCCACACATTCGGTCCGATCAAACATACTAAATCCCGAAAGGGCGGTACATAGTAATCAATGCACTCGGTTGTCACATCAGAGGAGTTTGATGGTTCATATCCCTCTATTTTAGCCCATGACACTAAAATCCTAGATAGCTGAGGTAAGGATCTACACAAAAGAGGTCAATCTCAAGGCTCAATAAAGATGTGCAAATCACTACGGGTCAGGTTGATTAATCCCAACATCATCCCATTTGCATCAACGCCAAGAGGCATCGAAGATATTTGAGTGGGAGAGATGGGAAACACCACCGAGATAAGGAAATTTTGTAGGACCATTAGGGTGTTGGGAATTTAAAAGAGCTTGACTAAGGCCACATCATAAGCATTATTAAAACCCCTTTTTTGAGGAATATAGGAAAGATGTGCTCATCCTTAGGGACTCTAAGGTGGACTCCACCCTTCATGAAGTTGGACACCTTGGATAAGACCATAGAAAAGGTAAAGGTGCCCAATGGTCTCACTGTATATTTCCAAGAATCGGCCTTATCTAGTGACTTGGTTGTGGTTGCTTACCTTGAAATGGTCTCATCGAGCCAAAAGTTTGTTCAAAATGAAATAACAATAAATTTTTACAAAAAGGATTAAGCAAAATTGAGAAGACAAAAAGATTTAGTACTACCATTTAAATAGGGAAAGATTACATAATACAAGGTTTGAAATCTAGTTTACAACAACGACTAGGCATCCAGGTATGCATCTGGATGAAGTAGCTCTTTATTTCGATATGCTAGAGAAACCTCCTTCAGATCGACCCTTTTATTAAAAATAGGGAAAGATGCCCAAGTCTCGATACAAGGGGGTAAAATCTCATCTACTTTTCTTGACAGTGGTAGAAAGAGCAGTCTAGCAAACTTCTGATTCTGAGGAAAGGCCACTAAAGAAAGTGGCCAGGGCGAACCCCCTGCTACACAGTATCCTCTTCAACGTGGGACAAGTCCATGTCTCTCTTCGCCTCAGGTTCTCTCATTGAAAGTAAGTGAGAGACCTTCAAAGTAAGGAGTTCACACAACAGCCACATATGTGGCACATAAGCATCAATATCATGGGAAGAGACCGTGCCGGCTATAGAAAAAGGTAGTTGGTCAAAGCACTACCTGCCACCCTCACTCTGATTTTTTCTATAGTCATTACCTTACTCTTATTAACAACCCAAAAAAGGAATCTTGAAAATGAATTGTCAGGATCAAAGACAAAAATGAGGCATAGACTATAGACAATGCAATAAGCGAATGCTTCCAGTTCGAAAGGGATTTGATGTTTGCATAATTGACGATAGTTTGAAAAATAGAATGTGTGCAAAAAAAGTCGAGAGAAAATGGAATTTATAGGCCAAGAGTCTCTAGAAAAGAAACACAGATGAGCGGCATGTGGACGACCACCCATAAAATAGGAAATTACATGGTATAGCCCTAATAGTGGGTGGCTTTGGATTTTGGCCCCCATAAGAAAAGTCTTTTAAGACTAGTCTTCCTTCTCTTTTAAGTATAGTACAAGTAAATTTTGTCCCCTCTACACCTCAAATATCTTTAAACTTTTCATACTCATTTGTCTCTCAACTTCTATTTTTATTTTTATTATTTTTACTTTTTTATTCTTCCTTTATTTTTATTTTCATGTTTTAATTTATTTGTCTCAACCTTTATTTTTTTCTATTTTCTCAAACATTATCTTTTTTTTTTCTTTTTTTAAATCATTTGTCTCAACCTTTATTTTTCCTTTATTTTTTATTTTTATCATTTCTTTTTTTCCTCATTTTTCTCAAACTTTATTTTTATTTTTTTCCTCTCATTTTTGTTTTTCTCAATTTTATTCTTTATTTTTTTCTTAATCTTTATTTTTTCTTGTCTTTTTTTTTCTTAATCCCTTCTTTTAATTTCTCTATTTTGTTTGTTCTCTTTAATCTTTTTTCTCAACTTATATTATATTTTGCTAATAAATAAAAAAAATTGAATAATCCGCAAAGGTGTAATACCCCGTACTAATCTTAGCTCGATTCAGTTTTTAGTTGCATACATAAGAGGCTTAAGGCATGAATTCTCACAAAGTGTTGGAGACTTAGTTATTTTTAGGACCTCTAACTTTGAGAATTTTGATTTTGATTTTTCCGACCACGAGACATTAGTTTTTGAGTTGATTCATATTCAGGGATGTAAAAGGTATGTCTCGGAGAAGTTTCAGATTTTTCAGACAAGGTTTGGGTCATGTTTGGATCACAAAACCAATGGGTCACCACAATAACCCGTGACGCGGCATTAGTCCCGATGTCATCCAGACCACGTCGCAGTAAGGGAAATTAATGACCATGATAAGACTGCATGGCTCCATCAGATATTTGGAATTTCTTGGGTTTGGCTAGCTATTATAGACAGTTTGTTGAAGGGTTTTCTTCTATTGCTTCCCCTATATCTCAATTGACTCAGAAGAAAGTCAAATTTCAGTAGTTAGATTCTTGCAAAAAGAGTTTTCAGAATTGAAGACTCGATTACTTCCACTCCAGTTTTGACTTTGCCAGATGGCACGGATGGGTTTGTAGTTTACTGGTATGCTTTCAAAGTTGGTCTTGGTTGTGCATTGATGTAGAGAGGTAAGGTCATATCCTACGCCTCTAGATAGCTTAAACCCCATGAGAAGAATTATCCTACCCATGATCTTGCGTTGGCAGTAGTTGTTTTCGCCTTAAAAATTTGGAGACACTATCTTTATGAGGTTCATGTTGGTATGTTCACTGACCATAAAAGATTACAGTACGTGTTCACGTAGAAAGATTTGAATCTTCGTCAGATAAGGTGGCTTGAGTTATTAAAAGATTATGATATGAGTTTGTTGTATCATATGGGCAAGGCTAATATAGTGACAGATGCCCTTAGCAGGTGGTATATGGGTAGTGTTGCTCATGTTGAGGAGGATAAGAAGAAGTTAGTTCAGAAGGTTCATCAGCTTGCTACATTAGGTGTTCGGTTGGTTGATTCAGCTGAAAATAGTATATGGGTTCAGAATGGGTCGTAATCTTCATTTGTTACCGAAGTAAAAGAAAAGTAAGATACGGATCCTGGTTTGGTTAAGTTGAAGGAGGCGGTTAAAGATCAGAAAGTAGAGGTTAACTCCCAAGGGGGAGATGGTGTGCTTCGTTGTCAGGGCAAGTTATGTGTTCCATGTGTTGATGGTTTGAGACAGCACATGGTTCGCAGTATTCTATTCACCCAGGAGCCAATAATATGTACCACAATTTGCGGGATATCTATTGGTGGAGTGGTATAAAGAAGGATATTGTAGAGTTTGTGGCTAAGTTTCCAAACTGTCAACATGTTAAAGTTGAGCATCAAAGGCTTAGTGGTGCATTACAGGAGTTTAGCATCCCTACTTGGAAATGGGAAGTGGTGAACATGGATTTTGTGATAGGGTTGCCTACTATGCGTCATTAGCATGATTCGATTTGGGTGATTGTTGATAGAATGACCAAGTCAACCCATTTCTTGTCAGTTCATACTTCGTACTCAGCTGAGGATTATGCCAGGCTTTATATTAGGGAGTTGGTTAAGTTGCACGAGATTGTGTTGTCTATCATATCAGATAGAGGTACTCAGTTTACCTCTCACTTTTGAAAGGCTTTTAAGAAGGGCTTGGTACCCAAGTTCATCTCAGTACATCTTTTCATCCTCAGATGAATGGTCAGGAATAGAGGACTATTCAGACCTTAGAAAACATGTTGAGAGCATGTGTTATTGAATTTAAAAGTAGTTGGGATGACCACTTACCTTTAATTGAGTTTGCCTATAATAATAGTTATCACTCCAATATTCAGATGTCTCCATTTAAGAATCTCTAGAGGAGATGTAGATCTATTATTGGTTGGTTTAAAGTAGGTGAGGCTGCTTTGATAGGGCCAGATTCAGTGTTTGAGTCAATGGAGAAGGTTCTGTTGATTCGGGAGAGGCTGAAGATAGCCCAAAGCCATCAAAAATCTTATACAAATATGAGGAGAAGAGATCTTGAGTTTGAGGTTAGTGATTTGGTGTATTTGAAAATTTTGCCTATGAAAAGAGTTAAGATATTTGGCAAGAAGGGGAAGCTCAGTCCCCGATATGTTGGCCCTTATAGAGTCTTGAACCATTTTGGGAAGGTGGCTTACTAGCTAGAGTTGCATGCAGATTTGGTATCCGTACATCAAGTGTTCCATGTTTCTTTGTTAAAAAGGTGTATTGGTGATTCAACTGTAGTTGTTCCTTTAGAAGATATGGGTGTTAAGGATAGCCTTTCTTGCGAGAAAGTCCCAGTTGAAATCCTTGATCGTCGGATTCGTAGGCTAAGGAATAAAGAAGTTCCATTGGTTAAAGTCCTTTGGCGGAATCAAGTTGTTGAGGGCGCTACTTAGGAAGCAGAAGCAGATATGCAAACCAATTACCCTCATCTTTTCTCCACAAACTCAGATTCATCTTGAGGTAACAATTTTTTCTTAGATTGACTCTATTCCATTCTCAGTTTCAGCTATCTAACCATTCCTATGTCATTACATATATTCACAAAAATTAGTTCAATTCATGTATTATGTTTCAGACTCAGTTATATCATCATGTTCCAAGTCATGCATGTTCAGTATGTGATCTCAGTTACCTTAGTACAGTACTGTCAGTCTAACCAGTCTCATTCGAGGACTAATGTTCTGAAGGGGGAGATATTGTAATATCCCGTATTAATCTTAGCTCGATTCATCTTTTAGTTGCATGCATAAGGGGCTTATGGCTTGAAATTTTCACTAAGTGTTGGGGACTTAGTCATTTTTAGGACCTGTAACTTTGAGGATTTTGATTTTGGTCTTCTCGACCCCGAGACATTGGTTTTGTAGTTGATTTATATTTAGGGATGTAAAAGGTATGTCTCAGAGGAATTTCAAATTTTTTGGACAAGGTTTGGGTCATGTTTGGATCACTAAACCAGTGGGTCGCAGCAATAAGCCCGTGATGCGGCATTAGTCCTGATGTCAAGCAGACCGCATCGCGGTGAGGGAAATCAACGACCGCATCGCAGTGAGGTTGTTGCGTCCAATTCTGAATTTAAATGACTGATGGGCAATTGGGTCTTTTCCCTCTCAATATAATTGTTCATATCACGACTTGGGGCATCAGTTAGGGATGTATTTGCCCTTCTTATCCAAAATCCTCTTAAGAAAACCCTCTTTTTTCCCCCAAGAACAAAAATTGAGTTCCTTTTTCCCCAAGAAATCAAGAATTCAAGTTTCCCAAGAACCTTTAAGAAAGCATCAAGATTAGTGTTTTCCTATCAAGTTAAGATGCTTAAGGTATGTGGGGTGTTCATTCATGGATCCCTTTCACCCATGGATCCCAGAAACCCTCTTTTAAATTAAAGAATGGATTTTTCTATTATTTTAGTATTTTGCATGTTCAAGATGAGTTTAATTCATGTTTTCCTTGGTAATTTAATCCAATTCGTCCCAGTTTCCCATACCTTATTCAAGTGAATTTCATGTTGTTGATTTCTCATGTTTAGAATATCCTCATGTTCAAATCCAAGCTTTCCACATGTTTGGTGAAATGTCTATGTCATGGGTCTACAGTTTTAAGTTTAAATGTTATATTTTATGATCATTCAGTGCTGGTGGGCTATGAACACCTGATACCTACGTGTTTTACATGATTTCAGATTTTCAAGTAATAATTTAATTAAACTATGAATATTCTTATTTATTCAGTTGATATGATTATGATGAGATCTATCAAAAATAATGTTTAGTTGACCTTAGTTTAATTCAATACCAGTGTCAGTTCAGTTGGGAGTAGGATTTAGCACCGAGCGAATGCAGGGATGGCGGCCTTCCCGTCTGTTAGGCAGAGTCGTTAGTAGCAGTCCCTGTATTCCAAAACTACGTAGCCAGCGTAGTATACGAGGGGTCACCTGTCATTTTAGGCTCGACTTCCTCTTAGGGGCCACCCGTCAGTTTAGGCTTGACACCTTGGTCCTTCGGGACATTAGATTAGTGGATCCACACAACCAATGTTAGTACCCGTGGCACGGTGCTGATACTTTCCAACTGGGGTTACAAGTTGGATCCCAATTAGCTCAGATTGGGGTATGTCGGTGACATGATACCTCTTATAGTTTCCGTCAGTATTTTAGTATATCTCAGTTCAGGTTTTGTTGACCAAGTGTATAGATCTGATTTACAGTTTTTCAGTTACATAGACTTTAGTTTCTCAATTTACAGATTATTTTTTAAATATGTTTATACTTGGTCTTGCATTCTCAGATTTTACATGTTCATGCATTTATGCTCAACTATCTTATGCATTTAAGTCAGTCCTTACCTCACGTACCATTATATTTAAAGTATTGATCGCATTCTTTCTTTCCGCTATGTTTTCTTATAAAATAGGTTTAGACACTCCATTTCCCGACTGCTCGTAGACAGCTCAGCGTACTCTGCAGCAATAGTGGTGAGTCCTCATCCATCGAGGACATGATTTGCTTATTTCAGTTACGTCAGTACTTCCATATGTTCATTAAGTTGGAGTTAGTTGGGGTCTGTTCCATCAACTTCTCAGTCATTTTAGAGGCTTTTAGACAATCATTCAATTAGTCAGGCAGTTAGTCAGTTACCAGTTCTTTCAGTACTTTTCCATTGTTTTGATAGACGATTGGCTTTCAATATCTATCAGATGTTTTAAACTTGTGATGTAATCACATCTCAGTATTCAAATTGGTATTACTTCAGCAGATTATCTTCTGTATATGTGTTTTATTATTATTTTATTCAGCGCTAAAAACATGTACCAGTTCATGGGTTAGCTTGTGGTCACTTGTGACCGTAAGCACCGTTGTCGCGACTGGGGGTAGCTTCGGGTCGTGAAAAAACTTTGTATTAGAGCCTAAGGTTTTAAAGTGTCCTAGGGAGTCTGAAAACCGCGTTGAATAGAGTCTTGTTCATGGGTTTAAAGTGCACCACACTTATGGGCAAGAGGCTACGAGATGTTTTTAAAAAAGTTCTCCTTCTTTCAGTGTTCATGTCGTGCAAAAGAGAATGTGCTCTATTTACAATCTCTTTTTATCTCATCCTTTATTTCATTTGTAGACAATACCTCTCAGAAAAAACAACAGAAAAAGGAATAGGGATCAGCTTGTACCCCCACTTATTCAGGAAGATTCTCTAAATGAGCATGTCTCCCACGCCGAATTTCGGGATGCTTTTACTACCTTAACCCATTCAGTAGCTGCTCAGAACAACCAGCATGCTGTTGCCCTAGCCAACACAGTTGAAAATACGATTGCAGTTAGGATTTGGGATTTCACTCGAATGAATCCCCCTCTGTTTTTGGGATCCAAGTCTGAGGAGGATCCGCAAGTATTTCTTGATATGGTGCAGGAAGTGATAGATATCATGGGCATCACTTCGAGTGGGAGTGCAGAGTTGGCTGCATATCAATTGTAGGATGTAGCTCACACCTGATTTAAGCAGTGGAAGGAAGACCGTGGTGTTGATGCGACGCCGATAGAGTGAGAAGAGTTTGCCACAGCTTTCTTAAATAGGTTCTTTCCCTTAGAGTTGAGGGAATCTAAGCTTCAGGAGTTTATCAATTTGAAGCAGGGTAATATGAGCGTAAAGGAGTATTGGCTTAAGTTCACTCAGTTGGAAAGGTATGCTCCTACTATGGTGGAAGATAATAGGTCTAGAATGAGTAAGTTTGTATTTGGTGTAGCTGATAGTGTGGTTAAAGAGTGTAGGATTGTCATGCTGATTAAGGAGATGGACCTATCTAGACTTATGGTTCATGCTCAGCAGATTGAGGAGGAGAATCTTAAGGAGAGAGAGAAAAAGAATAAGAGGGCCAGAACAAGTTGTTTTAACTTTTCTTAGCCAAGATCAGAATGTGATAACCACTCTCAGCTCCATTAGAAATTTTGAGCCCCAACTCTATCTTCAGCTAATGTGCCAGTGCCTAAGTTCAAGAAAGACAGTCGAGATAGAGTGTCAGGCTCTAAGTCCCAAAGTAGTGTAAACAGTGTTTGTACTAATCCATTCTTTGAGAAATGTGGTAGGAATCATTAGGGTGTGTGTAAGGCTGGTAGTGATGTGTGTTTTGGATGTGGCAAGCCAGGCCACAGGATCTGAGAGTGTATGGTGGTTGCGCAGAGGGGCAGAAGTGATCGCCAGCAGGGCTAAACTACTTTTTTAGTAGCTCCAGCACGTCGCCTGACTCAGTAGGGCACCACCTCCAGCGCAACTAGTGGGCAACGTCAGAACAAATTATATGCTCTCCAGACTCAGCATGATCAAGAGAGTTCTCCGATGTGGTTACGGGTACGTTACAAGTCTTTTAACTTCATATGTATGTTTAATTATACCCTGGAGCTTTACTTTCTTTTGTGACTCCTTATATAGTAGTCAATTTTGATGTCAGTCCCAAATCTTTAGGAGAGCCTCTCTTAAAGTCTACCCTAGTGGGTAAATCTATCATGGCCAGATGGGTATACAGAAATTGCCCGGTCACGGTATCTTAGAAACTTACCTTAGTTGATCTTATAGAGTTAGAGATGACTGATTTTATTGTCATTCTTGACATGGATTGGCTCCACTCATGCTATGCCTCAGCTGACTGTAGAAATAAAATCGTTCCGTTTCAATTTTTCGATGAACCAATCCTTGAATGGAGGGGTAGTACTTCAGTGTTTAGGGGTTAGATTATTTCTTATCTTAAGGCAAGAAAAATGATATCTAAGGGGTGCATTGTCATGACCCAAAAACAAGGGTTATGATGACACTTGTTGCGGCGTACTTTGATAAGTAAGCCTATGACCCAAACTGATACAAAAAGAGGAAAAGATAGAAATATCCCAAGGTAAGGCTTCTAGAACGAAGTCGAACCATGTAAGTAATTATAACAATGTAGAAAGAATTTATCCAAAATGTCAATCATGCCCAAAATAAGGTATCAATGGTGTAAGAACTACTAATAAGAGTCAAATACATCAGAAAAATAACCACAAAGGAATAATATCTGTTTCTGAATTCTAATAAAGACATAACTACTACAGAAAGATAGAGGTGAATTTCGGACACATGAATGTCCAAACGCTACCTTGGAAGCTCCAATAATCGCCTGAATCAAGCAAGTTGAGGCACACTCGAGTTAGGACCTGCACCGAAAGGACGCAGTAGGCATGAGTACGGTCCACTTGTACTCAGTAGGTATCATAGGCGGACCAAGCAAAGTAGTAAATAAAGCATACAAAAATATACACTAAGGGCATGTCACCTGCAGTAAAAAAAATGTCCCACAACGATAGCCCACACTTCTTGCACTAACAGTTCTAATATAATCTCACATATATTGCAACATCACACCAAGATAGAACAAAAGTATGTAATATCATATATAAGAAGAATAAAAGGGAACATGCATATACAATGATGGTGCACGAGGTAGTCGCACAATCTCCGGGATCGTCGCACAATCCCTGTATACACATACGGAGCTAACTCTTCCCGACGTAAGACCCATGGGGGATCGTTAACCCATATACAATCCACATATCTCATATCTCCTTTTCGCCACATCTCTCGAAAAGGGTTTTATAAGGTGTTACAATATCTCCTCCTCGGCACATTTCTCGGGGAGGGTTTTAAAAAGGTGTTGTCAGTGTTTCTCAAATGTTGCCACGGTGGTACCAATGTTTCATGAATGAGTATGATATGAGGATGTAATACTCACAACCAATCACAATTAGTATTTTCACAACCAACCACAATGATATATTTCCACAACCATGTGAGTCAATATTAACTCATTATTTCAGTTTCATCCACGAATTTTCACATGTCTCATATACCAAATAAAGTAAGAATATAATCACAATACATCAATGGTACCATATTAAGCATCTTAACAACACAATACAATTATTCACATGTAGTTAAGGCTATTAATATCACATAGGACCCCACACGGTCACACATATCACATAATAACTCAATTTCGTCAATTACATCACATACATGCCACCACATGGGCGCAACACATAAATAGCCATTTTTTATGATTAGTTCTCACCCTTAACATGCATTATGTATCATCATTTACTATCTAGCCCAGTCTTAAAGAGTTTAGCCATAACCTACCTCAAAAGTCGAAACTGGTATGCTACACTTCGAACCCACAACCTTACTCTCCACGAATGATCCCGAACTCCACTAAAAATATCAAATATGAAATCTACGCGTCAAAAAAAAAAAATCGACGACGATCATATTGACTATTTTTTATTCGGGGTCAAAACGAACTCCTGAAATGGGTTTTTGAAAAAGAAGGGCAAAATTGAAACTTTAATTCAAAAACACGTTCACCATATTTTTAAGAACCTACAGCTAAAACTCAAGTTAAATTGAGTAAAAAATGAGGTTAAAATCTAAGAAAAAACATTTTTGAGCTTTACCGGGTAAAATCTTTGGAATTCGGGTTAAAATCAAGAATCAGAGTTGTTTTGAAGGGTTAAATTAATGAAAAACTAATAATTATAAGATAAAAAATATTATTCAAGTGAAAAGGAGTGAAATTTGGATTTAAAATCATGCCCTAAGATTTTTGAAATTTTGAGAAATTAATCAAGAAATTACTAAGAAAAGGGTGAATTCTTATCTTAAATTCGTAATAAAATCAAGAAATAAGCGTTAATCTAGCTTCCCAAGCTCCCGCAAACTTTACTTTTAATCTTTCACATTATTTTAGGGTTTAACTCCCAAAAGTCGAGATGAAAAATGAGCAAAATAGGCCAAAAAGAGTGAAAAAGTTGTATTTGTTTTTTGGTTAGGAAAAAGTTGTATTTATCATAGATTTTCTGCAACATTTAGTACAGATTTTTTCCCCTTAAGTCGAAATGGACTTCGACAAGGTGCCCGAAATTCGTTTGGAGTCTGATATACGCAAACGAATAATGCAACCATACTAAATTCGACAGTCCAAACGCGTTAGCGATATCAGATTTTCAAAAAGATATTTTTTCGCAAAGTTAACCTCCTAAATTCGAAATCACAATTTTCCAAATCGAGGGTCAAAATAAGATTTAAAACCCATAAAATCATACCAAACATGCTAACACCCTAAAATCAAAATTCAAAATCTGCTAGCAAAGTTGGATTTTTCATCCGAGGTCGTTTCGACCAAATGTGGGTCCCACACTCATATTTCCAATTTTTCAACTTTCCGATCAATAGGTTAAAATGAGCTTGGGTGCATCGAAATCTGAACCAAAAGTATACCTAGCCGAAAATCAATATTCAGAAACTGCTAGCGCAATTCATTCGGCCATCCGTTGCACGGATCAAAAGATATCCACATAAATTCAAAATAAGGCTTTCGAAGCCATCAAAAACCACAATATCGCATAAATGATACCAAAATGCATCAGAAGTCATGCCAACACTCCCACACCCCAGAAATACCATAATACAACTATGGGAGAGGTAAAATAGTCAAATCACACAAAATCACAAATTTCACACGTTTCATCAAATTTTTAGGTCGTTACATCATCCACCACTAAAAATCTAGTTTGTTCTCGAACTAAGGCAATGAAATACCTAAATCAATGAAAAGTTGGGATAGGAACTTTGCACATTAGACTCAACCTTTCAAGTAGCCTCTCTACAGGTCAATGTCGCCACTGAACCTTAACCACAAGGAAAACTCTAAAGCGCAACCAGCTAACATCCCTAGCCAAAAAAAATGAAGATTGGCTCCTCAACAAAAAGAAACCGCTCATCTAACTGAATTGCCTCCCAACGAATGACATGAGACTCATCATGAATATAGAGACGAAGCATAAAAACATAAAAAACTGGATGAACAACTGATAGATCAGGGGGCAAAGCCAACTCATAAGCTACATCACCAACAGTCCAAAGAATCTCAAATGGACCAATATACCTGGGGCTAAGCTTCCCCTTCTTCCCAAACCTTATTACACCCTTCATAGGTGAAACTCGAAGGAAAACATGATCACCAACACCAAATCTAAAGGCACGAAGTCTACGATCAGCATAACACTTTTGTCTACTCTGAGCCACTCTAAGTCTATCCTGAATGACCCGGACTCTATCCAAAGACTCACAAAGCAAGTCTTTACCTTGAGGTCTCACTTTTGAAACATCGAACCAACCCACTGGGGAGCGACAACGCCTATCATACAACACCTCAAAAGGAGTCATATCAATACTGGAATAGTAGCTATTATTATATGCTAACTCTGCTAAAGCCAAATGCTGCTCTCACGGGATACCAAAATACATCACGCATGCGCCGAACATATCCTCCAAAACCTGGATAGTCCGCTTTGACTGGACCTCAATCTAGGCGTGAAATGTTATGCTGAGATCAACCCAAGTAACCAACTCATCCTGAAAAGTCTTCCAAAAGTGAGATGTGAACACACGACCTCGATCTGAAATAATGGAAACTGGCACACCATAAAGACGCACAATCTCACAAATGTAGATATGAGCCAACCTCTTGGTATGGAATAAGACCCAAACCTGAATAAAATGAGCTAAATTGGTCAATCAATTCGCGATGACCCAAACACTGTCAGAACCATGAAATTTATGAGGCAAACTAGTCACAAAATCCATTGTGATCCATTCCCACTTCCACTCGGGAATAGGTAACCTCTGAAGCAACCCACCAGGCCTCATATGCTCAATCTTCATTTGTTAATAACATAGGCAACAAGCTATAAAATCTGCCACATCTCGCCTCATACCACCCCACCAGTAATGCTATCTTAAATCACGATACATCTTAGTCACACCTCGATGGATAGAATATCTGGAATAATGGGCCTCCTCCAAGATTAACCTAATCCAATCACCATTCTCGATACACAAACTCAACCCCCAATCCTCAAAACTCTATCTGAATCAAGTGAAGCTTCCTTAGCCTCACCACTCAATATCTTATCTCGAATCAACCTCAATCCAACATTGTCAAATTGGTGAGCTCGAATCTGCTCCATCAAAGAATATCTAGCCTCCACAAATGTCAAAATACGCCCTGGTGTTGAAATATCAAGCCTAACCATCTGGTTAGCCAAAGGTTGAACCTCTAAGGCCAACAGTCTTTCCTGGGTCAAAAGATGCGCCAAGCTACCCATGCTAGTCGACTTTCGGCTTAAGCCATCCGCAACCACATTAGCCTTGCCCGGATGGTAGAGAATAGCCAAGTCAAAATCCTTAAGCAAAACAAGCCAATGACACTACCTCATATTAAGATCTCGCTGGATAAAGATGTACTAAAGGATACGATGATCAGAGAAGATCTCACAACGAACTCCATACACGTAGTGCCTCCACAACTTCAAAGCAAACACCATTGTGCACAACTCCAAATCATGGGTAGGATAATTCCACTCATGAGGCATCAACTAATGATACAGATACGTAATCACCTTGTCCTCTTACACCAACACAGTACCTAAACCAATACGTGAAACATCACAAAAGACGGTAAAACACACGCCCTTCTTGGGCAAAGTCAAGATAGAAGCTGCAGTCAACAAATCCTTGAGCTTTTGGAAGCTCGCCTCACAAGCATCGGACCACTAAAAAGAAATATTCTTCTGGATCAACTTGGTCAATAGAGCTACAATGGATAAAAAAAAACTCAACAAAACATCGATAATAACCTGCCGAGCTAACAAAACTCTAAATCTCAATGGGAGAAGTAGGTCTAGCCCTATTACAAACCGCGATAATCTTGGCTGGATCAACCATAACACCCTTCTTAGTCACCACATAACCCAAGAAAGAAACAGACTCCAACAAAAACTCGAACTTAGAAAACTTGGCATACAACTTCTCATCCCTCAATCGCTAAAGCACAATCCACAAATGATCCTCATACTCAACCTCACTCTAAGAATACACCAAGAAATCATATTTAAATACAATAATAAAGGAGTCAAGATACGGTCAAAATACTCGGTTCATCAACTCCATGAACACGGAAGAGGCATTGGTCAACCCAAAGGACATGACCAAGAACTCATAATGACCATATCGAGTCTGAAGAGCTATTTTTGGAATATACAAAGATCTAATCCTCAGCTGGTGATAATCGGATCTCAAATAAATCTTCAAAAACAACGTAGTACGCTGAAGCTAATCAAATGAATCATTAATGCAGGGAAGAGGATACTTATTCTTAATCGTCACCTTATTCAATTGTCGATAATCAATACATATCTGCATAGACCCATTTTTTTCTTCACAAACAAGACAGGCGCACCCCAAGGTGAAACACTAGGTCAGAAAAATCTCTTATCCAATAACTCTTGCAACTAATCCTTCAGTTCTTTCAACTTTGATGGGGCCACCCTATAAGGAGGAATAGAAATGGGCTTGGTTCCTGGCTCAACATCAATGGAGAAATCAATATCTCGATCCAAAGGCATACTAGGCAAGTCTGTAGGGAACACATCCATAAACTCACAGACAACACGGACAGAATCTAAAAAAGAAGGCAAAACAACACTGGTGCCATGAATATGGGCCAAGTAAGATAAACATTCCCTCTCAACCAATTTACAAGTCTAAACGTAAGATATAATCCTCTTAAGACCCGAATAAAGTGTACCCTTCCAAGCTATCCTTGGCACACCCAGCAAAGCTAAAATCACAGTCTTAGTAAAACAATCTAAGACAACATGATAAGGAGCCAACCAATCCATACCCAAAATAATCATCAAAATGAACCATATCTAGCACAAGAAAGTCTACCAAAGTCTCATGCCCAATAAAATTCACAACACAATATTGATACACTCGATCCACCACTAAAGAATCACCTACCGGGGTATAGATACACGAATAGGCATGGCAAGAGACTCACTAACAGAATCAAAACTCAAAGCAAAATGCAAAGACACATTAGAGAAAGTCAATCCGAGATCAAATAATACAGATGCAGGTCTGAAACAAATGAGGAAGATATATGTAATCACAACATCAGAAGCCTCTGCCTCAGGTCTGGATGGTAAAGCATAACATTGACTACGACCACCAACTGTCTGGTGGCCCCGCGACCACCACCACGGGATCAATCATTTTTACCTCTTGCACCTCTAGTAGAACCCCTACCTCTCACAGCTAAAATAGGAGTAGCCTGAATCATCCAATGGGGATAGTCCCTGGCCATATTTCTAATGTCATCACATATATAAAAACCTCTATGATTAGCCTCAATAGGAGAAGGTACAACTGGGCCTAAACGGCCACCCTGAACTGCTGAACTAGAAGATCCACCAGCTGAACTCTATAAAATCACCTGCACTGGCCTACCATGGTATCTACGAAAACCTCTAAAATCTCTATCTTGATAGGTCTGACTCCTGAACTCACCAAAACATTGTTCCTTCTTAGCGCCTCTCTGAGATGCACTAAGAATATCCTTTGTCATCTTAGCATGATCCACTATACCCTGGAAAGAAATCCCAAACACAACCATCTGAGATGTAGCCACCAACTAAAGAGAAACATCCAAACCCTTCATAAACTTTCAAACCTTCTCAGACTCGATAGAAATGCTATAATAGGAATATTAGGATAGGGCATGGAAGCATGACTTATAGTCAAAAACTGTCATGGGGCCTTGCTCCAAATGATCAAACTCATCCCGCATATGATCTTCTCAATCTGAAAGGCATAAATCTCTCTAGAAAAGCCTCAACGAACTGATTCCAAGTCATCTCAGGAGAATCACGAGTTCTACAACTGACAAACGACCTTTACCAATCTCTCTTTGCATCTGTCAACTGATAAGATGTAGTATAAGGAACATTATTCAGGCAGAAAAAGTGAAATACAACTTAAAATACAGGGTATGAAAGAACTTTGCACGATAAAGAATAAAATAAGTGAAGTTTCCTAAAGATGCCCTATAGCCTCTCGAAGATAGATACGGACGTCTATATACCGATCTGCAAGACTCGATTAGACATCCCATTATTACACCATTGAGACCAATGAAACCTGGCTAATCTGATACCAATTTATCACGACCCAAAAATGAGGGTCATGATGACACTTGTCGCGGCGTACCTTGACAAGTAAGTCATCACCCAAATTGATACAAAAAAGAGAAAAAGACAGAAATATCCCAAGGTAAGGCTTCTAGAACAAAGACAAACCATGTAAGTAATTATAACAATGACGAAAGAACTTATCCAAAAAAAACAATTATGCCCAAAACCAGGTGTCAATAGTGTAAGAACTACTAATACAATCCAAGAGTCGAATACATCAAAAAAATAACCACAAAGGAATAATATTTATCTCTGAATTCTAATAAAGACATAACTACTACAGAAAGATAGAGGTGAACTTCGGACACATGAATGTCCAACCGCTATTGGAAGCTCCAATAATCGCTCGAATCAAGCAAGTTGAGGTGCACTCGAGCTAGGACCTGCACCGAAAGGGCACAGTAGGAATGAGTATGGTCTACTTGTACTCATTAGGTATCATAGACCGACCAAGCAAAGTAGTAAATAAAGCATACAACAATATACACTAAGGGCACGTCACCTGCATTCAGAAAATGTCCCACAACGGTAGCCCACACCGCTTGCACTAACAGTTCTAATATATCTCACACATATTACAACATCACATCAAGATATAATAAAAGTATGTATTATATCACATATAAGAAGAACAAGGGGGAACATGCATATACAAGATCATCAAATACAAGTAAAAAAAGATACCATAAATACATAGATGACAAGTCAATATGCCAATACAACACAACATAACACAATAAAGTAAGTGCAATTTATATGATGATGATAATACATGAGGTCATCGCACAACCTCCAAGATCGTCACCCAATCCCTGTATACACCTACGGAGCTAAAGCTTCCCAACATAGGACCCATGGGGGGTTCGTCAACCCATATACAATCGACATATCTCATATCGCTTTTCTATCACATCCTTCAAAAATGGTTTTATAAGGTGTTACAATATCGTCTCCGCGACTTATTTCTCAAGGAGGGTTTTAAAAAGGTGTTGCCAGTGTTTCTCAGATGTTGTCACAGTGGTACCAATATTTCATGAATGAGTATGATATGATGATGTAATGCTCACAACCAATCACAATGAGTATTTTTACAATCAAACACAATGATATATTTTTACAACCATGTGAGCCAATATCCACTCATTATTTTAGTTTCATCAATGAACTTTCATGTCTCATATGCCAAATAAAGTATGAATATAATAAAAATAATCTAATTGTACCATATTAAGTATCTTAACAACACAATACCATTATTCACATGTATTCAAGGCTATTAATATCACATTGGACCCCATACGGTCACACATATCACATAATAACTCAATTTTTATAAGTACAACACATATATGCCCCACACAGGCACAACATATTAATATTAATTTTTCATGATTAGTTCCCACCCTTAACATGCATTTTGTATCATCATTTACTACCCAGCCCAGTCTGAACGATTAAGTCAATAACCTACCACAAAAGCCGAAATTGGTCCGCTACACTTCAAACCTATGACCTTAATTTCCACGTACGATCCTGAACTCCACTAAAAAGCATCAAATATGAAATTTACATTCAAAATAAAACCAACGACACACATATTGACAAGTTTTGGTTCGGGCTCAAAACGGACCCCTGAAACAGGTTTTTGAAAAAAAAAAGAAAAAAATTATTTTACTTCAAAAATGTGTTTCTCATATTTTTAGGAACCTACAGCTGAAAACCCAAGTTAAATTGAGTTAAAAACGAGGTTGAAATCGAAGAAAAATTATTTTTTGAGCTTTACCAGGTAAAATCTTTAAAATTCAGGTTAAAATTAAGAATCGGATTTGTTTTTAAGGTTAAATTGATGAAAAACTAGTAATTATAAGATAAAAATATTATTCAAGTAAAAAAGGTGAAATTTGGGTTTGAAATCATGTCCCAAGATTTTGGGGGTTTTGAGAAATTTATCAAGAAATTACTAAGAAAATGGTGAATTCTTACCTCAAATCCATAATAAAATCAAGAAATAGATGTTAATCTAGCTTCCCAAGCTCCCACAAACTTTACTTTTAAGCTCCCACACTATTTTAGGGTTTAATTATTAATAGATAAGATGAAAAATGAGCAAAGTAGGCCAAAAATGGTGAAAAACTGTATTTACTGCGGATTTTCTGCAATATTTAGTACAGATTTTTTCCCTTTAAGTCGAAATGGAGTTCAACGGGGTGCCCAAGATTCGTTCGGAGTATGATATATACAAACAAATAATGCAACCATATTAAATTCGACGTTCCGACGCGTTGGCGATATCAGATTTTTGAAAAAATATTTTTTTTCACAAAGTTGACCTCCAAAATTTGAAATCATAATTTTACAAATCGAGGACCAAAATAAGATTTAAAAGTCGTAAAATCATACCAAATATGCTAACGCCCTAAAATTGTCATTCTGAATCTGCAAGCGAAGTCGAACTTTCCATCCGAGGTCGTTTCGACTAAATGTGGGCCCTATACCCATATTTCCAATTTTTCAACTCTCCGACCAATAGGATGAAATGATCTCGGGTGCACCGAAACCCAAACTAAAGATCAACCTATCCTAAAATTGATATTTCGAAGCTGCTGGCATAGTCCGTTCGACCATCCGTTGCACGAATCAAATGATATCTATATAAGTCCAAAATACGGCTATCAAAGCCATCAAAAACCACAGTATTACATAAATGATACCAAAATACATTGAAAGTTATGCCAATAACTCCCATACCCCATAAATACCATAATGCAACTATGGGGAGGAGTAAAATAGTCAAATCACACAAAATCACAAATTTCACATATTTCATTAAATTTTTTGGTCGTTACATGCATGTACCATCTTGTTTGAGTCAAGGACTCTAGTTTTGAGACTCCAAGCCTCGAGTCAATTTCATTAGTAAGGGAATTTCCAGATGTGTTCCCTGAAGTTCTTCTCGGAGTTCCTCCTAAAAGGAAAATAACTTCGGAATAGATCTCCTTCCAGATACCCAAACTATCTCTATTCCACCCTACAGAATGGCTCCAGCTGAGCTTAGGGAATTGAATGAACAGTTAAAAGATCTCTTAGATAAGGGTTTTATTAGGAATAGTGTTTTTACATGGGGCACTCCAGTTTTGTTCGTGTGTAAGAAAGACAGTTCTCTCAGAATGTGCATCAATTATCGTCAGTTAAATAAGTCACCATCAAGAATAAGTATCTACTTCCTAGAATCGATGACTTGTTCGACCAACTTCACGGTGCCAGTTATTTCTCTAAGATAGATCTCAGATCCAGCTATCATCAGCTTAGAGTCGGAGAATGTGACATTCTGAAGACATCTTTCAAAACTCGATATGGTCACTTCGAATTCCTAGTTATGTCTTTTAGACTAACGAATGCCCCTGCAGCTTTCATGAACTTGATGAACAGGGTGTTTAAACAGTACTTGGATATGTTCGTCAAAGTCTTCATTAATTATATCCTTGTCTATTCTCGTAGTGGGAATGATCATGCCAACCATCTCAGAATTGTGTTGCAGACCATTAAAGCTCATCGGCTGTCTCCCAAGTTCAATAAGTGTAAATTTTGGCTAAGATCAGTAGCTTTTCTTGACCATATTATTTTCGACGACGACATTAGATTTGACCCTCAAAAGACTGAAGCAGTGAGAAACTGGCCTAGACCCATCTCTCCATCGGATATTTGGAATTTCTTGGGTTTGGCTAGCTATTACAGATAGTTTGTTGAAGGATTTTCTTCTATTGCATCCCCCATGTCTCGATTGACTCAGAAGAAAGTCAAATTTTAGTGGTCAGATTCTTATGAGAAGATTTTTTAGGAGTTGAAGACTCGACTCACTTCCACTCCAATATTGACTTTGCCAGATGGCACGGATAAGTTTGTAGTTTACTGTGATGCTTTTAGAATTGGTCTTGGTTGTGTATTAATGTAGAGAGATAAGGTCATAGCCTACCCCTCTTGACAACTTAAACCCCATGAGAAGAATTATCCTACCCATGATCTTGAGTTGGCAGCAGTTGTTTTCGCCTTAAAATTTAGAGACACTATATTTATGGGGTTCATGTTGATATGTTTACTGACCATAAGAGTTTACAGTACATGTTCATGTAGAAAAATTTGAATCTTCGTGAGATAAGGTAGCTTGAGTTGTTAAAAGATTATGATATGAGTTTGTTGTATCATCCAGGCAAGGCCAATATAGTGGCAGATGCCCTTAGCAGGTGGTCTATGGGTAGTATTGCTCATGTTGAGGAAGATAAGAAAAAGTTAGTTCAGAAGGTTCATCAACTTGCTAGATTAGATGTTCGGTTGGTTGATTCAGCTGAAGGTTATATGGGTTCAGAATGGTTCGGAATCTTCATTGGTTGCCAAAGTAAAAGAAAAGCAACATAGGGATCCTAGTTTGGTTAAGTTGAAAGAGGCGGTTTAAGATCAGAAAGTAGAGGTTTTCTCTCGGGGAAAGATGGTGTGCTTCGTTTTCAGGGCAAGTTATGTGCTCCATGTGTTGATGGTTTAAGACGGCGCATGGTACACGATATTTTATTCACCCAGGAGCCAGTAATATGTACCACAATTTGCAGGAAATCTATTGGTGGAGTGGTATGAAGAAGTATATTGCAGAGTTTGTGGCTAAGTTTCCAAATTGTCAACATGTTAAAGTTGAGCATCAAAGGCTTAGTGGTGCATTACCGGAGATTAGCATCCCTACTTGGAAGAGGGAAGTGGTGAACATGGATTTTTTATAGGGTTGTCTAGTACGCGTCGTTAGCATGATTTGATTTGGGTGATTATTGATAAAATGACCAAGTCAGCCCATTTCTTGCCAGTTCATACTTCGTACTCAGTTGAGGATTATGCCAGGTTTTATATTAGAGAGTTGGTTAAGTTGCATGGGATTGCATTTTCTATCATATCAGATAGAGGTACTCAGTTTACCTCTCATTTTTAGAAGGCTTTTCAGAAGAGGCTTGGTACACATGTTCATCTCAATACAACTTTTCATCCTCAGACAGATGGTCAGGAATAGAGGACCATTCAGACCTTAGAAAACATGTTGAAAGCATGTGTTATTGAATTTAAAAGTAGTTAGGATGACCACTTACCTTTGATTAAGTTTGCCTATAATGATAGTTATCACTCCAGTATTCAGATGGCTTCATTTAAGGATCTCTATGGGGGGAGATGTAGATCTACTATTGGTTGGTTTAAAGTAGGTGAGGTTGCTTTGATAGGGCCAGATTAAGTGTTTGAGTCAATGGATAAGGTTCAGTTGATTAGGGAGAGGCTAAATATAGCCCAAAGCCATTAAAAATCTTATGCAGATATGAGGAGAAGAGATCTTGAGTTTGAGGTTGGTGATTTGGTTTATTTGAAAATTTTGCCTATGAAATGAGTGAAGAGATTTGTCAAGAAGGGGAAGCTCAGTCCCCGATATGTTGGCCCTTATAGAGTCTTGAACTATTTTAGAAACGTGGCTTACGAGCTAGAGTTGCCTGCAGATTTGGCATTCGTAGATCAAGTGTTCCATGATTCTTTGTTAAAAAAGTGCATTGGTGATTCAGCTGTAGTTGTTCCTTTAGAAGATATGGTCATTAAGGATAGCCTTTCCTACGAGGAAGTCCCAGTTGAGATCCTTGATCATCAGATTCATAGGCTAAGGAATAAAAAAGTTCCATTGGTTAAAGTCCTTTGGCGGAATCAAGTTGTTGAGGGAGATACTTGGGAATCAGAAGTAGATATGCGAACCAATTACCCTCATCTTTTCTCTGCAAACTCAGATTCAGCTTGAGGTAATGATTTTTCCTTAGATTGACTCTATTCCATTCTCAATTTCAGCTATGTAACCATTCCCATGTCATTACATATATTCGCAAAAATCGGTTCAATTCATGAATTATGTTTTAGACTCAGTTATATCATCATGTTCCAAGTCATACATGTTCAGTATGTTATCTCAGTTACCTTAGTACAGTACTCTCAATCTAACCAGTCTCATTCGAGTATAAATGTTCCTAAGGGGGAGATATTGTAATACCCCGTACTAATCTTAGCTCAATTCAGCTTTAGTTCCATGCATAAGGGGCTTATGGCTTGAAATTTTCACTAAGTGTTGGGGACTTAGTCATTTTTAGGACCTGTAAATTCAAGGATTTTGATTTTGGTCTTCCTGACCTCGAGACATTTTTTGAGTTAATTTATGTTTAGGGATGTAAAAGATATGTCTCAGATAAGTTTTGAATTTTTCAGACAAGGTTTGGGTCATGTTTGGATCACTAAACTGGTGAGTCACCACAATAAGCCCCCAATGCGGCATTAGTCCTGATGTCATGCAGACCGCATCACAGTGAGGGAAATCAATGACCGTAATAAGAATGCATCGGAGCGAGCTTGTTGTGTCCAGTTCTGAATTTATATGACTGAGGGGCAATTGGATCTTTTTCTCCTCAACCCAATTGTTCATATCACGACTTGGGGCATCGGTTAGGGCGTTATTTGCCCTTCTTATCCAAATTCCTCTCAAGAAACCCCTCTTTTTTTCCCAAAAACAAAAATTGAGTTCTTTTTTTCCCAAGAAATCAAGAATTCAAGTTCCCCAAGTTCAAGAACCTTCAAGAAAGCATCAAGATTAGTGTTTTCTTTTCAAGTTAAGAAGTTTAAGGTATGTAGGGTGTTCATTCATAGGTCCCTTTCACCCAGGGAGCTCAAAAATGCTCGTTTAAATTAAAGAATGGATTTTTCTATTATTTTGGTATTTTACATGTTCAAGATGAGTTTAATTCATGTTTTCCTTGGTAATTTAATTCAATTCATCCCATGTATGATTCCATGAAATAATCGATTTACTGATGCTTTAAATCTCAGTTTCCCATGCCTTATTCAAGTGAATTTTATGTTGTTGATTTCTTATGCTTAGAATATCCTCATGTTCAAGTCCATGCTTTCCACATGTTTGGTGAAATGTCTATGTCTTGGGTTGAACCATGATTTCTTACTACAGTTTTTAGTTTAAATGTCATATTTTATAATCATTCAGTGTTGGTGGGTTGTGAACACCCAATACCTACGTGTCTTACATGGTTTTAGATTTTCAAGTAATAATTCAGTTAAACCATGAATATTCCTATTTATTCAGTTGATATGATCATGATGAGCACTATTAGAAAGAATGTTCAGTTAACCATAGTTCAATTCAGTACGAGTGTTAGTTCTGTTAGGAGTAGGATTTAGCACCGAGCGAATACAGGATTGGTGGCTTCCCCGTCAGTTAAGCAGAGTCGTTAGTAGCAGTCCCTGTATTTCAGAACTACGTCCCCATCATTTTACGCTTGACTTCCTCTCAGGGGTTGCCCGTCAGTTTAGGCTTGACACCCTGATCCTTTGGGACATCAAATTAGTGGATCCACACAGCCAGTGTTAGTACCCGTGGTACGATACTGACACCCTTCTAATTGGGGTTACAGGTTGAACCCCAATTAGCTCAGATTGGGGCATATTAGTTACATAATACCTCTTATAGTTTCCGTCAGTATATCTCAGTTCAGGTTTGCTTGACCAAGTGTACAGATCAGATTTACAGTCATTCAGTTACACAGATTTCAGTGTCTCAGTTTACAGATTATTTTAGAAATATATTTATACTTGGTCTTGCATTCTCAGATTTTATATGTTTATGCATTTATGCTCAGTTATCTTATGCATTTCAGTCATTTCTTACCTCACGTACCAGTACATTTAAAGTACTGATCGCATACTTTCTTTGTGTTATGTTGTCTTATAACATAGATTCGGATGCTCAGTTTCTCAATCGCTCTTAGACAGCTCAATGTACTCAGCATCAGTAGTGGTGAGTCCTCATCCATCGAGAACATGATTTGTTTATTTCAGTTACGTCAGCACTTTCTTATGTTCAGTTAGTTGGAGTTAGTTGAGGGTTCTGTCCCATCAACTCTTCAGTTAGTTTAGAGGCTTTCAGACAATTAGACAGTCAGGCGGCAGTTAGTTAGTTACCAGATCTTTCAGTACTTTTCCGCCGTTCAGATAGATGTTTAGTTTTCAGCATTTATCAAATGTTTTAGACTTGTGATGTAATCACATCTCAGTATTCAAATTGGTATTACTTTAGCATATTATCTTTCGCATCCGTGTTTTATTATTATTTTATTCTGCACTCACAGCAGGTACCAGCTCATGGGTTTGCTTGTGGTCACTTGTGACAGTAAGCACCATTGTCGCGAATAGGGGGTAGCTTTGGGTCGTGACAAAAAGGATCTTTTTTTTTTACATCAAAGCAAATTTAAGGGCATGAATTGTTGTTAGGAAATTCTTTGGAATAAGTTTTGCCTCTAAAGCAAAAATTATAGAACAACACATAAATCAAGGCACAATGTGGTAGTGTTAAGTCTTGCTTGTGGAGCATAACTTGTTGTTTGAAAATTTTTGAGTTAAGTTTTGCTTCTAAGGCGAGAGTTACAAAACATCTAATAAATCAATAAACAATGTGGTAGTGTTAATACTTGTCCATTGGGCGTAACTTGTTCTTTTGGGAAGTTCTTGGGCTAAGTCTTGTCTTAGAGGCAAGACTAATAGAGCATCACATAAATCAAGATACAATATGATATTGTCAACTTATGTCTATAGGGCATAACTTGTCGGCTAAGTCTTGCCTCTAAGGAAAGCGTTATAGAATATCTCATAAATCAAGACACGAAGTGATAGTGTCAACTCTTTTCCAAGGGGTGTAACTTATTGTTTGAAAGTCCTTGGACTAATTCGTGCCTCTAAGGCAAGAATTATAGAATATCTCACAAATCAAGACATTATGTGGTAGTGTCAACTCTTGCTCATGAGTCATAACTTGTTGTTTAAAAGTCCTTGATTTATAAAATATCTCATAAATCAAGGCACAATATGGTAGTGTCAAATCTTTCTCGTGGAGCGTAACTTCTTGTTTAAAAGTCCTTGGGCTAAGTCTTGTCTCTAAGGAAAGAGTTGTAGAACATCTCATAAATCAAAACGTAATGTGATAATGTCAATTCTTACCCATGGGGCGTAACTTGTTGTGTGAAAGTCCTTGAGTTAAGTCTTGCCTCTAAGGAAAGAGTTATAGAATATCTCTTAAATCAAAACATAATGTGGTAATGTCAACTCTTGTACATGAGGCACAACTTGTTACTTGAAAGCCTTTGGTCTAAGTCTTGCCTCTAAGAAAAGAGTAATAAAATATCTCATAAATCAATCACAATGTTGTGGTGTCAACTCTTGCCCATGGGGCATAACTTGTTGCTTTATGATCTTTAGGTTGGGTCTTACCTCTAAGACAAGAGTTATAGGGCATTTCATACGTAAAAAAATAATGTGCTAGTGTTGACTCTTGCCTAATGTACGTAACTTGTTTGATTGGTATAAGTCGTGCTTGTATGACGAGAGTTGTAGAACATCTCATAAATAAAGACATAACATGGTAGTTCAACTCTTGCCTGTGGAGCATAATTTGTTGTTTGAAAGTCCTTAGCTAAGTCTTGTCTCTAAGGCAAGAGTTGTAGAACATCTTATAAATGGAGACATAACGTGTTAGTGTCAACTCTTGCCCGTGGGGCGCAATTTGTAATTTGAAAGTCCTTGATCTAAGTATTGTCTCTAAGGCAAGAATTGTAGAACATGTCATAAATGTAGACATAACATGGTAGTGTCAACTCTTGCCCGTGGGGCATAGTTTGTAGTTTGAAAGTCCTTGAGCTAAGTCTTGCCTCTAAGGCAATAATTACCCATGGAACATAATTTGTTGTTTGAAAGTCTTTGAGCTAAGTCTTGCCTCTAAGGTAAGAGTTCTAGAACATCTCATAAATCAAAACACATTGTGGTAGTGTCAACTCTTGCCCATGAAACATAACTTGTTGTTTGAAAGTCATAAGTCTTGCCTCTACTAATGTGTTAGTGTCAACTCTTACCCATGAAATGTAGCTTGTTGTTTAAAAGTCACGAGGCTTGTCTCTATAATGTGATAGTGTCTACTTTTGCTCATGGGATGTAAATTGATTGGAAGAAATCAAGGAAAAGAACAAAAATAATAAAAATTATGAAAAAAGAAGAAAATGAAGAAAAATATTTTAAAAAATAAAAATTAAAGAAAATGTAGAAGTTGAGAGAGAACGAGAAAAAAAATAAAGGTTGAGAAAAAAAAGATAAAATAAAAATAAAGGTCGAGAAAAATTTAAAAAGAAAAGAAAAGAAAATATAAAAGTCAAAGAAAAAAAAAAAAAAATAGACGTTGAGAGGAGTAAAAGAAAAAAGAGTAAGGATTGAAAAAAACTAAAAAAGAACAAAAAAAAGTAAAGAAAAATAAAAAATCAAAGTAAAAGAAAAACGAAAGAAGTTGAGAGGAGGAAAAAAAGTAATGGCGGTTAAAACTAAAACGAAAACGAAAAAGAAAAATAAAAAAATAAAAATCAAAGTAAAATTAAAAAGAAAAATAAAAATAAAAATTGAAATATTAATAAATATGAAGTTGTTATTCATTATGGGAATAATTTATATAATTTACTCCATTGGTCAGGAATAATTTTATCTGAAAATATATCACTTAATAGCTGAATGCTATTTTTATAAGTTTTTTTATTTGGAGTCAAAACTTAAAAGTCACCTTATTTTGAGGCTATTCCTGTAGTTTTCATTCACCCCATAAAATGTGCAAGAGTGTGCGGAAGTCAAAACATCTTAAAGTCGTCCTATTGGTATTAAAGGCGACGTTTTAGGTAACTAGTTCGAGCAACCTGACTGCCTTTTGCAATAAATACAGAGGTAAAATAGGGGGTAAACAAGACGCTTGGATAAGAAGACGTTTATTAGGTTGATGCGGCAAAGGTCAAGGTCGTATTAACAACATGACCTCGGGATCAATAAGCCTATGGTTCAAGATTTCTTGAGAAGGGGGACGTTCGATTTTCGTAAAGAGGATCTACAATAGGATAAGAATGCCCCTCATGGTTGATAGTGTCTCGGACCAATAAGAAGAACAGTACAAATGGATTCTTTCCATCTTCCGATCAAACTGATGTACACATGAGACACATATTTGGGCAGAGAATGAAGGCACCGGATATCAACTAGGGATGATGAATTTATATAAAAGACGGACAAAGAGGACCATATGTCAAGCCATATAGGTGTATGGGCAGCACACGGCTGTATCGAGTTAGCCGCACCGTATTAGACTGGCATCCCCCAACGGTTCAAGGACAAGTGGCCAAAGGACATTGGACGCGATACTATAGGCTTAGAGAACAATGTTATCCTATTGGATGAAGGACACTTTTAGTACTTTATAAATAAGCACCTCATTTCCCATTGTAAATCATCAGATCTCTTGCTAATCCTTACTCTATAAGTAATAAAACTTCTTTAGCTTTATTGTTAAACATTGATTGTTTTCCTTTAATTTTTTATTCTTTATCGTTTTCTCGTTGCAATACTTGAGCTCGACCACACTCGGACGTAAGCTGAAAGGATCCAACACTTGGCCTATGCTAAACATTTGTTCACAATCTCTACTTGTTCGATTTATTTGACCTTTCGCTTACATTGCTAATCTTTTTGCACATTTATGCTACTTACTCGAAGGTAAAACCGTAACACGTACTCTTAACTCACATACAAATTTAACTGCACCTAAATGACGATAAACAAGGATCGAATAAGGTACCACCGAAAAATTAGTTCGATTTTTGTACCATAAAAGCGTAAGTTTGATGAAGTCAAGTAAAATTAACCCCAACATTTTAGGATCAATGATCAATCTCTCCACCTTAAGTAGTCGCTTAACTTTGTTGTCATTAATTCCTAATTCAAGTTGTTTCATGAATCAACAAATCAATGTCAATGCCTATACTTAGGCTCCCTAATATGATACACTCTCTGGTTATTGTTATTTGTCAACTATATTAAAAAAATATATTTTCACGGTACCTATTATTTTTAATATATCAAGAAAAGATAATTACTTTGTTTTATATATACCTTTGACGGTATTAATTACTTAGTCTTGAAATCATTTCTCAAAATCATATAATTGTTTTTATTTTAATGAGTCCAAATATGACGAATAAATATGAACGGAGGGAATATGTGATCATACGTCGAATGACTCAACAACATATCAATGTCAATGATATCTGCTAAACTTAATTGTCCTCTCAAATCCATTGAACCTATTGCTGCTGTTTCTTGAAAATGATCTTTCCTTATTCATCTTTAATTAATAAGTCTACTTTAAATTTATTCTGATTTCATTTAGTTGGTCTATTTTTTAATTCACACCAATTGAAGATAATCCTTTCAACACGCCGTTTAATAATCTTTATACAGTAGTCATGACAAGAATTAGATAAAAATGCATATTAAGGTCTGTCCTATGGTTTTTCTTTTGAATAACTGATAAGGGATTCTTCTCGCAATCTATTTTGATTTTTCACTCAGTATATAATATTAATATGAGGTCCAATTAAATTCAGGTTCTTTAAAAATGATGATTTCATACTTAAAATTCAAATTCAAAATCTTTAGTTAAGGATGAAGAAATTTATTAATTCCACCACAACTTCAATTAATTTTCATAAGCTATTAATTAAGCGTGACAAGAGTTGAAAAGCTTCAGTAGATTAACCACTAAAAAGTGGAATAATCAATATATTGTTATGAAATAACTAAAGAATAAAGAAGAAGAGTAGAGAGAATTGAGAGTAATTCTTATTTTTTTTTTAGGGATGAATTACAATAAAGGAAAACCCCTTTATTTATAGGGGAAAACTAACATTGGGGTTTGTAACTTTTCCATAAATAGGCATACACGATATATGGTAAAGTAGGTATTCACTATATATGGTAAAATAGATATTCACTATATATGATACATTTATTACACTCCCCCCTTGAATGTCTAATTGATAGATAATGTGTCTCGTTAAAACCTTACTAGAAAAAACCCACTGGAAAAAAAATCTAGTGAAGGAAAAAGAGTACACTTCTCTAACAATACGCATATAAGCTGCCTCATTAAAAATATTACAAGGAAAATCCAGTAGGACAAAATCTCATAAGGGAAAAAGAGTACAGTGCGTATTAACTCCCCCTAATGAGAACATCCTTGAACCTTTGCATCCCGATCTTATGTGTCATCTTCTTGAAAGTTGAAATTGGAGGAGACTTGGTGAATAAATCAGTCACATTGTCACATGTAGAAAAGCTTTGATGAAGTGTGCTTCGTTCTATCTCCTTTTATGAATCCTCCCTTAAGTTGTGCTATGCATGCTGCATTATCTCCGTATAAAATTGTGGATACATTGTCATATTTCACACCACATTTTTCTCGAATGAGATGTATCATGGATCTCAACCATACTCATTCTCAGCTTGCTTCATGAATAGCTATTATCTCAGTATGGTTCAATGAAGTGGCTAGATAGACTATTTTGTATATCTCTAAGATATAGCAGTATCCCCCATCTGAAAATATAGCTTATTTAAGATCGAGCTTTATATGGGTCAGATAAGTACCCAGTATCAACATAACCAATAAGATCGGGACTACAATCTTTAGAGTAAAATAAGCTCATATGTTTGATTTCATTCCGATGTCTCCTAGTAGGAGAAGAACTATATCTTGCTAACAAATTGACTGAAAAGGCTATGTCATGCCTTGTAGTATTTGCAAG
The DNA here is from genome assembly GCA_030864225.1 of Capsicum baccatum var. pendulum. Lineage (NCBI taxonomy): Eukaryota > Viridiplantae > Streptophyta > Magnoliopsida > Solanales > Solanaceae > Capsicum > Capsicum baccatum. Next base: position 68,178,523 of record CM061557.1, on the reverse strand, counting down.
ATACATTAGTGCACCAATTGCACTAAGATATGGTACTTCATAACCAAAGAGTTCTTCATTTTTTTTATTGAAGTCGGAATGAACCCTTATTCAATTATGCATGTTTCTCATTTAAGCAAATATTCTATTGCTTTTGAAAACTGTCTAAGAGTTTCAATAATTTTCAAGCTATAAGCTTATACAATATAAGGATTATAAATAAGTTTTCCAGAAACTTTTATATGCTTCAAACATTTTGAATCCTTAAAAATTTTCATGTAAATTTATCAAGTGACAATATTCAACATTTCATGAGTGACATCTTCAAGTGTTTAGATTGCAAATCAAATAAGTTTTCACTTTCCAAGATGCTCCCTTTCATGTCCCTTGATAAATCTTTCTACGTCAGCATGCTTAAATAAACGTAGAATTCACATCCTCATAATGTTTTATAATATTGCATCAATATTGTATCAAAGATATCATTGATGATATATCATTTTGTATTGGTTCACAGTGTGACATAACATTTTGAGATCTCATCACTTCATTATTTTCAGGTACCTGAACCTCTCATAAGGTTTATGTCGTAGGCTCTTCAAGAGCATATTGCCTTCTTATTATGATTATTTGCTCCTTATTCTTTTCAACGATTATTTCATTGGGAACCGATTAGTCTACCATACTTCATGCATGCGTAGACTTTATCCTTTAAGAATGCAAAATAGGAGCACTTGTAGCTTAAATATGATACTAAATTTGAGTCAATAGATGCTTCCGGCATTTGACTTGAATTATCTTTTGAATGGGGGTCTGATGACAATTCCTAACATATTTCATAGCTACTTATAATCTCCCCTTTATGTTAGGAAAACTAACATTTATCCTCCATCTTCATTGAGGAATACATCTTTATGCATCATGGTATATTATTAGTTGTATACCACACATCAAAACTATTAGATGGAATAGTTGGTTCCTGACCTTGAACCAATTGAGAGGGAATAAATAATCATAATTTATTGGTCTAATACATACAAGTGTTATTGAATGCAACACATCATATTTCAGGCCAACACATGAAGTTTTGTTCTCATTAGCAATGATTTATCTATTTATCGAAGGCATTCAATGCCAAACCACCATCACCAAGATTGTCTTGATTGCACAATCTGAAAGTTATGCTCTTAACTCAATTTTATTGAGCAAGCAACTTTATGAATATCAAACTACAGGTTGACAATAAATGTACATATGATTATCTTATTGATGCATCTTTTCAACATATCACATGAAAGGTGAACGGGCCCTTATTAACTTTTTATATTTTTTTGATTTTGAGGGATCCAATCCGATAATTAGTTGGTCCAAGCAACTTATCATGAGAACAAACAACATGAATAATTCTTGAAGAATTTTCTAATTCTTCATTACATGTCCAATACTCAATATGCACATTTTCGGGATGTCATAGTCGTTCATGTCAACTTATGAACTTTTATTCTAGCAAACTCCAAGTTTACCATGACATGTACTTTTTTACTTTAGTAAATTTCAAATTTACTATTACATGAATAAATTTCAAATGTACTACTTTAGAAGTAGATTTCAAAATAACTCTTCTCGATTATTCTGCCTCATTTGGAGGTGAGTTATAAAACCATCATAATTAAGTTCACGTTTGTTGATAAGCTTCACTAAATATCATCGCATTCACCCAGGGAATGGATCTATATTTATAACAATTAAAATTCTCATTCCCATGAATGAAATATAATTGTATCTTAAGCCTATCAAATTGATAGCTTATAACTTTTTTTATGATATTGCTACTTCAGAAGCAAATCGAGGTATACATATGATCGAGAGAATTTTTCTCTAACATATCTTATGATTATAATACGCGTGTGAAAATATCATCACTTTTAATAATCATTATCACATTATCCCTCCACGCGTATATTCGTGCATTCAATCACTTGTCTTCTTTCAGACATATTATGCACTGCTATCATATACACTTCAAGAATGAAGTAAGTTGTCATATTTTAGACTTATCATATATTGCTACCACATTCACTGCATGGAATGGATCATATTCAATGGGACATATTTCATGACTTTTCATTAAAAAAGGCATTATTTTGCCTTATCCATCATATTATCATAAATATGGTACATTGAGATCCAAACTCAACGTCTTACCTATATAAAGGCATCTTAGGCATAAATTGATGGGACTTAAACCCAACATATTATCATCCCTTTTGATAATATTGTTCTTGGGGAATAAATTTAAAATATAAATGATTCCAAATCAATTATTTCCTCATATCCAACAATAATTATATTATTAGTAACAAAAGTCAGATAACATAAGGAATTACTAACTTTGAAATTACCTTCAGATTTATAATTCCATCTTGTTTGGCAGAGTCTCAAATAATGTGTTATAAAATAACTAAATAATAAAGAAGAAGAGTAGAGAGAATTGAGAGTAATTATTATTTTTCTTGAGGGATGAATTATAATGAAGGAAAACCTCTCTATTTATAGGGGAAAGCTAACCTTGGGGTTTGTAACTTTTTCATAAATAGGCATACACAATATATGGTAAAGTAGTTATTCACTATATATGGTAAAATAGACGTTCACTATATATAGTACATTTATAACATATATATATATATATATATATATATATATATATAAAGGAGGATTAGAGGCATGCTGATGTGGCATGCCTAATCCAGCATTCCTATTTATCTAATTCCTAGATTTTTGAGTTTTTTTTCTAATTTTTATTCATTTTTGTAAGTTTGTTTTCCTAATTAATAAACCCATTAATTGTCCTTTGTAACTGCCAAACACCATAACCCAGAAAAGACCGAGAGGTAATTATCCTTAGTAACTGTCAAATGGTGACTCAGAGGTTTTTCAGTTATAATGACAATGGAGGCTAAGAAATATAGTGAAAGAAGATTGCTCTCCTTGATAAATATCAGAAGGTTTAAACCCACCATCTTTTAATTTTTCCTTGATTTATTGTATCTTTTTTCTGATAATGTCTTATTTTTATTTTTTATTACAATCAGATAGATGTTCATTTGTTGACAATGCCTTCGGTTGTATTTCTGAAGGACACGTAAGTATTTTTGTTTTAGAGATATTATTTTCATCTTCCTCTTCATGTTCTGCATGTGCTTATAGGCCTTTCTGCAACTCTGGTTATTTATGGATAAGAAGTTGTAGGACTTACTATGAGTTTTCTTATTACTGATGACAATTTCCTCTTTTTTTTGGTATGTTGTACAAATTACATCTAGAAAGGTAAATTTTGTATATGGTGGTATTTATGATTTGGGTCATAGTTTATTTTACGGTTTGTGGTTTTTACAGGATATGTGTTTTTCCCCTTTCTGCTTGCAGTTTTCCTCATTTGCCTATTTGATTTGAGCAATCGAATTACTTATTTGTTAATTTCAAAATTGCATCAATCATAAAGTAGGATTGTAGGAGACTCATAAAAAAATAGGATGGGAGGAATAATTTGGTAAAGAGGAAGATTGGCTGCTCAAGATCCAGACAAAAATAGATTGCCATTTGTTAGAGTGGAACAAGTAAGCTAACGTGATTCACGTAAGTAAAATATGAAGACAATATTTTTATGTGGAAAACATCCGGCACAAGAAAGGTGTAAAAAATCACGACCTTTACCTCTACAGGACTTAACCCCAACATCACTAATACTCTTGATCCTCAATGATCAACAAATTACAAGACTTCTTGTAAACTAGGAATTAAAACTTCTAACTCCTATTTCTACAATAACACAAATCTTCCCAAGATAAGTGTTCCCAAATCTTCCAGTTCCCTAACTTAATGACACAACTCCTAACTCTGTTTATATTTCACTAAGACTAGAACTAAAACACATTACAACTCAAAGAACCAACCTACTACACAAAGTTTACAACTTGATAAGTAAAGGACCAGGTTCTTCTTCAAGTTAGTGAACTGATTTGTTGATTGATGTTTTTCTTATCAATGCTTGAGTGAAACTCTTGAATATCGTATCTTATATTTAAGACTACTCCTGATTTGAGTCCTTTAGATGATGTGCTCTTCTTTCTTCAATAGGACTCTTCCAGGTAGTTTCACTCCTTGTTGCATTATATCTCCTTGATCGAGTAGAAATTCTATGTCTACTCAATCTTCAAGTGTTTGTGTTTATCTCATTTTCAACCTCTTTGCTGCATGTGATAAGTGTTGGGACCATATCAGAATCTTCTTCCTTATCCACTCCTAACTTTACGTATTGTTATCTTATCAGTAGCCTTGCCTGTGAATATTATTTCTACACTTGTGTGGACCAGCTTGCACAACATGTTTCATTCATATGTCCATCATCAAAACTTTAGTTTCCTAATAAATTCCCTTTTTTTGATGATGACAAACTTAAGCAACACAGTATCCATCACAAAGTCCTGACATTCTCAATAAAGGAATCAGACAAAAGAACACAGAATAAAATAGGTTAGTCAATTGAGTTATAAGCATTGCATAATCTATTCTTCCCCTTTTGATATCATCGAAAAGCTAGGCCCAAAAAGTGAAAAATGTTTAATAATCTATGGCCACTGGGGCTATCACTAAAACAAATAAAACCCAGAGTAAAAGAACATTGATGCATTATGAAAATACAGGAGCAGAACACAATTAAGCAAGTAAGTCCATTTCATTCAAAAGCAGGATACAATTAAAATTACCTAAAATAGCATAAGAGATAACAGGTACCCAGTGAAGGGAACAAAAGAGATAGTCCTAAGGCACTAAGAGGGGAACTAAGTAGATGAAGAAGAGGGGATAAGGGAGGTCAATTTTCAAATAAATTTAGCATTCTCAGATCGTTCACATTCCAAGAAAGTTGTAAGTGAGGCAATTTGAGCAAGGAAAGCCTTCTTCTCATTATCATGGGCAGCTTGAGCAGCCTCCAGTGCAACCTGAAGAACCTCTAACTCAGTAGTTTTTGCTATAAGTACATTTATTAACCATTGCATAGGGTTATCAGCACTCCTCGTGGAAACAAGTAATGTTATATGGTTCACAGACCTTATGACGTCCTTAGTGGTTTCTAAAGATCACACTTTGACAGGAACGTTGAACTCCTCAAATATATAAGTGACCTAAAATTCATATGGCAAGGCATGACCATTCACATCTTGAAGTAGGACCCTTTGCATGTGCTGAATCATGATTCAAGGTAGGTCAATCCGTACTTCAGTATCAAGCAGCTCCATCAGAGTGAAATCAAGAAAATTTGCTACAGTCCTTCGTTCTTGTCGAGGAAGAAGCATTTTGTGAACAACATCAAAGTAAAGTTGATGGAGTAGGGATATCTCACGCTTAAGGACCCTACGATGAGTGACAAGATGAGGGTTTCCAGTAAACTTGTGGGATATATCAAGAGCAAAAGCACGATTATCAAGAGGATCCCAGGTGACCTTGACATAATGACCCCAACCCCCTATAGGAATGTGCAAGATTCGAGAAAGCTCAGCAACATAAATATTGATAGTAATCCCATGAACAATGGTCGAAAATATTTCGCCAATAGCAACCCCATTAGTATAGAACTCATAGACTTCAACTTTTCCAAACTTATATTGGTGATCACCTTGAAGGAACAAGTGTGACCACCACTGAGCTTCCAATTTGGATACCAAGAAATCCATCTCAGGACCCCCAAATCCAGTGACAATGTGTCCTCTAGCTAACTTATATTTTAGAAGTGTATGATATGAGAGGACTGAGAGGCACTATCAGTAGTAGGATACTCATCAAAATCAAAATCGAGATCTATCTCAGTAGAAGGTGCAGGGAGAGTATTAAAATGTGACTTAGATTCAGAGGAGTCAGAGAAAACAGGTGCCTTGATCTGTTTCTTTAAACGTGAAGAGGCCTTTTTAGTAGTGGACTTGGAAGAGAATGAGGGTTTTGAAGTAGAGATTGATTTAGGCTTAGAAGAAGGTGTATGAAAAGTAGAGGGTTTAGGAGTTATATATTTCACCATCTTGCTCTTATGCACTGAACGAAGCAGGATATCTGAAGAGAAAGAAGGAGGAGGACAGATGTAGCAACCCATTTCCTCTTACTTTCTTGAAGAGATTTAGCGAGGGATGCTTTTTCTTAATATTTCCTTTGATGAGTATGAGGGGTTTTGGGAGTAGGGATAACAGTGAGAGGTTCCACAAAATCTTGATCTTCAACAAAAATGGTGGAGAAAGGTTGTTTTCTTTTCGACTGAAATCTTGACTTTCATGGGATTAACTTTACAATTAAATCATTATCAGGGTCAAGAATTTGTAAAAGAATTTGAGTGGGTAGAATAGGTTTGGGAAAGGACGATGGACTGGAGGCAGATTGAGCGAATGGGTTTTGGTGATTTTTGAAAATGGTGAAATCGAATTGTTTGAATTGAGTAATAGATCGAATAAAAGAGGTTTTGTTTGCAGTGGGGTAGAGGATAATTTTGGTGGAGGGCAAAGTAATAGAGTCATGGAGGTGTGAGGACTCGGAGGAGGAAGACGAAGCCATGGTTAAGAGAATACTTGAGGTTATGATTTGGTTGGTGAAGAAAATGAGTGATGAAGGAGAGAAAAGAACATATTTAAGGGGAAGTGAAGGAAGATGAATTGTGGATGGAGTGTATTTGGTGAAGAAACGTAATGATGTAGATGTTCAGTGATGATAGGAAAGTGGTTCCAGCTTTTTAAAAAAGAAGGACTTTTGGATTTTTGGCGGTTTAGGGAGTAGCAAGGGACCATGTAGTAAACCTATTTCTCTTTATGCAACTATAGGTAAAATGTAATCATACCTTAATTTTGAGGATAAAATGGACAAAATTGCCTGAGTGTTCCAGCCTCTCTGCAAAATCAACATATGAATGAGTCAATTTACTCTAAAATCTTGGAATTAGGACACACAACTAAATGTGTAAGACTGGATTAATCAACAAATACTTAGAAGCATATTGTCTTTTCTAATCAATCATTGAGGGAGATTTATGCAATTTGAATCATCTCCAAGGCTAACCTATTCTTTTTAAATTGTTCTCTGCCTAATGCCTTAGTGAATATATCAACATTTTTTTCTTCTGTAGAGCAGAACATGATTGATATAAGACTTTTTTCAACATTATCTCTAAGAAAGTGATGTCTAATATCAATTTGTTTAGTTCTTTTATGTTGAGTAGGATTCTTAGCAATATTAATGGCACTTGGATTATCACAAAAAATAGGAACACATCCAACATCCATACCAAAGTCCATGATTTGTTATTTAATCCATAACAACTAAGCACAACAAGATTATGCAATAATATATTCAGCCTTAGCAGTAGACAGAGCTACTGAGTTTTGTTTCTTAGTGGACCAGGTAATTAAACATGATCCAGGGAAGTGTGCCATGCCTGTGGTGTTATTCCTGTCCACCAAATGTCCTGCATAGTCAGGATCAGAGTATCCTACCAAGTTAAAATTACTACCTTTTGGATACCTTAGTCCAAGATTACTAGTTCCATTAAGATATCTAAAGATTCTCTTCACAAATTTTAGATGAGATTCTTTAGGATTTGCTTGAAACCTTGCACATAGGCCATACTGAACACAATATCAGGTCTACTTACTGTGAGATACAGTAATTATCTTATCATCCCTCTGTATAGATCTTGCTCCACCTCAGGCCTGTTTTATCCATATCTAGCTAGGTGGCAGTGGCTATTGGTGTGCTGATCTCCTTAGCATTCTCCATGGAAAATCTTTTAAGAAGTTCCTTGACATACTTCTGTTGATATGTCATGGTTCCAGAGGCTGTTTGCTTGATTTGCAATCCCAGAAAAAAGTTTAGCTCACCCATCAAACTTATTTTAAATTCACAGCTCATGAGTTTTACAAAGTCATGAGTCATACTCATGTTTGTGGATCCAAAAATGATATCATCTACATATACCTGCACCACCAACAAATCTTTTTCATTAGTTTTTAAGAAAAGAGTGTTATCAATCTTACCTCTAGTATGACCATACTCAAGAAGAAATTGTGAAAATATTTCATACCAAGCTTTGGGAGCTTATTTTAGACCATACAGGGCCTTGTCAAGATTATACGCAAGATCTAAAAACACCTTACTCTCAAATCCTAGAGGTTTTTTGACATACATTTTCTCTTAGAGAATGTCATTCAAGAATGCACTCTTAACATCCATTTGATAGAGAATGAAATCCATATAAGTAGCAAAAGCTACAAGTAGCCTAATTGTTTCAATTCTAGCTACATGAGCAAAAGTCTCATTAAAATCTATGCCTTCTTCTTCATTATATCCTTGGACCACCAATCTTTTTATATTTCTTGTAACTGTTCCATGCTCATCAACCTTATTTCTATACACCCACTTAGTCCCTATTACTTTTTTGTCTTTTAGGAGAGGAACTAAGTGCCAAACTTTGCTTCTCTCAAACTGATTTAATTCCTCTTGCATGGCTATGATCCAATCAGCATCAAGAAATGCCTCATTTACCTTTTTGGTTCAATTTCTGATAGAAATTCCTTGAAATCACACATGTTCCTCAACCCTAACCTTGTAGTGATCCCAGAAGTGAGATCAATGAGCACATTTTCAATAGGATGAGATCCTTGATACTTGTATACTTTTGGAATCAATCCTTGTGAAGTACTAGGATCACTGTGATCATTTTGATTTGGGGTGGTTGGTGGTTCAGTTCCCCCTATCAGTGTGCCTCTAGAATCAGTTCCCCCTGTCAGTGTACCTCCAGATTTGATACCTTCTGTTGATGGACCATGTTGAGTAACCTGTTTCTCAGAATCACTTCCTTCCTTCATGTTAGTGTTAGCACAAGATTCATCAAATACTACTGCACACTTTCTTCAACACAATTAGTTCTGTTGTTTAACACACTATAAGCCTTACTATGATGTGAATAACCTAAGAAAACTCCCTCATCACTTTTAGCATCAAATTTTCCCAATTGATCTTTTCCATTATTATGAATGAAACATTTACAACCAAAAGTTCTAAAATGTGAAATGTTTGGCTTTCTTCATTTTAGTAATTCATAGGGAGTCTTCTCTAGAATAGGTCTGATCATGCATCTATTTATGATATATGCTGCAGTACAAATTACCTCGACCCAAAGATTTTTAGCAAGATTTCCTGCAAGCATCATTGTTCTAGCCATATCTTCCAAGGTCCTATTTCTCCTTTCTACTACTCCATTTTGTTAAGGTGTTCTGAGAGTAGAGAAGTCGTGATCTATACCATTTGAGGAGCAGAATTTTAAAAACTTGACATTTTTAAATTCTGTACCATAGTTAGATCTTATGAAAATTAGATAAGTGCCCAGTCTCTTTTTAATTTTCTTGATGAATATAGTAAAGACATCAAAGGCATCTTCTTTGGAATCTATAAACAATATCTGGGTAAATCTGGAATAATCAGCAACAATTACAAAAACATACCTTTTTCCACCTCTGCTTTGAAGTCTCATTGGTCCACACAGATTCATATGGATCGGATTAAGGCACTTGGTAGTGCTGGCATGGTTCTTTGATTTAAAAGAAGATTTTACCTGCTTTCCCTTTACACAGGTACTACATACCTTTTCTTCTTTGATTTGGTTTTGGGCAGGCCCAATACCATATCTTTGGAAGAAAGAATGTTTAGTTGTTTTAGACTTACATGTACAAGTCTCCTGTGCCAGAGGAGGGGATCATTTTTCATAGCACTCAGGCAGGTCAGCTTTGTTCCTAGCAATGTCATTATGTCAGTTTTGTACACATTCCTGTATCTCCTTGCAGTGAGCACAATCTCATTGGTGTCCATCATTTGGACTTTGACTCCTGCAGAAGTAAAAACAACTTTATTACGTTTATCACACAGTTGTGATATGCTAAGTAGGTTGTGCTTCAATCTTTCCACAAGATAGACATCCTCTAATGCTCTTGATTCAGATGTCTCAATTTTGCCAACTCTAGTAATGATTTCTTTTTTTCCATCACCAAAAGAAACTCCTCCTCCAATTACTTTGGAGAGTGAAAGGAACTTTTTCTTATCACCAGTCATATGTCTAAAGCAAGCACTATCCAGGTACCAATGCTTTCACCTTCTCCTGCAAGAAATCAATGGTTAGCTTTTGGAACCTAGACAAGCTTGGGTCCAATTTTATGAGTAAATGAATAAATTAAATTTCTTCTAGTCCATGCTGGCAATAGGTAATGTGACATGTTTCTCTGACCAGTATTAGTTTATTTTTTCTTGGTCTAAGAGAATTTATTTGCCAGGTTTTGATTGCTAGATCTTCTTTAGGCAGCCACAGGACATTCAGTGGTTGGATATCCAAGATTACCATAGATATAGCACAAGTCTTAAGGATTGTCAAGATTTTTGTGAAAACCTAAACCTATTTTTTCACTGTGATTCCTTTCACTCAACTTGTGAACAATTCTTAAAGAATTTGTCCACCTGTTTGCTCATTCAAGATCGAGTTTTAGTTTAGAGACTTCTTGACTCAGTTTATTCACCATTTTTGTTGCGTCATTACATTCTTGTTTGTACTTAACTAATCCAAATTCAGCATCTTCTTGTTCTTTACTCATGACCTTTTGTCCATTTTTAGTGAGTGTTAATTTTAGGACTTCAGACTTAAGATTATTGCTTGAAGAATCAAGTTGTGCAACCTATTTCTTGAGAGTGCAATTTTCTTGTTCAACAGTATTCTTGCAAGCTTTTAAATCAATAAGATCGAATTTAAGACTTACAAGGCTGTTGAACAGCTCATCCCTATTAGAAGTTAATTATTGGAATCATCAATTAAAGCATTTATCAAGGAAATAAGTTTTGTTTTAGAAAATAAATACAGTTTTTCTTTAAGTTCAAGTATACTTACCTCAGAAGCATCATCTTCTTTTTCTAAGTCTAAATCTCCAATAGCCATGAATGTTGTTACATCAATTTCATCATCATCTGAATCAGATCCTAAGGCTGCTATCATTGTATGTTTTTCCTTCTCCTTCCTTTTGGTTTTTTCTTTTAGTTCTCTTTTAGCCCTTTCCTTTCTCCATTCTATTTCCCAGTCAGGACAATCCCTAATCTGATGATCAGTCTTACCACACTTGTAGTATCTATTTGGATTGTCATTGGAACATTTCTTGCTACCTATTCCCTTCTTTTTTTTAAAAGAATTTATTGAAGTTCTTAGTTATGAAGGCAACTTTTTCCTTGTCAAGTTCAATTTCTTCATCACTATCTGAAGCCTTCAAAGCCAAGATTTTCTCAGGGGCTGCTTGTTCTTTGATTCCATCAATTTCCATTTCATAAGTCCTCGAGTTCCTTACCAGTTCATCCAGTGTTATACCTGTGAGATCCTTTGCTTCCCTAATTGCAGTCACTTTAACATTCCATTTTAATTTTGGTAGTACCCTCAGCACCTTTTCAACTTGTTTCTCTACAATGATGACTTTTCCCAAGAAAGTCAACTCATTTGTTAAGGCAGTAAGCCTTCTTATTATTTCATGCAAGGATTCATTCTCATTCATCTTAAATGCTTCATACTCAGTAAAAAAAAAAAGCAATCCTAAATTTTCTTACCTGAGAGGTACCCTCATGTGCATTGACCAGAGCATCCCAAATTTGCTTAGTAGTGGTACAGTTTGACACTCTATTGTACTCAGCCGTTCCTAGTCCACAAACTAAAATATTCTTAACCTTAGCATTTTTCTTTAATGCCACTAAGTCATCAGCAGTAAATTCACTCCTTACTTTCTTGACTTGTTCACCATCAACCAGCTTCATTGGAATAGCAGGACCATCAGTGATCCTATCCCATAATTCATAGTATTCACCTTGAATGAACATTTCCATCCTGGATTTCCACCAGTTAAAGTGAGAACCATCAAAGAGTGGAGGTCTAGTAGTTGACTGACCTTCACTGTGACCAGTAGGAGGTGCGAAATTCATCATAGTGATCTTTTTTAGGTGCTAACCTTATTTAAGACAACCTCACTCTGATACCACTTGTTAGAGTTCGTACCCTACTAATTTTAATGGTTTACTCTAATAGTTTCCTATCAGTGGAACAAGTAAGCTAATGTGGTTCACGTAAATAATATATGAAGAGAATATTCTTATGTGAAAAACACCCAGCTCAAGAAAGGTATAAAAAAACACGACCGTTACCTCTACAGGATTTAACCCCAGCTTCACTAATACTCTTGAGCATCAACAATCAACAAATTACAAGACTTCTTGTAAACTAGGAATTAAAACTTCTAACTCCTATTTCTATAATATCACAAATCTTTCTAAGATAAGTGTTCCCAAGTCTTCAAATTCCCTAACTTGAAGACACAACTCTTAACTCAGTTTATATTTTACTGAGACTAGAACTAAAATATATTACAACTCAAAGAACCAGCCTACTACACAAAGTCTACCACTTGTTAAGTAAAGGACCAGGTTCTTCTTCAAGTTAGTGAAATGATTTGCTGATTGATTCTTTCTTATCAGTGCTTGAGTGAAACTCTTGAATATCGTATCTTCTATTTAAGCCCACTCCTGATTTGAGTCCTTTAGATGATGTGCTCTTCTTTCTACAATAGGACTCTTCTAGGTAGTTTCACTCCTTGTTGCATTATGTATCCTTGATCGAGTAGGAATCCTATGTCTGCTCAATCTTCAAGTGTTTGTGTTTATCTCCTTTTCAACCTCTTTGCTACATGTGATAAGTGTTGAGAGCATATCTGAATTTTTTTTCTTATCCACTCCTGACTTTATGCATTATTATCTTATCAGTAGCCTTGCCTGTGACTATTCTTTCTACACTTGTGAGGACCATCTTGCACAACATGTTTCATTCATATGTCCATCATCAAAACTTCAGTTCCCTAAATCATTGCTGACATGCGGTTGACTTGAACCTTGTCAAAAAAGATAAGTCGTTCACTCAATTATCAGAATATTTTAGAAAATACTATCCTTGTAAAAAAGTATGACGATAAACTTTCGTCTTCCTGATTTTTCTCTCATGAAGAAGATAGTTCTATTTCATGACTATTGTTGTTGGTATTATGATCTTCTTGATGTTGTTTATCTCGATCAGCAACTTGTGTTAGTTCTATTTAGACTTTTCTGGTGGTTTGAGTTTTTCCAATACTTTCCTTAGAATATCAAGTGGTATTGTTATTTTAGAAAGCTATTTAATTACTGAATTTAGCAAAAAAGTTCACTATGAAAAATGATTCAAAACAATGTCAGTCTTAAGAATGGCAGTGAGATTTATGCTAAATTATGGCTCATTGATCTCTTTGGTCAAATTTGTATGTGGGGGGAGCTTCTCTGTCATACTACACAGATGACCTACATATCATGACATGATAAAGAGAATTGCTTGACCTTACCCCTGAAAACTGTCGTGAATATCCATGTGATGATATACATGATGCAAGGATCCGTACTTGACAAAGTAAAACTTCTAGATAGCCCTTATTATTGAACTTCTATCGATGGACCAAAAACACTACTTGGCACTAAGCTTCCAAGAGATAATTGCAATAATTTTATGAATTTCATAGTTTTTACAGGTAAATCATGCAACAAAGTACTTGGGTGAGCTTAGTCTTAACTCGAAGAGTGAGAAAGAGCTTACAAGAAAAAATGGAATAAGCTCTGAATTTGGTACAAATATCTCAGTTTCTCGAGTACTCTCAACAAAATGCAAAATCCATTTTGCAAGATTACTGGTACCAACTTGACCAGCAACAGAACCACTGCAACAATGACCTGTGAATGAAGCACGTTGTTGCTTGTTACAATTGAATATGTATCTTCATTACCTAGAACAAGTTAAATAAATAATTGTAATAAGTATCCTACAATAGTATATTCACAAGGTAGATAAATTTTCTAGGTAGTTCTGACCCAAACATTTTGATTTTGCTTTCTTTCCAAATGATCAGGCAACAGAACTAAAGATTGAAGCATACCGATTGTTACTTACATCTAAAATTAGTACCTTGAATTTGGAATGAGTTCGTAGATTAAAAAGCAGGTTTGTTGCTTTGACTCGTAGAGTTTAGAAGGTACCTAGCTCCTCTTCTTTTTTTGGAATATCCAAGCACAAGTTACTGATTATATTATTTTAACTTCTCACCATCTATTATCTAGGTTAGAGATGAGATTGAGCAGCTAATAGATGATAATAGGGACATGGCTGAGATGTATCTCACTGAGAAGAAGAGCCGGATGGAATTGTCTTGCTATGGAGATCAATCTTTACTTGGCTACAAGTCAACAGATGGTGCATTGTCCTTGTCTGCCCCATTTTCCCATGTTTCTTCACCTCCTGGAAGCAGGAGGCTTGAAAAAAGCTTGAGCATAGCAAGAATCAGGCATGAAAGCATGAGAAGTTTGAAAAGTGGCGCTGAAACTCAGAGTATAGAAGAGCTGGAGATGCTGTTAGAAACTTATTTTGTTGTGATTGACAGCAGTCTTAACAAGTTGACATCGGTATTTTCTACTGTCTCATTGTTTGTCTTCTCTTCATGCTTCCTTTTTCTTAATCAAGCTTTCTTTTTTTATTACAGTTGAAGGAGTATATTGATGATACAGAAGATTTTATTAACATTCAACTGGTATGCATTATACATTCAAGTTGGTTTCAAATTGGCCTTTGTTATTGTCTTAGAAGCTTCCAAAAGCATTTATCTTTTTTGTGATTTTTTTTTATCATATTATAATTTTAAAAATTTAAAAATTCACGTTAACATTATACACAATATTAAAGATGGTCATATTAAATAAATAAATGAAAAAGAAAATAAAGAGTCAATATCATGTATGGGAGTTACCCAATATTTGGCATATGTTGTCTTATTGCTCGTTGCTATTATCATTGTCTTTATAATTAATAAATTAAAAGATGTTATTTTAGGAATTACAATGCTAATTTAAACTCAACAATTCCATGAAAATTTGTAAATGAATGTTATAGTTGTTCTTTGTTGATGAGTTTGTATTTTCAAGAAAATCATGCATGTGATGAGGAAGTTGGGTCGATGGTATTTTTCATGGAAATTTAAAACAATTATAGATGAATGATTTTGTTATTAGAGAATAATTTGTAGAAAAGGTTAGTGACATTTTTTTAGTTGTATTCTATGAAATAAGTATAATAGAATCGATATTTATGATATTCGTCTTTCTTTTATTTTATTTTTTTGTCAAATTTTGTTAGAATAACTTGACTTGATGTTAAATCCCGTATAACGATCGGTGAATGTTAGGCTGCTCCACCTTATTGTTGTTGTATGTTTTGTTTGAAAAATACAACTTGTAGTTTATGAAAATAAAATTTTATTTTTATTTTAGTTTCGGTGTTAATTTAAATCGAAGTATGACATTTTTATAAATCTCGAGAAAAAATATTAGTAGGAGATTATATGCTTTCAATTCCATTTGATGTATTCTTTTCGGAAAAAAAAAACATTATTCACACAGGAGTTAATTAATGTCTAATTGCTCAAATTGTTGTGGAATTTTCTCAAATCTCCATAAATTTATTTTACTAAACATATATTTGAGTGATACTTTCATATTCATGTATCTTTTGCAACATGTTCAAACTTATACTTTAGAGATCTTTATTTTTTTTCCTTATTTTTGAACAGATATATGAATGTTCTCTACTTTTGATTTTTTCTTTTTAAAAAGATTGTGTTTTCTTAATTCCCCTTCATTTATTAGTAAAATATGATATGATATAATCATATGCTTCTAATGTTTTTGGTATGTTAAATATTAGGGAAGTGTTGGTTTGATCTTTACCAAGGGTGATTTGAAGGAGATAAAGGAAGAAGTTGCAAAATACAAGATATATTTGAGATATAACCAGCCTATAATTAAAATATGATGTATATATAAAAATTATACCATGATTATATATCCAAAAATTCAATACATAATTATTATGTAAATCGTTGTGATGGCAAACAGGTGGGAGCTTTGGCACGTGTTGAATTAGTTGCATCAGTTGATGTAGTTGTTCCTTCCGATAATACCGACCTTGATCCTTTTCAAACTACACTACATTTTTATAACCGTGCGAAGCGCGTATAGGTATACTAGTTTACTTACAAAATAGTCTGGTGATGTGTCTCATTGAGGTTCTCATTAAAATAATAGTTATTTCAAATTACTTGTTCAATTTATGAAATCAAGAAAATTTTGTTATATTTCTTTTTTCCTACTCTAAGTATTAAATTACAACATAAATTAATAAAGAGTTAAATTTAGAGTTTTAAAACATCACTAATAAAGTTAATTTAGCTTAATATACCTCTAATTAAAGCTTTTTTAAGAGCGTATCAAGTCAATAAGGTTAAGTAAAATAGAACGGGAGAAGTAAGTAGAGCCAAATCTGTTAATTAGTTTATTTTATGTTTTCTGAGGTAACAAATTTAAAGTTTAAACATGATGCCATTATGCCGAAAACCTTTTCTCTTATTTGGATGGATAATTAACCTTTTCTTGTAATTTTTGTTATTAGGCTTATCTTTTTATTTGAATTATTTTTATAATTAATCTTTTCATCTATTTATTTTTCATTTTAAAAATATGTTGCTACTGGCAACATTTTTTAGGTTAAGAAAAATCTTGCCAAATGTATTTGAAGAAGCTTTTTGCATCATTTGAGTCATTTATATTACTACTTAATATAACCAGGATGGATACTTTGGTCGTCCTCACAAACCTTGGTTAGGGACCACCTCCAATATTTACCCTATAATTTATTTTTAATTTCTCTTTGCTTGTTGATCTTTATCTTAAGAGTGCAATAGCTGTGAAGATCTGTCAACGAGCTACATAAATGGTACTTTTACTTGAGCTTATCTCATATCATCCCATTAACTTTTAATAAACAGGTGCAGTAGACTAAGAAAACTTCATTTCACTATAAATATGTCCAATCTTCCCACAAAAGTACAACGTCTGTCCAACACCTAAGTTGAACACATAAAAAGTTTTAATTGCAACATTAAATATCCAATTATAGATACAAATATCTACTTTGATCTCTATTTCTTTCATTTGATCCTTTTTTAAGTTTCATAATACTATTATTTTGCTCACTCTTTGGCTTTCATAATTTGGGATCCATCGTCCTCATTGGCGGTCAACTTTTAAATTTTTTGTAGATTTCTCTTTATTATTTTGCTCTTTTAATCTCATCGGTTCTATCTTGAGATTTCTTAATTTGCAATATATTTCGCATACAGTACTTGGTTAGTTACTCTTTTCTTTTTAATTTTTTTTCTCGCATTCTTTATATTATCATAGTGCTCAATGAATAGTTTTTTGCTACTTCTTCTTTTTGCGCAATTGACTATCTTTTCTATGTTGTTAATGCGTGATGTGAGATAAGTTGAAGGATGTATGAGAGTTCATTGTATTTCATTTTAGTATATCTTGGGGATGCTTTGTATTGATACTTCTAGCACATTTGCTAGAGCACATAGGATATAGGCTAAAAGCAACCTTAAAACTGATAACTCTTCAAATGCTTAGCTTGAGTTTAAGTTTCCAAGCATATGACGTGTTTTGCTTGCTTTCTCCATATGGTTACTTTATTATTTTCTATATAGTTTGTATCATATGTATTTAACTAAAGGAGATGATGGTATTTTATTTGTATAATATAAATTTGAAATAAGCAAAAAAGAAAACATTTTTAAAATTTTAGTTGAAAGTGTAACAAAAATACTTTATTATGTATTTAGATATTTAATTAAAATATGTCAAAGTTTAAGTGTTTATTTAAATAAAATTCGCTAATAAATTAAACAGTTATTTAGATCGATCTAAATTTGATGGTCCTCGTAGTGACTATAATACTAGTAATATTAAACTTATTATGTCAGTACAAATGACTATACATGGCCTATTCTCATTTTGTATTTAATTTTCTTTTTAAATTTATTTTTATGGGGCATCTCTAATAGGTGTATTCTATTTATATTTTATATAGTTTTTGTTATCTTTTCTTGCTTCTCCACCATTTATATTTATATCCTATTATAACTTTTACTTAGTCCATTTTTTGATATATGTTTCTTTTTTATTGTGATTTTATTTTTAAATAACTATATATTTAAATTTTCAAGAGTATTTTGATTATAATTTTTTTAATATGTCCCTGAGTTTAAATACAATAATCAATGTAAATTTGAAGAGAGATAAAATTTAATTAGGGTTAAATTGGTAAAGTAATCTTTAACTTTTTAGAAGTAAAAAAAATTATTGAAAGGTGTGTCCAAGCTAAAAGGAGAACTTATAAGTTTGCATACACTTTAAAAAGAATTTCAATTGTAAAAGTAAAATAGAAAAGTATTAATAATTCTTTTTTGCTTTGAAAATTGACAAATAATTTGGGACTATTATAAATGTACCATATATAGTGAATGTCTACTTTATCATATATAGTGAATACCTACTTTACCATATATTGTGTATGTCTATTTATGGAAAAGTTCCAAATCCCAAGGTTGGTTTTCCTCTATTAAAAAGGGGGTTTTCCTTCATTGTAATTCATCCCTCAATAATTCCTCAAGAGAAATAAAGAAGTCTCTCTCTTCTCTCTCTATTCTTCTTGTATTTGTTTTATATTTTATAACATGTTATCAGCACGAGATTCTGTCAAAGAAGATGAGATTATAAAAATAAGGTTAGATTAAAAATCTAATTAGTAATTTCTTATGTTATCTGTAATTTGCTACTAATAATATAATAATTGTTGGATTTGAGGAAAAATAATTGGTTTGGAACCATTTATGTTTAAAATTTATTCCTTAAGAACAATATTGTCAAAAGGGATGATAATATGTTGGGTTCAAGTCCCATCAATTTATGCCTAAGACGTCTTTATATGGATAAGATATTGAGTTTGAATTTCAATGCACCATATTGATGATATTATGATGGCTAAGGCAAAATAATAGTTATTTGGTGAAACATATTCATTGATATGCTCCATGAAGTGAATATGGTAGCAATATATAATGAATCTTAAAGTTGACAACTTGCTCCATTCTTGAAATGAATGTGGTAGCAGTGCATAATATGTCTGAAAGAAGACAAGTGACGATATTTTAACATACTTATTGTGATTATAATTAAATATATGTTGGAGAAAAGTTCTCTACATTATATGCATGTCTTAGTTTGCTCCTGGAGTAGCAATATTTTAAATGAGGCTATAAGCTATCATAATTTGATAGGCTTAAGGCACCATTATATTTTATTCTTGGAAAATGAGAAGCTTATTAATGCAAACATGCACTTGATTGTGATGGTATCACAACTCAACTCCGAAAGAGGCTGAATAACTGAGAAAAGTTATTTTGAAATCTACTTCTGAAGTAATAAATTTAAAAATTTATTCATATAATAGTAAATCTGAAATTTACTAGAGGAAAAAAATACATGTCATGCTAAACTTAGAGTTTACTAATATAAAAGTTCATAAGTTGACATGAACTATTGCGACATCCCAAAGATGTGCATATTAAGTATTTAATACATATTGAAGAATTCAAAAATTCATCCTAAGCTTTTAATGTTGCTTGTTCTCATGATAAGTTGGTTGGACCAACTAATATTGGGATTGAATCCCTTAAAATCTGAAAACTATAAAAGGTGAATATAAGCCTGTTTAATTATCATGTGATATGTTAAAAAGATGCATCAATAAGATGATCACATGTACATTTATCGTCAACCAGCAATTTGACATTCATAAAGTTGCTTTCTCAATAAAATTGAGCTAAGAGCATAACTTTCAGATTGTATAATTAAGGTAATTCATCTTGATAATGATGGTTTAACATCGAATGCCTTCAATAAATAGTTCAACCATTGAGAACAAAAGTTTCATGTGTTGGTTTGAAATATTATATACAAAAGTACTTGTATGCGTCAAACCAATAAATTATGACTAATTTCCCCTTAAAGTTGATTTTAAGTTAGAAATCACACGTTGTCCATCTAATAGTTTTGATGTGCGGTATACGATTGATAAATATGCTATGGTGCACAAAGATGGATTCCTCAAAGAATATGGAGGATGTATGTTAGTTTTCCTAACATAAGGGGGAGATTATAAACAGCTATGAAATATGTTAGGAATTATCATAAGATCCTCATTCAAAAGATAATTCAAGTCAAATGCTGAAAGCATTTCATATTTAAGCTGCAAGTGTTCTTATTTTGTGTCCCTGAAGGTCAAAGTCTATAAATGCGTGAAGCGTGGTAGACCAATCGATTTGAAATAAAATAAATTCTTAAAAGGATACGGAGCAAATAATCATAATAAGAAGGCAGTGTGTTCTTGAAGAGCTTACGACATAACACTTCATGAAACCGTATGAGAGGTCAGGTACCTGAAAATAATGAAGTGATGAGATCTCAAAATATTCTGTCACACTGTGAACTGATACGAAATGATATATCATCAATATTTTTGATACATTATTGATGCAATATTGCGAAAGATTACGAGGATCTGAATTCTACATTTATTTAAGTATGCTGACGTAGAAACATTTATCAAGTGATATGAAAGGATGCATCTTGGTAAGCATAAAACTTATTTAATTTGCAATCCAAATATTTGACGATGTCACACGTGAAATGCTGAATATTGTCACTTGACAAAAGTTATATGAAACTTTTAAGGATTCAAAATGTTTGAAGCATATAAAAGTTTCTGAAAACTTATTTACAATCCTTACATTGCATATGTTGAAAATCATTGGAACTCTTGGAGAGTTTTCAAAAGCAATAGATTGTTTGCTAACATGAGAAATATACCGAATTGAATTGGTTAGGAAGTACCATATCTTAGTGCAATTGGTACACTCGTGTATCTTGCAAATGCTACAAGGCTTGATATAGCCTTTTCAGTTAATTTGTTAGAAAGATTGCAGTCTCAATCTTGTTGATTATGCTGATGCTGGATATTTATTTAACCCACATGAATTTCAGTCTCAAACATTCAATATGTTCACATGTGGGGATATTGACATATCTTAGAGATATACAAAGCAGTCTATTTAGCCACTTTATTGAACCATGCAGAATAATAGTTATTCATGAAGAAAGCCGAGAATGAGTATGGTTGAGATCCATGATACATATCATTCGAGAAAAATATGGTGTGAAATGTGACAATATACCCATAATTTTATACGGAGATAATGCAGCATGCATAACTAACTTAAGGGAGGATTCATAAAAGGAGATAGAACGAAGCACATTTCGCTAAAGCTTTTCTATACACATGAGCTCCAAAAGAATGATGATATTAACGTGTAACAGATTCGTTCAAGTGACAATGTGGATGATTTATTTATCAAGTCTCTTCCAACTGCAACTTTCAAGAAGATGGTGCACAAGATCGGAATGCAAAGGTTCAAGAATGTTCTCATTAGGGGGAGTTAATACGCGTTGTACTCTCTTTTCCTTACGAGGTTTTATTCCACTTGGTTTCCTTGTAAGGTTTTTAATAGACAGCATTTATGTGTATTATCTATCAATTAAACATTTAAGAGGGAGTGTTATAAATGTATCATATATAGTGAATGTCTATTTTACCATATATAGTGAATACCTACTTTACCATATACTGTGTATGTCTATTTATGGAAAAGTTACAAATCACAAGGTTAGTTTTCCCTATAAATAAAGGGATTTTCCTTCATTATTCATCCCTCAATAATTACTCAAGAGAAACCTCTCTCTTCTTCTTGTATTTGCTTTATATTTCATAATAGAGACTATTATGAGATGGATGGAGTATGTAGTTTTTAAATCTTGTCGTCTTAAACTTGTCATGTACAATGTTAAAATTGATAAAACTTACTAAATATAGAAAAAAAACTTCTCATTTTGGAATATACCAAAAAAAAGTGAGATATTTAAATTCAGGCGAAGGAGTAGCAAATTTTAAAATCAAATTTAAGACAGCCGAATTTTTACATAATCAAAACCTTATATCAAATTGGTACTATTTATTAAAATAACGTAATGAAGATTACTTTTTATTTATAGATAAAAATAATTTTATAATGAGTATATCAAAACTAAAAATACTATAACTATGAATAAGAAACCCAATTAGCTTACTCTTTATAATTTTTTTAATTATCAAAAATTTATGAATAATTTATTTTAACGTGTCATTAGATTTTATTAATTATGCATTAAAAGAATATAATATAAATTAATATATTATTATTTTTATATTTAGAATTTGGGCCCGAGCTTCGCACAGGCCACGGATAACTAGTATTTCCTTCATTTCAAAAAGAATAACCTATTTTGACTTGCCACAAAGTTTAAGAAAATAAAGAAGACTTTTGAATCTCGTGGCCTTAAATTAAAGTAGTGTAAAATGTACCAAAATGTCCTTTTGGTTATTAGTTATTTCGAGATTGTAGTGTTATTTTTACCTCTTATTAGGAGTGATATAACTAATTTTGAAATAACTAATCCCGAATAAGTATTTATAAGATAACTTGTTTCCCAACCAAACGACTCTTTCTTCTAGTTCTGTCTTACTTCCTTATTTCACTACTAATGTAAGGGGTGTTTAGTTGGGAAACACATTATGCTGGAATTAGTTATTTTGAGATTAATTATCATTTAGTGATTATTTGATTTGTGGTATCAAAAATAATATGCAGTGCATTCTTTTTAAGAATTGATAGTTTGTTTACAAAAAATATCATTCACTTTATTTAGCTCAATTATTTTCCTTCATATTAAACGATACAAGAAAAAATTTAAAAGTTACTTTTTTTTTAACGTTAGTAGTTTCTTTTTCTTAAAAATACATGTTAAGAAATTTATGTTAATATTTCTTAAACGTGTATAACGCTTTAATATTTCATTTTAAATTACTTATTTCGTCCTAAATTCTAAAAAAAAATTGATAATCCCATTTGTTAAAAAAAATTATCATTAAAAAATATGTAAAATAATTATTCTCATTTTTCATTATTTAGTATCATATTTGAGAGTTAAACTATATTAAAAAAAAAATCAACATTTTTAGCTATATATATAAAAAAAATTATTTAATAATTAAGCATGTACTAAGTTAGAAAGGATATGTGAAGATATCAATTACTTGTTCATGACAAATTTGTTTAGAAAAATAAAAATCTAAGTAAGATTAATAAACATTTCTACAAAATAAAAAGATAATAAACTCTTGCATCAATTTTGAATTTGATTGTATAAATAATTTTTATGGTGTCACCATTAATTTTTTATAACTCATCACTTTTGCAGCATTTAATAAGCTCATATAATTGTTTAAATTTATCAAAATGAATAAATATTTGTAGAGTAATTAAAATTTAAATTAGAGATAAAATGATAAAAAATTTGATGCGAGAACTACTAAAATCTCACATTTTCTCTTATATATATTATTTGTTGATAACTTATTCCGATACTATTTGTTAATTTCGAGATAAGTTATCCCGAATATTGACAACTAAATGACGCATCAAAAGTTTTATCTCAGAATTATTATTTTATTTTGAGGTTATACACTTTAGTACCTCACACCAAACAATCCCTAAAAGGACAATATGATAGCGCAATGCTACTAAGTTCAATAAAGGAGAAACTTAGAGGTGTTTGGATGAATTTTTTTTTTTTTTTTTGAGTGACTTATAACTTAAAAGAAAGTTAAAAGTTTAATAATCAAGTTTTGACTTTTAACTTTTTTTTAAATACTTTGTAAGTTTAAAATAATTTTTTTCTTATCTTTAACAAACACCTCTAAAAATAAAAAAATACTTAAAAATTAAAAACACTTAAAATCAAGTAAATATAAACCCCCTCTTTAACCTTGGAAGTATTGGAAAAGAAAATATGAAAGAATAAAAGATTAAACTGGGGCGGGGGAATAGAAAGATATTTAGATACCTTTTGGATGTTTCTAGAGAAGAGGACGAAACAATAGTCAATTGTTTTTTAGATTGTTGAGTATGGTTCATATGATTATGAAAGAAAGATGATTTTCTGGATTCAAATAAATTTAGTAGATCAATTTTTTTATAAATATGTTAAAAATTTATAATTAGAAGGTAATTTTATTAATATATTTTTAAATTTTTTCGAAGATTACAATTAAGTAGGAACACTTTTAAAAATAATTAATTATAAAAATAATATAAAAAATTAATATTTTTTTAATTTAATAAGATCATCTTTTGGATGATTCCAGGGAAGAGCGACGAAACAATAGTCAATTTTTTTAAGACTGTTGTGTTGAGTATGGTCATATTATTATGATAGAAGAATGATTCTGTGTATTCAAATAAATTTCGGACTTCCAACATTTTATAGTAGTTGGTCAATTTTTTTATAAATATGTTAAGAAATTATAATTAGAAGGTAATTTCATTAATTCACTTTTAAAATTCTTTTTGAAGATTTACAATGAAGTATGAATACTTTCAAAAATAAATAATTATAAGGATAATATGAGAAAAATTTAATTAATGTTTGTTTGATTTATTAAGGTGATTAATTAATATGAGGCAATTATTTTTAATAAGGAGTTCAACTAATATGAAAAAAAATATTTTTAGTAGGATGATCAATTAAATATAGAATGGAGGAAGTATGAAAGAAGGACAAAAATGAACGTATAGGCCACTTTGTCAGCTATGATATAATCTACATCTATAATCTTTAATTTATATCTATATTCTATATCTATAATCTATAATGTATATCTATATTTATAATCTATAATCTATCTATCTATAATATATTAAAAATGTGAATGACCTTAGAAATGTTATTTGAACTTTTTGCCCTTCATTAAAAGTTTTTGCATTAGACAAATTCGTTTTTTCATTATTTTTTTCCTAATATTAAGAGTTGAAAATTAATTAAATATATTTATGAAAAAAAATTCCTTATTAGAAGTCATCAAAATTAATGACAACTTATACTTTTATTCATTAGTTTAAATTCTAAATCAATTAAATTTAATTTTAAGAAGATTTGAAAAATCTAGAAATAAATACAAAACCATTAGAATAAGAAAAATTTAAGAAGCACCAGATTTTTAAAAAGTTTTAAAAATAATAAGAATAAAATCAATGATTTTGTAAAGATTTAACGTTAGAAATAAGGAATGATTTTAAATACAAAAAGAAAAATAATTGTTCATCGGTCAGTCCGATTCGATTTTATGTATTATCGATTTTGTTTATCGGTTGTTGATTTTTATATAAGTTAAACCAATAAGTTATTTTTTATCGGTTTTTGATTTATCAATTTTTAGTCATTAACAAGTCGATTTTTTATTTAAACGATAAGAAAATATGCATAGAATTGAAATAGTAGCAACTAACAAGAAAAGAAACAAAATCATAGTTATAGAAAAAATCCGACATGATATGTTTTATGTTACAAGAATCTTCAAGCTTGAATAAGTTTTCGAAAAATTGAATAGGTTTGTAGAAATGAAAGAGAAATATAGAGTTATTTGAACTTTTTGCCCTTCATTAAAAATCTCCTCTTTAGACAAAATCTTTTCACTATTTTTCCCAAATTATTATTTAGTTATTATTAATATTAGAACTTTGAAATTAATTAAAATCCTTATTTGAGTTAGGAAATAAAGTTCTAAATCAATTCAAATCCTACCTTATATGTAGTTTATTAATAAATTAAATAAATAAAAAATAATGTTGATTTGAATTGAAAAGAACAAGAAAAAAAACGTCCAAAGCAAAAAAGAGAACAAAAAAAATACATAAATGGAAAGAAAACTAAATTGAATTGAAAAGGAAGAAAGAAAACATGTGGAGGAAAAATGGAGAAAAAAAGAAGAAAGAAAAAAGAAAAACAAAACAAACCATAGAAAAAAAAAACCATCACAAAGGCTAATTTATCTATAATTAAAAGTGTGAAGATCCGTAGAAAAGTAATTTGAACTTTTTGTTCTTCATTAAAATATCTTTCTTTAGACAAAACTATTTTTTCACTATTTTCTTCAATTTATTAGTTAATTATTTTTATTATATTAACTAGACTTCTAAAATCTATGGGACTCCTAAAATATATGGAAGGAGCGTCAATTAATATTTTTCTTTATAGTGATCAATTAAAAAAATACTTCTAAAATAGGATAGAAAAATACTCCTAAAATAGGATTCTATTAATAAAATACTTCTATAAATATTGAGATGCATGTTAAACTACCGCAGAAATTAGTTTACTTATTGGGAAAATATGATTGATACTCATCTAACTTGATTCGGCTGCATGTCTGAAGCTTTGTGATCACTATTATATTATTTTGTTGTAGTTTATAGATCGTAGATAAATTTACAAGCGGTAGATGAATGTCGGTCGACTTTGAAAATTTTTTTTAGGTAAAGGTTAGGTTAATTGTATTGTTTTTATATTTCTGTTCTGAGAAATATTTTTGTGTAAAGGTAAAGTTTAGTTGTATTATTTTGACATTTCTATTATCGTATTATTTTGTAATAGTTTACAGGTGGTAAATGAGTGTCAGACGACTTTGGAAAATTTTTTGTGTAAAGGTTAGATTTAATTATATTGTTTTGATGTTTCTATCATCGTATTGTTTTGTTGCGGTTTACAGGTGGTAGATGAATGTCGATTAACTTTGACAAATTTTGTTGGTAAATGTTAGGTTTAATTAAATAAATTCTCCAAAAGATGTTGAATTTAATTATTGTATTCATCTTTATTATTTAAACAAATATCCTATTTAGTATAATGTTTGAACTCAATAAAGTAAGGTACACCTAAACTAGTAAATAAATAAAAGTAGGGGTAAAGTGTTATTTGGAATATTATTATTGGGTTATCGATTTACCCAATAACCCAATTAAAAAAATCAAAATCGAATAAATAACTCAATAAAAAAATATAAAATCATTAAAAAATCGTTAACCCAATAACTCAATAATAATAAACCAATAACATTTTTATCAGTTTGGTTTATTGATCGGTTTGATTTTTGCACACCCCTAGTTCAAATTGATGCATCTCTCTTATCATGTGACAACAAGGGAAAGAGGTACTGTATGACAAATTCAAAAGTGATGATCCATCAACCACTTGAAATTTCTGATGGTAAAATATATATGTATATATATTTATGTTTATATTTTTATATTAAAGTGTGAAAGATTTTTGCAAAGTGATTTAAACTTTTACACTTTATTAAAAATTTCTGCAATAGATAAATTATGTAATTTTAAATAATTAAACATTACAAGTTTGAGACACGTACGGTTAAATTAGTACTTTAGAAAATTGAAAGTGAAAAATTTCAAATCTCTTCATAGCTTATGTTCAACATTTTTTAAAAAAGAAATAAAATAAAAAATGGCGTCGAATGTTTATATTTAAGTTGATTAATTTAAAACTACACCACGTGACATTCACATGAAAATGTCACTTTTTATTATAAACTTTTTCATATTTTTACTCAGATAGTTCTTCGTTAACATGTCTGCTTCTTCACCTGCTTCAGCTGCTTCGTGATTTTATCATATTATCTCTAATTAATATTATAAGTCATTTATATATAAAAAATGAATAATACTTAATTAAAAAAATAGACATTTATGACATGTCTATTTCAGCTGCTTCAATCGTAGTTTTATCACATCACCTCAAATTAATTATTATAAGTCATCCAGATAATAAAAAATTAATAATATTTAATAAATAATAAGATATATATAAATGATAAATTAATTCTTGATGTTTTAAATTAATAGGACAGCTTATATGAGACTTATTTAAAAAAATACACAAGTATGTTTGCTTCATGATTTTACTATATTACCCATAATTAATTATTTTAAAACATGTACATATAATAAAATTAATAATATTTAATAAAAAAAGGTAAAATAAACATTTATGACATGTCTACTTCAGTTGCTTCAACCGTAATTTTACAATATCATCCCTAATTAATTATTATAAATCATTTAGGTATTAAAAATTAAATAATATTTAATAAAAATAAAATTAACATAAAATGATAAATTAATTCTTGATATTTTAAATTAACATGACATCTTATATGAGACTCATTTAATTTTTTTTCACAAATATTTTCTCATAGTAATTTTGTTATAGCACTTCTAATTAGGTATTATAAGTCATTTAGGACATATCTACTTTGCTGCTTCAATCATAAAATTTGGTTGACTCTCGAATTTATTTCAGTGCTACTTAAATTGGAATAGCAGAAAAAGTATTAGAAATCATAATAATTAAAATTTTAAATTATTTTTAAAATATATTGAATATCAATGCCACAAAAATTTGGATAAGAAGAGTAACATATATTATTTGAAAATTACATAAAAAATATTATAAATTACAGTAGCTAATAATTTAAATTATTTAAAAACATATTAAGAATCTGATTGATTATCTAAATTATATTTGTGTCACGTAAATTCGGGATAGTTTTGACATTTTATAATTTGCATGTTCTATTGTTTTAATTTAGTATTTTGTTGATCCAAATGATGTTTACAAATTTAACATGTTTTAAAAATTTAGTACTTTATTTATTTTTATTTATTTACATTATTTTGGTAAAATACTATATATTTAAAAATTATGCAAAAAAAATAATTATAAGTCATAATTATTAACATCTTATAATATTTTAAAAACATAAAGTAAAAAATATGATTGATTTTTGAAATTCTAATAGTGTCACATAAGTTGCGATAAAGCAAGTAATATAAATTATTTGAAATTACATTAAAAGATACAAAAATCACAAAGATTAACAACTTAAAATATTTTAAAAATATATATTAGTAAAAAAATTTGACTGACTCAAAAATTCTAAAATTGGGACAAAGCGATTAACATAAATTACTAAATTACATAAAAGATACTATAAATCATAATGATTAACAACTTTAAATTATTTAAAAATTTATATTAATAAAAATTTGATTGACACTTCAAATGCTATTTGTGCTACATAAATTGAGATAACGTAAATAACATATGTTGGGTCTGTGCTAGCACAAGCTACAGTATATAGTACTTACTAATAAGGGGGGAGGGGAGCATGCAGCTCTCTGTCAACATGCCTGCTTCTTCTGCCTCTTCATCAGCTGCTCTTTTCATAATTTTATTATATCATCTCTAATTAATTATTATAAGTTATTACTTACTAATAAGAGGGAATGGAGAGGAGAAACAGGCAACTCTCCATCAACATGTCTGTTTCTTCTGCCTGTTTCATCAGCTTCCATCGTAATTTTATTATATCATCTTTAATTAATTATTATAAGTTATTTATGTATTAGAGAATTAATTATATTTAATAAGAAGAGTAAAATGGTTATTTATGACATGTCTGTTTTAGCTGCTTCACCCATAATTTGACTATATCACTCAAAGTTAATTATTATAAGACACCTAAACACTAAAAAACTAATAGTAAAAAATCATTATAAAGTCATCTAAATATTAAAAAATTAATAAAATTTAATGTTAAATTTACTTGACTTTTTATATGAGCCCCATTTAATTTTTTTCCAAAAGTATTTTTGTATAGCAATTTTGTTATATCACTTCTAGTTAGTTATTATAAGTCATCAAAGACATGTCTGCTTCACTGTTGCAATCGTAATATTACCACGTCACTCTTAATTAATTATTATGACCATTTAAGCATTGTGTCACTTAAATTGAGACTTGAGTAATTATTTTTTTTAAAAAAAATAAAATCTTTTTAAAATGAATAAAAATAAATCTTATCACTTATAATTAGTTTTTATAAGTCATTTAAGAGATGTCTGCTTCGTTGTTTCAATTGTGATTTTACTATGTCACTCCTAATGAATTGTTATGACCATTTAAGCATTGTGTCACTTAAATTGAGACTTGAGTAATTATTTTCTTTTAACAAAATTAAATCTTTTTAAAATGAATAAATAAATAAATTTTGTAATTTAATTATTATTATAATATTAATTTAATATAAATATTGTGTTCGTGCATTGTATGGGCTACTGGTAACTAGTTCTAAACTTGAAATTGAATTTTCTGAAAGGAGGTTAAACTCAGGAAATTGTCATAGACCCAAATATGGGTGACTGTAGATATTTGACTCCAATAAGAAATATCTTTAAAGAACAATATTTCTTACTTTTTAAGTATAGTACAAGTACCATTTTATCCCTCTACACCTCAAATATATTTTTAAAACTTTTCATACTTATTTGTCTTTCAAAATTTATTTTTTTATTATTTTCACTTTTTATTTTTTCCATTAATTTATTATTCTATTTTTATTATTTTCACTTTTTTTTTAATTTTATTATTTTCACTTTTTATTTTTTTCTTTAATTTTATTTTCATGTTTTAATTCATTTGTCTCAAACTATATTTTTTTCTTTTTTCTCAAGCATTATCTAGTTTTTTCCTTTTTTTAATTCATTTGTCTTTAACCTTTATTTTTCTTTTATTTTTGGTTTTTATCAGTTCTTTTTTTTTTCCTCATTTTTCTCAAACTTTATTTTTATTTTTTCTCTCATTTTTTATTTTCTCAATTTTTTTAATTCTTCACTGTATTCTTAATCTTTAATTTTTTCTTGCCTTTTTATTTATACTCTTTTTTTTATTTCTCTATTTTGTTTGATCGTTTTTTTCCTTTTTCAGTTCTCTTTTTTTCTCTCATATTTTTCAAACTTTATTTTTATTTTTCTCTCATTTTATTTTTCTCAATTTTTTTAATTCTTCACTTTTTTCTTGATCTTTATATTTTTTCTTTCCTTTTTTTTTCTCAATCTTTTTTTTATTTCTCTTTTTTGTTTGATCACTTTTTTCTGTTTTCTCAACTTCTATTATATTTTGCTAATAAATAAAAAATTGGATAAGCCACAAAGGAATTTTCTTTTTTTGACATCAAAGCAAAGTTAAGGGCATGAATTCTTGTTACGAAGTTCTTTGAAAATTCTTGAGATAAGTCGTGTCTCTAAGGCGAGAGTTGTAGAATATCTCATAAATAAAGACATAATGTGGTAGTATCAACCCTTGACCATGGGACATAATTTATTATTTGAAAGTCCTTGAGCAAAGTCTTGCCTCTAAGGCAAGAGTTGTAGAACATCCCATAAATGAAGACATAATGTGGTAGTGTCAACTCTTGTCCGTGGGGCATAATTTATTATTTGAAAGTCTTTGAACTAAGTCTTGCCTCTAAGGCAAGAGTTGTGGAACATCCCATAAATAAAAATATAACATGGTAGTGTCAACTCTTGTCCGTGAGACATAATTTGTAGTTTGAAAGTTCTTAAGTTAAGTCTTGCCTCTAAGGCAATAGTTGTAGAATATCTCATAAATCAAAATACAATTTGTTGTTTGAAAGTCTTTGAGCTAATTAAGTCTTGCCTCTAAGGCAATAGTTGTAGAACATCTCATAAATGAAAAAATAATGTGGTAGATTCAATTCTTGCCCGTGGGGCATAATTTGTTGTTTGAAAGTCCTTGAGCTAAGTCTTATCTCTAAGGCAATAGTTGCAGAACATCTCATAAATGAAAATATAACGTGGTAGAGTCAACTCTTGCTCGTGGGGCATAATTTGTAGTTTGAAAGTCCTTAAGCTAAGTCTTGCCTCTAAGACAATAGTTGTAGAACATCTCATAAATGAAAATAACGTGACAGAGTCAACTCTTGCCCGTGTGGCATAATTTGTTGTTTGAAAGTCCTTGAGCCAAGTCTTGCCTCTACGACAATAGTTGTAGAATATCTCATAAATGAAAACATAATATGGCAGAGTCAACTCTTGCCCGTGGGGCCTAGTTTGTAGTTTGAAAGTCCTTGAGCTAAGTCTTGCCTCTAAGGCAATAGTTGTAGAACATCTCATAAATGAAAACATAACGTGGTAGAGTCAACTCTTGCACGTAGGGCATAATTTGTTGCTTGAAAGTCCTTAAGCTAAGTCTTGCCTTTAAGGCAATAGTTATAGAACATCTCATAAATCAAAATACAATGTGGTAGTGTCAACACTTTCCCATGAAACATAACTTGTTGTTCGAAAGTCGTAAATTTTACCTTTATAATGTGATAGTGTCAACTCTTACTCATGAGATATAACTTGAATGGAAGAAATCGAAGAAAAGAATAAAAGTAATAAAAATTGCGAAAAAAGAAGAAAATGAAGAAAAATATTTAAAAAAAATTAAAGAAAATGTAGAAGTTGAGAGAGAATAGGAAAAAAAATAAAGGTTGATAAAAAAAAGAAAGATTAAATAAAAATAAAGGTCGAGAAAAATTTTAAAAGAAAAAAATAAAAAAATAAAAATCATAGAAAAATATATATATTTTTTTAATAAAAGTAGACGTTGAGAGGTGCAAAGAAAAAAGTAAGGGTTGAGAAACACTAAAAAGAACAAAAAAAAGGAAAGAAAAAATAAAAAATAAAAAAAAATATAAAATAAATGGAAAAGGCTCAAAAATACCCTTGAACTAATTAAAATAGCTCAAAAATATCCCTCGTTAGATTTTTGGCTCAAAAATACCCCTCCTTTAAATATTTGGGTCAAAAATACCCCCCCCCCCCTCTCTAACGGAATTCGGAAAAGGATCAAAAATACCTCTGAACTATCTGAAATGGATCAAAAATACCCCTCGTTAGTTTTTTGGCTCAAAAATACCCCTCTGTTAAATATAGAACTAAAAAACTGATTATTCTAAAATTATTTAAAAAATGAAAATAAAATACTGATTATTAAAAGAAATTATAAATTTTTTTAAAAAATAAAAATAAAAAATGTCATTGAGTATCTAAATTATTAAAAAAAATTTTAAAAAATAAAAATAAAAAACTATTTATTAAAAAGAAATTATAAAATTATATATATATACATATAAAAATCATGCAATTACAATTATAAAAGATATATGTAGCTAGACTGCTTCATACATGGTACAAGCTATATCACATATTTAGAGTATTTTGAAATAAATAAACGTGCACAAAGATTTTTTTTTTTTAAAAGTATAAATTAAAATAGCTTTGTTGTACCGCTTAAATTGAGTACTTGATAGGACTTATTAGGACAAAATCCAAATTCAGTGACTAAAAACTTACAAAAATAAATGAAAAAATAAAGAGGGAGAATAATTTTATTATTTATTTTTAATAAATAGTTTTTTATTTTTAAATAATTTTTTAATAATTTAGATCCTCAATGACATTTTTTATTTTCATTTTTAAAATTTTTTTATAATTTTTTTTAATAATCAATTTTTTATTTTTATTTTTTAAATAATTTTAGAATAATTAGTTTTTTAGTTCTATATTTAACAGAGGGGTATTTTTGAACCAAAAAACTAACGAAGGGTATTTTTGATCCATTTCAGATAGTTCAGGGTATTTTTGATCCTTTTCCTAAATTAGTTAGAGGGAGGGGTATTTTTGAGCTAAATATTTAACGAAGGGGTATTTTTGAGCCAAAAATCTAACGAGGGGTATTTTTACGCTATTTCAAATAGTTTAGGGGTATTTTTGAGCCTTTTTCATAAAATAAAAAAGGAAAAAAAAGAAGTTGAGAGGAAAAAAGTAAGGGTTGAGAAAATTAAAAATAAAAAGAGAAACGAAAAAATTAAAATTAAAAAGAGAAAAAAATAAAAGTTGAAAGATATAAATATGGAGTTGTTATCCATTATGAGGATCATTTATGTAATTTACTCCATTGATTAGGGGTAATTTTGTCCAAAAAATACTAGTTAATAGGTAAAGACTATTTTAAGAAAGTTTTTTTGTTTGGGACTAAAATTTAAAATTCACCTTAATTTAGACTTACTTTTGAGATTCACCCGGTTAAACTATCCATAAACGTCGTACTCCGTAATAAGGCAAGAAAGCAAAATGTTTAAAAAAAATTACTAAATATTACATAAATACACAACTTATGTTTTCAATATTACAAAAAATACCAACTCCTTAAACATATTACAAAAATTTCATATATATCGATTATGTTATGTATATTAATGGAGAGAGAGTAAAGTAACTAAAAAAATAGGAGAAAGTGTAATTACTTTTAAAAGGTTGATATTTATGTTATTTATAAGAAAAAAAAAATTATACTCAAGTGTTTTGACTTCTTTGCCAAAAAGAAAACCATAAGGCTGGTGGGATTACTAGAAACAAAAAATAAGTTGAATGTTTGGAGGATGGAAATTCAAAAAAAGTAATCGAAGTATCATCATCCTTGTAGAATGTTGTTCTCACCGGAACTCACGTGGAATGAATCTAACTGTGGGTGACTTATGTTTTTATTGTTATAAGAAGTTTTTTTTAAATATTAATATTTATATTTTTATTTTTTTACATCTCAAATATCTTTACTCTTTTCATACTCATTTGTCTCTTAACTTTTTTTTATTCTTTCTTTTTCTGTTTTGTTTTATTGTTCCTTGATTTTTATTTTTTAATTTTTTTCATTATTTTGTCAAACATTATTTATTATTTATTTTTTTAAATTTATTTGTCTCAACTTATTATTATTATTATTATTATTATTATTATTATTATTATTATTATTATTATTATTATATATTTTCCTCAAATTTTATTTTATTTTATTTTTTCTTCTCATTTTTTCTCAACTTTTATTTTTTATTTATTTTTTATTCTTCTATTTTTTTCCTTTTTCTTTTTATTAACTTTTGTTTTCTTCTTTTTTTCTCTTTCTTTATTTCCCCCTTCTCATTTTTCTTTTCCCTCAACTTCTATTATATTTTGACAATGAATAGAAGTTTGATAATTTACAAATAGGATCTTCTTTCTTTGATATCAAAACATACTTAAGTATGTGCGTTGTTGTTGGGATATGTCTTGACTCTAAGACAAGAGTTATAGAACAACTCATAAATTAAGACATAATGTGGTAGTGTCAAGTCTTGTTCATTGGGCATAACTTGTTATTTGAAAATCCTTGAATTAAGGCAAGATTTACTGAGTATCTCATAAATTAAGACATAATAAAGTAGTATTAGCTCTTGGCCATACATGGTAACTTATTTTTTTGGGAGATTCTTGGGCTAAGTTGAGTTTTAGAGGCAAGACTTATAGAGCATCTCATAAATTAAGACACAATGTGGTAGTGCCAACTTTTGCCTATGGCGGCGTAACTTGTTGTTTGAAAGTCTTTGGGCCTAAGTCTTGTCTCTGAGAGAAGAATTATAAAACATCTCATAAATCAAGATACAATGTGGTAGTTTCAACTCTTGTCCATGGGGCATAACTTATTGTTTGAGAGTCCTTAGGTTAAGTCTTGTCTCTAAGTGTAGAGTTGTAGAGCACTTCATAAATTAATATACCTTGACCACGGGGTGTAGCTTGCTATTTAAAAGACCTAAGTCATGACTCTAAATTAAGAGTTATAGAATATCTCATAAATCAAGACATAATATGACAGTGTCAACTCTTGCCCATGAGACATATTTTGTTGTTTGAAAGCCCTTGGGCTAAGTCTTGCCTCTAAGGCAAGAGTTATAGAGCATCTCATAAATCAAGACTCAATATAATAGTGTCAACTCTTGCCCATGAGACATAACTTATTATTTGAAAATCTTTGGAATAAGTTTTGCCTCTAAGGCAAGAGTTATAGAACATTTCATAAATCAAAATACAATGTGATAGTGTCAACTCTTACCCATGGGGCAGAACTTGTTGTTTTAAATCCCTTGATCAAAGTCTTATCCTAAGGCAAGGGTTATAGAGCATCTCATAAATCAACACACAATGTGGCAGTGACAACTCTTATCTATGGGACATAACTTATTATTTGAAGTCATTGGGTTAAGTCTTACCTCTAAGGGAAGAGTTATAGAGCATCTCATAAGTCAAAATATAATGTAGTTGTGTCAACTCTTACCCATAGAACGTAACTTCTTATTTGAAAGTCTTTGGGTTAAGTCTTGCTTCTAAGACAAGAGTAATAGAACATCTCCTAAATCAAGACACAATGTGATAGTGTTAACACTTTTCCATGGGACGTAACTAGTTGTTTGGAAGGAATCGAAGAAGAGAAAAGAAAAAATAAAAAAGAATAAAGGCTACTGAAAAAGAAAAAAATAAAATAAAAATAAAGGTTGATGAATTTAAATAAATAATAAAAATCAAAGAAAATTAAAAAGAGAAAAAGAAAAAAAGAAAGGTTGAGAATATTTTTTTTAAAAAGAAATAGAGACAAAATAAAAAATCAAAGAAAATAAAAATTGAGAAAAAATTTAAAAAGCAGAAGAAAAAATAAAATCAAAGAAAAATAAAAAGATGGAAAAATTTTTAAAATAGAAGTTGAGAGGAGAAAAGGAAAAAAAAATATAGGTTGAATTTTTTTTTTTTTTAAAAAGCGAGAAGAGAAAAAATAAAAAATAAAAAATAAATAAAAAGAGAAAAAAAATAGAAGGCGAAAGATAAATTAACATAGAGAGTTGTTTGAAAATATTTGATGTATAGAGGACAAATATGTATTTATTCCATACATTAAATAGAAGAAAACTAGTTTTGTAACATTTTTATGATTGGCGACAAAAAAATAAAGTCACCCACTATGAAGGTCATTTATGATTTATGTTGTTTACCCGATAAAAAATGAAAAAATTTCAGAAATAACATTTGTAGAGCCTTAATTATAACTTTTATAGCAACAGTTTCAAAATTTCGAAAACTAGCAATATGTATTTTGTATTTTAGTAAAAGGTTGCTATAAAAACACATATACAAAGAGGGTATACGTCCCTTATTTAACTCTAATCAGTTAGAGATAAATAAGGGATAAAATTGTTTCTTATTTTTTGCAACATTTAATTAACAGATTCCTTTACCTTTTATGACTCTTTTAATTTTACCTTAACCGTTAATTTGCATATTCAAATTCAAAAATCATTTTCCATATTCATTACGTAAAAGCAGATTAAAAAAAACTGAGTGATTAAAATATCGTTGATGAACGTCTGTATTTTACGAAGAACAGTTGAATAAATAACGCGACAATTACAGGTATGGATAAACAAACTTTAAGATCATATTTATGCAATTGCAAAAATTTCTAGAAAATTAATAACAAGATGGGTTAACGTTCATGAAGTTGAAACTTTTAGATCATATTTTAAATTTTATAAGTTCTGGGTTAAAATTTCGTTATCAATATTTTTTTCCCAAATTCAAAGTTTTCCCTGTCGTTATGTATTTATAAAACTAAATTACAATTCTTATACGTTAACTTTGAAATTTAGTCGATGATACATATTATTCGACTAAAACATTAGTTTTTGTTGGAATTTTTTTTTCTATTGTGTATATATAAATTATTAATTGTATGTAGTACATATTATATAATTGAATTTGTATTTAATGTTTTGTAGTGTTCTGGACATTGATGATGGGAAACATACCTGTTCTCATTAAACACACTGGTAGTATGAACAACATTGAACAACAATATGAAGATTACATCAGTGAATTCTCATTGAAAAAAAATAAGCAATTTAATTTTGACTAAAAACATCATCAAGCTTATCTTTTGTTGTATTTCCTATATGAACGCCTATTGTGACCTTTAATCCCACATGAACTACAATAATTTTTGCTTTTCTTTTCAAATATATCTCTTCCTGATTTATCATGATCCTTCTTTGCAGGTTTTCAGGCAGCCGCTTGTATTTCTGGGGCAAAACTACATCCTCCAATATTTTCTGAGGTATCATCCAGTCATCTTTATGTGGTAGAGGATATACAGAAAGATCATACGTTCTCAACACAGTTTTTGGCTTGTATAGATTAGAGCAATATGGTCCTTTTTAAAAATTCTTGCTATCAAGTACAACACAAGCATACACACATGATATCTCATCCAATTGGAATGCATGATAAGAATATTTTTTTTCCTTTAGGCAAACAATAAAATATTTCTCCTTGTCGTGGACTGTATAGACGTACTCTGAGGCTGGTATAACCTGAAAATATTAATACATAAAAAATATTTAAAAAAAGTTGACATTTCAATTCGCTCCAGTTTAGCAAATGTATTTTTTTCCAAAGCAGCAGATGTATATTAATATGTCTATGTATGATATACATATGTATTTTCATTATAGCATATACATTAGTTAAATTTTACTAGTTTATATATGAAGATATATTTCATACAACATATCAAAATTCAAGTATATGTAACTTTTAATGATTATATGTATTTCATCATACCTTCATACGTATACACT
The DNA here is from genome assembly GCA_030864225.1 of Capsicum baccatum var. pendulum. Lineage (NCBI taxonomy): Eukaryota > Viridiplantae > Streptophyta > Magnoliopsida > Solanales > Solanaceae > Capsicum > Capsicum baccatum. The sequence continues at coordinate 68,140,125 of CM061557.1, read as the reverse complement.
CTGCTTCATTCTGTTGGAGAATTTCTTGAAATTTTTCAATAAGATCCGTGCGTGTGTACAATGTCTCATGTCTGTTTTCATAGTTTCATCTATCAAACATCAATCTAACTTCCTCTATAAAATCGTATATTGGAAGTTCTCTAGCTGATATCAGTGCAACATTAATTGACTCTGCAATATTTGATGTTAAAGTCCATCCCCTATGAACTGTTGCATATGACCTAGCCCACTTATCGTATCCCGCTAATTCCAAGTAATTCTTTACTCTAACATCAACTGCCTCCACTTTCTCCATTAACTTGTGAAATTCATACTTTGAGTATGATTTTATTATGGTATAGAAAATTTCCGACAATGCATCATGTGACTTTCTAATTTTTTTTTACATTACCCCATAGATGCCACATACAAGCATAATGTGGTACATTATTGTACAAATCAGCAATAACTTTTATAATGCTTGCATTACGATCGAAAACTACACACATATATTGTCTTTTACAGTATGCTTTCTTCAGATTCTCAAAGAACTATGTCCAGGATGCATTATTTTCAAAATCTAGTATTTCATATACCAATGAAAATATATGGCCTGAACATGAAACAAATACATTTAATAGTATATTATAAATAGACATAAAAAATTTCATATGTATCTTATAAATACATACAGTTGGAAACAAGTGTAACTGGCATTAAACATAATTCATAGCTATATTATATATACATAGAGCTGGAACCATATCTAACTCCCATTCAACACCAAAAATAAATTGAATATGTATTCTATAAACACATATAGCTTGCCAAATATGTGACTGTCATTTCTTTCATAAACATAATTCATAAGTATAATATAAATACAGATATCTGGAAACATAAGAAATACATAATACAAAGATAAATATGCTGCATATGTATATTATAAATACATACAGCTGTTCATAAAGTCAAATAGCTTACCGACTTCATCCATGGTACAGGCAGCTACAAATGTGCCACTGTACAGTCCTCTGAGATAACTTGCATCAACAACTATCACAGGTTTATAGTGATCGAACCCCTATATGAATGTAGTAAGTGCGATAAATATATACAAAAACTCATTATCTTCATGCTTTTTCATTCGTATATGTGAATCTGGGTAAGTAGTGTTCAAAACATGAATATATACAGGTAGTTTCCCCTATGATGCCGGCGGTTTTCCTCTCAAATCTTCAAGTACTTGTTCCTTAGCTCGCCAACACATAATATATGTCAAATTAATACCCAGGTCTTCCTTCATGTCAATTTCGATATCAGTCGCATTGTATTTTTTTTTGTGGTTTTTAAACTTTGATTTTACTATACCTCCAATCAACTTACTAGTAGCATGAAACTTAGGATAAATCTTATCCTTGATCGGACATATGTTTTCTGGTAAGAATTTTCTAACACAAAACATTTCAGATTTGTTGATACCAGATGCACGAAATAAAAAATCACAATTACTGAATCTGTACAACGATGTTTAACTGTAAAAAATAAAAAAAATCATATGATGAAATATAATTTACCAACATGAAAAAAATAAAATTTAATACATATGTATATTATAAATACATATGCTACAATACAATTTACCAACATGAAAGCAAGAAAATTTAAATACATGACAAACTTACCAGCTTTTACTTGATCTAACAGATCGTGAATGAAACTTCTCCCAAATCGTGTAATTCTTTATCACAGATTTTAACACACTTTTCGATGCATAAACTTGTTCAAGCTCAATATGTTTGTGATGTGGGTCCGAGATAATTACTTTAGTTGTATCCATCTCAAATATATCTAAACATTCAGCTGAAGTAGGAACTATCAATGCTCTTTCAGTACTTGTATTTACCACGTTACGTGCAGTGATAGACAGATTCAAACTCTCATCATTACATATTGATGAACTAACAGATGTGTTGAAACTATCCTTTTATGAAACACTGACATACAAAGGAAAAACACTCATTTTCTTTATCTTCCCTTTTTGCATAATATAGGCCTTCAAACCCATGTCATTACGTATACGTATTTTACCTTCAATATCTGTTAATTGATATTCAATTTGAATGCTTTTGCATGTCAAATTTACATCAATGTGCGAAGCTAGTAGTGCGTAGAGTTGGTTATACGAAGCGTTTATGCTCAACAATATCGCACTTGTCATTTTAAATTTTAAACTTTTTATTGATATTATTAATTTGTTAGTGTTCAAATGTTGCAATTTTATGAACTTGAACTTGTTAATTTTTTATAGTTCAAATGTTTAATTTTTTATATATATTATATATATACATATATTTTTTGCATTAAACATATGTCTGAATATGTAATAAAGAGAACCATATGTATTTCGAAAAAAATTATGTTTGCATTAGACGTAAATACAAATGCAAACTGGAATGAACGTTAGTATTAACCATAATGTGTATCTTTCAAAATTACAAATAGAAATCTGAAAAATACATATGTCTGTATGTGTATTAACTAGACATGCACATATGAAAATCTAATAAAAATACATATGTATTATATACGATATTGTACAATTGAATGACATATGTATTTTAAAAATACATATGCTCACTGGAATGGTTATATGTGTGTTAAAAATACATTTGTTCACTGGAATGACATATGTATGTTAAGAATACATTTGTTCACTGGAATGGTCATATGTATTTTAAAAATACATTTCTTCACTTGAATGGGCATATGTGTGTTAAAAATTGCTTTGTTCACTGAAAGTGCATATGAATGTTAAAATTACATATGTTCAGTGGAATAAGCATATGTATGTTAAAAATATATATGTTCACTGGAATAAGCATATTTATTATTACAAATATACACATTCATTATAAAAAATACATATAAAAACTGGATAGAATAATTTATAAAGACATGTACTAACCATGAAAATATTGAAGTTTAAGCGATTAAACATAAAAAACTTAGCATAACAGTAAAGGAACATTAACATACCATCTTTGAACATTAAAGTAACATATGAATCCTATGAAATATTAAACAAAAAATATTTATCCACCTAATCTTAAATGTTGTAAACTTCAACAATATAAAATACAAATCAAATATCATGCACTTTAGTGCCTTCTGTTAACTCAATTTCACTAAGAGGCCTCATTGGTGCTTCATCATCACTTTGTGCCTTCACTTCTGCTTTTCTAGTACCATAATCCCACAACAGTGAAGCGTATCTTATGCGAATAAGATCTGGGTCAAAATTAACAGATGGAACACCTTCACCAAAAGTAAGGCACTCGACATATGTAATCATATATAAGCCACAATCCCTGCAAATACATATATTAATAAGTAATAATTTGTTACAAGTTTAATGCATATGTATATATACAAGTAATATGTGTACTGATTACTTACAAGCTGCCACTTGATTGTTGAGGCACATTCTCCACAACCGAAACAACAAATGGATCTATCTTTTCATTTAATTTGTAATTAGGGTGATTGTCGATACCAATACCCTTATTCTCGTAGAATTTAAATGCAAGGAGATATATAGGTATAACCTCAGCTAACTTTTTAATTTCAGCAAGCACCACAACATAATGACCAACAGCTGACAAAGAATCATATACATATATGCACCTATGATTGAAAGATATAACCGCAAGAACCCAATGATGTTTGAACTTTACGTGAACATGAATGAACATATGATCAACCGCATGCCATGGCACTATAGCATGTATGCGGAATCCACTTATGTACACATTCAGATGGTATTCTTTTCCACCAGCATTAAGAGATGCATCATCCACTTTATACACATCAAACACCCTTTTAACAGTGTTCATGAAATTGCAGTCTACAATGCTAAACTTATATGAGCTATTGGGATCATACTTGGACTTCTTTCGCAGATAGTAGAAGCATACATCAATTTGCTGCATTATAAATAAAAATCATACTTAATAGTAAATAACCAAATTAAGACACAAAGAATCCAATACTACATTTATAAATATCATGTACATATAACTGAACATATAACATACTTCATATGTATATACAAATATACATTTTTAACTGTAACAATATAAGAACTTACAATATTCATATGTAACACAGAAATAATATTTATTTCAATATACAACTCATCAACATAATAATACATCACTTATCTCATCTTACCATGTCTGGCTAGGAATATCCATAACGTAGAATCAATTTTTATCATCAACAGATAAAATTTCAAAATTGATAACTAGTATTCTGGACTTGCCCTTCAAATAATGTTCTTCTTTGCTATTTCTGTATATTCATTATACATATTAGTAGATCATTTACAAAATCTTAAATTCCAAAACTTAGTACAATTAAGTTGTAATCTATATACCTCTTCGAATAATATTTAAGAAGATTCAATAAAAGCCACCTCATGAACTTATTGGTGAATTTAGTGTCTTCTATATTACTAATTGGATGAGATATAAAGGGATGCTTCTGATTGAATGTTCTCCATTGCGTTTCTGTGCTTCCTTTATTATTAAGACATGCGAAGTATGTAAATATAATTAATTACATAAGATGATGTAGTAGAAATAAGTATACTGCTGAAACAAAAATACAATTATATGTCTTAAAAATGCCATATATATATTTATGAAATACATATTAACAAATGTATTTTTTACTACTGCAGTGTTGTATATCTAAGCTATCAAACTTCAAAAATACAAAAATTTTCATCAAAATACAATCATATCTCATTAAAAATAAATACAGTTGATCCCAAAATACAACTGAACATCAAAATATAAATTCATACTTCATTATCCATTGCAAAAAAATATATTTTTAATATATAAAGTAAACAAATTTATTAGCTAAAAAAGTTATGTTAAGAGTACTAACCATCTGTTGAACCAAAATTCATTGTAAATGGTAACTCCTTGTATCTAGATGGTCGCCTAATCCTTGAAACATGCATTACCATTTGTTGTTCTTTATTTATCGATGGATGTACAATTATACTTAGTTCAAGATTGACATACACATTAAGACTGAGAAGAAGATCATCAAGAAGAGTGAGCTGAGAGTCAGACAAATTTTGATCAGCCTTGCTTTCATCATTTACTCCCTCATGAATGTGGACTGGAGTCTTATGTTGCTGATCTAACTTTGATTTATCCACATCATCTACCTCTGACTCATCTTCTGCTGGTTTAATTACATTCGTTTCAGCATCATATTCTTTGTTCTATATAAAATGAATAAAGATGTTATAATGTTGCAATATTAAGAAAACAAATAAACACATACAATGCTACCTCTGACTCATCTTGGACAATTATAAAAGCAAACAATGCACGTATTCAGCATACCTTGAACTCATCTTCGACTTCAACATTGGATTTTTTTATAAAGTCAAGATCAATGCTTCTAAGGATTTCATCTGAAAATGTGAATTGAGATTCTGATATTTGTGCTTCACCAATACTTTCATCAACCGATTTTGTATTCTACACAACATGTTCATACAAATTAAATAAAATAATATTTTCCAATAACTAGAAACCTAACCTAGATATATTTAGCATACTTGAGAGATACATACATCTCTTGCTTCATGCACATCTATATCGATTTTTTCCTTTCAAAATAAAAAATAAAAAATTAAAACTATTAATATTCATCAATATAAGTATATCTAACAAAAAAAGGCTCTACCAAAACATCGTCATTATCCTCAATATATCCATCAATCTCAGTATGCCCATCAATCATACTGTTGCTTTGATATCCTTCCATCTCTTCGATAACCTGTTTTAATATTATTTTTTATAATGATAAATTCGAATTGTATATAGAAAATAAGTTGCATATAAATGTATGCAATTTACTTATCAATGTGCCTTCAAGATTCTTATTAAACTCATGAACAAACTTTGAAGTCGCTTGATGGGGTGATGTATTCTTGACATTTTCATCCATTGATGGCTGGTCAAATTCTTTGTCTTTTGCTTGTTTCTTCGCGTTTAAAACATGAAAATATAAATAAAAAATAAATAGTAAACTAAATATTTAGTTTAGCTCTGCATATGTATATATGATTATACATATCACAAACTGAAAAATACATATTAAATATATGACAAAGACAATGCATCCTACATCTGAATTTATTCAAAATACAAAATCATGCTGTATTCATATTTTACATAACTAATGTAACATATGACTATGTATATATTATTATACATATTTTCATTTATAAAAATGCATTTTATCAAAGCAAGCAGACACAACATACTGTATATGTATTTTCAGACATAAAAAATAAATATGTTGTATATGTATATATGCTGTATTTGTATTCAACTACAATATATATATATATATATATATATATATATATATATATATATATATATATATATATGTATGTATGTATTTAACATAGAAAGTACATATTTTATAAAAATCATTTACATCAGAAATGTTGTACCTTATTTTCATTAATTGCATTCATGATCTGATCACACCTGGTCGATAGTAGGCCACGGATAGCATCAAAATCTTGTCAACCCTGAATTCAAAGAAAATAATTAGAAATGCAAAAATCAATTAATCAAAAACTTAAATAGAAATTACCTTATCACAAAATTTATCACAGACTTTCTTCTAGACAACACCGTCTTTATCTTCAGAACTGAACGAAGATGGAGTAGGTGACTAAACTGCAGGCTGGTTTATGTCTTTCCTAGTTCCACGTAGCGTATTGGCTTGTGAATTGGAGTCCTCACAAAAGGCATTTTAGCAACACGGGGTGGAAGGATCTTTTTTGATGTCTGCTCATCTACACCTTTAGGATGTGGCTTCAACTTTTTCTTGACAGGTGAAGCTGATGAATCGACATGATATTTTTTTTTGTGGTCAACTGTTTTTGTCTTTGTGGAGGATCCTGAAAATCATCATCCAAATTAGTGTCATTTTCTTTATGACTTGCAGCTCCAGGTACAAGCTTCTTCGGTATTTGAAAAGCTGAAATCTCCTTTCTTGTTGGCTTGATATTCTTAAAAACAACCTACAATTTAAATTACATCATGCAAAAAATAATTTAGATGCTAAAATTAATGACATTATAAAACAGTTAACCGTGATCCATACTCAATAATGAATAAACAATGACAAATGATATTTTGTATATATACATATACCAGATCAGAAAATGTCTTTACAAAATAATCAACATCACATAAAAAAGATAAAAAGAAAACTAACCTTGTCATCTGCATCATCATACTTCTCATAAGAGTTTCATATCGTGGGTGAGGAAAATTTGTCTTTCAATTCAAAAGCCGTGGAATTTGAGAGTCCACCTTGGAAGCAACATTACGAGGCACATTTGAACAACACTCGTACAATCAAATTTGAATGGCCAGTGACATTCTAAGAAGAATATAAAACTTTTCTTTCAGCTTCAACTTTTTATTCAAGCTTCTAGCTAATTCTTCAAATGCATCCGATCCTCAGGGATAATCACTATAGTGACCACTCTCAACCAAATCAAAGTGGAAGCGTGAAATAGCTACGGTATCAACTGACGATAGTAAGAATGTGTGAATAAAATACAAATTGGCAAACTTTAGCACATCTTCATCGTTATCCTTCCCCTAAATTTTGTCAGAAACAACTACAAATAACTCTTTTTTCTGTATATAATTGGCACCATAAAAATATTGATCAATAATTCTATTTGAACGCTCCTCGTCAAACACAAAATCATCCTTGTTTGTAACACAATTCAAAATCAGTCACCAAAGCAAACTCTCTAGGAGTGAAATGAAAAATTGTGCCCTTTGCATGAATGACTATGACACTTGTAGAACTTTTCTTAGTTTCAAGTGAAATAATTCATCTCCCTAATTGCACTTGGACGACACAATCTTTCTTCTTCATGAAGACACTAAATATACTTTTAGTACAAAACATCTTGTACTGATTCTTCGTTAATATTAACTTAATACGGTCTTCAATGTCGTTGACCGTATGACATCCTATATGAGGGGGAAATTTGGTCAATACTCATGCCATGTATATTTGATCACACATGACCTATACAACATAAAAATTTAATTATATGACAAAAACAGTGTCTTATATGTATTTATGAAATACATCTTAAAGTTAGTTTATACATTCTATACATAAATCTATCATATGTATTTTGTGAATACATCACTGGTCAATATCTAAGTTATCAAAACATCAAAATACAAAAATTGTCTTCACCTGATGAATAACAAATATAACTATGTATGTAAAAATACATTTCAACAAACAAGAACTACATATCACATTCAAAATCTAATGACTACCAAATACAACTTAACATGAAATACAATTATTAGCGGTAAACATAAAAACACATATCTAAACTGTATGTATTTTAAGAATACATATTACACTTATTTTTCAACAAACACATATGTATTTTGTGAATACATGAATGGTACAAATTTAATTAACAAGAAAAGAATATAACAACACATATACAAGATATATAACAAATGTATTTTTAGGATACATATTACACTTATATAAAAATATATATATATAAAAATCTTGCCAGTGACAAATACAAATATCTTACACAAATGTCATATGTATCTTACAAAAACCTTGCCATATGCAATTGAATGACATATGTATTTTAAAAATACATATACTCACTGGAATGGTCTTATGTATGTAAAAAATACATTTCAACAAACAAGAACTACATATCACATTCAAAATCTAATGACTATCAAATACAACTTAACATCAAATACAACAAATGTATTTTCAGAATAGATATTACACTTGTATAATAATACATATACAAAATTCTTGCCAGTGACAAATAAATATCTTACACAAATCTTAGATATCAAATACATATTTAAAATATATTGTATATAACATATACAATTCATATCAATAATAAAATTTTCGAATGGCACCATACCTCCTCCACTTTTTCTTGTTCAGATTCATAATCTGATGCAACGGGACTTGTAATTTTACTAGATTCTCCTTTTTCATTTGACTTTCTCCTTTTTACTAATTTTTGAAATTTTATGGGTTTTGGGATGAAGATTTTGTCAATGCTTTCCTTTTCATTATTTCTACAATCTTTTTCGGATCGTTACAGTGCTTCGATCTCACCTCTTCAATGCTAACACCTTCCTTAGACAGAATATTAGTAGAACCCAAGTTAAAATCTTCATCTTGTGTTAAACCAAGACTAAACTATGGCAGTTCATCGAAAACTAAATTCTTCGGTTGAATTCCTCTAACTGAACTACTATGATTTGCATGTTGAGCCATTATACATTAACTCGTACAATTTCAACACACACACAAAAAAATTGAATCCAAACAGATGAGTTTCGCAGATTAATATTGAAAAAAATGACGAAAATAAACTCCTTAACAAAAATTAAATGAAAAAAAAAATAACATGCATTAACTGAAAAAATACTTACCTTAAAAAGTGGAGAGGATCTTTATCAAGATTGTAAAAGTGATAGATGGAATTTGAAAAAAATAAATATAAAACGAAGATTGGAGGGAAGTGAAATTGAGAAAGTAGCGTGAATATAGGAAAAAGAAAAAATATGAGGAGAATTCACGCGTTTCTAAAAAATAATAATAAAATAATGCTAATTTTATTATTAGTTGTAATTTTGCCAAACTATTATTATTACTTGTAATTAACTAGTTAAGGTTGCTAGTTTATGCCTGCAACCACATCATCTCGAGAGTGATGAAAATACAAGAAGGCGTCTACTTGGGGAAGAGCGAATTATCCTAAGACCAGTTGGGAAGTACAAATAGAAGGACAGTGTGGTCAGGGCTTCTAAAAATCAATGGCATCCCTCGGTAGAACCACGTCTGATGCATTCTAGTAGGCTGTTTATTCGCCTATAACACAGGGGCAAGTGACATTCTCCTATTGGCCATAGTCAATACTGGGACCTTATAAATAGACACAACCTTCCCCACTGAAATGGATCCAAAATTTCCTACTCCTCTCTATTCTGAAGAAATAAAAAAATCTTTAGCTTTATTCTTATGTTTTCTGTGTTTGCCTTAGCTTTCTGTACTGTTGTTTCGCTATTACGCTCGCTCTTCTTGCATCTGTGGTCACGAATCGTTCATAGCTATAAGGACTGTCCCAGAGTTGTCTTCGTCTTCTATTTTGTTCATAGTTTGTGTGATTTAGTTTATTCACATTCTTACAAACCCATGCTACTAAAAATGAAGTTAAGATTGTAACACATGCTCTTGACCCATATACAATTCTGATTGTTCTCAAATCAATGGTAAATAGTTTGTCGCCACCGTAGGGTCAGAGTAACTGTGTAGGTTTTTAGATTCTTTCCTTTTGCTGGTTCACTTTTGTGCTTTTCCTTGCAGGAAAGTAAGTCAAGGTTTTTCTCAACAACGTTAAGAAGGTTACTGCTTTCGAGGGAATGTTAGGGACTTGACCAATGGTGTCATTTAATTAAGGAAAGACAACTCTTTTATGGTGGGAGAGCTTCCCCTCGTCGTAGGTGCACGAACATGATGGAAAGAACTTATTAATCAAAGGGGTTATGAACGGATATTATAAGGTGTTTACAAGGAATTCAAGTGGATTTTATCAAACCTCTAAAGGTGTTGAGGGCCTGCATTTAGGTTTCGGATGAAGGGGCTGGTGAGTTGTCGACAGTCTGGTCCATCGTTTTCAGCGCACTCCAAAGAATAGCAGGGATGATAGCCCGGATTGCCCAGGCTTGGGGATGAAGGCTCGTACAAAGACATGGTCGAGGTGTTGAGGGAAAAGGTGAAGTAGAAATATTTGCACTTTTGTCCTAGATAAGACTTACACTAGGTCTGTTGCTGATTAGGGAAGGGTACAGACCTGCTTGCAAGATCGCCACAACGTACATGCCCTGCATGATAAAAGACCCTATCTCAGAGGAGTTTGACATGCTGGAGATTGCCTGATGTGATGGGAGAATAGATCCCTGGGAACACGTGCTCATATTTACAAATGCAATAAATGGTATGGTGAAGGAATTCCGAGTACGTTGTCAGGTGAGGCGTTGAAATAATACTCGTGTCTGCTCAAGAACTCTATAGACTCATTCCACACAATGGCCAGAAGCTTCACAAGTGCTTCTGGATCTAAGGAATGATATCCCAAAGAAGAGAGCGCATAATGAGGGAAGGAGTACCCTATCAGATCAACAACACCATGGCTTACTCAAGGGAAGGATGTGCATGGACAAGGAGAGGAACATTGGCCCCAAAATCACGTGCAACAACACCATCAGGGATGATATAGGTTATTTTGAATGGTCTCACGTTCAAAATGGAGAGGCACACACGGGCAGTAATTAATAGGACCATCATGATACGAGAAAAGGTCAGACAAGTCTCTATACAAGGGGTGAGAGCACAAAGAGTCTCGGCCTCAAAAGGCCGAGGAGATGAACTAAGGACAAAAATCTCTCGTGTTAGGTACATACATTTCCTTTGTTTTCTGTTGAAAGTTAAATGAGTTATTTGACATGTAGTACAGAGTAGGAACACGGATAATGGAACATAATCACCACTTCGGGAGGAGAAGATTTGAGAATTATCAAGACTTGGGAAAGCGAGCTACACTCTTTTTCCTTCGCTTGATTTGTTATCCCAAATTGGGTATTCTTCGGCAAGGTTTTTTAATGCGGCAACAGTAGGTTTTTATTGGGTAAGATTTAGGGTAATCTTCTTTTGTAACTGTCAGTTTGTGAAGTAATAATAAAGAATCTTGCAAGATTTTTTGGTATATGTTAATCCTAGCTACTGCCGTTTATTTTGATGATGAAGTGGATTCATTGGTTAAATCATGACTCACTACAAATAAGCGGGGCCCTAAGGTCGAGGATCATAAACACTCTGAAATCAGAGGGAAATGACACCAAAAGATGGTCCTCATCCCCTCCAAGAGGGAAATGAGCTGATAATTCTGATGTTATGTGCCAGCTATTGGTCGAGAAAACGTCAATGGCTCGATTATTGAATGAACTCAGGAATAACTTCCCCAGGTAAAAGATCTTGAGTCACGCCCCTCTCTGGGAGGAATAATTATGAAAATGGATGGGCTAATGATCCTATTGTGAAAAGCCTGGGATTGCATCAACAGGCGCTTGGCTTAACCACAGCTTGACGAAAGTCACCACCAAAAGTAAGTTTGTACAAAGAACCTTATCTCTTGGTGAAAAAATTCCATTAAGTTGATACCAACAATAGAAAGAGTAGCAACTCTAAGTCTACACGCTGAAGTTCCTAGGAGGCGTCTAGACTTAGACGCACATCACAATTAAAAATAATAGCGATCCTTCCTCGATATAATGAGGTGTAAAAGAGGCCAAGAGTTCCTGAAGTCAAAATCAAAATTGACTTATATGGATGACACAAAGACTGCACATATATTTAAAATGAAAATCGATTAGAGCACATCTCCTTCATCATTCCTATCCCCTAGGTCCAAATCTCTAGCCAAGGTTAATTATGTGGACTTCAAAGTCAAAAAAGTCCCTTGAAGTAACTGACACTCCAAAGAAAACTTGTGGGTAGTGTTTTTTCACATCTTTTGATTAGCGAAATAGCTGGAATGTGGCCCGCAAGGCTGAACGATATTACGGAGAAAGGCTCAAAGGAAGGAATGAACTGGCAACATTTCTTGGCCAATTTGGGAGATAAATTTCTAAGCAAAGAAAAGATAAAAAAGTTAAGGCTCTCCAGGTAAGCACAAAATGAACAGAAAAATTCAAAAAAGAAAGTAATGCATCATAAGAGCCCGAGAAGGAGCACAAATTTATCTCACAATGGGAAAACAAGAGCAAAGCTTTCATCACCACACTTAAATGATCACTAACAGAGAGCTAGATCTTGAAGCTTCATGAATCTCGCTAGGTGAATCGTCTTGCCTCTACTGGATCAGGATAAACACCCCCGACGATGACAAGATAACAAGAAGAGAAAAAGAATTTACCCTCCTTCCTTGTTAAGCCAAAGAATGGCAGAGACGGCAGGGGAAGAGGCCAACAGTGTTGCCCCTAAAAACTGTTGGGAATAAACCCCGCCACGATAAAAATATTGCGGTAATAAAGAACAATAAATATGAAAACAATAATACGGTTAATCAACAAGAACAATAAGAGCAATAACAACACTAATATTTTTACGTGTTAACCCAATGAGGGAAAAACCACGGGCCAAGAGGAGCAATTGATATCTCTATAGTAAGGAATTTTACACCGTAGTCATAAGTACAATACTCGAAGTGACTACTACACACTCAAAAGAAATCTGTCTTTCATTTTTCCACCTCACTACAATATGGCTCACACTCTCTATTTTTTCTCATAGACGAAACTCTCTGTGATGCCTCACTCTATTTTTCTTTCACTCTTTTGTTAGTGTGTTTAACTAGTGAGCTGATGAGCTCTATTTATAGGCAAAAATCTGCCCATGTAGATGTCATCAGTGACATCAAAGATCTATTGAAGATCAAACATATCTTGAATTTTCCTTGGGTAATAAATGGAACCTTTGACAATGCATGCTGCAAATATGGACTATTGCATTTCCTGCATTTTGAGTAATGGGGCTGGAGCCCACAATCTCCCCCTCCAGTTCCATGCACCTGAAGTAGGTATCCACGTCTCCTCAGAGAGATCTCATGCCGACAAGTTCTTTGCACAATTCGAACTTGTCTTTTTGACACCACTCTTGTCAGCATATTTGCAGGATTTTCACTGGTGTGAATCTTCTTAACATGGAACGATTCATTCTTCACTTGTTCACGAATCCAATGGTACCTCACATCAATGTGTTTTGCCCTTGCATGATACATGGTGTTTTTGCTTAAGTCTATTGCAATTTGACTGTCACAATAGACAATACACTTCTTCTGATGCAATCCAAGTTCTTGAAGAAACCGTTTGAGCCATACCATCTCCTTGTCGACTTCAGTAGCTGCAATGTACTTTGCTTCAGTTATAGAGAGTGCGACATACTTCTACAACTTTGACTGCCATGATATAGCTCTCCCTTAAAATGTAACCAAAAATTCAATAGTAGCTTTTCTGTTATCAAGATCACCTGCCATATCAGCATCTGTATAACCCTTCAAGATTGGATCAGATCCACCAAAACTAAAATACCCCGCATGTTTCTAAGCTAGGAAGTGAATAAGTATTCCTACGTAATCTCCTATCCTGTGATTCATACTTGAGTACATGACTTACAATGACTATCCTAGTGATAGGATAGCTTTTGATGCATTAACCATGTTCATATGAGTCACTTAAGGTAATACAAGCTAAGAGTTTTTGAATCCATCAAGTTTTAGTGTTGATTTTGTAAGGGTCATCTTTGAAAAAGTATAACTCGATGTTAATGTGGTATTTTAGCTGAATTATACCCACCAAATTGTAGAGAATCGAATTAGCTTTCCAACGATACCAATTGTGCCTTAATCCAATACCCGAGCGAAAAGTTATGCCGATTTTCGTGAGAGACAGTAAGGATAGGTGATTGGTTAGGCGCCGCCCAATCAAGCTTAGGCAATCACTTGGGCGCCGCCTAAGTCAGTTCCAGGTGCCAAAAACACTCCGTTTTGAGTTATTTTAAGGGTAATTAAGTCTTTTAACACTCCTTACACGTCCCTAAACTTAACCCTACGAAATATATAGCTTCTAAACATATTACAACCCTATTATCATCTCAAAGCTCATCATCCAAGAGCACTAAAAGAGTAAAACAACTAGGGTTGCGTAACTAAGCTTGAAGATCTGATTTCAAGAAAATTCCTCCGTCAATCATCAAGAATCTTCCTTCTAAGGTATGCGTGAGTTGATTTATGGATCCCTTTCATCAATAAAGCTCAAAAACCCTCTTTTTCATTATAAAGTATGATTTCTATATTGTTGGGTGTTGATGATCATGTTGTTGATATTGGGTGATTCCCAAGATGGAATCTTTATATGTTTTTTTGAATTTCATGATATCATATGAGTTGGAAACATGTAAATTTGGTTGTTCATGATGTATAATTTGATGATTTCACCTATGCTTAAGATGTGCATGTAAGGTGTTTGATAAAATGCCTAAGAAACTAGAAATCATGCAATATAGCTAAATTGTGACTAAGTGAAGGATTCATGATATGCCCTTACGTTCCAATGACTTCTATGTTGATAATGTGCCTTGTAAATGTTGTTGGAATACTCATGAACTATTCTTATGAGATCATGCTATGTTTACTTGCAAATCCTACTTATGAACAAGATGTATGATAACCATGCAAACCACATGAACTTCCATGCTATTGGTATGTGTTGCCAATATGATTATGCAATGAACATGATATTAAGATTGTGCAAGTACTTCCATGTGATATGAAGTCCTTTCCATGCAATACATTGTTGATAGCCATGATTAGTATGAGATCCCTACTTGTGATATTATAAATTATGGACTCTACTTTTATGATCAAGTCAGTCATGTGTGTCAGTTTCCTTCCATCGAGTCCTGGGGGTACTTGTACCCGAAAACTATAGCTGTGTGCCTAGATCCATGTCATATTTCATGATATCCGAACTCAAGCTATGATTCCATAGACTTCAGTCAGTCATGTGACTCAGGAAAACCTCATGATCTTAGTTAGTCGTCAGATATCAGTATCATTCTGCCAGTCAACGAAATTCAGTAAGATTAAGTCATGCACAGTCAGTTATTCATTTCCAGTCCCTCCAGATGGGAGTAGAGGTTAGCACCGAGTGAACCCAAGGATGGGAACTCATCCGCCAGTTCAGGGTATGATTCTTAGTCGTCATCCTTGTGTTGCAGAACTACGAAGCCAGCGTAGGTTGAGACATCTTAACCCGTCAGATTAGGGTTGATGAGGTGGCTTAACCCGTCAGTTTAGGGTTCCCACCATTCTCATTGAGTACCCGCCAGATAAGGGTCACTTACAGGCTGTCCTTACCAGTGGCACGGTATTGACACCCCTCCAGTCGGGGCAGAGATTGGACCCCCAGCTTAGCCATAACGGCATTCATGGGGCATGTCGGTTAAACACTACTTCCCACAGTTTTAGTATCAGTCTCAGTAAAAGAACTCAGGGCGTTCTTCAGATTTCAGTATATGCAGGACTGTCAGATACAGTCGTCCATGTTATCAGTTTCAGTATCAGTCATGATAGTTATCAGTAAACCATGTATTAGCTTACAGGTCATGCTATCACGTATTCACAGTCCCAGTTTCTATATATGTGTGTTTCCACTCCCACGTTCATATTAGTCAGTTAGTGTTGTTCATGCATGAAACCCTTTATGTTTAGCCTACCTTCCTTGTATACTCAGTACTCCAGTTGTACTGGCGCATTTATGCTATGGTGCTTTCTTTTCATGTTACACCATAGGTTCCGAGACATGAGCTTCAGCCCAGCAGTAGTGGTAGCATTCCAGTCGCAGAGACACAGTGAGTCCTCATTGATTCGAGGATAGTATGATTTGATTCATTTATTTATTTCTTCAGTTCAGTTTTACGAAGTTAGTTGGAGACATGTTCCTTCAACTCCTTATTCAAATAGTTTAGAGGCTTTCCAATTTATGTTCAGATTTACGTTCAGATTGAGTTATTTTGGGTATTTTCAAAATATAAACCTATAATTTTCGTGAAGCATCATCAATAAAAGTAAAAAAATATCTGTTACTGTTAATCGATTCTACCTTCATTGGACCACAAACATCAGACTATACTAGATCAAGTATATTCAATTTTCTTTAAGACGATGTATGAAATGAGACTCTATGTTGCTTATCGAATAAGCAGTAGTCACATGATTTTGCCATCGTACCTTTTGAAAAAGAGATGAATGACTTCTTAGCGAGAATATCTAATACTTTCTCGCTCATATGACCCATTCTTTTGTGCCATAAATTTGCAAAAATCTCTTCTCAAACTTCATTTAATTCACCTTGGAAAATTTCTGGATTGTCCTATACAATGTGGCTCGAGCAACTCTTTTTCAATCACCAATGCTCCCTTGGCGAGTCTCTATTTTTTTTTGTAAAATAGTTTTCGTATCCATCTTGATCCAAGGCAATTCCAGAGATCAAGTTCAATCACAAATCGAGTACATAACGTATATCCTTTTGAATCAATATGCATCCGACATTAGTCTTAATACTAATGTGTCCATCCCGATGATCTTTGAATAAATTGAGTTACCCATTTTCACAGTGCCGAAATCACTTGCTACATACTTGTAGAAAAAATCCCTTACTAGTGTAGCATGGTAAGATGATGTTATGTCAACCACCCATTCCGACTCTGTCCCTGCCAAGTGTATGCTCCCCTTTCTCTCATTTATAAAGAAAACAACATCATCATTATTTTACACTATAGCAGCCGTGTTGTCTTCATTCTTCTGGCCACTACTTTCACCTTTGCCCCTTTTTAGACTTGGATAATCTCTTTTGAAGTGAACTGGTTGATTGCAATTGTAGCAATTTCTAAATCTTGATTTAGATTGGATCTTGGACTTTCCACGACCTGCGGTTCTATCATAGCTATTTGAACTCCTTTGGTGACTTTTGCCTCTACTTTTAGTGATGAGAGCCTGTCCATGATTTTCAGGCTTCTTTCTTATCTTCTCGTTGAGTAGAACAGTTGATGTGATATCTTTCAGCTCAATAGAGTCCTTACCATTTAAAATGGTTGTTGCCAAAGTATCATAAGATGATGGTAACGAGTTCAAAAGCATGATGGATTTATCTTCCTTCCCGACCTTTACATCGAGGTTATCCAAGTGCGTGCTCAGTCCATTAAGCACATTTTAATGTGACAAGAAATTTGTATCTTCACCCATATGTAGGGCGTACAACTGCTTCTTTAGGTACAATTTATTTGTTAGTAGTTTGGACATGTAGAGATTTTCAAACTTTTTCCAAATACCGCATGCACTATCTTCATCAATGATGTTATTGACCACATCATCTGTTAAGTGCAACCTGATCACACTAGTAGCCTTTTCATTCATTTCTTCCCAATCCTCCAGTTTCATGGATTCAGGCTTTTTGGATTTGCCACTTAGTGCCTTGTGTAATCCTTGTTGGATGAACAGATCCCTCATCCTCCTATGCCATGATGAGAAACCTCTATCACCATTGAATTTTCCTACCTCGTACTTTACTCCAAATATTTTATTTTTATCGAGTATAGTACCACCAACCTCAAATATTATTTTCGTGAATGAGAAGAACATGTGCTTTGATACCCGTTGTTGGGAATAAACCCTGCCATGATAATAATATTGCGGTAATAAAGAGCAATAAATATGAAATAATAATATGGTTAATCAACAAGAACAATAAGAGCGATAATGACACCAAGATTTTTACGTGGAAACCCAATGAGGGAAAAACCACGGGATAAGAGGAGCAATCGATATCTCTGTATTAAGGAATTTTACACCGTAGTCATAAGTACAATACTCAAAGTGATTACTACACACTCAAAAGAAATCTCTCTTTTGATTTCTCCACCTCACTACAATATCACTTACACTTTCTCTTTTTTTTCTCGCAGACTAAACTATTTGTGATGCCTCACTCTATTTTTCTTTCACTCTTTTGTTGGTGTGTTTAACTAGTGAGCTGATAAACTCTATTTATAGGCAAAAATCTGCCCATGTAGATGTCATCAGTGACATCAAAGATCTATTGAAGATCAAACATATCTTGAATTTTCCTTGGCTAATAAATGGAGCCTTTGACAATGCATGCTGCAAATATTGACTATTACATTTTCCTGCATTTTGCGTAATGGGGCTGGACCCCACAAAAACAAGGAAGGAAATTCCTCCCTCATTAGAAACTTGAACCACCGTGTCCTCACGTCTTGTTATCTAGTTCCTACTCTTCTCTTGACAGGTAATTCGACATCAAGAAGTACCTCAAAGGTCAAAGGTGAAACAAGAATTAGGGGTGAAAGCACGGTCTGGGCATAAAGAGGGTCTGGCTAAATAAATCTACAAGGTATGAAACACGATGTTTCCCATCTAAATAATAAAATGTGTCTTTTATCACATTAGGCTACCCTTTCTTTTTAAAAGATAAAGTGAGCCAGGGGATGGAGAAGAGGGATGCTACCTTTAAATACATGGAGTGAAGTACCGTTTGACCTTGGAATAGGGAGATGCCACGTGAAGGCCAACATTAAATAAAATACTGCCAATAAGGATGTGTGCTTTACCAAACAACAATTATATAAGATGCCTCATTCATTACTAGTTTGACCATAACTCTATACATAGGAAACAAAATGAAATATATACATAACGAGGAAAAAAAAAGAGATTCCGGTTCATGGTTCAGGTTCGCCTATATAAAGAGCACCATTATGTTCCGCGTCAGGATTTCTATTGGGGGACTTTGTCCCTTTGCCTTCTAGAGGAATATTTTTCTCTAAAACGGTCGATTAGATGTTGTGCCTTAGCTAGTTTGACCTCTAGGTCTATCCTCCCATAGTTCACCTATCATAAACTAGTCTACACCCTGGATGAGATACAATACTATTGAGCACATTATGGTTAGTGGTCATTTTGCTTGAAATGTTTAGCAATTTTTCTCTAATTCTTTTGGAGTTAATCATACTGCAACTAAACTAAGGAACCTGATTATAAGGTGGTGGATTTTTAACATAAAAATGAAGATCATAAGTTGACTCTTCAGGCTCTTCCTATTTTTATTTGTTTAAACTTATGGAAAAATAGATGTGCGGTGAAATATGGGGGGAAGTATCCAACTTGGCAAGAGTTAATTTTCAGATTTTCAAAGGCATATTCATGCTATTAAACATAATTTTATTACATCTCTTGTTCACTTAACGGGAAAGATATGGTTATATTTTTAGAGGGGTGTTACCAAATGACTACGGTTGTTAAAGTTAGGTGGATCAAGCCTACTACTACTGTGGTGAAGTTGAATACAAATGGTAGTGCACTCAATAATCCAGGTAGGATCGATGCTGAGGGTATAGTGATAGATCATTAGGGAAATATCATTTTTGCCTATGCTAGTCCTCTTGGTTGGTACCAACAACCAAGCGGAATTTGAAGCTACACATAGTGGTCTAACTTGGTGTTTGCAGAATGGCTATTCAAGAATTATTTTAGAAGTTGATTCTGAGCTAATTGTTAAGTGGATCAAGCATCATGTTACAACTCATTGGAAGCTTCAAACTTATCTAGATAACATTAAAAGAATCATGGAGCAATTTAAGAATATTACCTGTAGACACGTGTACAGAGAAACAAACTTTGTTGTAGATTCTTTATCTAAAATTAGTGAGAATTATGAGGATCCACAATATTATTTCATATTTTAGAAGCCGCCAATGATACAAGTGGGAACTTTGTTCTTGACAAACTTGGCATGACAAACTTTAGAAGAAGAAAAATGAAGCAGATCAAAGAACCTCATTGAGATTTATTAGGAGTTATACTGGATGAGTCAGTAACTCATTTATAGTGCAGTTTCTTAGACCTTTTAGGATATATAGTATAGGTATATCCTTATTGAAGAAAATCTTTTTGTTTGTGATTTTTCCTTTATTTGTAAAGAGAGAGTGTTCCTTGTGTATGTATTTATAGATTTCTTGTACATGAGAGGAGTCCTCATTTCTTAGGTGTCTAGTCCTCTAGGTTTTCTTCCAGTATTGGGGACGAGTTGATCGGCCTTAGTAGGTGAGTTGACTTTGAACTTCTTTAGGAAGGAGGTAAGGTTTATGCCCCCCTCCTTGTACTTCTTTTTATTTACTTATGATAAGGCTTGGGGATGTATGGCTAAACCTCTGATCACCTGTAACGAACCGAGACTACCCCCTAGTCGTTACACGGTGCTTACAGTCCCGAGGGACCACAAGCTAACCCATGAGCTGGTACCTACTGTGAGCACTGGATAATATAATCATGAATGCGGAAGAATAACTAAAATGCCATAAGGTTTTAATAATGAAATAAACTACTGAATTATGAATCTGATAGAAATACTAAAATCTGAATAGTCTGAATAGCTAACTGTAGTGTCTGAAAAGCCTCTAAGGCTGACCGACTGAGGGTTGATGGGACAGGTCCCAAACTAACTCTACTAAATACTAAAATAAAGACATAAAGGAAAATAATCTGTCATCAGATGATGATGACTCACCACTGCTACTGTACAGTTGATGATCTGAGAATCTAGGTACGATCCAGGAACTGAGTGTTAGCACCTATGATATGAGACATCATAGCACAAAAGAAAAGTATGCTATCAGTACTTTGAATGTACTGATATGCTAAATGGGGTAGGCTAACATGGAAGGTTTCATGAATATGAGTAATGCTCTATTTGAGTATACATGTAAAACATGGAATACTGGAAAGAGAACATGAAATCTGTAGATACTGAACATGCATGAAAGTTTGTAAAGTATTGCAAAATACATGAAAATTTGTAGACACTGAAGATGCATGACTAGGCATATAACATGTACTGAGTAAAATCTATATTCTGAAGTACTGAAAAATATACTGATATCTGTATGCCTTGATCAAACAACACTAAGACTGAATAACTGAACTGGGACTGTAACTGAGACTGTATCTGAGACTATGGGAGGTATCATCTAACCGACATTCCTCAATCTGAGCTAATCGGGGTCCAACCTTTAACTCCAGTTGGAAGGGTGGTAATACCGTGCCATGGGTACTAAAGCTGGCTGTGTGGATCTACTAAACTAATATCATGTCCAAAGGACTAAGGGTGCCAAGCCTGAACTAACGGGTGACCCCTTCGAGATAGTCAGGCCTAATTTGATGGGTGACTACTCATATCCTATACTGGCTACGTAGTTTTAGAGTATAGGTGCTACTACTAATAACTCTGCCTATCTGACGGGGAAGCTACCATCCCTAAACTCGCTCGGTTCTAAGTCCTACTCCCAACTAAAAGACACTGAGATACTAGACTGTTCTGAGTTGAATAACTGATATCTGACTATTTTGATAATGCTCATAGTATAATCTGGAGTCTGTTCTGTAATATACTGAGACTAGACAAATAAAATAGCTATGGTTTTCATGTATTCAATACCCCCAGGACTAAAAAGGAATAGTAGTAAAATAGCATCAAGCTTAGAGGACATAGTATGAAAACTTTTATCAAATATTCATTCTTGTAAGCATTTTATCGAACACTTGGTGCTCACAGTTTAAGCCACTCATGGAAAATAGCCTAAGATTTAATTAATAGCATGATTTCAACATCAATGACACTAAATCATGAATTAATTTGAAGAATGACAACATTGAGACATGTGGGAATTGATATCAATGATAATCTCATTAAAACAAGGCATAAAATCAATATTCATGGAGACTCGTGGTTTAAAATCACAATTAAATATCATGAATCTTGAAAATATGATAAATTTATAATTAGCTCCATGGGTGAAAGGAACCCATGGATAAACATTTAACATACCTTGGTTACTGAATTAGGAAGGATTGATGGAGAGTTCTTGAGAAATTTCCTTGATTCTTGAGAGTTAGGGTTTCTTGTTCTGGAAAAGAAGATTTTTAATTTGAGAGAAAGTGAATAATGATGAGTATTTCGGTCATTTAGGGGTTAAATTTTGTGTTTAGTACGAGTTTAGGGCTTAGGATAAAGACCCAAATACCCTTAAACGTATTTAAAAATGGGAGCTGAAAACTGAAAAACCCAATTTTTGGCCTTGGCGCGATGCACCACTATCGCGCCAAGCCATTGGAATTTGGACAACTGAGATCTCAAAAAACACCACGATGTGGGTCCATCGAAGAAAGCTTTTGATGCCATTTTAGCCATCTCCGCGATGCGCCTTGATCGCGTACCTCTACTGGAAATTGACAAACGGGATATTGGCCTGCTCCACGATACTCCATGATCGCGGAGTCATACTAGAAATAAAAAATTATCATTTGGGATACCTACGTGACGTGCTAAGGGTTAAAATGATGGTGCTTTACGACTGAAACTTTAAATTGCCATAACTTCTTACCTGATTATCGAATTTAGGCAAATTTTATATCGTTGGAAAGCTAATTAAATTTACTACACAATGGCAGGATCTAAACCGAAGAATAATGAGTGTTTCAAAAATTTTGTACATAAATACTCATGTATTGGGACTTAGATTATGCTAGGAAAAATGCGAGGTATTTCAATATCTCCTCCGTGGGATCATTCATCCCCGAATGAAACTGGTTAAGCTGAGGAAACTGATGGACTGAGATTACACACTGAATATGCATGTCTGATGCATGGAATGCATGACTGAACTAATTCATGAATGCATGACTGACATGAACATGATGTGATGCTGAAATTGAGCATGATAGATAAGAATCTTAAGAAGATTGATACCTTATACTAAATATGGATCCGCATATCTGCCTCTACTTCCCAAGTGGCTCACTCAACGAACTGATTCCGCTAAAGAACTCTGACTAATGGAGATTCTTTGTTCCTTAGTCTACGGACCTGATGATCGAGAATTTTGACTGGAACTTTCTCAAAGGAAAGACTGTTCTAAATATCTACACTTTCTAAGGGAACAACTACAGATGGATCACCAATATACTTCTTCAATAATGAGACCTGGAAAACTGGGTGTACTGAGGCTAGATTTGAAGGCAACTCAAGCTCGTAAGCTACCTTTCTGAAATGATTGAGAATTTTGAAGGGACCGATATATCGGGGACTGAGTTTCCCTTTCTTGCCAAATCTCTTCACTCCCTTCATGGGAGAGATTTTTAGGTACATAAAATCACCGACCTCAAACTCGAGATCCTTTCTCTTCATATCTTCATATGATTTTTGTCAGCTCTGGGCAACCCTAAGCCTTTCTCTAATCAACTGAACCTTCTGTAAGGCATCAAACACCAAGTTAGGCCCTAGTACTGCAACCTCACCTACTTCAAACCAACCAATTAGAGATCTACATCTCCTACCATAGAGAGCCTCAAATGGAGCCATACAAATACTGGAATTATAACTGTTATTGTATTCGACTTCAATCAAAGGAAAGTGGTCATCCCAACTACCTTTAAAATCAACTGCGTATGCTCTCAGTATATCCTCAAGAGTCTGAATGGTCCTTTCTGCTTGACCGTCTGTCTGAGGGTAGAAGGCCGTACTGAGGTGGACTTGGGTACCAAGAACCTTTTGGAATACTTTCTATAAGTGAGAGGTATACTGAGTACCTCTATCTGAGATGATAGTTAAGAGAACACCGTGCAACCTAACCAACTCTATGAAATAGAAATTAGCATATTCCTCATCTGAATAAGAGGAATGGACTGGAAAGAAATGGGATGATTTGGTCATCCTGTCTACGATAACCCAAATAGAATAATGTTGATGACGGGTACAAGGCAAACCTGTCACAAAATCCATGTTTACTTCTTCCGATTTCCACATGGGAATACTAAACTCCTGTATGGGTCCACTAGGCTTCTGGTGCTCGACCTTAACTTGTTGACATGTAGAACACTTAGCTATAAAATCTGTAATATCTCTCTTCATCCCACTCCACTAATAGATCTCCCACAAATTGCGGTACATCTTAGTGCCCCCTAGATGAATAGAGTAATGCGTACCATATATTTCTACAAGAATCCATTGCCTCAAATCATCTACACTAGGCACACACAATCTACCCTGACAACGCAAAATAATATCTCCCCCTTGGGAGAAAACCCCCACCTTCCGATCTCTAACTGATTCTTTCAACTTAATTAGACTGGGATATCTATCCTGCTTTTCTTTTACCTCAAAAACTAGAGATGACTCTGAGATACTCTGCACCCATACACTACCTTCTGCTGAATCAAGTAAACGAATACCTAGTCAGTCAAGTTGATGAACTTCCTGAGCTAAATTCTTCTTTCCATCCTCAACATGAGCTACACTACCCATAGATATTTTACTGAGAGAATCAGCCACTACATTGGGCCTTGCCCGGATGATACAGAACACTCATGTCATAATCCTTTAATAACTCTAACCACTTTCTTTGATACAAATTCAAATCTTTCTGAGAGAACACATACTGGAGGATTTTGTGATCTGTGAACATATCTATATGCACCCCATACAAGTAATGCCTCCAAATATTTAAGGCAAACACTATAGCTGCTAGCTCAAGATTAGAGTTGGATAATTCTTCTCATGAGGCTTAAGTTGTTTGAAGGCGTTGGATATGACCTTACCTCTCTGCATGAGGACATAACCCAAACCTACTCTGTATGTATCACAGTACACAACAAAACCATCTGAACCGTCTGGTAGAGTCAAGACTGGGGCTGAGGTTAATCCAGTCTTCAACTCTTGAAAACTCTTCTCGCATGAATCTGACCACTGAAACTTAACTCTCTTCTGAGTCAATCTGGATATGGGGGATGCAATAGAAGAAAACTCTTCAACAAACTGACAGTAATAGCTAGCTAGACCCAAGAAACTCCTGATATCTGATGGAGAGATCGGTCTAGGCTAGTTTCTCACCGCTTTAGTCTTTTCAGGATCAACTCTAATGCCATCACGAAAAATAACATGACCAAGGAATGCTACTAATCTTAGACAGAATTCACACTCACTAAATTTAGCGAACAACTGATGGGCTCTAAGAGTATGAAGCACTATGTTGAGATGGTCTGCATGATCGCTTTCGCTGCGAGAATAGACAAAAATGTCATCAATGAAGACCATGATGAACATGTTCAAGTATTTCTTGAACACTCCATTCATTAAGTCCATGAAGGATGATGGGGCATTTGTAAGACCAAAGGACATAACTATAAATTTGAAGTGACCATACTGATTTTGAAAAGCTATTTTTGGAATGTCACAATCTTTGACTCTAAGCTAATGATAGACTGATCTGAGGTCTATCTTGGAAAAATAACTGGCACCCTGAAGTTGGTCAAACAAGTCATCGATTCTAGGAAGTGAGTATTTATTCTTGACTGTGACCTTGTTCAACTGATGGTAGTCTATGCATGTTCTGAGATAACCATCTTTCTTACACACGAATATAACAGGTGCGCCCCACGGGGAGACTTTGGGCATGATGGATCCTTTATCTAAGAGATCCTTCAACTGTTCTTTCAATTCTTTGAGGTTGGATGGAGCCATTCTATATGGCGGAATAGATATAGGCTGAGTATCTAAGAGGTCTATTCCAAAGTCGATTTCCCTTTCGAGAGGAACTCCAGAAAGATCTTCAGAAAACACATCTGAGAAGTTATTTACTACTGGGACTGCCTCAAGAGTACGAGATTCTGATTTAGAGTCCTTGACTTACACAAGATAGTAGACACATCCCTTGGATATCATCTTTCTGGCTCTAAGGTACGAAATCAACTGACCCCTAAGATCTATAGTACTACCCTTCCATTCAAGGACTAGTTCATTTGGAAATTGAAAATGAACTATTCTATTTCTACAATCAACTGAGGCATAGCATGGGTAGAGCCAATCCATGCCGAGAATGATGTCAAGATCCATCATCTCTAACTCTACGAGATCAATTAAGGTAACTTTTTGAGCTATTATGATCGAACAGTTCCTGTATACTTATCTGGCCACAATAGAAACACCCACTGGGGTAGACACTGAAAAGGGCTCTGCTAGAGTTTCGAGACTGACTCTGAAATTGACAACTATATATAGAGTTACAAAAGAAAGAGAAGCTCCAGGGTCTAGTAAAGTATAAACATGTAAGTGAAAGACCTTCAATATACCAGTAACTACGTTAGGAGAATTTTCCTGATCTTGGCAGGACTAAAGAGCATATAATCTGTTCGGATGCTGACCACTGGTAGCATTGGAAGTAGCTCCCTGCTGATTTAGGCGACCGGATGGAACTGACGACTGATGGGATTAGCCCTGTTGACACGCATCCCTACCTTTCTGATCAACTATCCAACACTTCTGAATCTAATGGCCAGAATTGCCACACCTTAAGCACACATCACTACCTGCCCTACACTCACTCTGATGGTGTTTTCCACATTTCTGACATAAAAGATTTATACGAGCACTGCTAACACTGACCTAAGACTTAGAGCCTGGTGCCCTATCGCTATTGTTGTTTTTGAATTTGGGTACTAGGGCACTGGCTGAAGAAGATACTGGGACTGAAGAACTCTGATAAAACAGAGGATGATTACCACCCTTTGACTTTGGTTGATTGAAGTTAAAATTACTCGTTCTAGCTCTCTTATTTTCTCTTTCCCTCTCCTTAATCTTCTGCTCTTCTATCTATTGAGCATGGACCATCAACCTAGACAAGTCCATCTCACTAATCAGAATTGTGGTCCTACACTTCTTGACCACACTATCAAATATGCCAAACATAAACTTACTCATCTTGGACCCACTGTTAGCTATCACATGAGAAGAATATCTAGCTAACTGATTGAACTTGAGAGAATACTCCTTCACACTTATGCTGCCTTGTCTCAAGTTAATAAATTTTAGCACCTTGGCCTCCCCCAACTCTAATGGAAAGAATCTGTCTAGGAAAGCCGTGGAAGACTCTTCCTATTCTATAGGCCCTGCATCAACACCTCTATAAACTTTTCATTGCTTAAACCAAGTATGGGCTACATCCTACAATTGATATGCAGCCAACTCAGCACTCTGCCTAGATGTTACCCCCATAGCATCCGTTACTTTCTGAACCATATCTAAGAATTCCTGTGGGCCCTCTTCAGACTTGGATCCTATAAAAGAAGAAGGATTCTATTGGGTGAAATCCCAAATTCTAGTTGCAGTAGTATGGGCCACTGGATAGGCCGGAACAATAGCTGGTCATTCATTCTATGCTACTACAGAGTTTGCTAGAATAGTGAATGTAGCCCTAAATTTTACGTGAGGGACATACTCATCCAGAGGGTCTGCCTGGATGGGCTATGGGGTTGGCTGAGTTTCTGTTCTTCTTTTGTTCTTCTTAGGAGGCATGTTCTATAAATGAAAGGAGGAAACAGATTAGACTGAGAGTTTAACTTGAGCTTATGGTCACTCACACAACATGAATACTGAAAGAAGGGAAACTTTTCCTAAATGCCTTATAGCCTCTCGTACATAAGTGTGGTGCGCTACACACCCATGCACAAGACTCTACTCGACACGACTTTCAGACTTTTTAGAACACTTTAAAACCTTAGGATTTGATACCAAGTTTGTAATGACCCGAGACTACCCCCTAGTCGTTACATGGTGCTTACAATCCCGAAGGACCACTAGTTAACCCATGAGCTGGTACTTGCTGTGAGCACTGGATAATATAATCATGAATATGGAAGAATAATTGAAATACCATAAGGTTTTAATAATGAAATAACTACTGAATTATGAATCTAATAGAAATACTGAAATCTGAATAGTCTTAATAGCTAACTGTAGTGTCTGAAAAGCCTCTAAGACTGACTACCTGAGAGTTGATGGGATAGGTCCCCAACTAACTCTACTAACTACTGAAATAAAGACATAAAGGAAAATAATTTGTCCTCGAATGATGAGGACTCACCACTACTACTGTACTGCTGATGATCTGAGAATCTAGGTGCGATCTAGGAACTGAGCATCAACACCTATGATATGATACATATTAGCACAAAATAAAAGTATGCAATCAGTACTTTAAATGTACTAGTATGCTTAATAGGGTTGGGTAACATGGAAGGTTTCATGAATAGGAGTAATGATCTATCTGAGTATACATGTAAAGCATAGAATACTGGATAGAGAACATGAAATTTATAAATACTGAACATGCATGAAATTCTATAAAGTACTGGAAATACATGAAAATCAGTAGACACTGAAGATGCATGACCAGGAATATAGCATGTACTGAGTAAAATCTGTATTTTGAAGTACTAAAAAATATACTGATATCTATATGCCTTGATCAAACATCACTAAGACTGAATAACTGAACTAGGACTATAATTGAGACTGTATCTGAGACTGTGGGAGGCATCATCTAATCGACATTCCTCAATCTGAGCTAATCGGGGTCCAACCTGTAACTCCAGTTGGAAGGGTGGTAATACCATGCCATGGGTACTAAAGCTGACTGTGTGGATCCACTAAACTGATATCATGTCCAAAGGACTAAGGGTGCAAATCTTGAACTGATGGGTGACCCCTGCGAGATAGTCAAGCCTAATCTGATGGGTGAGTACTCATTAGATATGTTGGCTACATAGTTCTGGAGTATAGGAACTGCTACTAATGACTCTACCTATCTGATGGGGAAGCCTCTATCCCTACACTTTCTCGGTGCTAAGTCCTATTCCCAACTGAAAGACACTGAGATACTAGATTGTTTTGAGTTGAATAACTGATATCTGACTATTCTGATAATGTTCATAATATAATCTGGAGTCTATTCTGTAATGTACTGAGACTAGGAAAATAAAATAGCTATGGTTTTTGGGTATTCAATACCCCCAAGACTCAAATCAATAGTAGTAAAATTGCATCAAGCTTAGAGGACATAGTATGAAAACCTTTATCAAATATTCATTCTTGTAAGCATTTTATCAAACATTTGGTGCTCATAGTTTAAGCCACTCATGGAAAATAGCATAAGATTTAAGTAATAGCATGATTTCAACATCAATGACACTAAATCATGAATTAATTTGAAGAATGACAACATTGAGACTTGTGGGAATTGATATCAATGATAATCTCATTAAAACAAGGCATAAAATCAATATTCATGGAAGTTCATGGAGACTCATGGTTTAAAATCACAATTAAATATCATGAATCTTGAAAATATGATAACTTTGTAATTAAAATCGAATACTTGGACTACATGGGTGAAAGGAACCCATGGATGAACATTTAACATACCTGGGTTACTAAATTTGGAAGGATTGATGGAGAGTTCTTGAGAATTTGCCTTGATTCTTATGAGCCAGAGTTTCTTGTTCTTTAAAAGGGGATTTTTAATTTGATAGAAAGTGATTAATGATGAGTATTTAGGTCAATTAGGGATTAAATTTTGTGTTTAGGATGAGTTTAGGGCTTAGGAAAAAGACCCAAATACCCTTAAACGTATTTAAAAATGGGAGTTGAAAACTGAAAAACCCAATTTTTGGCCTTGGCGCAATGTGCCACTATCGCGTAAAGCCACTAGAATTTTAACAACTGATACCTGGACAAACACCGCGACACGGTGCCATTGCGGTAAAGCTTTGGATGCCATTTTGGCCGACTCTGCGATGAGCCATAATCGCGTACTTCCACTGGAAATTGACAAATGAGAAATTGGCTTGCTCCGCAATGTGCCATGATTGTGGAATTACACTGGAAATCAAAAATTGTCATTTGGATGGCCTACGTGACGCGCTAACGGTTAAAATAGCAGTGCGTTATGACTGAAACTTTAAATCACCATAACTTCTTACCAGGTTATCAGATTTAGGTAAATTTTATATCGTTGGAAATTTAATTCAATTTTATATGCAATGGTAGTATCTAAATAGAAGAATAATGAGTGTTTCAAAAATTTTGTACATGAATACTCATGTATTGGGACTTAGATTATGCTAGAAAAAATGCGGGGTGTTACACCGCCACTGGAGGTGAGAGCCTCGAGTTAGGTCGATTAAAAAAACTATCCCTAAAAAATAATATTCAAAAGTAGATGACATGAATATCCGGCCCAACTAAAGAAAGCTAACTATATGTAAAACCCTTAAATAACTAAAGATGAGTTATTGGATAAGTCCCCATCTAACTCAAGTACTTGAATTGAAAGACAGAAAATAAACTTGAAATTCCCTTAATCATGAGGACTCACTAAATTTGTTCGACTAAATGTTCGAAAAACATCTAATTGAGTGGTTGAGAATGAGCACCTAGATCTATATCATGATGGGATATAGCAAAAAGAAAAAAGTATGCAGACAGTACTATAGGATGTGAGAAATGCAAATCATGAATAAGTATGTAAATCATGTTGTAAAACTAAAGTTGGGTAAATCATGTTGTAAAACTAAATTAAAATGACCCACATGTTTCATAAACAAAAAATGAAAAACTATATCATTTAAATGATATATAAACTAATTATATCTAAACTGAAAACTAGTGAGTCATGTATATTTATTAGACTTTAATTGTTTTTTGAAAGAGTTTCTTCTAACCAATATAAATAATGTGAGCAACCATGAAGTCCAACTTCTGGCCCCGTTGAAAAAGGCTTCTCTATAACTTGCCATCAATATAGAACCTAAACTGTGGATCCACTAAACTGCACTCAAAGGACTAAATATAACCTACGTGGAAACGTTGTTTTGGGACTTAGGTTATCTAATCCATAAATATACTACTATCTACTCATAAATATAAATTGATGTATGAAAATAATGCATGAATTAGTTAAATTCCTGTTTTACTGATATTCTGCTATATTGAATCTATTCATGCTAAATTTACTAAATTCTGGGATCATGTGTTCAAAACATGTCAAGTTATACTGAAATATGTCAAATCATGTATTGCTTCAAATAGTATAATAATTAAATTGGTTCCATTATAAATTATGCTCAATCACTTTTAACAAGAATCGTGATAATAAAATATCATAAGAAAATGAATTTCAAGAAAAAATACATAATAGTATAACCTAAATCATAGAATTATGAAAATATAAAGTTTTGGGCATAAGGGTGAAGAAGAAACCTTAATGAACTCCCACATACCTGATTACAAAAGAATCTTGACTTGAAACTTGTCCTAGGAGGTTGACGTTTGAAATCTTGAGGAAGGAACCCTAAATTGGCTTGAAGCTTTTGTTCATTCTCTCTTGAGAGTTTGAAAGAGGTAAAGAGGGACTTAGGGAGTAATTAACCTTTAAAATTCCTCTGAAAGAGTTAAAATGATGTAGTATAAGGCTTTAAATAATGGGAAAATACTGATATGTCCCTTTTAAAACTATTCAAAAATTTTCTATCATAGTGGTCCATGAGTCACTCCATGACTCATAGGTCAAACCATGAGTTATAGTTCGACTCATGGTTCTTGAGACCACTTTGAATAGGTTCTGCACTTGGGTTCCACAAGTCGACAACACGACTCATACAATGTATTCACAAGTCATTCTTTAACTCATGGCCCCTTAGACTATTTTGATCATTCATTAGTTAAGGGGTTGTGAGTGCTGAGTACAACTTATACTATGATAATACGCATTGTACTATAGTTCATGATTTTTGGAGGGGATTTGATAATAATCTGTAATGGCTTCCATGAGATAAACGTATACTTATGTTTCCTTTCATGGATCATATATCAACTCTTGGGATCCTAGGAGTTACACTAATTTGGGACTTTAGTTCATGAGTCATCTACCAACTTGTGAGATGATACCAAAAGTCATATACTAACTTGTGGGTCATTGGGACAACAACTTTTGGTTTGATTTTTTTCTACTCTAAGTCCAGATCAAGGAGTAGCAAAGTATTAGGTGTTATGATATTTAATACCTGAAAAAATGCAATAATTTTATTTTGGACCCTCATTCATGTTTAATGTTGATTTTTGACTTGAATCATGATAAAGGATGTTAACAGGACCATTAGGAAGAGTTTTAGAATATTCAAAAAGAGTTTGGGGTCATTTTGGGACCCCCAAACCAGTGAGAGTCCGAGATAGAGGTGTGCCACACCCTGGGCATGCTGCGATAAGAGCGTGGCATGCCCTTGGGCCACTGCTATAAGTGTGTGCCACGCCCAAGGACACAAAACATGATTTTTTGTTTTTTCTAGGTTGGGGCACGGGCTTTTGGTCTTTTACCTATTAAACGACCTTCTAAATATATTAAACATCATTCCCACCCCCATAACCCAGAATTAATAATGTAGTTTCACTTCCAAACCCTCAAGAGAAGAATAGGAACTTCATCTCAAGGATTTAACTCTCAGGGCTCTAAAATTATGTTTTTCCTTGGATTTATTCCATTGAAAAGGGATGTTGGATACTCCCTATTTTAATTATTATATTATTACATCAATTTACTTGATATTTATGTTCTTAAATATTTGATTCAAACTAGGGTTGAGGGTTTTTGATTTTTATACACTTGCATTGATTTTCCCTTATTTTATTGGTTTCTCCATGGTTTGAATGATGGTTTGTAAACTAAATTTGTATCTTATGATAAGGGTGAAATTTGGTAATCGAGTTTTATCATATTTGTGGATTTTTGCATGATGATAATGACATGAACATTAACCCACATCATAATTTGATTTCTAAACAAGAATTTCATAGTGTGTAAAACTGTTCATCAGAAAATTTCATAAAATTAATTGGTAAAAAGGTTTTGGAAATGCCTTTGGGGTCTATGGTTATGGACTTTTAAATGAAATTTAGAGTTTAAATGGTTAAATGGATACGTTATGATATAATTGGAATGGCTTGCAAGTCTTTTGGTATGGCGATATCAATTTGGCAATGCCTTAATAAAAGACTCCATGGTTAATGGTATGTGAAAAATTATTTTAATTGGTCTTAAAGGGAATGTGTAGCTTCACCGAAAATGTATAGTTCCAGGGGGACTAGCACTGGGAACCATGTTTGCTGATGTTAGAGGTCTACGACTACTGTGTTTGCTTTACACAGTATATTTTTTGAAGGTTATTGTCTCGGTGACTGTAGCCTATTCCTCGTTCCATGCGACTAACAAGGATTTAGGCCCTTCCGGAAAAGGGAGCCTGATCCATATAGACCACTGGTGCCTGATGGTCAATGTAGGCTATATAGTGAAGGATTAGGTTTTAAACGGTCATGTTTCATGTTCCTTGCCCCCTAACCCGACATTCTATTATATTTATGATTGTTGTACATGTGATTTATGACTGATTTTTGGTAAATACATATATTTAATCCTTTTCCTTGGGTTACATGATAGTACTCTCTATATTGACTATCCCCGAATGCTACATCATTTCATGATGTAGGTTCAAAGGTTTTTTCATGTGACCCTATACAACATTAGGTTGTTTGCTATTCCTATAGACAATTATTGAAATGGTCAACCCTCTATCATTCGAAAGACCTAATTTTCTTTAGTTTTTTTTACTATTTTAGTACTTTTGGCTTTCTTTTGGCATAGTCGGGCTCATGTCCTAACTTAGTTAACAATTCTTTGGATAGAGTCTTTATAGACAAGTGTTGGGTATTGTTTTTGGATTTGGATTTGATTTTTTAAACTTTTTATTATTACTTGTCAAGTTTGTTCATTTCTTGGGTTGGCTTCTATAACTTCTTATAACTATGCTCATGAGGTAAGGATAAGGGGTCATCTCAGGCCTTGGTTGGTTTGGGATGTCCGTCACGGTCAGGGCCCAGTTTGGTTCGTGACAAGCTTGGTATCAGAGCATAGTTCAAGGTCACTAGGTGTCTATAAATCCATGTCGAGTAGAGTCCCTCTTATGGGTATGTAGCATGCCACACTTATAAGGAAAGGCTACAAGACATTTAGAATATTTCCCTTCTTTGTGTTCTATTTCATGCTAGAGAGTTTAGTTACTATAAATCTTCTCTAACTCTTGGCTTACTAGCAATTTTTATCATGCCTGCACAAAGATTTGATGGTCGCAGGAACTCAACCGGAACCTCCATCCCAACTGGGTTAAATACGAAGAAAGTTTGCCCTACTCATAGAATGCAGACTCGATATATGTCCCATACTCCTAACTTCACTGCTCTATCTGGGGTTCCACCAGTCCCTACTAGTCCTTCTCAGGTTTTTTGGACTGGTGTTACTCATACTCAGTACCCCAGAGAGATATCTCAAATTCAGAGTTCTGTCAATCCATCTACATACTTGCTCAGACTTTGGCATCACAGTCTCATCAATTTAATTATGCTGGTTCTACCACCAATTCATCTGAGGTTATTCGAGTTGGTCAATTTATAAGGCTGAATCCCCCAACCTTCATAGGTTCTAGGGTTAAGAAGGATCCTCAAGGGTTTATTGAGGAGATGGAGAAGATCTTTAAAGTTATGCATACTAGTGATTAAATAAGGAGGGGTGAGTTTGTAGCTTATCATTTAAAAAAAGTAGCTTATCAGTGGTATGAGGTGTGGAAAGAGTTAAGGGGTGAAGATGCTAAGCTGACTATATGGGAAGAGTTCTCGGGTGCTTTTCTTAATCACTTCTTTCCTTAGGAGTTGAAGGAAGCCAAGGCTATAGAATTTGTGAATTTAAAGCAGGGTAAGATGGGTGTTAAGGAGCATGAGTTGAAGTTCACCCAACTATCCCATTATTCTCCTAAGCTTGTGTCTAGTATGAGGTCCAGGAAGAGGAAATTTTCTTTGGGTCTTTCTCATGACTTGGTGTTATAGTGTAAGACTTCTATGCTAAACAGTGACATAGATATATCAAGGCTAGTGATTTATATGCAGCAGGTGGAACAAGAGAAGAGAAAGCAAGTAGGTAATGTCCTAAGAATAAGAATTATGGAAATTCATATTTGTCATCTAATGCTTCTTCCCCCAAGCCTTTAGGTGATTGACTTTCCAGCTTAGCAATGGTCTTAAGGCCCAGGGTGCTTAATCTCAAGTTAGTAGAGCTCAATTGACTTCACTTTTGTCTTCTTCCTATTTTTATGGGAAGCTTCATCATAGATATTGTGAGACGGGGAAGAATTTATGCTTTAATTATGGTTAGTCTTGTCATATGCAATGAAATTGTCCTTTAGCTAGGGGTGCACCTAGGGCTAGTAAGGCTCAGGCTGCTACTTCCTCAACTCCTTCTTCTAAAGGTACTACTTCAGGGACGGGAACTGGTTGAAATTACCTATATATACTTTCTACTCTTCAAGAATCCAAGATATCCCTAGGTGTTGTCACTAGTCTGTTACAGCTTTTCTCCCATAATGATTATTACTTTCTTGATCCCAGTTCCACCATATCTTATGTGACGCTTTATATGGCTGTACACTTTGGTTTTGGTCATAAAAGTATTTTTGATCCCTTCTCAATTTCTACCCCGATGGGTGAGTCTATTGTTGCTAGAAAAGTCTATAAGGGTTGTGTAGTGTCCATCTTCCATAGGGAGATATTGGTAGATTTAATAGAGCTTGATATGGTGGATTTTTATATAATCTTGGGGATGGATTGACTTCATTTTTGCTATGCTTCTCTGGATTGTATGACCCAAAAGGTCACTTTTCATTTCATAAATGAACAGGTAATAGAATGGTATGGAAGTTTCATAATACTAAAAGGGAACTTTATTTCTTATCTTAATGTTCAGAAATTGATATCCAAAGGGTGTCTGTATCATCTAGTTTGGGTCAAGGATTTTAACTCTAAAAGTCCCTCCTTGTAGTCTGTCCCTGTAATTAATAAGTTTCCCAATTTTCTCGATGATGTTCCTGGGATCTCCTTAGATAGGGAAATATACTTTGGGATTGATCTCCTACCGGATACTCATCCCATTTCCATTTCTCCTTATAGGATGGCTCCAGCAGAGCTTAAAAAACTAAAGGAGCAATTAAAGGATCTCCTTGATAAAGGTTTCATCTGTTCTAGTGTTTCTCCTTGGGGTGCTCCTGTGTTTATCATGCAGAAGAAAAATGGGTCTCTCCGTATGTGCTTAGACTATCATCAATTGAATAATATCACTATGAAAAATAAGTACCCTCTTTTTAGAATTAATGACCTCTTTGATCAGCTTCAGTGTGCTAAGTGTTTCTCTAAAATAGATATCTATTTGGGTTATCATCAATTGAAGATTAGGGAGGCTGATATTCCCAAGATTGCTTTTTGAACTGTTATGGCCATTATGAGTTCTTGGTCATGTCTTTCGGATTGACTAATTCCCCAACTGTTTTTATGGACCTTATGACCCAAGTACTTAGACAGATTTTGGATTTGTTCATCATAGTGTTCATTGATGACATCTTGGTGGTGTACTTCAAAAGTGAGGAGGATCATGCAAGTCACCTTCGAATTGTGTTGTGGACCATAAAGGATCAAAAGTCCTATGAAAAGTTTTCTAAGTGTGAATTCTGGCTAAGTGTAGTGACTTTTCTCGGGCATGTTGTATCCAGTGAAGATATTAAAGCAGATCTACAAAAGATTGGGGAGGTTAAGAAGTGCCCTAGACCCACGAATGCAATCAACATTAAGAGCTTCTTGAACCTGGTAGGTTATTGTAGGAGGTTTGTAGAGATTTTCTCATCTATTGCTACTCTGCTTACGAGGTTGACTCAAAAGAAGGTAAAGTTTCTATGATTTGGATCCTGTGAGGTTAGTTTTGTGAAATTGAAGTATAAGTTGACTTCTGCTCTTGTTTTTACCCTACCCGAGGGTACTGAAGGGTTTGTGGTTTATTGTGATGTGTCCCATATGGGACTGGTTTGTGTCTTGATTCAGCATAGTAAGGTTATAGCTTATGCTTTTAGACAACTTAAGGTTCCTAAGAGAAATACCCGACCCATGATATAAAGTTAGCAGCTGTGGTTTTTGCATTGAAAATTTGGCGTCACTATTTGTATGATTTGCATATAGATATTTACTCAGATTATAAAAGCTTCTAGTAAGTGTTTAGGCAGAAAGAATTGAACCTCAGGCAGAGGCGGTGGCTCGAATTACTTAAGGATTACGACATGAGTCTACACTACCATCCAGGTAAATCTAATATTGTTGTTGATGCTCTTAGCAGGTTATCTATGGGGAGTTTGTCTCACGTTAAGGAGGATAAAAAAGGATTGGTGAAGGACATTCACCGGCTGGACAATTTAGGAGTTCGCCTTTTAGACTCCAAAGATAGGAGAGTGATCATCCTGTAAGTAGCTAAGTCATCCCTTGGGGCTGAAGTAAGGAGAATAAAGTTTTGGTTCCCATACTTATGCAAATCAATGATGATGTGGGTCAGCATAAAGTTATGGCCTTCAAAATTGGCGAAGATGGCATCCTGAGATATCAAGAAAGAGTATGTGTTCTTGCTGTGGATAGTATGTAGGAAAATATTTTGACTGAAGCCTATGTGTCCAGATATATAGTTCATCCGGGTTCGACAAAGTTGTATCATGACTTAATAAAAATATTAGTGGAAAAATATCAAAAGGGATGTGGCAAATTTCATTGCCAAGTGTATGGTTTGTTAATAACTCATGCTTGATCATTTAAGGCCAGGTGGCATATCTCAAGAGTTAACTCTACCAATGTAAAAGTGGGAAATGATTAATATGAATTTTATCACGGGTCTTCCGCGGTCTCAAAATCAGTATGATTCCATTTGGGTCATTGTTGACTGGATGACCAAGTCCGCTCACTTTTTGCCTGTAAGGACTAATTACTCAAGAAAGGATTATACAAAGTTATTCATTCAGGAGATAGTCTGATTGCATGGAGCCCAGTGTCTATTATTTTTGACCAAGGTATGTAATTCTCTTTTCATTTTTGGCGTTCTTTTCAAAATGGGTAGGGTACTCAGGTGAACCCTAGTACCGCTTTCTACCCTCAAACGGATGGACAAGTGGAACGTACTATTTAGACTCTATTAAATGACTCCAAAAATTCCCTAACCCCTTTTAACCTATCAATTATCATTTTTATCATCGTTCTTCCCTCTTTCAACCCTCAAGAGAAGCAAACTAAGGGTTTTCTCAAGAGTTCAACTCTCACGACCCAAAATTCAATTTCTTCTCAAAATTCTTCTGTCAGTAAGGCATGTTGGATGCTCCCTATTTTAATTATTTTTATATCTCATCAATTCACTTGATATTTATGTGTTCTTGAATGTTTTATTTAAACTAAGGTTGAGGGTCTTAGACACTTGTATTGTTTATCCTTTATTTTAATAGTTTCTCCATGGTTTAAATGGTGAATTGCAAACTAAAATTTATGTCTATGATAATGATGGAATTTGGTAATTGGGTTTCACAATGTTTATGGATTTTGACACGATAATTACATAAACCTCAACTCATATCATAATTTTATTTCTAAACAAGGATTTCATAGTGTCTAAACTGTTCGTTGGAAAGTTGCATAACATTGACCGGTAAAAAAGTTTTGGAAACTCCTTTGGGGGCTATGGTTATGGATTTTTAAATGGAATTTGGAGTCTAATTACTTAAATGGATATGAAATGACATAAATGGAATGGTTTGCAAGTCTCTTGGTATGGCGATACTAATTTGGGAATACCTCAATAGATGACTCTATGATTAATGGTATGTGAAAAATTATTTTAATTTGCTTAAAGGAAATTTTGTAGCTTCACTGAGAAGGTGTAGTCCCGGGAGAATCAATACTGTAAATCATGTTTGCCGACATTGAGGGTCTAGGACCACTGTGTTTGCTATATGCAATATATTTTTGGGAGGCTATTGTCTCAGTGAACTTAGCCTAATTCCTCAGTCCATGCAGCTAACATAGATTGGGGACCTTCCAACAGGGGGAGCCGGACCCATATAGCCCGTGGGTGCTTGATGGTCGGTGTAAAATACATAGTTCAGGATTAAATTTTTAAACGATCATGTTTCATGTTTCTTCGCCCATACCTCGACATTCTATTACCTTTATGAATATTGCACATGTGATTTATTATTTTTTTTGGTACATGCATATATTTTTATCCCTTTTCATGGGTTGCATGCCAGTACTCTCTATACTAACCATTCTCTAATGCTATATAGTTTCATGATGTAGGTTTGGATGACTTTTCTTGTGACCCCGTGCAATGTGAAGTGGTTCAATATTTGGTTGCAATTGTACCACTAAGTAAATGCAAATGCGCTTATTGGATAACCATCAAAGTGGTGAGCCCTCCATTATTCGAAAGGCCCAATTTTCTTAAGTGTTTTTATTATTTTAGTACTTTTGGTTTTTTCCCTAACATAGTCGGGGTCATGTCCCGACTTAGTTGGTATTCCTTTGTTAGAGGCTTGTGGACAGTGTTGGGTTGTTACCTTGGGCATTTGGATCTTGACTTAAAACTTGATCTTTTAGTTTATTAAACCTCTTTTATTCTATTGGTTAGCTTATGCAATTTCTTATCATCACTATGCTCATGAGGTAAGACTAAGGGGTCATTCAGGCCTTTGTTGGTTTGGGATGCCCATCACTGCCAAGGCTTTGATTCAGGTTATGACAAGCTTGATATCAGATCGTGATTAAGGGTCACTATGTGTCTACAAAGTCGTGTCAAGTAGAGTCCCTTTTATGGATGTAAGCATACCACTCTTACAAAGGGGAGGCTACGAGGCATTTAGGAAGGTTTTGCTTCCTTGTATTCTATTTTGTGCTAGAAAGTCTTGTTACTACTAGAAAGTCTTGTTACTATAAGTCTTCTTTAACTCCTGGCTTATTCAAGTTTCAAATCATGCCTCCACAGAGATCTAATGGTTGTAGTAACTCAGTCGGAACCTCCATCCCAATTGGGAATATATGGATGAAGTTTGCCCTCCTTGGGCTTCCCTGATTGGTGTTACTCATACTCAGTCCTTACTTATACTCAGTCCCCTTAGAGAGATATCTTAAATATAGGGTTTCATCAGTCCATCCATATGCTTGCTCAGATTGTAGCATTGCAGTCTTATAGTTCTGATCATGTTAGACCTGCTACCAGTTCATCTGAGGTCACTCAAGTTGGACAATTTATGACGCTGAATTCCCTAGCCTATATAGGTTCTAGGGTTGAGAGGATCCTCAGGCATTTATTGATGAGATGGAAAAGATCTTTAGAGTTATGCACGCTAGTGATTCAAAGAGCGTTAATTTTATATCTTATCCATTAAAAAAAGTGGCTTATCAGTGGTATGAGAAGTGGGAAGAGCTATAGGGTAAATATGATGAGTCAGCTGTGTGGCAAGAGTTTAGGGGTGCTTTTCTTGATCACTTATTTCCTTAGGAGTTGAGGGAAGCCAAGGCTCAGGGTTTATGAATCTGAAGCAGGGTAAGATGAGTGTTAGGGAGTATACATTGAAGTTCACCCAACTACTTTGTTATGCTCCTGAGCTTGTGTCTAGTATGAAGTATAGGATGAGAAAGTTTGCATCGGGTCTTTATCGTGACTTGGTGTTAGAGTGTAAAGCTGCTATGCTAAACACGAACATAAATATATCAAGGCTAGTGTTTTATATGCAACAAGTGGAAGATGAGAAGAGGAAACAAGTAGAAATAGGGGAAAGGAATTGTAAAATGTTTAATATGCAGACCAGGGTGTGAATCAGCAGACAAGTATAAAAGAGGGTAGGCAATAGCCTAAGAAGAAGTATTGGGGAAAATCTTATGCATCAGCTAGTTCTCCTTCTCCTAAGCCTTCAGGTGATCGGCGTTTCTATTTTAGCTATGGTACTAGGGCACAAGGTGCCTAATTTCAGGTCAGTGGAGCTTGCTTGGCCTCACCCTACCCTCTTTGCCAATTTTGTGGAAAGTTTTATCGTGGATATTTTGAGATAGGGAAGAATTTGAGATTTAATTATGGCCAGTCTGGTCATATGTAGAAAAATTATCCTTTAGCTATGGGTGCACCTGGGGCTAGTAAGGCTTAAGATGCTACTTCTTCAGCTCCTAATGCTAAAGTTACTACTTAAGGTTTGGGAACTGGTCGGAATCACCTAGATGCATTTTCTAGTCATCATGAATCTGAGGCATCCCTAGATGTTGTCACTGGTATGTTATAGATTTTCTCCCATGATGTTTATGGCTTGCTTGATCTCGATTCCACTCTATCTTATGTGACTCGTTATGTGGCTGTACACTTTGATTTTTGTTCCAAAAGTATTTTCAACCCCTTTTTCATTTCTACCATAGTAGGTGAGCCTATTGCTGCTAGAAAAGTCTATAGAGGTTGTGTAGTGTCCATATTTCAAAGGGAGGCGTTGGTAGATTTAATAGAGCTTGATATAGTGGGTTTTTATGTAATCTTGCGGATGGATTGGTTTCATTTGTGTTATGCTTCTCTAGATTGTAAAATAAAAAAGGCCACTTTTCACTTCCCAAATGAACCAGTGATTGAATGGGAGGGGAGTTCCCTAGTACCAAAAGGGAAGTTTATTGCTTATCTTAGGGCTTAGAAATTAATATCCAAAGGGTGTCTGTGTCATCTTGTTTGGGTCAAGGATTCTAACTCTGAAAATCCCCTCCTTGCAGTCTGTCCCTGTAATTAATGAATTTCCCAAAGTTTTTCTCGATGATCTTACTAGGATACCTCCGGATAGGGAAATAGACTTTGGGATTGATCTCCTACCAGATACTCATCCCATTTTTATTCATCCTTATAAAATAGCTCCGGCAGAGTTGAAGGAACTAAAGGAGCAATTATTGGATTTACTTGATAAGGGTTTCATCCGTCCTAGTGTTTCTTCTTGGGGTGCTCCTGTGCTTTTCGTGCAAAAGAAAGATGGGTATCTTTGAATGTGTACAGATTATCGTCATTTGAATAAGGTCATTGTGAAAAATAAGCACCATTTTCTTAGAATTAATGACCTCTTTGATCAGCTTCTGGGTGCTAAGTGTTTCTTTGAAATAGATCTCTGTTTGGGTTATCATCAATTGAAGATTAGGGAGGTTGATATTCCAAAGACTACTTTTCGAACCGGTAATGGCCACTATAAGTTCTTGGTCATGTGTTTTGGATTAACTAATTCCCCAGATGCTTTTATGGACCTTATGAATCGAGTGTTCAGACAATTTTTGGTTTTGTTCATTATAGTGTTCATTGATGACATCTTGGTATACTTCAAAAAATAAGGAGGATCATGCAAGTCACCTCTGAAATTTGTTGCAGGACCTTAAGGATCAGAAGTTGTAAACAAAATTTTCTAAGTATGAATTTTGGCTAAGTGTTTTGACTTTTCTTGGGTATGTTGTATCTAGTGAAGGAATTAAGGTGGATCTATAAAATATTAAGGCAGTTAAGAAGTGGCCTAGATCCACGAATCCAACTGACTTTAAGAGCTTTTTGGGCCTTTCAGGTTATTATAGAAGGTTTTTGGAGTGTTTCTCGTCTATTGCTGCTCTGCTCACAAGCTTGACTTTGATAAAGGTAAAGTTTCTATGGTATGATGCATGTGAGGGCAATTTTACGAAATTAAAGGATTAATTATCTTCTTCTCCTATTTTG
Organism: Capsicum baccatum var. pendulum; assembly: GCA_030864225.1. NCBI lineage: Eukaryota > Viridiplantae > Streptophyta > Magnoliopsida > Solanales > Solanaceae > Capsicum > Capsicum baccatum. The sequence goes on along the minus strand of CM061557.1, from coordinate 68,096,814 downwards.
ACCCTACCCAAAGGTACTGAGGGGTTTGTTGTGTCTTGTGATGCATCCATGCGCGATTGAGTTGTGTGTTAATCCAACACGGTAAGGTTATGGCCTATGCTTCCAGGCAGCTTAAGGTTCATGAGAGAAATTACCCAACACATGATCTAGAGTTGGCAGTTGTGTTTTTTGCATTGAAAATGTGGTGTCACTATTTTTATGGGGTGCATATGGATATTTATTCAGACCATAAGAGCTTGCAGTATGTGTTTATGCAGAGGGAATTGAACCTCAGGCAGAGGTGGTGGCTCGTATCACTTAAGGATTATGATATCCAGGTAAAGCTAATTTTGTTGTTGATGCTTTTAGCAGGTTGTCACTACAAACCTGAGAAGGAGGTAAAGATTGGGAAAAGGAGATCACAACAGTGATTCGGAGTCAACAAGTGATACAAGCTTATCTATATTATCTTTTTAAGCCTGTTAATTTCCATCTAATCAACTTAAGATGGAAAGGAGATAGTTGAAACTGGGGTCCAAGGTAAGGGTTAGTAAGGCGACACTCTGTGAATGAGAGGATATAAGTGAAATTCACCAAAGTATGCTGAGAGGTGGTTGGTGATACCTATCTTACTAGATTCTACATGCACAGTAATTGAATAGTTGGGTTGAATAAGAGACACTAACTGAGTTAGAGAGGCAGGTGGAACACAAGCCTAGTGTTCGTCTCTGACTAATTATAACTAAAGTTACATACTGTTACGTGTTCGCGATTGCTACTTCAAATCCTCTATTTATTTTTAATTTTGCTTGTGAGTTTTTCAAACCAGAGATAGATGTCCGAGTCTTCCCCGTGTGTTCGACCCCAACCTAGCTGGGTTACTTTACTTGACAATGACCGCTTTATCCTCAATTAGAGGTGTAGTTTGGGCATTGGCCAAAATTTTAGTGACGTTGCCAGGGAAGACAGTGAAGTGTTATCAAAGTTTGTTAGAGTTTGTAGGTTTTTATTTTTTTGTTCTTAGTTGGGTATACGCCGGTGTATGTGTAACACCAGGAGTCAAGAAAATCCCTTACTCCTGCTGCATCCTAACCCCAGAGAAAATCTTACTGTCTAATCGTACAATGATGAAACTAGTATGTATAGGCCACTTAGAAGAGGTTTGGGATAATCCGAATGATGTTCCTTTCCCTTCTCCAGGTGATCCCCAGAACATTGCTGATAGAAACATGGAGCAGCTATTAGCAGATGCTGCTATATAAAGAAAGGAAGAGGAGGCCCGGCTAGCTCAATAGGGAAAGTTAGCTAGGCAAAGACCGATAGTTGGTCGTCGAGCAACACTCGACGGTAATCAAGATGGAGTTCAAGGTGGCTGAGCTCAAGTGATCCCAAATTTCTAGTACTTCCAGCCATATGATGATGAAGAGGAGATGGGATATATTAAGCCATCAGAAACAAAAGCTATCATTCCTCCTACAGTGCCCCCCAATGAGAAATTGGACATCACTAGTGCCATGATCCATCTCTTAAACTTAAAATATGTATTCTCGGGCTCGTCTACAGATGATGCTAATATGCACCTTGCTAACTTTGTAAGGATCTGCATTTCTTATACTATTTTGGGGGTAGACCAGGAGACACTCAGATTGAGGTTGTTCCCCTTCTCATTTTCTGGAGAAGCTTATTTATAGTTGGGAGAACTTCCAAGAGAATCTATCCCCATATGGAATGAGTTATGCAAGTAATTATTTAACTACTTCTTTCCTCTGGCCAGGATGTTACAGCTTAAAGATGATATCTATAATTTCAGATAGCTTCATTCTGAGTCTATTTATGAGGCTTGGTTTCAGTCTAAGAAGAAATTGAGCATGGTGTCCAATTTTTAAAATTTAGGGACACGCTTATTAGAGATATTCAACAGAGTCTTGAACATCAGTTCTTGAGCAATGGAAGACACCATCACTGGAGGAGTGTTCATGAGATTATTTTGGGAAGTAACTTCTAAGGTTCTAGACCAGATCTCTATCACTAACCGAGGGTGGCATACTCGAGAGGCTGAGAGAGGTGATGGTACCTATGTGATTGGAGTTTTCGGTGACAATATAGCAGTTGATGAGTCTGTGGTATAAGATATTGTGCAACTTAGGATAGATATTAGGCCACTAGCTAAGCAGTTCGCATTAGTGAATTCCAAGAAGGTGAATGTGGTAGGTTCATAGGGGTCGGCTTTTAGATCTTATGAGTCTGACTTGGAGAAGGAAGCCAAATATCTTAATCTTGAATTAGCAGGCTTCCGAGCCAAAGGTTAAGGATACCAAGGTCGTAACTATTATAGAGACAGATATAGAGACCACAGTAGAGAGCGTCATGGTGACTGGAGAAAAAAATGACTACATAGAGAAGGGAGACAGGTATATTCCAACGGGCAGTCGTGATACGAAATCGAGAATAGAAGCGATGTTGACCAAAATGGTAAAGGGGAAAGAGAGTCAGGAAGCCAGCCTTAAAGAAACCAAGGCTGATATTTCAGGTCTAACATAGAAGGTTAAGTCTCATAGAACTGCTATAAAGCAGTTAGAGCACCAGTTCGAACAGACGTTAGCTATGTTAAATCAGATACAACCAGGTACCCTTCCGAGTAACATGATTCATAGTCATAAAAATGATGGTCACTATCTTTGTATCACTACCAGGAGTGGTTTATCTACTGTTGATCCCCCGTTGCCTCTGATGAGGTGTCGAGGAATGATAGTATTATAGTTGATGAGACATCTATTGTAGAAGTTGACAAGGCGACATGTGTTGATTCTAGCGGTGGTGAGGATACAAGTAAGGGCAAGGTCAATGAGCCTGCAGTGAGACAAATTCCACGACTTCCCCACCTTTTTCTCAAAGACTAAAGCAAAATAAAGAGAAAGGAAAGTTCAAGTGGTTTATTGAGATGCTAAAAGATTTGAGGTTGAATATCCCTCTTCTTGAGGCGTTGGAGCTGTTTTTGGGTATGCCAGGTTTATGAAAGACTTGGAGATGAATAAAAGGGCAACTAGTTTCGAGGATGTTGAAGGAGTGCAACACTGCAGTGCAGTCACTTCCAAATCTCTAGCCCAGAAAAGGGTGATCCCGGAGCATTCACGATCCCATTACTATTGGGACATCCAGATTTGCCAGAGCCTTATGTTACTTAGGGGCCAACATTAATTTGATGTCATTAGCCATATTCAAGTAATTGGGCTTAAGCCCTCTAGAGCAGACTACAATGTGGTTATTGATGTTTGACCATACTGTGAAAAAATTCGTGGGCATCTCTTTTGATGTATTGGTAAAAGTTGACAACCTCATCTTTCCAACTGATTTTGTCATTCTTGATTATGAGGTTGACTTCGACATGCCCATTATTTTGGAAATACCATTTATGACCACGGGTAGATCAATGGTTAATATGGAAAAGAGAGAGCTCAAATTTAGAGTCAATAACGAAGAAGTCACTTTCAACGTCCAAAGAACTATGAAGCAACCTACCAATATGAGGGTTGTGTCAGTGATCCATTATATTAATGACGTCGAAGGATATTCCTTTGGGTACCTTGATGAATTCTGAGTAGTTAGGGTACCTACGTTGTGCCGCGATATTAAATAAAGCATTGCATGGGAGGCAACCCAGGGCTTTTTGGTGATGTCTGAGTAACAAACATAGCCCCGTTGTAATGGAACGTTAAATCAAGCACTGGGTGGGAGGCAACCCACTATTTTAGTGTTCACATTTATTTTTCTTTGTTGTAGGTTTAATGGTAAGCGAAGTGACCTGGAATGCAGTAAAATTGCTCAATTCATAACCTTCCAGGTAACGGGACTTAGTGACTAATTCACAAAAGTCATAAGTCCTACGTGGGCCGGGTAAGTGAGGCATTAGCTGAAAAGATGGAATTTTTAGGATTTCTTGGGAAATTTTACTTTAACCTATGAACTTACATGAAGGGTCATAAATACCACTTACAATCTCATAAGTAGCATAGTAAGTGTCAAAATACAAAGTCCAGAAAGTAGAGAGCTTGGACAAAAATTTGGGCCCACATATGTTAGGCACATACGAGTCGTATGTGGTACAAACAACCCGTATGTGGGTGCCATAAGTGGGTACTTTGTGGGCCCAAATTTGTATAAAATTTTAGGTCCACCAATGATTAAATAAAACCTAAAATGTTCCCTCTTGCTATTTAAGCCCTATTAAATCTTTTTTAACACACAAAATCCTCAAAATTACTCCTTTCTTAAAAACTCAACTTTCCTCTAAAATTTCAAACTACCCACTTTCCTACACAAAAGTAAAAGTTAAATTTACAATTGTTAATGGTACCAACTTGTCCAAAAGTGCTAAATATGTGTTCCAACTTTGGGTTTACTTCACTTCTTCAAAGTTCACTTCCGATTTCTTGCATAAAAGGTAACATTCTTGGCTCCTAATAGTAATCCTTTGTGTTAAACTTGAAATGGGTAAGTTGGTATGTTGAGTTTCATTGCTAAATATGTAGTAACCAACAAGCTTGAGGAGGGGGACCTTGAATGTAACACCCCGAGTCTGTACCCCGGATGCTATACCGTGCTCATAATCTCGAGGGACCACAAACTAACCCATGACTAGTACCTATTGCAATAACTGAATAATAATACTGTATTACGCAGAAATTAGGTGGAAACTTGCCATAAGGCTCAAAACTGTAAATAAATTTTGAGTACGGTACATCAATACCAAAACTAAATATCTATCTATAAATACTCTAGTCTGAATAAGGAGTTGATGGGACAAGTCCCCAACTAACTAGACTACTGAAATAAAATGAGTACTGAAATACTATAATGATAAATCTGTCCTCGAACAATGAGGACTCACCACTAGTTTACTGCTGATGGATTGGGCTGGTAAGTATGATCGGGAGCCCGTGTGTCTGAACCTATGATATAAGACATCATAGCGTAGAAGAAAGAAAGGTATGCGTCAGTACTTTAAATATACTGGTATACTAAGTGAGGCAGGCTGAGATGCATGGGTTCATATGCATGAACAATACTGACTGAATAACATGAGTATAACTGAATGAAAGTACATGCATGAATACGTAAACTGTAACTGAGGTCGTTATAACACTAGATACTGAGTTCTGAATTTTGATTTACTAATATCTGAGTTTAATGATATCGTATTACAGTTAACTAGGTGACCGTATTTGACAGTCTTGATTCTGTGGAACTATTCTGAGTTTCGTACTAAATTGAGTGACTGTGTCTGACAGTCCTAATTTTTGTAGAATTGAACTGAGTTCTATTCTGAAGACTAAAACTAAAACTGTGGGAGGTAATCATCTAACTGACATGCCCCTTTCCGAATAGATTGGGGTCCAACCTGTAACCCTAGTTGGAAAGGTGTTAGTACCATGCCACGGGTAAAGACAATTGTGAGTTAACCCTTTCTAATAGGAAGCTCTTTTGTCAACCCTCACTGGCAGGAAAACTCATATGAGATGTATCAACCCTAGTCTAGAAGGAAGATATCTCAACCTACGCTGGCTACGTAGTTTTGTAACATAGGGATTACTACTAAGGGTCAAACCCTCTGCTGGCAGGAATGCCCCCATCCTTGGGTTCACTCGGTGCTGAATCCTACTCCCAACTGAATAGACACTAAAATTATTCCTAGTTCATACTAGGCTTGAGTGAACTATTACTGATTATACTATCTAATTGAACTGAACTAAGTTCACTGAGTTTCGTTGACTGATGAAATACTACTAAATTCTGTTAACTGATTGAAATTACTGAGGTATGAACTGAATACTGAACTAGACTAGACTGATACTTATTCTACTGAGTTTTTCTTGAGTTCTATAACTGACTGAGAGTACTATTGATCGTGACATGACTGAGATTATTCTATAACTGACACTGACTCTAGGTAAACAGCTAAATTATTGAGTATTAAATACTTTCAAGACTCAATAGCATGAAAAATAAATCATAGCATAAACTTGAAAGGCATAACCATATGCACCTGATCATAACTCATTCATAGAGACATTCCATCAAACACTTGCATGACATAACTTGCACATAAGCTAACATGACATGATTGTTTTTCCATTTTCGTTATTCTCATAAGCAATTTATCAAACACTTGGAGAAAATAATCCATGAACATGACACTGAACAACACATAGGCATCATAATTCAAATCCCCATTTACAATTTCAAGGGTTTAGCATAGATTCACATGATTCTATACATATATTAAATAACTCTACATGAAACTTGTAACAAACATGGATTAAAAATCCAATTAATTATTTTAATCATGAATATAATCAAACCCAACATAAAATTTATGAAATCAATACACTTGAAGTTTTAAAAGTAGTTTCTTGAACTCCAAGGGTGGAAGGGACCCTTGGATGAACACTTGACATACCTTAAAGCTTGAATTCTGAAAGATTGATGGATTTTCTTGGAACTTGGATTCTTAAATGTGATGAACTAGGGTTTGTTCTTGGAAAATTCTAGAGAGAATAAGTAAATTTTGCCTTTTGGATGACTTAATTACATATTTTGGGGGCTGATATAAGATGAGAAAAGACCCATTACCCCTTTGGACGTGGGTTTTTACTGAAAATTGGACTAGCAATGTGTAGATTGATGCACCGCATCATTGGCATCGATGTGATAGCCAACGCGCTGTGTCTATTCCACATCATTTCACTGGAATTTACACTGGGATCTAGGGAAAAATACTCATTGATGCGATGGGTGATGCGACGCGTCGATCCACTGGTTTGAGCTTTCAAATGTGTTTCAAATAAAGTTTGAAAAATCCAAAACTTGTTTGAGAACACCTGCTGACATTCTTGATCATGATTCAACCTAAAAATCCTTACTTTAAGGTCATGAGGATTGTGAAAAAGGATCGCCAACTTACGAAGGTTAAAATATTTCTAAGTATGAACACTTAGCTGGATTTTTCTACGTTTGGGACCCCTTACTAGCTTTTATAGGACTGAATCAACCTTAGGATTTTGCAGGGTCTTACATTGAATTAACCTAAGAATTTTAATGTAGGGTGTTGTTCTTTAATTAAACCCTTAAATCATGCCCTAATCGGAAGTTAAACTTGAAAAAGTAGAGGAACCTTAAAAGCTTACATGTAGGTCTATATTGAAAAAGATAACTCTTGTTGAATGTGTGCATATTGGACTTTTTAGGACTAAGAATAAGTTGTAAGGATGCAAAACTTGAGGAAAAATTCAAAGTTTTCAAATTTAGAGTTTTTTTTTTCAACTTTCGCACTTCCCCACTATCTGTTGGGTGCTAACACTTGGTTTTTTAGGTACTCATGGAATCAAAGAAGAAGAAGGTTGCACCTACTAGGTGATGAGATGACTCTTTTGAGAGCAGTAACTCAAAGGAGGAGTACCCATCGGCCCAATCCAAAGAAGTCTCAACCAGAGTCACAGGGCTACTGAATAGGGGCAAGAAGTAGGCTACTGAGGAGGCTATTATTATGGAAAAATTAAGCATACATATTGCAGAGAAGTATCAGTGGGACAAACAACTAACTTTCACTCAGCCTAGGACCTAGACTGAGGCTATTGAGTTCCTAGGTAGGTCCAATGATGAAGATGGCTCGATGATTACCACTACACTCTCCCCAGCTTATTAAGGCTGATGATGGTGATAATGATGATGACGACAATGAGAATGCAAAGTCTAAGGTAGCACCAACAACAGTTACATAGGAACCCTAGTCCGAAAAGGGGTCCCAGGATGAGTTTGATGCAGCAAATGAGGATCAATCATCAGCGCACCATAGTTTGGTGAGGGTAATGCAGTTTAGAAGGAGCCATCAGTTGTACCCTTGTATGGATGAATACACCCCTTGATTCTTAAAGACCATCTTTAGTATAGGAAATCTATGCATTATTGTAATACCCTGCACTTTTTCTAGCTTAAATTCATTCTTAGAATGTTAATAAATATATTTCAAAATAAAGAATATTTATTTCATGGGAAATTTTCCAGATTTAGAATTCCCATTGTGTGGAAAATTGAATAAGCTTTCCATCGATACGAAATTCGCCCAATTCCGATACTCGATTGAGGAGTTAGAGCATTTTTAAGTAAACAGTGTACCACCTGGGCATTTGACGCATCGCGGAGGTGAGTAAAATGATAATTGTCAAATTTTAGGGGCCCTCCGTGATATCCCCATGTCACGGAGAAGCCCAATTTTCCAATTGTTGATTTTAAGTAGCCCAACGCGATAGTGGCGCATCGCGCCAGGGGTTAAAATGGTATTTCTACTGGGAACCACGATGGTGGTGTGTCGCGTTAAAGTTCCAAATCCCAATTCTCAAAATTCAGTGGGACAACGCGATAACTTCGTGTCGTGGAGACCCCCAATTTTCCAATCATCAATTTCCAGTGAGCCATAGTGATAGTGGTGCGTCGTGGTGGCCCACTATATTGGGATTTTTAGTTCTCTTTTCCAGTTCCTTTTAGATGTTTAAAGGGGATATTTTGGTAAATCTCCAAGGCCCCAATTCGTCCAAAACACAAAATTAATCATATTCAAAATATTTTTGTGCTCATTATTCATCATTCTCTTCAAAAGAAAAACCCTAGAGCTCCAAAGCTTCTTCTCCAAGAAATCAAAATCCTCCATTAATTCTCCAAGAAATCTTTAAATTAAGGATTCCCAAGGCAATATAATCAAGAAATCATCATCAAGAACTCAAATAGGAATCAATAATTCAAGTTTCTTCATATAATCATCTATCCAGGTATATGGGGTTTTATGAACAAGAATTTTCTTCCAGCCTTGTGCCCCAAACCAGGATTTTTACATTAAATTCATATGATTTTGAATGATACTTCATGAGATTTAAATTAGGGTTCATACCCATTATTGCTCTTTGTAAGATTTTGAGATTTCAAGTATTTTAGAAGATTAATTGCTTGTCTATTTTCATACTTTCATGCCTATTGCAGAAATTTATAGATTTTGAGATGAATTATCATTGTTTTCATAATTAAGCATGATTATTATAATGTTTTGACATGAGTTTGACGTATGGGTTATTAAGCCCCAAGTTTATATGTTGATGGCCTATGTTGATGTTTCAAGAAAGATGGTGCTTTAAGCATCCTATGATCAGTTTATGTATAGATTTTAATAAAGTTTTGATACTTTGATCCTATACTAAGATAAGGAATCCACATTTTTCATATAGTTTGAAATTTAAAGAAAGAGAAGCATAATTGGTTTTCCATTATAAACCCTTGTGCTATTTTAAAGTGGATTTCCTATAAGTTCTGAGTGATAAGCGGGAGTAGTATTTAGCACCGAGTAGGATATGATTCTAAGGTCTTATGACCCAGAAATACGTGCCACATTAGGTTTATGATTTGCCCATAGTGGGCTAAGATAGTGATCACTTAAGCTAAGGTTATACTCCCTAGCAAGAGTATGATACCTCTCCCCAAGGAAAGGTTTCTTCCTTAAGAGAATAAGACGTTTGACTCCATGATAGCTCACATGCTTTATGTCAGTTAGAAGTACCTCCCAAAGTTCCTAATTCCTAAGACAGAATGACAGAAAATCTTTTAGAAAGATAAGTGTAAAGGCTCACCAATTTATTCAGATTATGCTTTACAGAAATATATTTAATTACAGTTTTCAACTTTCAAATTTCAGATTTAAGGGTGAGTCCTTTCTACACTTAGATAATATGATTTAAAAAGGAAATATAAGCACAACTTTTAGACCTAAATTTTATGGCTCACGAGATTTATAAAGTGTGTTTTACTCCTTATTGCTACGTATTTTAGATATTCCATCTTATATGAATCATTTTTATTTAGCATGCATTGTTTTATAAATTATGATGATGAGATGATGTTTTACTTATGCATTTCACCCTCATTTACTCAGTACATCCTCAAAGTACTGATCCACATATTTGTCTATGTGCTACATTATCTCATAATGTAGGTTCAGGTGCTCAGTATCAGTAGCATGAGTAGTTCATCTCCATCTACATCTTACTGTAGGTAAGTCCTCATAGTTTGGGGACTTGTTCGTTCAGATTTTATAGCTTATCAGTTTACATAATTTAGTATTCTTTTCAAACAGTTCGAGTTAGTTGGGGGTTTGTCCCAGTGACTCTCTAGTTGTTAGTTGTAGAGGCTTGTCAGACTACTAGTTTTGATTCAACTTATTCAGTATTGAGGTTTCAGACATTGTTTCAAATATTATATTCAGATAGTTTTCAGCATTTAACATGACTTTATGTATATATTTCCATTATTATGAGATTCATATTCAGCAGTAGGCAGACAGGGTTAGCTTAAGGCTACTCATAGTCTTGAGCATCGTGTGACATTTTGAGACCAGGTTTCAGGGCATTACAAACTTGGTATCAAAGTGCAAAGTTTTTTAAGAGTCCTGGGGAGTCAGAAAAGCCACGTTACATAGAGTCTTGTTCATGGGTGTAAAGTGCGCTACATTTATGAGCAAGAGGATACATGACGTTCTTAGGAAATTATCTTTTTCTTTCATGATCTATCATGCTTATAATATCTCTATCTACTTTTAACTCATGCTTTTATGTAACAGCTAAAGATGCTCTCTCATTGAGCTAACGCCCGTAGAAATGATAACTAGCCACCCCAGCCTACCGATCCTTTGAATGAGAATGTATCCCATGCTGAGTTTAGCACTGCCTTCTAGGAATTGGCCTAGGTAGTGATTGTAATGTTCAAGGTAACCATCACAATTAGGCTATAGTCTCACTTCAGCAGAATAGGGATTTAGAAGCCGCTAGAATCAGAGACTTTATGAGTATGAATCTGCCAGAGTTCTTTGGGTCAAAAATAGATAAGGACCTACCATTTTATTTGGATGAGGTGAAGAAGATCACCCAAATTTTGGATATTTTTTAGGATAAGAGTGTAGAGTTAGCACCCTATAGGTTGAAGGATGTAAAATATGATTGGGTAGTGATGTAGAAGAATGGTAGAGGTAAGAATGTTATTCCTATGAGTTGGAAGGTATTTCAGGATGCTTTTCTAGATAGGTTCTTCCCATGAGAGATGAGGGAAGCTAAGATACAGGAGTTTGTGAATTTGAGACAGGGTTTAATGACAGTGAAAGAGTACTACCTTAGGTTTAATTAGTTGTCTAAGTATGCCCCTGATACAATGGCTAATCCTAGGGCTAGTATGAGTAATTTTATTACTAGAGTGTCTAGATTGGTAGTCAAGGAGTGTAGAACTGTCATGTTTATTAGATATATAGATCTTGTGAGATTGATGATGCATTCTCAGCAGATTGAGGCAGAGAAGTTGAAGGGAAGAGAGAAGGGGAATAAGAAGGCTAGAATAGGGTAGTTTAAGTATGATCAGAATAAGTCTCAAGAGGGAAATCATTCACAGATTTAGAATCATTTATCTATGTCAGTACCATCTTTAGCTAGTTCTCCCACTCCCAGAGGTAGACAAGAATAGTGGGGTAAATATTCTATGTCCAGATCTCAGAATAGTGTGAGTGGGAGGCCCAATTATCCAACCTATGCTAGGTGTGGAAAAGCTCACCCTGGTGAGTGTTTGAAGGGAATAAAGGGGTGCAACGGTTGTGGTAAGTCAGGTCATGGAATCAAAGAGTGTCCATATACTAAGCAGGGAAACAGAGATATTCGTTCCCAGACTCAAGCTACTAGTGCTCTAGCTCCGTTAGGTCGCCCAATACCTTCTCAGGGATCATCATCCAGTCTGGTGGCGTTCAACGCTAGAATCGTTTTTATGCTTTACCATCCCATCAGGAGTAGGAGGATTCACCAGATGTTATTACTGGTATACTTCGTGTCTTTCATCTTGATGTTTATGTGTTGTTAGAACCTGGGTTAAGTTTCTCCTATGTGACCCTATTAGTTGCAATAAATTTTGAAATAAGTTCTAAAAAGATCCCTGAGCCTTTCTTGGTTTCTACCCCAGTGGGGGAGTCAGTTGTTGCTAAACAAATCTATAGAAAGTGTCCTATCACTGTCCTTCGTAAAGTCATGTTAGAAGACCTAATAGAGTTAGATATGGTTGAATTTGACCTTATTCTTGGTATGGATTGGATCCATTCTTATTATGCCTCTATAGATTGTCGCACTCGAGTGGTGAAGTTTCAGTTTCTAGATGAGCTAGTCTTTGAGTGAAAAGGTAATTCAGTGTCTCCTAAGAGTCATTTCATATCTTATCTTAAAGCCAAAAAGTTGATTTTAAAGGAGTATATCTATCATCTTGTTCGAGTTAAAGACACTAAGTCTGAGACTATCGGTCTAAGACTCCGATAATTCAGTCAGTCAGTGTGGTCAATGAATTCCTTGATGTCTTTCCCAAAGATTTGCCAAGGGTACCTCTCGATAGGGAAATAGAATTCAGTATTGACCTTCTTCCAGATACTCAGCGTATTTCTATACCTCCATGTTATATGGCTTCCGCCGAGCTTAAGGAGTTGAAAGAGCAACTCAAAGATCTTTTAGACAAAGGTTTTAGAAGGCCTAGTGTTTCTCTATGGGGAGTTCCCATCCTATTTGTGCGAAAGAAAGATGGTTCTTTGCATATGTGCATTGACTATCATCAGTTGAATAAAGTTACAATAAAAAACAAATATCCTCTTCCTAGAATTGATGACTTATTTGATCAACTCCAAGGTACCAGTTATTTCTCAAAGATAGACCTTAGATCCGTCTATCATCAGCTTAAAGTAAGGGAATGTGATATTCCAAAGATAGCTTTCAGAACCCGTTATGGTCATTTTGAGTTTCTAGTCATGTCCTTCGGACTAACAAATATCCCAGCAGCTTTTATTGACTTAATGAACAGAGTGTTCAAACAATATTTAGATATATTTGTCATAGTCTTCATCGATGACATTCTTGTCTACTCTCATAATAAGGATGATCATGCAGACTATCTTAGAATTATGTTGCAGACTCTTAGAGATCACTAGTTGTTCGCCAAGTTCAGCAAGTGTGAATTTTGGCTAAGGTCAATAGACTTTCTTGGTCATATAGTTTCCAGTGAGGGTATTAGAGTTGATCCCCAAAAGACAGAAGCCGTAAGGAATTGGCCTAGACCTATCTCTTCGTCAGACATTAGGAGTTTCTTGGGTCTAGATAGTTATTATAAATGTTTTATTGAGGTTTTCTCATCTATTGCATCTCCCATGTCTAGATTAACCTAGAAAAAAGTTAAGTTTTAGTGGTCAGATTTCTGCAAGAAGAGTATTTAGGAGTTGAAGACTATGTACAGATGGGTTTGTGGTTTATTGTAATGCCTACAGAGTTTGTTTGGGTTTTGTTTTAATGCAGAGAGGTAAAGTTATAGCCTATGCCTCTAGATAACTTAAGCCTCATGAAAAGAATTACCCAACCCATGATTTTGAGTTAGCTGTTGTTGTGTTTGCTTTGAAAATTTGGAGACATTATTTGTATGGTGTGCATGTTGATGTGTTCACGGATCACAACAGTTTGCAGTATGTGTTTACTCAGAGGGATTTGAATCTCCGTCAGATAAGGTGGTTAGAATTATTGAAAGATTATGATATAAGTGTGTTGTATCATTCGGGCAAAGTCAATGTAGTGGCAGATGCCCTTAGTAGATTGTCTATGGGTAGTGTTTCTCATGTGGAGAATAATAAGAAAGAGTTAGTACGGGAAGTTCATCGTTTAGCTAGATTGGGTATTAGGTTGGTTGACTCAACTGAAGGGAATGTTTGGGTTCAGATTAGTTCCGAATCTTCCCTAGTTTTGAAAGTGAAGGAGAAACAAGATAAGGATTCTAGTTTGGTCAAACTGAAGGAGTCGGTTAAGGACCAAAAGTTAGAGGATTTATCCCAAGGAGGAGATGGTGTGTTGAGGTACCAAAGTAGATTGTGTGTTCCTTGTGTTGATGATTTGAGGCAGCGGATTATGGCAGAAGTGCATGGTGCACGTTATTCTATTCATCCCGACTACCAAGATGCACCGTGACTTGCGGGAAATCTATTGGTGGAGTGGTATGAAGAGAGACATAGCTGAGTTTGTGGCCAAGTGTGCAACTTGCCAATAGGTTAATGTAGAGCACCAAAGACCTGGTGGTCCGTTGCAAGAGTTTGGTATCCCCACTTGGAAGTGGGAAGAGGTAAATATGGATTTTGTGACTGGTTTACCCCATTCGCGTTGTTAGCATGATTTGATTTGGGTTATTATACATAGATTGACTAAGTCAACACATTTTTTTCTAGTTCACATGTCCTATACGACTAAAGATTATGCTAAGTTGTATATCCGAGAGATGGTTAGGTTGCACGTAGTTCCTTTATCTATCATCTCCGATAGGGGTACTCAGTTTATGTCTTAGTTTGGGAAAGCTCTTGGTACCCAAGTTCATCTTAGTTCATCTTTTTATCCACAGATAGATGGTCAGGCAGAGAGGACCATTCAGACTCTAGAGGATATGTTGAGGGCATGTGTTCTTGATTTCAAAGGTAGTTGGGATGAGCATTTACCGTTGATTGAGTTTGCTTATAATAACAGTTACCATGCTAGTATTTAGATGGCTCCGTTTGAGGCTCTTTATGGGCGAAGATGTAGATCGCCAGTAGGTTAGTTCAAAGTGGGTGAGGCCACCTTGATTGGGCCAGACATAGTGTTTGAGGCCATGGAGAAAGTGTAGTTGATCAGAGAGAGATTGAAAGCAACCCAAATTCATCAGAAATCCTATGCAGACGTAAGAAGAAGAGATCTTGAGTTTGAGGTTGATAATCTTGTGTATTTAAAAGTTTCACCCATGAAAGGGGTGAAGAAATTTGGCAAGAAGGGGAAGCTTAGTCCCAGTTATGTTGGTCCCTTTCGTATTTTGAGCCGTATTGGGAAGGTAGCGTATGAGCTTGAGCTACCCACAGATTTATCCTCAGTTCATCCAGATTCTATATGTCCTTGTTAAAGAAGTGCATGGACGATTCAGCCATTATAGTTCCTCTAGAGAGCACAGATATTCAGAATAGCCTTTCTTACGAAGAAGTCCCAGTTGAGATTCTTGATCATCAGATTCATAGACTAAGGAACAAAGAAGTTCCCTTGGTTAAAGTTCTGTGCCGAAATCAGTCCGTTGAGGGTGCTACTTGGGAAGAAGAAGCATACATGCATACCAAGTATCCACGAACTCAGACTCAACTGAAGGTAATAGTTTTTCCTTTATTCAGTTCTTTTCTAGTTTCAGATTCTGCCATATACCTAATTTTCATAAGAATTCATGCACTTTCAGATCAGTTCAGTAGCTCATTATGTTGAGATTCAGTTATTTAGTTTATTTCAGTTGTCCATGATAGATTATAGCCTTAGATTCCCCAGTATTTCCAGCTTATCAAGCCACATTTGAGGATGAATGTTTCCAAGAGGGAAATATTGTAATATCCCACACTTTTCCTAGCTTAAATTTGTTCTTAGAATGTTAAGAAATAGCTTTCAAAATAAATAATATTTATTTCTTGGTGAATTTTATAGATTTAGACTTCCCATTGTGTAGGAAATTGAATAAGCTTTCCATTGATACCAAATTCGCCCAATTTCGATACTCGGTTGAGGAGTTAGAACATTTTTAAGTTGACAGTGTACCACCTGGGCATTTGATGCGTCATCGAAGTGAGTAAAATGATAATTGTCAAATTCCAGTGGCCCTCCATGATAGCCCCGCATCTTAGAGAATCCTAATTTCCTAATTGTCGATTTCCAGTAGCCCAACGCGATAGTGTCGCGTCGCGCCAGGGGCTAAATGGCATTTCTATAGGGAGCCACGATGGTGGCATGTCGCGTTGAAGTTCCAGGTCCCAATTATCAAAATCCAGTGGCACAACGGATAGCTCTGCAATGTGGAGACCCCTAATTTCCCAGTCGTCAATTTCCAGTGAGCCACCGCGATAGTGGCGCATCGCGGTGGCCCACTACATCGGGATTTTTGGTTCTCTTTTCCTGTTCCGTATAGAAGTTTAAACGGGGTATTTTGGTAAATCTCCAAGGACCCAATCCATCCAAAACACAAGATTAATCATATTCAAAACATTTTTATGCTTATTATTCATCATTCTCTTCAAAAGAAAAAACTTACAGCTCCAAAGCTTCTTCTCCAAGAAATCAAAATCCTCCATTAATTCTCCAAGAAAGCTTAAAATTAAAGATTTCCAAGGCAAGATAATCAATAAACTATCATTAAGAACTCAAATAGGAATCAATAATTCAAGTTTCTTCATCTAATCATCTGCCAAGGTATGTGGGGTTTTATGAACAAGGATCTTCTTCCATCCTTGTGCCCAAACCAAGATTTTTACATTAAATTCATATGATTTTGAATGATACTATATGGGATTTGAATTAGGGTTCATACCCATTATTTCTCTTTTCAATATTTTGAGATTTCAAGTATTTTAGAAGATGAATCGCATGTCTATTTTCATACTTTGATGCCTATTGCAGAAATTTACAAATTTTGAGATGAATTATCATTGTTTTCATGATTAAGCATGATTATTATGATTTTTTGACATGAGTTTGACATATGGGTTACGAAGCCTCAAGTTTATATGTTGATGTTTCAAGAAAGACGATGCTTTAAGCATCCAATGATCAGTTTATGCACAAATATTTAGTAAAGCTTTGATCTTTTGATCCTATGCTAAGATAAGGAATCCACATTGTTCATATA
This sequence comes from Capsicum baccatum var. pendulum, assembly GCA_030864225.1. Taxonomy (NCBI): domain Eukaryota; kingdom Viridiplantae; phylum Streptophyta; class Magnoliopsida; order Solanales; family Solanaceae; genus Capsicum; species Capsicum baccatum. The sequence goes on along the minus strand of CM061557.1, from coordinate 68,080,065 downwards.
GTTTGAAATTTAAAGAAAGATAAGCATAATTGGTTTTCCATTATAAGCCCTTGTCCTATTTTAAGATAGATTTCCTATAAGTTCTGAGCGATAAGCAGGAGTAGTATTTAGCACCGAGTAGGGTATGATTCTAAGGTCTCATGTACTAGAACTATGTGCCATCGTAGGTTTATGATTTGCCCATAGTGGGCTAATATAGTGATCACTGAATCTAAATTTATACTCCCTGGCAAGAGTATGACACCTCTCCTCGTTTCTTCCTTAGGAGGATAAGACGTTGGATTCAATGATAGCTCACATGGTTTATGTCGGTTAGAAGTACCTCCCAAATTTCCTAATTCCTAATACAAAATGACAGAAAATCTTTTAGAAAGATAAGTGTAAAGGCTCACCAATTTATTCAGATTATGCTTTACAGAAAGATATTTAATTATAATTTTCGGCTTTCAGATTTCTGTTTTAAAGGTGAGTCCTTTCTACACTTAGATAATATTATTTAAAGAGGGAATATAAGCACAACTTTTAGGACTAAATGTTATGGCTCACTAAATTTATAAAGTGCGTTTTACTCTTTATTGCTACGTATTCCAGATATTCTAGATTATGTGAGTCATTTTCATTTAGCATGCATTGTTTTGTAAATTATGATGATAAGATGATGTTTTACTTGTGCATTTCACCGCCATATACTTAGTATATCCTCAAAGTACTGATCCACCTATATGTCTATGTGCTACATTGTCTCATAATGTAGGCTCAGGTGCTCAGTTTCAGCAGCATGAGTAGTTTGAGTATCTCCATCTACATCCTGCAGTCGGTGAGTCCTCATAGTTTGAGGACTTGTTCATTTAGATTTTGCAGCTTATCAGTTTACATAATTTAGTATTATTTTCAAATAGTTTGAGTTAGCTAGGGGTTTGTCCCAGTGACTCTCTAGTTGTTAGTAGTAGAGGCTTGTCAGACTACTAGTTTTGATTCAGCTTATTCAGTATTAAGATTTCAGACATTGTTTCAGATATTATATTCAGACAATTTTCCGCATTTAGCATGAATTTATGTCTATATTTCCATTCAGATTCAGTAGTAGGCAGGCAGGGTTAGCTTAAGGCTACTCATAGTCTTGAGCATCGTGTGACGTTCTGGGACCAGTTTTTGGGGCGTTACACTTTGAACGATCTATACTAACTTCATTCTTGAACACTCCCTCAATATATACTATTCTTAACTTTCTTTAGTTTCAGCAATTATCATCACATACTTACACCCTTCTCGACAACATACTTTCCTCACTAAACACATAATCTGCTTCTTTTCCTTCATAGCCTACTAATATCATATCTCGAAACTTAAATTTTTCCCTAAACTATGAGAATTATCATTGCACCAAATACCCAACATCATCAACCTATAACCCATAACTTAACTGGTAAGAACATCATATACTATATAGCCTCATTTGCACTCAGAAACTCAATGGTATCATCTAAGCACACACGCATTAAAAACTTAGCAATAATACAATCCCATATCACCTTGGGTACAACTATAGATCATAACCACACCATCATACTTAATTTTAAATCAACAAACTTAAATTCTTGCATACAAGGTTTCAATTTTACTGATTCACCTTCCATACAACTAGCCCTATGGATAAATAATCTACTAAATTCAAATAAACACTATCCCCACTTTACTACTGCTAAACTTCTGAGTTCATGATTCCAACTCTAGATGATATGCTGTCATAGGATTCTGAGAAGGGATTTGAAAGCACAACTGACTTTGTCTTAATGCACGATTTTTCATGATCATGAATGGAATATTTCAATCATTGTAACATAAAGGTATTGGTGGGATACTTTCAAGCCTGCATGTAGTCCCATAAATATCTGTGGGGACTATTTGAGAAAACAATATCCGTAGGAATTTAAGATTGGCTATTTCTATTGCCTCAAGAATAAGGCAGAGTTAGCACAAATGGATTAACATAAGAAAAGTACAGACGTCTCCGTATCATTCCGCAAGACTCTACTAGACATGGCTTTATAGACACCCTAGGACACTTGAACTCTGTGCTCTGATACTAAGTTTGTCACGACTCGAGACTACCCCTAGTCGTAACACGGTGCTTGGAACCACAAGTGATCCCAAGCTAACCCATGTACTGGCATTATACTTGGGCAACTGATTTATAATGTAACTAAAAGTTAAATTTGCTGAGTGGAAATATGATCAGGAGGAAGTTTGAATAAATGTTATACTGATAAAGTTTACAACATGATAAAACTAAAAAAAGAATTTGAATTACATGAATTACTCTGACTAACCATCTAAGAAGCCTCTACCATACTGACTATAGATAGTTGTGATATGCCTCCAACTACCACTAATCAATACATATGAATACTAACATGATATTACACGGACTACAACCGTCTAGAGTCCCTAAAATAAGAGAACTCATCACTTGCATGCTGGACGCTGCAAACTATCTGTTATAATGTGTGGGCTACAACTGGTACCTACATTATGAGACAATGTAGGACACAAACATAAATGTGGATCAGTACTTTGGAATATACTGAGTAAGTGGGGGTGAATGCAATAAGTAAAACTAAATAGATATATAATCTTAAAACATGCATGCTAAGTGCAAGTAGACTCACCAAGAGACTGAAATCAACTGAAAGTTGAAGTATATTAAAACATTAGTAACAAACATAATCTGATAAGCTGGTGAATCACAACACTTAGTTTCTTAAATCTTTACTTTTGTAGGATAAGTAAAACTGAGGCTGGGAAACAGTAAAACATGAATACTGTATATAAATTTCATGTAAAGTTGAACATGTTGTAAAACTAAACTAGGGATCATGTATGGGTACTGAGCATGAAAAACATGAGCATATAAAACAGAGAATGCATGACCAAGCATAAATATGTATTGAAATAATCTGAATAACTGATATCCAAATAACTAAAAATCTGATTACTTGGTCAAGCAAACCTGAACTGACACACTCTGAATACTATAATGAGACTATGGGAGCTAGCTATAACCAAAATGCCCCAATTTAAGCTATCGGGGTCCAACCTATAACCTCAATTATAAGGGTGCACCAACCTTGCCAGGGGTACCAACATATGAATGACGATGTGGATCCACAAGGCTGATGTCCCAAATGACGAGGGTTTCATGCCTCTACTGACGGAAGACCCCTTATAATCTATGGTGGTTGTAATACCCCGGGAAATTTTTTGTTGAAATTTTGTGCGTAAACGTGTTGGGTTCTATCTTCTAGAATGAATTATAAATTTTTTTCGTGTGAAATGTCTTAGATTATGACCCACAATTGCGTAGAGTATCGAATAATCTTTCCAATAATATGTGGATCATCCAAAACAGACACCCGAGCAATGAGTTATGAACATTCTGATCGAACCATGAACATTTAAACGATCATAACTCCTTGTACATAATGATATGGGTGATCTACTATATATCAACGAAAATCTTTGCGAGTCCTCTTTCCAATGAAATTGGTTTCTATCGGAGAAAAAAGTTATGGTCGATCTACTTCAGCCTATCAAAAATAAATTTTTGGGTCAACTTCAAACGATCATAACTCCTCGTACACAATGATCTGGGTGAGATACAATATATCAACAAAAAGATATGAGAGTCCTCTTTCTAATGAAATTAGTTTTATCCAATTTGGATATCGGAGTAAAACGTTATGGTTGATCTACTTCAGACTATCAAAACAGTCCACTAAAGGACAGATTCGAGAATTATTTGATTTTTAGGGGCGTTTTTGTCATTTCCCCTCACCTAAAATCCATCCAAACCCTATATTAAAGCCTATTAGAAGCATTATATGTTATATTTCATCAAATTTCCTTAAAAAGAAAACCCTAAGCTCCTACATCCAACTTCAAGAACCTCCAAAGTTCACCATTAATTCTGCAAATTTATTCAAGATTCCAAGTTCCTAGTTCAAGAACTTCAAGAACCTCCAAATTTCATCATTAATTCTGCAAATTTATTCAACATTCCAAGGCACGATTAATATCTCAAAAATAAGTATCGATCTAAAGTTCATCATTCAAGGTATGTGGGGTTTTTCAACAAGAACTCTCTTTCGTTCTTGTGCCCAAAAGTAATTTTCTTTACAAAGGCATGATTTTTATTTGATTTTTATGAATTTGAAGTATGAACCCATATCTTATGATGATTATTATGGAATCTTGATGTTTATGATTTTGAAAGATGAATTTACATGTGTGGAGATATAAAGCATGAATCTTGAATGATATTTATCATGATTTTGATATTTGGGTCGTGAATCCCCATTGGAAATTGTGTTTTTTTGAGAAAGTATGTGTTATAAGAATGTTGATGTTGAATATTTGAGATATTTTGAATGATTTGATCTTTTGATCTTAATGAAGTTGTTTTGAACTCGATTGTGAAGGAAATCCACAATGTGGTTAATTTTGATAGATGGGAAGCATGGTGGCTCCCAATGTATATTTATATATTACTGAAATTGTTTTGTTGTGGATTGTCTTTGAAATAATCTGAGATAAGTCGAGGAGAAATCTTTAGCACCGAGTGGGAGGTATAAAGTGACCTTACTTTCCTAAAACTATGTGCCCCCATAGGAGTGAGCCTGAGGCTAATTTATATAGTGATCATTAGTTATCGATAGTCCTACTCCGATGGCAAGGATAGGACGGATCTCCCCAACGTGGGTTGGACGTTGGACTCCATGTGGCTCACATAGTTTATGTCGGTTATAGGATCTCCCAGTGTATGTGTGTTTCCTTGTGTCTATGGTGAATGGTAAAGTGATTTGAAAGTGGAATTGTGAAGTTATTCTTTCAAAAGATTTAAATGATATTTACATTATGAGAATTGATATTCTTGATGAACTGAAAGTTATTGACAAATTATATGATGACTCACATGTGTTATTGTACTTATTTCATCCTCTCATGATTATGATGATTTTCTTCGGGTTATGTGAGTCTTTCATACATCTTGAATATTTTTTTTAAATTTTTATGATGATGATGTTTATAAAACTGCATACACCCCCATATACTCGATTCTTTTCCATGGTACTAACTCACATCTTCGGATATGGGCTATATATTCTTGAAATGTAGGTTCAGGTGCTCAGTTCCAAGTCAACAGTGATTCTTTGGGCACGCTGTTCTACATTCTCTGTCGTGGTGAGTCCTCATGTTTCGAGGACGTGATGTCTGATGTTGGTTTCACGAAATTGTTTACATTTGATAACTGAGTATGTGTCAGTTGGGGCATATCTCAATGGCTCGCTGGTTTTATTGATTTTCTTAGAGGCTTGTCAGACTAGTATAGATGTTAGGAGTTGACTAATAAGTCATATTTTGTTATCTTTCTGAATTTTTTTTATTCTTGGATGATGATTACTCTATTGATATTTGAGGGTTATTTATGGAAACCCCATTGATTCGTGTTGAACTGAATGAAAATGGCTCAAAGGGTTAGCTTTGGGCTACTCGTAGCCTCAAGCACCGTGTGACGCTCCGGGACCCATTTTTGGGGTGTTACAAACTTGGTATCAGTGCCTAAGGTTTTAAGGTGTCCTAGGGAGTCTAACAAGCCGCGTTAAGTATAGTCTTGATCATCGATGTATAGCGCGCCACATCTATGAGCAAGAGGCTACAAGACGTTTTAGAAAAAAGTGTGATTCTTTCTTTCAGAAGTCTATTGTGCTTACAGTGTCTCTCTCTACTATTGATTCGTGCTCTCCTCTTTTAGAAATATGCCTCCACATTGAGCGAGAAGAAATAATGATGGTCTGGGAATTCTGTGTCACCCAAGAGTCATTTTATATCTTACCTCAAAGCTAGAAAGCTTATTTCCAAGGGGTGTATTTACCATTTGGTTAGAGTCAAAGACACTAAGTCTGAGACTCCAAATCTCCAGTCTGTTAACGTCGTCAATGAGTTTTCAGATGTCTTTTCAAATGATCTCCCAGAGATACCTCCTGATAGAGAGATAGAGTTCAGGATTGATCTTCTTCTCGATACTCAGCCCATTTCTATTCCTCCTTATCGTATGGCCCCTGCAGAACTTAAGGGGTTGAAAGAGCAACTCAAAGATCTACTAGATAAGGGTTTCATAAGGCCCAGTGTTTCTCCTTGGGGTGCTCCTGTGTTGTTTGTGAGAAAGAAAGATGGCTCTTTGCATATGTGCATTGATTACCGCCAACCGAATAAAGTCACCATAAAAATAAGTACCCCTTTCCGAGAATAGATTATTTGTTTGACCAATTGCAAGGTGCAAGTTATTTCTCAAAGATAGACCTTCGTTCCAGCTATCATTAACTCAAAGTTAGGGAGTGTGACATCCCAAAAACCGTTTTCCGAACTCATTATGGCCATTTTGAGTTTCTTGTTATGTCGTTTGGGTTAACTAATGCCCCAACAACTCTCATGGACCTAATGAATCAAGTGTTCAGACCATATCTGGATAAGTTTGTCATAGTGTTCATCGATGATATACTGGTGTACTCCCATAGTGAGGATGAACATTCTGATCATCTCCGAACTATCTTGCAAACCTCTAGAGATCACAAGTTGTTTGCCAAGTTCAGTAAGTGTGAGTTTTGGCTAAGGTCAGTTGCTTTTTTGGGTCATATCGTTTCTTCCGAGGGTATTAGAGTTGATCCCCAAAACACCAAAGCTATTAGAAATTGGCCTAGACCTATTTCTCCGACTGATATCCAAAATTTCTTGGGGTTAGCTGGCTATTACCATCGTTTTGTTGAGGGTTTCTCCTCTATAGCATCTCCTATGACTCGGTTGACCCAAAAGAAAGTGAAGTTGTTTTGGTCCGAATCTTGTGAGAAGAGTTTTCAGGAGTTGAAGACTCGACTCACTTCAGCCCCTGTTTTAACTTTGCCTAATGGTGTTGATGGTTTTGTGGTGTACTGTGATGCTTTGAGAGTTGGGTTGGGTTACGTATTGATGCAGAAGGGTAAGGTGATAGCTTATGCTTCTAGACAATTGAAACCCCATGAGAAATATTACCCCACCCATTACCTTGAGTTGGCTGCTGTTGTGTTTGATTTGAAAATCTGGAGACACTATTTGTATGGTGTCCATGTTGATTTTTTCACTGATCATAAGAGTCTGCAGTATGTGTTTACCCAGAGAGAATTGAATCTTAGGAAGAGACGATAGTTAGAATTGTTAAAGGACTATGATATGAGTGTGTTGTACCATTTGGGCAAGGCCAATGTTGTGGTGGATGCCCTAAGTAGAGTGTCCATGGGTAGTGTTTCGCATGTGGTAGAAGGTAAGAAAGAGTTAGCTCATGATATACATCGTTTGGCTAGATTGGGGGTTAGGTTGTTTGACTCTGCTGAAGGTAGTATAGGGGTTCAGAGTAGTTCCAAATCCTCCTTGGTTTAGGAAGTGAAGGAAAAGCAATACTTAGATGCTAATTTGATCAGATTGAAGGAGTCAGTCAAGGATCAAAAAGTAAAGGTTTTCTCCCAAGGGGGAGATGGTGTGTTGAGATTTCAGGGTAGATTGTATGTCCCGAATGTTGATGATCTGAGACAGAGGATTATGGCTGAAGCGCACGGGGTGCGATATTCTATTCATCCGGGTGACACCAAGATGTACTGAGACTTGCGGGAAATTTATTGGTGGAGTGGCATGAAGAAAGATATAGCAGCGTTTGTAGCTAAGTGTGCAACATGCCAACAGTTAAGGTTGAACCCCAAAGACCTGGTGGTATGATGCAAGAGTTTAGTATTCCCACCTGGAAGTGGGAAGACATAAATATGGACTTCGTGATTGGTTTACCTCCTTCCCGACGCCATCATGATTCCATTTAGGTTGTGGTTGATAGGTTGACTAAGTCTTCTCATTTCTTGCCTGTTCATACTTTATATACTACTGAGGATTACGCTAGATTGTATATCTGAGAGCTAGTCAGACTGGATGGATTTCCCTTGTCTATCATTTCGGATAGGGGTACTCAGTTCACTTCACAATTTTGGAAAGCTTTACAGAAGGTTCTTGGTACCCAAGTGCTTTTGAGTTCTGCTTTTCATCCGCAGACCGATGGTCAGGCTAAGCCGACCATCCAGACCTTAGAGGATATGTTGAGAGCTTGTGCACTTGACTTTAAGGGAAGTTGGGATGATCACTTACCTTTTATTCTTGGATGATAATTACTCTGTTGATATTTGAGGATTATTTATGAAAACCCCATTGATTTGTGTTGAACTGAATGAAAATGGCTCAAAGGGTTAGCTTGGGGCTACTCGTAGCCTCAAGCACCGTGTGACGCTCCGAGCCCTATTTTTGGGGCTTTACAGTGGTCCTGTAGGTTTGGAATGTAGGGATCGCTACTAATGACTCATGCCTCTACTAGCGGGGGAGTCTCCATCCCTGCATTCACTCGGTGCTCTGAAACTTAGGGACTTCTACTAATGACTCATATCTCTACTGACGAGGGAGTCACCATCCCTGTGTTTACTCGGTTCTTAGTGTTACTCCCAACTAAATGACATTGGTGTTATTGGACATTTAACATGACATGGTACTGTACTTGTAAGTGCTCAGCATGAACATGATGTTTTGAATATGATAATAAAACCATGATCTGGCTGGCTTGTTACTTGAAAACAGAGTTCATAACCCGCCAGCACTGAATGGTCACAAAAATACAATAACAATGCTTAAAACAGTGGTATAAAATCATAGTTCAAAGATCCAAAACATAAGACATTTCAATACATGAGTATAATACATGGATTTAAGTATGGGGACGTATTAGATTTAGGAGAATAACAATTTCTCATCAAAATAACGAAATTCAAGACAAAACACAAACTTGTAGTTTAAAACATGAATAAGTACAACTCTTATGCTCTTTAGTCCTTTAAATCATAGGGTAATGCTATGCTTTAAACACATGAGGATTTGGGAATAAACCCTAACTTAAAACATGTAAATTCAACTTAAAAATAATAAATTCAGGCACAAGGATTAAAGATTAACCTTGTTTAAAATCCACACACCTTAATTAGATGAATTCTTGAAGAAAGCTTTGAGATTAGAACTTGAATCCTTGGGTTCTTGGAGACAAAGGTTGAATTTCATTCTTGGGAAGAGGGGAAGGGTTTTGAATTATGTATTGAATGTTTAGGGTTAAGTGAGTGGAAATATCATGATTTAAGACCCCTTAAATCATTTTAAAATGATTAGAAACGAGTTAGGGGTGTGAAAAGGCCACAACACCTTTAAACTAAGTCAAAACGGAGCAATTTTTGGCACTGTGCTATTGTTGGGCAACACATGCCAATCGTACACCCGAGGTTGTGTAGAGCATTCCAATAACACACCTCATCCAGTGGCTATTTGCGATTGCCATGTGACACACGGACTTAGCATGGTCATAACTTTTCACTCGGGTATTGGATTAAGGAAAAATTGGTATCGTTGGAAAGCTAATTCAATTATATACAATTTGGAGGAGGAGGGGGGGGGGGGTCTTGAGATGCAAAATTTCACATATGTAAAAATTTATACACGTTCAAAGCTGACCCTTGTGGAATCGAATACCAAAATTTGGCCAAATCAAAGGCTCTTAGCTCAACTTTGTTCCAAGCATTTCCTATGAACATTTTTCACCTAATAAGCACTCTTCACACTAAGGTAATGATTATGACACGTGAATTAAAATATAGATCATGGGATTAGAGTTTACACACGTAGGAATAACGGTTTGATTTCTAGCTAAAAAATGTGGGGTGTTATGGAAACTAGGCCTTCCGAATGATGGAGGAATGGCCAATTCAAGAGTTGTCTAATAGGAATACCAAACCACTTAACATTGCTCAGGGTCACAAGAAAATCCCTTCGAACCTACATCATGAAATGATGTAGCATCCAGGGATGGTCAGTATGGCGAGTACTGGTATGTAACCTAAGGGATAAAATATATGCATTTACCAAAAATTAGTCATTAATCACACGTCAAACAATCATATATGTAATAAAATGTTAGGGGTAGGGAGAAAGGAGCATGAAACATGACCGTTTAAAAATTTAGTCGTGGACTATATATCTTACACCGACCTTCCGACACCTATGGGCTATATGGGTCCAGCTCCCCCTACCGAAAAAAACTCAATCCATATTATCCAAATGGACTGAGGAATAAGGATAAAGTCACTGATACAATAGCCTCCTAAAAATATATTATTTATAGAAAATAAAATGGTCATACACCCCCAACATCGGCAAATGTGGTTTCCCATGATAGTTGGTCCCCTTGGGACTACACCTTCTTTATGAACCTACACAATTCTCTTTAATCCCAATTAAAATCATTTTTCACATACCATTTACCATGGAGTCTTTTATTAAGGCATTCTCAAATTGGTATTTTCATACCATAAGACTTGCAAGCCATTTCAATTATCCCATATCGTATCCATTTAACCATTTAGACTCCAAATTTCATTTAAAAATCCATAACCGTAGCCCCCAAGGGCATTTCTGAAATCTTTTTACCAGCTAATTTTAAGAAATTTTGCAATGAATAGTTTTAGGCATATGAAATCCTTGTTTATAAACTAAATTATGATGTTGGTTGAGGTTTATGTCATTATCATCATGCAAAAATCCACAAATATTATTAAACCTGATTACTAAATTCCACCCTTATCATAAGACACAAATTTAGTTTACAAATCACCATTCAAACCATGGAGAAACCATTAAAACAAGGGAAAATCAATGCGAGTGTATAACAACCAAAAACCCTCAGCCCTAGTTTGAATCAAACATTCATGAACACGTAAATATCAAGTAAATAACATGCCTTTTCCATGGAATGAATCCCAGAAAAACTTGAGTATAGAGCCCTGAGAGTTGAATGCTTTAGAAAAAGTTTTGGAAGGGGAAAATACGTTGTTAATTCTGGGTTATGGGGTGGGAATGACTTTTGATATGTTTAGAAGGTCGATTAATAGGTAAAAACCAAAATTCCTTTGCCCCAAACTAAAAATAAACAAAAAATTACATTTTGTGCCCTTGGGTGTGGCACACTCTTATCGTGACAGCCCAAGGGCATGCCATGCTCTTATCACAGCGTGTCTAGGGCGTGGCATACCGCTATTGCAGACCCTCATTGGTTCAGGGTTTTGAACGCTTTTTAAAAAATTCTAAAACACTCCCTAAGGGTCTGGTGAACATCCCTTATCATGATTCAAGTCAAAAATCATTGTTAAACAAGAGGGAGGATTCAACATAAAATTGTCAAAATTTTTGGGATCCCTCCCTTGGGATCATTCATCCTCAAATGAGAGATTAGGATACCCTTAGCACGATATAAGAAAGAACATAGAGGTACTCAAGAACAAACTCGAAATGCATCAAGAGAAGAATTAAGGTTCATACCTTAAGCACTTTCGTCCAACGTTGTAAACAAGAATGGGCATTTAACTTTCATATCTTCTTCCGATTCCCATGTAGCCTCTTGTACCTTTCGGTTCCTTCAAAGCACCTTCATCGAAGCTATTTCCTTAGTTCTCAATTTTTGAACTTGCCTAACCAAGATTTCAATCAAAATTTCCTTGTAGGACAAAAAATCTTTAATGCCAATATCCTCAACGGGAACCGCTAAGGAAGGATCACCCACACACTTTTTGAGCATAGACACATGAAAAATGGGATGAACCAAGGCCAAGTTCTCTAATAATTCTAGTTCTTAAGAAATATTCTGAGTCCTTCTTACAATCTGATACAGACCAATGTAAAGGGGGCTAAGTTTCCCCTTTTCCCCAAATCTCATAGCCCCTTTCATAGGAGAAATATTCAAGAACACCCAATTATCAACCTCAAACTTAAGCTCTCTTCTCCTTACATCCGTATAGGATTTTTGGTGACTTTGAGCAATCTTCATCCTTTCTCAAATAACCTTTACCTTCTCCATATTTTGGTGTACTAAGTCAGTCCCAAATAACCTTGTCTCACCTACCTCAAATAATCCAATCAAAGACCTACACCTTCTACCATAAAAGTGGCTCAAAAAACCATTTGAATTTTCGATGATAGCTATTATTATACACGAATTCAATAAGCGGTAAATGATCATCCCAAAACCATTTAAAGTCAATCACATAGGCCTTTTACCATATATAATCAACATTCAACACCTAAACTACATCTTTAATTGAGGATAAAATGGTCACTATCAAGTAAAGTAACCTACCTAGGTCGGGATCGAACCCACAGGGAAACTCAGACTTTATCTTTGGTTTGCTGAACTCAAAAGAGAAACTGAAAGTAAATGGGGAATTTGAAGTAACAACCGCGAACACATAATAGTATGTAACTTTAGAAGTAATTAGTTCGAGAAGAACACTAGGTTTGTGCTCCTCCCAACACTCTAACTCGGTAGGATCTCGTATTAAACCCAACTATTAAACTACTGTGCATATAGAATCTGGTAAGATAGGTATCACCATCCGTCTTTTAGCATACTTTGGTGAATTCCATTCATCTCCTCTCATTCTTAGAGCATCACCTTACTAACCCTTAACTTGGACCCAGTTTTAACTATCTCCTATCAGTCTTAAGTTGATTAGATAGAAATTAACCGTCTTAAGAAGATAATACATATAAGCTTATTTTGATAGTTGAATCCAAATCACTATTGTGGTCTCCTTTCCTAATCTCTACCTCCCTAATAGTTTCATAGTGAATACATGTTAGATCCTAATATTTGCAACAATTAAGAAAGCATTAAACTCAAAAGAAAACACAATGCAGGCTCCTACAACTGTCTAGGAGAATTGAACACTTCCCCTACTTTGTTATTTATCTAGGGTTCCCACAACCCTAGCTAAGGGAATTAGCCTCTCATGTTTGTAATACGCTTAACAGAATTCATAATGAAAAGCATACCAATATCACAATGATCAACTAGTAAAACCTGAAGTCTGTAACTAAATTATCAACCAAAAACCAATACAAAGCAATCCCAAGATCAAAATTGAATATATATTTGTAAGTGTTAAGAGTGTGTAACCTAACTACAAAACATCAAAAGGGTATATAAAGTACATAAGGAAATCCTAAAATCCAAATCTCGAGCGAAAAAGGAAATTTAAGGTTGGTGGCCACTTACTTAGGCCACATATGGACCAAATGTGGTCCTAGGTAGGTGCCAGAACTTCTGTGTAGATCCTGCAACTATCTGGACTTTGATCTCTGCACATACCTTGGTCACATACAGACTGTATGTGGTACATATCGATCGTATGTTCCCTTAGTATGTTGCAGTCTTCTTTCTTCTGCTCCTAAGCTTCTGGACTTCAAGTTCTGATACATACTTTGATCACCTAAGTTGATAAGTGGCATATACATCCAAAACAGCCTTAGTAAGTATCCAAAACTTTATTTTTCATCCTTTTCTTCTATTTAGCATCCAAAACCTAATTTTTTTTGCAAAACATACCCAAAACACATCATATCGCACAAAACAATCTAAGAAACTTGCATATTTTCATAGTTTTAAGTGTCAAAAGTTCTATAAATTCATATTTCCATGTCCTCAGGCAACACAACAAATCAAAACAAAAACATGATGCTTAACTAGGAGAATGTAAGATATCTAAGGCAGTTAGTTATCACTTTAAGCTCAAACACATTTATCCCCTTCTATTTAATAATTCAAAACCAACTATGTATATACATGAAGCAAAACAATGTGATAGAATAGGATCAAGATATTACAATTACATTAGCAACAGACAACCATGCATATATACAAGTTACACTACCCAAACAGTTAAGCAACTAGCAATACAACCCATGTGCCCTCACAACAATGAAGTCCCTCTCACTCATATTAAATACTGCATGATAATGCGGGGACGGTCAAGAGACACTCACGTTCACAAGAGAAGTTCAACAAATGTGCACCAAATACCATAGGCTTGCCCTTATTTTCTTTACCTTAGTTTTCAGACAGTTAAGTAGGATCACTATAGGACTTTATTCAACTTGTAACGAACGTTTGGGGCCTATTAGGGTACATATAGATATCAAGTGACTAAGCCTCCTTGGGACTACACTAACTTTGAGGACCACACTTTAACCAATTTCCTTTTATTCCACTCTTATCTCTCCCTTTTATTGTTTAATGCACATTCATGTTGGGTATGGTTTTTTTTATTCTTTATTTCTCATATTTTTATTTTTTTTTTCTCCCACACCCAGACTTACTAACTTTTCTTATTTTACCCTTTTTCATACCCATTTTACATCACGTGCCCCTATGAAGCCACCCTCAATTTAGGATTTTTTTGAGTTGAGGTGCACAATGTCCAAGGAGGACCAGAGCCAAAATAGTTTCATTGCAACACAAATAGGAAGGTGAAAGGTGTAATAAGAAAAATAGGCTATAGGTTTAAAAATAGGGAACAAGGGATACTATTTCACATTTGGAAGGTCACTTAGGCTAAAGTTAACTAGAATAAAAAAAATGAACTATGATCCTTTCCTAACCACTATCCTACAACCTAGGCAAGACAAACCAGGCAAGTTTTGGATTTAACACACAGTGGAAACTAAGTAGCATCTCACATACCCATGACATAAGGTTATATCATAAGTAATTACATATTTGGTTCATGCAATTGTTTGCAAAGGTTACCATGTTCCTAATTCTAATGTCATAACAAGATCCAAAAAGGTCACACATATATACATTCACAGTGTAGTAAAAATAAATTTTTTAGAGAGGTAATATTTTTCTCAAAATCAATCAAAAAAATTCATAACTGCCCTAAATACTTAAAAATCTCTTAATTACACAAACACAAACACAACACGAAACAAAATACATCACGACATAAATTTTAAACAAGACATGTTGGTTCCACAATTATACCGCGACCGACAGGAAAAGAAGCACGATAACAAAAGCCAACGATGGCTATGGTATACCCCACCCCAACTAAAATACCATGCACTATCCCAATGCACTAAAATAATGTAAAACAAAGGGAAATAAGGACATACTTGGGACACACCAGACGTCCATGTTATGGTCATCCCTCGATGAGGAAATATGAACTAGCAGAGGCTGTGGTGGTGGTGGTGCATTACTAGAAGATGAACCTGCTGTTATCTCATCTTGCCTCTGCCTATTAGGAACTAGAATCTCCGCTGACTTATGTCTGGCCGATTTTAGGGCCTGGTCAAATGGCAAAGTGGGATCCTGTAGGTCCCCTTCTCAGCCTCTTCTGGTCCTAACTACGTGGATCGTCTCATCATCCTCCATGAATAAGTCAAAGAATATGAGCCCATGCAGAGGTGCCGACAGAACAACTAGGGTACTATTGGAGGGGTAACTAACATGTGGATCTTAGTGAGAGAGCGTACCTTTGCTCTAAGTACAATAACTTTCTCCCTAATATCACATAGATTCGACATCTTAATACTTCTGAATTGGGTTGTTACTCGAACCTCAAAGGCATCTATCCTTGTATGTGTAAGACCCAGTAAAAAAATCCTAAGTCAAATTCAGCTCCTTAAGGCTTGACAAGGAAATCCAACACTTAGAAGAATTTTGCTAAGTGTTAGAAACACTTAGTTTCATCTTATACCTCCAAACTTTGGGGATTTATTTGATGACCTTCCCGACCTCTGTTTTTGGATTTTCAAGTTGTGTTGTGATTGAGGAAGTCAAGAGTACATATCGAGTGAGTTTTAGAATTTTTGAAATCCGTTTAGGGCATGTTTGTATTTCAAAATAGAAGCACCATGCGATTTGCATGCGTCGCATGCTCTATAGCATGCTCCAGAAATTTGCAGCATTTCAGAGTCAATTTCAAATGATCATAACTTCTTGAATATTTTGAAATGTGAGAGTTGCTATATATCAATGAAAAGAACTTTGAGTCATCTTTCCATTGCAATTAGTTTCATCCAATTTAAAAATTGGACCAAAGAGTTATGATCAATTTACTTCATCCTATTAGCCTAAAAACAACATAGGACAGCTATGTCTTTCTCTCTTTCTCCAGGGGTA
This sequence comes from Capsicum baccatum var. pendulum, assembly GCA_030864225.1. Lineage (NCBI taxonomy): Eukaryota > Viridiplantae > Streptophyta > Magnoliopsida > Solanales > Solanaceae > Capsicum > Capsicum baccatum. Next base: position 68,063,945 of record CM061557.1, on the reverse strand, counting down.
TTTTAGTCTTTTGCCCATCCTATATACATGCTCAAACACGGTATCAATCCTAATTTATAGTAGAATATTCTCCCTTTATCTCAAATTCTCTCAAAAATTATCAAGAACAAGTAAGGGTTCAATTGGGGGTTTCAAGATTCAAGCCAATTTCACCGTTAACTTTCACGGATAACCAATCTAAGGTATGCATAGTGTTAATTCATGGATTCTTTTCATCCACGGAGCTCAAGAATCAAGTTTTAAGTTACGTATCATGAATATTTTGTTGTGGGATGTTTATAATCATGTTGTTGATGTTAAATTGAGTTTTAATTCCATGAGTTATTTCAAGAATCATGAAAACTAATTTATTTGTGGTATTATTCATTTGAGATTTATGTTTAGTTCTTGGGATTCACAAGTTGAATGTTTGATGATAGGCGATATTACGCGCCTATATCAATATATTTTGCCCATATTTGTGCCATGTTGTGAGAACAAACTATATATTTTATGCACTTTTAGTCCTTTTTCCTATAAGTGAGCTAACGAACATGATTAGCAAAGTTTCAGGTATAAATGATGTAGAAATCAGCATTTTATGGCTTACTTGATGCCAAAGAAAGCTCACGAAGGAAGGAACGTAAGATTGGATGCCTAAAGGACCAAAAACGCTGCATGGAAAATCTGTCCCGGGCCAAAACAACATTTCTGAAGACTTTGGGGACTTGCAGTAACTTATTTGGATTAGGATAATAATACATTAACCTAGTACAATTGGGTTAAGTATTTCATTAGTTTATTTGGATTTGGATAATGTTATATTAACCTAGTACAATTGGGTTAAGTATTTCATTAGCTTAGTAGGATTAGGATATGGGTATTATAAATACCCTATCATGCTATACATCTTCTTACAATCCTCCCTTAGTGGAGAGATACATTCTACTTCTCAATTACAACTCTTCTAATCTTCCCATTAATTCTATTTTTCTTCTTCTATTTATCTATTCAATTCTTAATTTCCGCAACAAGAGAAACGTTACTTTGCTAAGGAATTCACGCCTCACGCCTACCACTTGTGCTACACGAAAATAATCAATCTTGTGGTATAATAACAACAATGCAAATTGTGATTTCCTTCGCATTCATGGGTAACTAAACTTCTCTATTGGGGTTATGGAAGCTGTATGAGATACTATCTATTGCTGTGAGTTTATGAGTTCGTGACACGTATGCTGCTTATATCATTATTCTCTTCATCTTAATGCAAATTCTTATGGCTGCAGACGCATAGAATAACGCCAGTATAACATTTAACTTGTTCGAAAGAAAGGTTATCTGTCTGGAAAAGAGATAATGTCAAGGTAGTAGGACACCCTTTCCTATTAAAAAGCTAGTGCTGTAACTGGACTAACCTCTTGGAGAATTCGTACCGTTAGACACTCTTTAAGCTCGAAAGAGTTAAAGTGAAATAATCCTCGAATAGGTCGAAAGACGCCTGGATTTACCATCGAATAAAATTCTCTATAAGCACATGCATGTCACAATTCTACACACTCATAGCCAATAGACACGTATAACTCAGAAGGTGGACATAACCCCAACGCCTCAATTCTCATTGTTTACAACTTACGTAACATTCTTCCTCTTTTTACTTTGCTATTTTCAGCTTTTACTTTATTGTTTTGGTTACACATTACAATCCCCCCTTCTTACGAGACTTGCACTAAAAGTCTAGTAATCGTTGCCTACTTGTTGACCAAGCTATTCTCTGTGGGATCGATACCCAACCCAGGTTGGGTTCTATATTTGCTAACGACCGTTTTACACTCCTACGAGAGCTGTAGATTGAGCGTTATCAAAAATTGGCGCCGTTGCCGGGGAATACGAGTGTCAATCAAGTTCGTGATAATTACTAGACCCTTCTGGTCAACCGTTATTACCTATCAATCTTGAACCACAACGTATTGGCAGAATGAAAGCACAAGCAGAAATCGAAAGGATGGCTTCCCAACAGGAACAGGCGAGATTAGCTGCTCTTGCCGCCGCCCAAGTACACCAACAAAACATTGATAACCCTGGGCGAGCAACAAATCCTGACGATGAGGATTTAGGTGATGACGAGTTACTAAACCCAAGGCGTGATGCTGAAATCATAACACCTGCCAACAGAAGAGGTCGTCAAGCTCGGTTTAGGTATGATCGCCAACCTATGCAACCAGCTTTTGACGACGATGATGATGATCTTGATGGTGCCGGAGCCACTGGGGCCATAATTCCACCACCATTAGCGCCCGGAGCCAAGTTCAACATCACAAGCACCATGATTCAGTTATTGCAACTCAAGGGATTATTTAGTGGACTAGCAGGCGATGATCCGAATATGCATCTCATCAACTTTATTTCTACATGCAAGTCGTTTGACAATCCTGGTGTTGGTCAGAATGCAATTCGATTACGTCTATTTCCATTGTCTCTGTCTGGGGAGGCAACACTATGGTTGAATGGGCTGACTCCTGATTCTATTACAAATTAGAGGCAATTGAGAGACGCTTTCCTAGAAAGATTCTTTCCGCCATCCAAGAGGGCGCAATTGAGAGATGAAATCAGCAACTTTCGTCAGCTTCCCACTGAAGCTCTTCATGAAACATGGGAGAGGTTCAAGACAAAGCTAGCGAGGTGCCCAAACCATCACATGACCAATGTTCACTTAATGGAGATCTTGTATAGAGCCTTGAATTCAATAACTAAACCAGTGGTGGATAATGCAGCTGGTGGATCTTTCATGGACCTCACCTTTGGTCAAGCAAGCAATATGCTAGATCGTATGACGAAACAAAGTAGAGCTTGGCATACCAGGGATTCTGAGGTAGCAAGCCCCACTTTATCTATTGGCATGACTGCAGACCAAAGAAGAAGAGAAGAAGAACGTGATCAAGATATGGCGCATTTGAAAACACAAATGGATCTTCTTACAAAGCATTTATTATCTGGGAAGATCGAAAAAGTGAAAGCTATTGCATCAAAAGGAAGAGATGAATCTGATTCGGAAGATGAGGCCAACTACTTGAACAATCAGGGGGGTTTCCGCGGGAATGCCCAAGGAAACCAAGGTCGGAACTATTATGATAAATCTGGAAACAAGGACCAAGGTAGTTGGAAGAACAAGAATGAAAAGAGTGGTTTGTACGTTCCCCCTGGTAGACGTGACACCACCACATCTAATTCTGGAAGTATGGAAGACATGATGGCTAAATTATTGAAAGGAGTGAAAGCAACGAGCGCGGGAGTAACAGAGGTAATCAATGATTTGTCCTCCATGAAGCAATTAGTTGATTCTCATTCCACTTCAATCAAGCAAATAGAGCAGCAATTGAGCCAACTTTCAGCAGCACTCAATCAAAGAAAGGCCGGCACTTTACCTAGCGATACTGTGCCAAACCCAAGGAATGATGGGTCATGCATGGCCATCACTACCAGAAGTGGTAAGGTGCTGGAAACTTCAGCAAAAGGCAAGCAAGTGGTTGACGAAGTTGTGGACATGGATGACAACACAAAAGGAGAAGATGCCGCAGCACCCACTCCTAATGTCAAGGACGCCACATCCAGCACTGTGCAACCTGAAAAAGTGGAAAAATGGAAGCAAGACGAGAAGAAAACCGTGGAAAGAACACTTCCATACCCACCACCACCTTTTCCCCAAAGATTAAAGAAGGTGGCGGATGATACAAAGTTCAGCAAATTCATGAAGATGTTAAAGCAGCTGACCATTAATGTTCCATTGGTGGAGGCACTTGAACAAATGCCTGGATATGCAAAATTTATGAAGGACCTGTTGACAAAGAAGCGGGCATCAAGTTATGAGGTAGCGGATAATGTTCATCATTGTAGTGCAGTTGCTACCCGATCGATAGTTCAGAAGAAGGCCGACCCCAGAGCTTTCACTATTCCTTGCACTATTGGATCATTGGATTTTGCCAAAGCATTGTGCGATCTAGGTGCTAGCATAAATTTGATGCCACTATCCATCTACAAGAAGTTGGGGCTAGGCGATCCGACACCAACCAATATGAGGCTCGTGATGGCTGATAGGTCGGTAAAAACACCTGTGGGTATCTTGAATGATGTGTTGGTGAAAGTTTCTTCATTCATCTTTCCTGCAGACTTCGTTATTCTGGATTGTAAGGAGGATTCTGAAGTTCCCATAATCCTGGGACGTCCTTTCCTTGCAACCGGAAGTGTGCTTATTGACATGAAAGATAATGAGCTTTTGTTTCGAATTAATGACGAAGTAGTACGGTTTGATATATGCAAAGCCATGAAGCAGCCCAGCGATATGAATGAGTTATATGTAGCTAATGTTCATCAAAAGGATATGAAAGCATTATCTATAGAGAAACAGCCTACTGTTGAGCCATTGTCTGCTGCGCCACTGAATGTTGAGCATGAGGATAATGAAGATTATGAAGAACTTATGGGTGATCTAATAGAAATAGAGTCTTATACTCCTAAGCAACCGGATTGTGATCTCAAGAATCAACCAACACCGAAGACTCCCATTGACGAGCCACCAATGCTAGAATCGCAAGAGCTCCCCGATTATCTAAGGTATGTGTTCTTGGAAAGTAGAAATATACTTCCAGAGAGTGCAGATAATTTAAGTGAACAGCACGTAGAGGCTCTCATCTCTGCTCTGAAGAGATACAAGAGAGCTATGGGTTAGACTATTGATGATATAATTGGTGACTCTCCGGAGAAACGTATGAGCCATCTCGAAAAAGATCTCATACCTATAGGTAAGCCTCATTGTCGTCTAAATCCTTTCAGAAAACGATCCACCATTTACCTCGATGAAGTCTGAGTACTCGAGGTAACTATGTCGTGCCACGACAATAAATTAGGCGCTATATGAGAGGCAACCCATCGTTTATCATTTTTCATTTATTGTTTATCGTTTTGTCTTTCTTTCGTTCTAGTACTTGTTTTGTTTTTCATAAATGAAAATCCAAAAATAAGAGTAGTGCCACGACCAAAACTAAGGCGCTTGGTGGGAGGCAACCCATCATACTAATTGTTTTCATTGGTTTTGAGCAAATATAGGTGCGAGAAGTATTCAACGAGGAGATTGGTTTCACATGATGATTTGGACGTATTGTATGGAAAAGGTGGTAAGTTAGGTATAAGGATGCATAAGGTTATGGATTGAGCATTGCTCATGCCAAAATAGGCATCGAGGAAGGCTAGGCCTAGGTAAAACTAGGCCACGAACAATGCAAAACCTATCCTATAGCCTAAGGTCTCGGAATCTAGTGTGCTATACACTATGCGCCGCCCATTCTTAAGTGTGCTTTTGACTATGCGCTGCCTATGCTATGGCATTAGGTCTCAGGATCTCATATGTCATAGACTATGCGGCGCATATGTCTCAAAATGCCATAGACTATGCAGCGCATATGTCATGACTATGCCGAGCATTATGCGCCGCATATGTGGTATTTTTGTCTTCAGAATCGTTTGGAAATGGGTCAAAACCCGACCCATTCTCTTCCTATATAAAGGGGACTTAGTCTTGAAACATAACCACATTAGAAATTGACCCAAAGGCGCCGCACATCCATCTAAATCATCTCAAAATTTCTCTTTTTGCTCTTCCAATTCACAAGAACATCTCCAAAGGCTTCAATCACGTAAGTACTCTTTTGTTCTTCATCCATTTTTCGTAAGTACTAAGTTGCTATGCCTATTATGAATTGCTATATCTTGAAGAAGCATTGATGATATTCATGTGTTTGAATTGCTGATACACAACCAAGTGAGTGAACATATACGTTAGGATGCTCTTAACTTGTTTCCAACTTGAATTTGATTTTGATGTATTGTCATACTCTTGCGGAATTGCTATAGTCATTAACATTGCATAATCTTGTCACTTGAATACTTATATGTTGGAATGAATTGTTCATCGGAATAAGACTTATAGTTGCCTACCGACATAGGCGGTTGTGAGTATTGATAGATACTATACCTTGATGTAATCCCTATATAGTAGTCTTGATATAATCTTACATGCAAGTATTGCCAAGAGTACAAGAAGTATGACTCACTGATTTTATTGTTGGAATAGAGCACCTAAAACGTATGTGGACGAAGTTTGAGTAATCGACCACTTTCACTTCACTAGTTGGTGCCAACAACCTAAGTGTGGGATGGTACCTCCACTGCTTGTTCATAGATTGTATCCATTGAGATGATGCTAACATGACTCTATTGAGATCTCAGGTACAATGGCACCAAAAGGCAAGGCAAAGATAAGGCTACCACTTCACAAAAAGAGCAAGGAGAACCCTCCTCGATGCAAACACTTTGACTCACTCTTGGAATTAAGTGGGATACTTATGAGGAACTTCTAAGGATGACGACTCTGATGATGATTCCGATGCAAGGGGTATGACCCCAGACATAGAGAATGAGTTAGACTAACCAGGTTCTTCGTATTTACTTTCCACTGAGGGCAGTGTCCCGTTTAAGTGTGGGGTGGCGGTATTGCATGCTATAATTCTCTATTTGCATCTATGTTTGTTTACTTTGTTTTTGTTTGTGTTTCGTTTTTAAGTTTTTTTAGTAGTAAAATTTTTTTTAGCTTCGCATGAAATTATTCTAATAGGCAGCATGAGATTATAACAAGAGTATATGCTACAATTATGACTGTTGAGACGTTTAGGCTCTAGTTGTGACTCATTATATGATATTGTGTGGTTCAATTCCTTCACTTGTTGGGTCGAGAGTCTATATTACTTCCAATCAAGTCGACCATGTGCCTTGTGTGTCTGAGATAATAGTATATTCTATGTTTGTGGCTGATGCTAGAACTTACCTGGTATGTATGCAAAGCGAAAATAAGGAGTGTAAGTTTAGGAGATGATTTAGGCATTTATTTGGCAACCTACATATGTTTACCTTCGTTTTACCTACCCTTGGATATCATCCTAGTTAAAGCCTTTTGAGCCTTTAGCCTATTTCTTTGACAAACCTCGTGTGTAAGCCTAATCCATTTTTTTCAAGACCGTAATTTGATCCAAATTCCTAAGTGCTTTAAAGTGAAAAAGTCATGTGACAACAAAAGAGGAAATTGGGTGAGTATGATGCTTTAAATTGTAATGGTGCTTGAATGTGTTATGAAAAAGAAAGTGCTATCATAAGAGGTATGTTGAGAAAAGAAAAAGGAAAAAGAAATCTGAAAAGTAAGTTATGCTTAAAATTGAAAAATAAAAAGAGGAGAACAAGGGTGGTAGAATAAAAGAAAGAAGAAAGGTTGAAAGAAAAAAAAATGTCAATGATACAATGTGATGTATTAAAGTGCTTAGGAACTTAGTCACTAGCCTACATTACAACCATCAAAAGACCTACTTGATCCTAATCTTAACATTCTGACATTTAGTGGAGTAGTACACTAAGGGCAAGCCTATGGTCATCCGTTGCTGCATACGAATTCTTTGTGAGAGCGAGAGCAAGGATATTTTGATACCCATGTTTGAAAAATATGCTATACTTGTGAGTGACTATGGGTAATATATTGTGAGACACACATGGTTGATGAGTTTTGGATAGTTGTGTATGATTCTTTGTGCCTTAACTGTTGAATATGAGTTGACCACCATCATGAGTCTATGCTAGAGGTTAAATGGTTTCTACTAATGATCGGAAAACTACTCTTTGTTGATAATTGTTGTGCTTGTCTTGACGAATGTTTTGTATTGTTGCTGTGAAACCCTAAGTTGATGTTTAGAGGGACATGATATTTTGTTCGAGGACGAACAAAGCTGCAAGTGTGGGGTGTTGATGATAGGCGATATTACGCGCCTATATCAATATATTTTGCCTATATTTGTGCCATGTTGTGAGAACAAACTATATATTTTATGCACTTATAGTCCTTTTTCCTATAAGTGAGCTAACGAACATGATTAGCAAAGTTTCAGGTATAAATGATGCAGAAATCAGCATTTTATGGCTTACTTGACGTCAAAGAAAGCTCACGAAGGAAGGAACGTAAGATTGGACGCCTAAAGGACCAAAAACGCTGCATGGAAAATCTGTCCCGGGCCAAAACAACATTTCTGAAGGCTTTGGGGACTTGCAGTAACTTATTTGGATTAGGATAATAATACATTAACCTAGTACAATTGGGTTAAGTATTTCATTAGTTTATTTGGATTTGGATAATGTTACATTAACCTAGTACAATTGGGTTAAGTATTTCATTAGCTTAGTAGGATTAGGATATGGGTATTATAAATACCCTATCATCCTATACATCTTCTTACAATCCTCCCTTAGTGGAGAGATACATTCTACTTCTCAATTACAACTCTTCTAATCTTCCCATTAATTCTATTTTTCTTCTTCTATTTATCTATTCAATTCTTAATTTCTGCAACAAGAGAAACGTTACTTTGCTAAGGAATTCACGCCTCATGCCTACCACTTGTGCTACACGAAAATCATCAATCTTGTGGTATAATAACAACAATGCAAATTGTGATTTCCTTCGCATTCATGGGTAACTAAACTTCTCTGTTGGGGTTATGGAAGCCGTATGAGATACTATCTATTGCTGTGAGTTTATGAGTTCATGACACGTATGCTGCTTATATCAGTATTCTCTTCATCTTAATGCAAATTCTTGTGGCTGCAGACGCATAGAATAACGCCAGTATAACATTTAACTTGTTCGAAAGAAAGGTTATCTGTCTGGAAAAGAGATAATGTCAAGGTAGTAGGACACCCTTTCCTATTAAAAAGCTAGTGCCGTAACTGGACTAACCTCTTGGAGAATTCGTACCGTTAGACACTCTTTAAGCTCGAAAGAGTTAAAGTGAAATAATCCTCGAATAGGTCGAAAGACGCCTGGATTTACCATCGAATACAATTCTCTATAAGCACATGCATGTCACAATTCTACACACTCATAGCCAATAGAGACGTATAACTCAGAAGGTGGACATAACCCCAACGCCTCAATTCTCATTGTTTACAACTTACGTAACATTCTTCCTTTTTTTACTTTGCTATTTTCAGCTTTTACTTTATTGTTTTGGTTACACATTACAATCCCCCCTTCTTAAGAGACTTGCACTAAAAGTCTAGTAATCGTTGCCTACTTGTTGACCAAGCTATTCTCTGTGGGATCGATACCCAACCCAGGTTGGGTTCTATATTTGCTAACGACCGCTTTACACTCCTACGAGAGCTGTAGATTGAGCGTTATCAAAAATTGGCGCCGTTGCCGGGGAATACGAGTGTCAATCAAGTTCGTGATAATTACTAGACCCTTTTGGTCAACCGTTATTACCTATCAATCCTGAACTACAACGTATTGGCAGAATGAAATCACAAGTAGAAATCAAAAGGATGGCTTCCCAACAGGAACAGGCGAGATTAGCTGCTCTTGTCGCCGCCCAAGTACACCAACAAAACATTGATAACCCTGGGCGAGCAACAAATCCTGACAATGAGAATTTAGGTGATGACGAGTTACTAAACCCAAGGCGTGATGCTGAAATCATAACACCTGCTAACAGAAGAGGTCGTCAAGCTCAGTTTAGGTATGATCGCCAACCCATGCAACCAGCGTTTGACGACGATGATGATGATCTTGATGGTGCTGGAGCCACTGGGGCCATAATTCCACCACCATTAGCGCCCGGAGCCAAGTTCAACATCACAAGCACCATGATTCAGTTATTGCAACTCAAGGGATTATTTAGTGGACTAGCAGGCGATGATCCGAATATGCATCTCATCAACTTTATTTCTACATGCAAGTCGTTTGACAATCCTGGTGTTGGTCAGAATGCAATTCGATTACGTCTATTTCCATTGTCTCTGTCTGGGGAGGCAACACTATGGTTGAATGGGCTGACTCCTGATTCTATTACAAATTGGAGGCAATTGAGAGACGCTTTCCTAGAAAGATTCTTTCCGCCATCCAAGAGGGCGCAATTGAGAGATGAAATCAGCAATTCAATCACATGAATATCATCAATGCTTATTCATGCTATTAGTTATCAGAACTCATGTTATCAGTTATATCAGTTATCCGAATTTAGTTATCAGTCATGATATGTTAGCAGTAAATACATGTCATCAGTATTCATATTCAGCAGTCATGTTGTCATGAACTCAGTTTCAGGACTATTATATATGGTCAATCAGATCGGTTTTTCATAATCAGAACTATCAGAAACAATCATTTTCTTTATCAGTAATATAACATCAGTTCCTCTTTATTCAGTAAACTCAGATGTCAGTAAATTAGTACACATAATTTAGTATCCAGTAGTAGTACAGTTTCAGTTACAGTTATTATGTATTCATGCATGTATTCTCACGTTCATGTTAGTCAGTATTGTTCATACATATGAACCCCATGCATTCAGTATACCTCACTTGCATACCAGTACATTCAAAGTACTGACGCATACTTTTCTTGCGCTATGGTGTCTTATACCATAGGTTTGGACGCATGGGATCCAGAGCTCTCTTAGTAATTTTAGAGTCAGCCAGCAGCAGTAATTAACAGTAAGTCCTCATCCTTCGAGGATAATTATGTTATTATTCATATCACTATTTCAGTTTTCAGTTTATTTTAGTAGACGAAGTTAGTTGGGAACATATCCCCTCAACTCCTTATTCAATTCAGTTTAGATGTTTTTAGACTGCAGCATATCAGACAATTATTTCAGATTTATGTTGGTATTGTTATACTATTTTTAGATATTATTTTATCAGATGTTTATTCAGATTTGAACCTTATGGCCTTACAGTATTATGTTTTCGCATATTTTACAGTATGGTTATTTAGTGCTCAGGTACAGATATAAGTCATGGGTTAGCTTGTGGTCCTTAGGTGTCATGGGCACCATGTAGCATTTCAGTTCAGAAAATCAGGGCGTTACAAAATTGGTATCAGAGCCTAAGGTTCAACAGTGTCCTAGAAAGTCCGAAAGCTGCATCAAAGAGAGTCTTATACATGGGCGTGTTGTGCACCACACTTATGTGCAGGAGGCTATGAGATGTTTTAGGAACAATTTCCCTTCTTTCATGTCTCAATATCATGCTATAATAAGGTTCTCTAAGGAACCCATGTAGATTCACATCAGGCTCCCCTCATGTCAACCTTACCTTACTTTCAAGGTAACAAAAATAGTAAAGCTCAAATCCTAAAGCTAGGGCTTTCTCGTGCAGTCCCTGGATACAGTTATGGGATTTTCCATATGCTCAGACAGTATCCCCTCAGTTCAGTCATGTTCCAAAGTTGTACAGATTTTATTTATGATCATAAGAACTCCTTTGTAAACTCAAATCCAATTTTTTATATGCCATTAAATCCCTTCTCAGAACCTATGACAGTATAGACCTAGAATTTTAAGCATGGACCCAAGAGTTTAGTAGTAGATGAGTTGGGATAGTATTATCCAGTTTGATTAGATTATGTATTCATGGGGATAGTTATACCAAGGTAAATCAGGAGGCTTGAACAGTGTAAGCTAGAATTTAAGTTTATTTACTTAAAATTAAGCATGAAAGTGTGGATGTGATATTAGTAGTATATGAGGAAACAGAAGCAGCTGATGTGTTTAGTAGGATGGGCAGGTGTCGAACAAAGTATAAGTATGTGATGATAGATCAAGTGACTAAGTCAGAATCTCAGATTCCAGTAGTAGTGCCAGTATGTATAGAAAAGCAGTAAGGGAAGACGATTCCCACCCATCCTCTTCTCAGTACAAAGATTTGTACTTCAGCTATCATGAAATCCACTCAGGTCTTACATATCAACTCTAAGGTCACGAGTCACGATCGTGCACTTTTCCATAAATTATGTATGATTTCAGTTCCTAGTAGAAAGGATCTCAGTTTACCCCGCAGTATGAATCAATTCCATGAACACGGCTTATGTTCACATGTTTTCCATAGAATCGTGTGCGCTTTCAGTTCCTAGCATAGGGAGTCAGATCTAAATCACTCGGTGTCACAAATCATGTCTCACGAATACAAAAACTCAAAACTTAGGTCATGCAACTCATGACTCATGTACACGTATCATGCTTTATAGTATACTCAACTTTCATGACTCATGATATGCCCCTACAGATCAGATAAATTCAGACTACATCATATATATCCTCAGTTCATACCTTTTTGGTAAATTCATGTTGTTGATATTCTATTCCTCAGGTTTCAATCATGTGTCAAGTTCCGTTTGTATCGATTCATGCTTCAGGTCCTCCTAATTTAACCCTTCAGTCAGCTCTCTTTATTAAAATAGTGTAGTGATGAGCGGTTGCTTAGATAGGAGAGAGAAAATGTTTCATGTTAAGAGAAAATTATTGCATGCTTATTTTATACAAGGGTGTAGTATTAATGATAGGCTTGAATGTAACTATTCCAAGATAGAGTATCCTAGTAGTTGCGAGTATAACCCAGTTCATGTATCATGCCTTAGTTCCAGATATCAGATAATTATGTCACGATTCAGTTCCTATATGCCTTGTGCATCGCCTTAGTTTTCCTCAATATTTCAGCAAAGGCAGTCCAACATTCTTCAAGGGACATAGTGTGTCCCAAGGGGGAGATACACTCTAATCCCTCAAACTGTTATGATATAAACATACCGGTCTCTCTTCACGTCATGAATCCAGCTTATAGGAAGGGACCGGTCTCTCTTCACGTAATGAATCCAGCTTATAGGAAGGGTTACTTATAAGATGGCCTTCTAACTCCAAATCTTAGTCGTAAGCCATGTACTCAATGGCTCAGTTTAGTTCACGATACTCTATTGATGATAGGTGAATTTACACGCCTATATCAATATATTTTGCCTATATTTTAGCCTAGTTTTGAGAACAAATTATATATTTCATGCACTTTTAGTCCTTTTTCCTATAAGTGAGCTAACGAACATGATTAGCAAAGTTTCAGGTATAAATTATGCGGAATTCAGCATTTTATGGCTTACTTGACGCAAAATAAAGCTCACGAAGGAAGGAAAGGGAGTTTACACGCCTAAGGACCAAAAACGCTGCATGGAAAATCTGTCCCGGGCTAAAACAGCATTTCTGAAGACTTTGGGGACTTGCAGTAACTTAGTTGGATTTGGACAATGATGCATTAACCTAGTACAATTGGGTTATGTGTTTCATTAGTTTATTTGGATTATGATAATATTACATTAACCTAGTACATTTGGGTTAAGTATTCCATTAGCCTAGTAGGATTTGGTTAGTTATTTATTTACCTAGTAGGATTAGGATATGGGTATTATAAATACCCTATCATGCTAGAGATTTTTAACAATCTTCTATTCAACAATTAATCTTCTTCCATCCCTCTCTTCTTCCACCACAACAATTCTACAACTCTTCTAATCTTTCCATTAATCTTATTTTCTTCTATTCTTAAAACCCGCAATAAGAGAACCGTTACTTTGCTAAGGAATTCACGCCTCACGCCTATCACTTGAGCTACACGCAATTAACCAATATTGTGATATAATAACAATGTCAATCGTGATCTCCTTCGCATTCATGGGTAACTAAACTTCTCTGTTGGGGTTATGGAAGCCAACTGAGATACTATCTATTGCTATGAGTTTGTGAGTTCGTGACACGTATACTGCTTATATCATTATTCTCTTCATCTTAATCTACATTCTTTGTGGTTGCAAATGCAAGAATACGCCAGTATAACATTTAACTTGTTCGAAAGAAAGGTTATTTGTCTGGAAAAGAGATAGTGTCAAGGTAGTAGGACACCCTTTCCTATTAAAAAGTTAGTGCCGTAACTGGACTAACCTCTTGGAGAATTCGTACCGTTAGACACTCTTTAAGCTCGAAAGATTTAAAGTGAAATAATCCTCGAATAGGTCGAAAGACGCCTGGATTTACCATCGAATACAATTCTCTATAAGCACATGCATGTCACAATTCTACACACTCATAGCCAATAGAGACGTATAACTCAGGAGGTGGACATAACCCCAACGCTTCAATTCTCATTGTTTACAACTTACGTAACAATCTTTCTCTTTTTACTTTGCTATTTTCAGCTTTTACTTTATTGTTTTGGTTACACATTACAATCCCCCCTTTTTACGAGACTTGCACTAAAAGTCTAGTAACCGTTGCTTACTTGTTGGCCAAGCTATTCCCTGTGGGATCGACACCCAACCCAGGTTGGGTTCTATATTTGCTAACGACCGCTTTACACTCCTACGTGAGCTGTAGATTGAGCGTTATGAAAAATTGGCGCCGTTGCCGGGGAATACGAGTGTCAATCAAGTTAGGAATAATTACTAGACCCTTTGGTCAAAGATTCTCGTACTTTCAGTTTTTGTTTTTGTTTACTGCAGGTTTTTATTCAGTGCATGCCCCATACTAGAAGTTCTGGTCAACCGTTATTACCTATCAATCCTGAACCACAACGCATTGTAAGAATGGAAGCACAAGCAGAAATCGAAAGGATGACTGCTCAACAGGAACAAGGAAGATTGGCTGCCCTTGCCGCTGCCCAGGTTCAACAACAGAACATTGATAACCCATAACCCCGCACGAGCAACAAATCCCGACGATGAGGATTTAGGTGATGACGAGTTACTAAACCCTAGGCGTGATGCTGAAATTATAACACCTGCCAACAGAAGAGGTCGTCAAGCTCGGTTTAGGTATGATCGCCAACCCATGCGACCAGCTTTTGACGACGATGATGATGATCTTGATGGTACCGGAGCCACTGGAGCCATTATTCCTCCACCATTAGCGCCCGGAGCCAAGTTCAACATCACAAGCACCATGATTCAGTTATTGCAACTCAAGGGATTATTTGGTCGACTAGCAGGCGATGATCCGAATATGCATCTCATCAACTTTATTTCTACATGCAAGTCGTTTGACAATCCTGGTGTTGGTCAGAATGCAATTCGATTACGTCTATTTCCATTGTCTCTGTCTGGGGAGGCAACACTATGGTTGAATGGGCTGACTCTTGATTCTATTACAAATTGGAGGCAATTGAGGGACGCTTTCCTAGAAAGATTCTTTCCGCCATCCAAGAGGGCACAATTGAGAGATAAAATCAGCAACTTTCGTCAGCTTCCCACCGAAGCTCTTCATGAAACATGGGAAAGGTTCAAGACAAAGCTAGCGAGATGCCCAAACCATCACATGTCTAATGTCCACCTAATGAAGATCTTGTATAGAGCCTTGAATTCAATAACTAAACCAGTGGTGGATAATGCAGCTGGAGGATCTTTCATGGACCTCACCTTTGGTCAAACAAGCAATATGCTAGATCGTATGATGAAACAAAGTAGAGCTTGGCATACCAGGGATTCTGAGGTATCAAGCCCCACTTTATCCATTGACATGACCACAGATCAAAAAAGAAGAGAAGAAGAACGTGATTAGGATATGGCGCACTTGAAAACACAAATGGATCTTCTTACAAAGCATTTATTGTCAGGGAAGACCGAAAAAGTGAAAGCTATAGCGTCAAAAGGAAGAGATGAATCTGATTCGGAAGAGGAGGCCAACTACTTGAACAATCAGGGGGGTTTCCGCGGGAATGCCCAAGGAAACCAAGGTCGGAACTATTATGATAAATCTAGAAACAAAGACCAAGGTAGTTGGAAAAACAAGAATGAAAAGAGTGGTTTGTACGTTCCCCCTGGTAGACGTGACACCACCACATCTAATTCTGGAAGCATGGAAGACATGATGGCTAAAATCTTAAAAGGAGTGGAAGCAACAAGCGCGGGAGTAACGGAGGTAGTTAATGATTTGTCCTCCATGAAACAATTAGTTGATTCTCATTCCACTTCAATCAAGCAAATAGAGCAGCAATTGAGCCAACTTTCAGCAGCACTCAATCAAAGAAAGGCCGGCACTTTACCTAGTGATACTGTGCAAAACCCAAGGAATGAGGGGTCATGCATGGCCATCACTACCAGAAGTGGTAAGGTGCTGGAAACTTCAGCAAAAGGCAAGCAAGTGGTTGACGAGGTTGCAGACCTAGATGACAATGAAAAAGGAGAAGATGCCGCAGAACCTACTCCTGATGTCAAGAATGCCTCACCCAGTGCTGTGCAACCTGAAAAATCTGAAAAACGGAAGCAAGAGGAGAAGAAAACCGTGGAGAGAACACTTCCATACCCACCACCACCTTTTTCCCAATGATTGAAGAAGGTTGAGGATGACACGAAGTTCAGCAAATTCATGACTATGTTAAAGCAGCTGACCATTAATGTTCCATTGGTGGAGGCACTTGAACAAATGCCTGGGTATGCGAAATTTATGAAGGATCTTCTGACTAAGAAGCGGGCAGCAAGTTATGAGTTGAGAGAAGATATGCATCATTGTAGTGCAATTGCTACCCGATCGATAGTTCAGAAGAAGGCCGACCCCGAAGCTTTCACTATTCCTTGCACCATTGGATCTTTTAGTTTTGCCAAAGCATTATGTGACTTGGGAGCCAGCATCAATTTGATGCCATTATCAATCTACAAGAAGTTGGGGTTGGGTGACCCTACTCCAACCAATATGAGGCTCATCATGGCGGATAGGTCGGTAAAACGACCTGTTGGTATTCTATGTGACGTATTGGTAAAGGTTTCTTCATTCATCTTTCCGGCAGACTTTGTTATTTTGGATTATGAAGCAGACTCAGAAGTTCCCATAATCTTGGGGCGCCCTTTCCTTGCTACAGGAAGCGTGCTCATTGATTTGAAAGCCAATGAGCTTTCATTCCGAATAAATGACGAAGTGGTTCGCTTTGATGTTTGCAAATCAATGAAGCAGCCCAAAGATCTAAGTGTATTTTCAGTGGCTGATGTTTTCTTTGATGATGAGAAAGAATTACTTGAAGAAGAGAAAATTATTGATGACCCTTTGGCGGTTGTGCTCATGAATGGAGAGAATGAGGATGCTGAAAATTCTGAAGAAGCTACTTGTGCTCATCGGGATTAGGGACATATTGCTATGCTCCCAAGAAGCTGGATCTTGATCTCAAGAATCGACCCACACCACCAGCTAAGCCATCTATTGAAGAGCCACCCACGTTAGAATTGAAGGAGCTGCCAAGTCATTTGAAGTACGCCTTTTTAGGAAGCAAAAACACACTTCCAGTTATTGTAGCAGCCGATTTGGGTGAGCAACAAGTTGCAGCTCTTATTGCTATTCTACGCAAGTATATTAGAGCCATTGGATGGACCATTGCGGATATTATTGGTATTCCACCTGGGATTTGCACACATAAAATTCAGCTTCAAGAAAATTGCACGCCCACCATTGAACATCAAAGACGTCTAAACCCACCTATGCAAGAAGTGGTGAAGAAAGAAATTATCAAGTGGTTAGACGCTGGGGTTGTGTATCCTATCTCTGATAGTACATGGGTAAGCCCGGTACAATGTGTTCCTAAGAAAAGAGGCATGACGGTGGTCGCGAATGCAAAGAATGAGCTTATTCCACTCAGACCCGTCACTGGATGGAGAGTATGCATGGACTACCGAAAGCTGAATTCTTGGACACTCAAAGATCACTTCCCAATGCCCTTTATGGACCAAATGATAGATCGATTAGCGGGGAAAGGATGGTTTTGCTTCTTGGACGGTTATTCAGGCTACAATCAGATTTGTATTGCACCCGAAGACCAAGAGAAGACAACGTTTACATGCCCATATGGTACGTTTGCCTTCAAACGTATGCCATTCGGGTTATGTAATGCACCAGCCACCTTTCAACGCTGTATGATGTCCATTTTCTCTGATATGGTTGAGGACACCTTGGAGGTATTCATGGATGATTTTTCAGTTGTTGGTGAATCTTTTGAGTTGTGCTTGGAAAACTTGAGCATGGCATTGCAAAGATGTGTAGAATTCAACCTTGTGCTGAATTGGGAAAAGTGCCACTTCATGGTAAAAGAAGGAATTGTTCTTGGGCACAAGATCTCCGCAAGAGGAATAGAGGTTGATCAAGCAAAAATAGAGGTTATTAAGAAGCTACCACCTCCAATTTCAGTGAAGGGAGTTCGTAGTTTTCTCGGCATGCAGGTTTCTATCGTCGGTTCATCAAAGACTTCTCCAAAATTGCTAGTCCATTGTGCAAACTCTTGGAGAAAGATGCGAAGTTTGACTTCAATGAAGATTGCCTAAAGGCATTCGAATGCCTTAAAGGAAAACTCATTGAAGCCCCTATCATGGTAGCACCAGATTGGTCTCTCCCGTTCGAAGTCATGTGTGATGCTAGTGGTGTAGCCATTGGTGCTGTTCTCGGTCAGAGAAAGGAGAAACTGATTCATCCTATCTACTATGCAAGTAAGGTTCTAAATGAAGCCCAAAGGAACTACACTGTTACTGAACAAGAGCTCCTAGCGGTGGTGTATGCGTTTGAGAAGTTTCATGCCTATCTATTGGGTACTAAGGTGATCATTCATACAGACCATGCAGCTCTTAGGTATCTCATGACAAAGAAGGATACAAAACCAAGGTTAATTCGATGGGTGTTGCTGCTACAAGAGTTCAATTTTGAGGTCAAAGATAGACGAGGTTGCGAGAACCAAGTGGCCGATCACCTATCTCGACTTGAGAATGAACATGTGGCGCAACCTGAAAATCAAATTGATGATGCATTCCCGGACGAAGAGATATTAGCGACAACAATGGAGGAACTACCATGGTATGCCGACTTTGCAAATTTCATGGCGAGTAATGTGATACCTGCCAATTTATCTTACCACCAAAGAAGGAAGTTTATGCATGACGTCAAGCACTACTATTGGGATGAACCTTATTTGTTTCGATGATACGCGGATGGTATCATTCAACGATGTATATCTCATAAAGAAGTGCCTACTATATTAGAAGCATGCCACACTTCCCAAGTTGGAGGACATCACGCAAGCAATCGAACGGCAAGAAAAGTTTTGCAAAGTGGTTATTATTGGCCTTCGATATTTAGAGATGCCTACGACTATGTTAGAAGGTGCGACCAATGCCAACGTCAAGGTGCTATTTCAAAACACCATGAAATGCCCATGTCCAAAATTCATGAGGTAGAACTCTTTGATGTATGGGGTATTGATTTCAAGGGTCCATTCGTGAATTCGTTTGGAATGAAGTACATCTTGGTTGCTGTATATTATGTTTCAAAATGGGTAGAAGCTGTAGCTTTGGCCGACAATGAAGGGAAGCGTGTTGTAGCATTCTTAAAGAAGAATATCTTCTCCCGCTTTGGAGTATCACGTACTATCATAAGTGATGGAGGATCTCACTTTTGCAACAAGCTATTCAAATCAGTTTTGGCCAAGTATGGTGTCAAGCAACATAAGGTAGCTACGCCTTATCATCCCCAAACTAGTGGACAAGTAGAAGTTTCCAATCGGGAGATCAAGCAAATCCTTGCGAAGACGGTCAATGCTAATAGGAAGGATTGGTCTAGGAAGCTTGATGATGCACTATGGGCGTACAGGACTGCATTCAAAACACCCATTGGCATGTCTCCTTATCAACTAGTTTATGGGAAGGCTTGTCACTTACCCATCGAGCTTGAGCATAAGGCATTATGGGCATTGAAGAAATTGAATTTGAATTGGGATGATGCTATGAATCTGAGGTTGGAGCAGCTGAACGAATTAGATGAATTCCGTCTCCATGCATATGAAAGGACAGACCTATACAAGGAGAGGATGATAAAGTATCATGATCAGCGGATTGTTCGACGAAACTTCCAAAGGGGTGACATAGTACTTCTCTTCAACTCCAGATTGAAGCTCTTCCCAGGTAAGTTAAAATCTAAGTGGTCTGGTCCATACAAAGTTATCCAAGTCTACTCGTTTGGAATAGTCGAATTGGAAGACAATAATGGTGTTGCCTTCAAAGTGAATGGCCAATGTGTTAAACCTTATATCGGTCCTCTCGACTCGATGAATTATATGGCCATCACTTATATCGACGAAGTCTAAGTACTCGAGGTAAATATGTCGAGCCACGACAATAACTAAGGCGCTAGATGGGAGGCAACCCATCGTTTTATCGTTTTATTGTTTTATCGTTTGGTTTAGTACTTGTTTTGCTTTTGATAAATAAAAATCCAAAAATAAGAGTCGTGCCACGACCAAAACTAAGGTGCTTGGTGGGAGGCAACCCATCGTACTAATCGTTTTCATTGGTTTTGAGCAAATATAGGTGCGAGAAGTATTCAACGAGGAGATTGGTCTCAAATGACAATTTCGACGTATTGGATGGCAAAGGTGGTAAGTTAGTTATAAGGATGCATAAGGCTATGGATTGAGCATTACTCATGCTTAAATAGGCATCGAGGAAGTCTAGGCCTAGGTAAAACTAGGCCA
This sequence comes from Capsicum baccatum var. pendulum, assembly GCA_030864225.1. Lineage (NCBI taxonomy): Eukaryota > Viridiplantae > Streptophyta > Magnoliopsida > Solanales > Solanaceae > Capsicum > Capsicum baccatum. The sequence continues at coordinate 68,043,560 of CM061557.1, read as the reverse complement.
CGGACAACGCAAAACCTATCCTATAGCCTAAGGTCTCGGAATCTAGTGTGCTATACACTATGCGCCGCCCATTCTTAAGTGCGCTTTTGACTATGCGCCACCTATGCTATGGCATTAGGTCTCAGGATCTCATATGCCATAGACTATGCCGCGCATATGTCTCAAAATGCCATAGACTATGCGGCGCATATGTACCTAAATGCCATAGACTATGCGCCGCATATGTCATGACTATGCCGAGCATTATGCGCCGTATATGTGGTATTTTTGTCTCCAAAACCATTTGGAAATGGGTCAAAACCCGACCCATTCTCCTCCTATATAAAGGGGACTTGGTCTTGAAACACAAATCACATTGCAAAGTAACCTAAAGGCGCCGTATATTCATCCAAAACCTCTCAAAATTTTCTTCTTTGCTCTTCCAATTCACAAAACCATCTCCAAAAGCTTCAAGCAAGTAAGTACTCTCTTATTCTTCATTTATTTCTCGTAAGTACTACGTTTCTATGTATATTATGAAGTGCTACATCGTATAAGATTGTTGGTGATGTTCATGTGATTGGATTGTTAATGCAAAATCATGTGAGTGAATATATACGTTAGAACCATCTTGACTTGTTTCCGACTTGCATTTGGTCTTAATAGCGTTGTTATACTATTTGCGGAATTTCTAGGGTTATGAACATCGACTATCATGTTATGATCTTGTTACTTGGATGCTTACATGTTAGACTATCCCGTTCATCGGGATAAGCCTTATAGTTACCTACCGACCTAGGAGGTTGCAATTGTTGAAAATGTCCATACCATGATACAACCCCTATGTAGTAGTGTTGTTTTATCTAACATGAAAGTAGTGCAATGGCTGCAAGTAAGCGATGCAATGCTGATTTTCTTGTCGGAGTATAATCCTAAAACGTATATCAATAAAATCTAAGTAATCGACCACTTTCGCTTCACTGATTTGTGTTAACAAAACTAAGTGTGGGGTGGTACCCCTACTGCTTGTTGATAGATTGTATCAATTGAGATTGTGCTGCCATTAACACTATTTCTAGTCTCAGGTACAATGGCACCTAAAGCGAGGCAAGGCAAAGAGAAGGCTACCACTTCCCAAAAGGGCAAGAAGAGAGGTCGCAAGGACCAAGGAGAATCATCCTCAAAGCAACTACCACACCGAATTTTTGGAATCAAATGGGTTCTTGAGGAGGAAGCCAAAGAATGGTACAGGAACAACAAAGAGAGAAAATATGTTCACGTCGACTTGATCAACAAGGACACCTTAGCGAAGAAGGAGCCGCGTATGTTGGCGCAAATAATGGCATTGAAGCTGGATTTAATCTTCCGCGATATGGGAGAATGCAACCTTGATTTAACAAGAGAGTTTTATGCCAACTGGTCGCCTAACACAATGGACAACGAAGTCAAAATTCGGGGCCAAGTAATACAGCTCAACGCGGATTTGATCAACTCCTTTCTTGGCTTACCTTCAGTCGACACAACAACATTCAAAGAGCTGTACAGCAGGCCTCCTTATAGAGCAATACGACACACACTTTGTGGAAGTAGATCGATGGCAAGGTGGGGCAGACATAAAGACACCGGACGACACAACACCTTCCCCTATGCACCACTGAATAGGGAAGCAAGAATCTGGATGCGTATTGTCAACTCATGCCTTATTCTTGGGACTCAATACACCAAAATATCAAGAGATAGAGTGTATTTGGTCTATGCTTTGATGACGAATGTCCCTATCAACTTTGGGGCAATCATTCGCTCTACAATGCGGAAAGCCAGACTCCACAAAAGGTCCCACTTCACTTTTGGTAATCTATTGATAGCACTCTTGCGGAAGGAGGATATCGAAGAGGAGCCAGCTGATCACAAACTCCCACATAACCCGAAGAAGGTTGACCTCACCAAGGTCAAAGATGCTGAAACAACTCATGGTGTCAACCTTACTACTGCGGAGAGGCATGCTCGTGATGAGAGTTTCTTCCGTCATCTTTATGGCATGACACGCTTCACAATGATGAGTGGAGGTCGTATTCCAACTGATGAAGAGCTCCACCAGCTGGACCATGATTATCCAATGAACATGCATGCACGAGAGATGTGTGGAGTGGGTGTATACTTTGAGGAACCTCTAGACGATGATGTGCCGACCGATGATGATCGATGCTTGCCAGACTCCAATGAGGAGGAGAACTCTGACGACGACTCTTATGTTGATTCCGATGAAGGGGGTATGACCCCCGACATTGAGGAAGAGTCCTACTGACCAGGTTCTTTGTATTTACTTTCCACCGAGGGCAGTGTCCCATTTAAGTGTGGGGTGGCGGTATCGCATGCTATACTTCTCTATCGCATCTACGTTTGTTTACTTTTTTTCTTTTTTGTGTGTTTCGTTTTTTAGTTAAGTTTTGTTTTTTAGTAGTAAATTTTTTTTACTTAGCTTCGCACGAAATTATTCTAATAGGCAGCATGAGATTATAACAAGAGTTTGTGCCAACATCATTGAGACGTTTAGGCTCTAGTTGTGACTCATTATGTGATATTTTGTGGTTCAATTCCTTCACTTGTTGGGTCGAGAGTCTATATTACTTCCAATAAAGTCGACCATGTGCCTTGTGTGTGTGAGATTAATAGTATATTCTATGTTTGTGGATGATGCTAGAACTTGCCTGGTATGTATGCAAAGCGAAAATAAGGAGTGTAAGTTTAGGAGATGATTTAGGCATTTCTTTGGCAACCTATACATGTTTACCTTCGTTTTACCTACCCATGTACGTCATCCTAGTTAAACCCTTTTGAGCCTTTAGCCTATTTTTTTGACAACCTTGTATGTAAGCCTAATCCATTTTTTTCAAGACTGTAATTTGAACCAAAATTCCTAAGTGCTTTAAAGAAAAAAAAAGTCATGTGACAACATAAGAGGATATTGGGTAAGTGTGATGCTTTAAATTGTAATGGTGCTTGAATGTGTTATGAAAAAGAAAGTGCTATCATAAGAGGTATGTTGTGGAAAGAAAGGTGAAAAGGGAGTTATGCTTAAAAATTGAAAAATAAAAGAGGAGAACAAGGGTGGATGAATAAAAGAAAGAAAGGGTTGAAAGAAAAAAGTGTAAAGGATACAATGTGATGTATTAAAGTGCTTAGGAACTTAGTTACTATTTCTGGCCAAAATAGCTGATCCTACCCGTCCCTTAGCCTACATTACAACCATCAAAAGACCTACTTGATCCTAATCTTAACATTCTGACATTTAGTGGAGTATTACACTAAGGGCAAGCCTATGGTCATCAGTTGTTGCATATGAATTCTTTGTGAGAGTGAGAGCAAGGATATTTTGATACCCATGTTTGAAAAATACGCTATACTTATGAGTGACTATGGGTAAAATATTGTGAGACACACATGGTTGATGAGTTTTGGGTAGTTGTATATGATTTCTTGTACCTTAACTTTTGCATGCGAGTTGACCACCATCACGAGTCTATGCTAGAGGCTAAACTGTTTCTTCTAATGATCGGAAAACTACTTTTTGTTGATAACTGTTGCGCTTGTCTTGAAGAATGTTTTGTGAAACCCTAAGTTGATGTTTAGAGGGACATGATATTTTGTTCGAGGACGAACAAAGCTTCAAGTGTGGGGTGTTGATGATAGGTGAATTTACACGCCTATATCAATATATTTTGCCCATATTTTAGCCTAGTTTTGAGAACCAATTATATATTTCATGCACTTTTAGTCCTTTTTCCTATAAGTGAGCTAACGAACATGATTAGCAAAGTTTCAGGTATAAATTATGCGGAATTCAGAATTTTATGGCTTACTTGACGCAAAATAAAGCTCACGAAGGAAGGAAAGGTAGTTTACATGCCTAAGGACCAAAAACGCTGCATGGAAAATCTGTCCCGGGCTAAAACAACATTTCTGAAGACTTTGGGGACTTGCAGTAACTTAGTTGGATTTGGACAATGATGCATTAACCTAGTACAATTGGGTTATGTATTTCATTAGTTTATTTGGATTATGATAATGTTACATTAACCTAGTACATTTGGGTTAAGTATTCCATTAGCCTACTAGGATTTGGTTAGTTATTTATTTACCTAGTAGGATTAGGATATGGGTATTATAAATACCCTATCATGCTAGAGATTTTTAACAATCTTCTATTCAACAATTAATCTTCTTCCATCCCTCTCTTCTTCCACCACAACAATTCTACAACTCTTCTAATCTTTCCATTAATCTTATTTTCTTCTATTCTTAAAACCCGCAATAAGAGAACCGTTACTTTGCTAAGGAATTCATGCCTCACGCCTATCACTTGAGCTACACGCAATTAACCAATATTGTGATATAATAACAATGTCAATCGTGATCTCCTTCGCATTCATGGGTAACTAAACTTCTCTGTTGGGGTTATGGAAGCCAACTGAGATACTATCTATTGCTGTGAGTTTGTGAGTTCGTGACACGTATACTGCTTATATCATTATTCTCTTCATCTTAATCTACATTCTTTGTGGTTGCAAACGCAAGAATACGCTAGTATAACATTTAACTTGTTCGAAAGAAAGGTTATTTGTCTGGAAAAGAGATAGTGTCAAGGTAGTAGGACACCCTTTCCTATTAAAAAGCTAGTGCCGTAACTGGACTAACCTCTTGGAGAATTTGTACCGTTAGACACTCTTTAAGCTCGAAAGATTTAAAGTGAAATAATCCTCGAATAGGTCGAAAGACGTCTGGATTTACCATCGAATACAATTCTCTATAAGCACATGCATGTCACAATTCTACACACTCATAGCCAATAGAGACGTATAACTCAGGAGGTGGACATAACCCCAACGCTTCAATTCTCATTGTTTACAACTTACGTAACAATCTTTCTCTTTTTACTTTGCTATTTTCAGCTTTTACTTTATTGTTTTGGTTACACATTACAATCCCCCTTTTTACGAGACTTGCACTAAAAGTCTAGTAACCGTTGCTTACTTGTTGGCCAAGCTATTCCCTGTGGGATCGACACCCAACCCAGGTTGGGTTCTATATTTGCTAACGACCGCTTTACACTCCTACGTGAGCTGTAGATTGAGCGTTATCATCTATCCATGTCATGCATTACAGACTCAGTTTATATCATGATATGCAGTTCATGTATCACATTCCAGACTCAGTTATGTCCTCATGTTTCCGCTCATGCATATTGAGTAATTAATCTCAAACTCATCGGTATTTTATGTTCAATGTAATAGTCTTCCTTAAACTTACTCATTCTCATGTTTAGATTTCAGTACCAAACTTGGAATTTAGTTTCATGCCCAGTTTTTAGTTAAACTTGGCATCTTTTATTATTGCATATTCAGTCGCATATTCATGAGCCAGTTCAGTCATATAATCATGCATCAGATATGCATGGATTCAGCTTATCAGTTATGCACCAGATATGTATTCTAATTTTGAGAAACTCAGTCCATCAGAACACTCAGTCCTTGATTCATAAATCAGTTACACATGCATCAGATATGTATGTTTAGTTTGATACAAATTCATCTTGTCAGTCATGTAAGTCATGAAATCATGTTTCAGTCATTTATGTTCAGTATATGCCTCAGTTGGTCTCTTTTCCCCTTCTTAGTAAGTCTCATTCGAGGACGAATGTTCCTAAGGAGAAGATATTGTAAGACCCCGTTAAAAAATCCTAAGTCAAATTCAGCTCCTTAAGGCTTAATAAGGAAATCCAACACTTAGAAGAATTTTTCTAAGTGTTAGAAACACTTAGTTTCATCTTATACCTCTGAACATCGGGGATTTATTTGACGACCTTCTCGACCTCCGTTTTTGGATTTTCAAGTTGCGTTATGATCGGGGAAGTCAAGAGTACATCTCGAGTGAGTTTCAGAATTTTTGAAATCCGTTTAGTGCATGTTTGTATTTCAAAACAGAAGCACCATGCGATTTGCATGCATTGCATGCTCTATAGCATGCTCCAGAAATTTTCAGCATTTCAGGGTCAACTTCAAACGATCATAACTTCTTGAATATTTTGAACTGTGAGAGATTCTATATATCTATGAAAATATCTTTGAGTCCTCTTTCCATGGCAATTAGTTTCATCCAATTTAAACATCGGAGCAAAGAGTTATGATCAATTTACTTCAGCCTATCAGCCTGAAAACAACATAGGATAGCTGTGTCTTTCTCTCTTTCTCCAGGGGCATTTTAGTCTTTTACCCATCCTATATATATGCTCAAACACGGCATTAAGCCTAATTTATAGCAAAATATTCTCCCTTTTTCTCAAATTCTCTCAAAAATTATCAAGAACAAGCCAGGGTTCAATTGGGGGTTTCAAGATTCAAGCCAATTTCACCGTTAACTTTCACGGATAATCAATCTAAGGTATGCATAGTGTTAATTCATGGATTCTTTTCATCCACGGAGCTCAAGAATCAAGTTTTAAGTTACGTATCATGAATATTTTGTTGTGGGATGTTTATAATCATGTTGTTGATGTTAAATTGAGTTTTAATTCCATGAGTTATTTCAAGAATCATGAAAACTAATTTATTTGTGGTATTATTCATATGAGATTTATGTTGAGTTCTTGGGATTTTAAAGTTGGATGTTATACCCATCATATTGATATATGTTAATTGATGAATGAAATATTCATGTTTTCCATGTGTGTTGAATCATGACCATCCTATGTTGAAAACCTTGAGATGTGAATTGGTGGTTATGATCATGAATTGGGAGCATGTTATATATGCCTAAGTATAAAATTATGCCTTTCATGTGTTTGTGAAAATGTTCAAGTAAATGAATTGTTCCTTGTGATCCATTGGTGATCTAAATAATGAATTCATGTTAATACTTCATGATCTAAATGATTTTCATGTTGATGCTATGTCTTGCAAGTGTTTGACAAATGGTTCATGAAAGTTAAGTAATGAAACTACATTATGTTAGCATGTATACAAGTTCATGTCATGCAAGTGCAATTAAAATTGTGAAATTATGATATGTTAGGATACATTCCTATTCATGTACAAGATTATGATTATCAAGTGCTTTCATGAAATCCCCAACTTATGGTATTATGAATTGCGGACTTTAGTCCGATGATCAAGAATTTTCATGATGTGTCAGTTTCCTTCCATCGAGTTCATGATACTCTCAGTCAAGCCATGTTCAGTAGACTTCAGTCAGTCTCATGACTTAGGAAAACTCATGTAAAGGCAGTATCAGTTCAGTTTTACTCAGTACTCAGTAATCTACATAATCTCAGTAATATTTCGTCAGTCTATGGAATTCAGTAAATCTCATTATCAGTACAGTTTAGTTCAGTATTTAGTTCAGACATCAGTAAACTCAGTCAGCTAACAGAACTCAGTAGTATTTAGTCAGTTAACAGAATTCAGTAGTGTTCCGCTAGTCATCAGAACTTAATAAACTCACTCCATGTTCAGTTTAGTTAAACAAAACAATCAGTAACAGTTCAGTTAATGCTAGTATAAACTAGGAAATCAGCTCAGTATAATCAGTTCAGTGTCATTCAGTTGGGAGTAGGATTCAGCACCGAGCGAACCCAAGGATGGGAACTCACCTGCCAGTAGAGGGTGTGATTCTTAGAAGCAGTCCTTGCATTCCAGAACTATGTAGCCGGCATAGGTTGAGACATCAATACCTGTCAGTTGAGGGTAGATGAGGTGGCTTAACCTGTCAGATGAGGGTTTCCACCGTTCCCATTAGAGTACCTGCCAGATGAGGGTCACTCACAGCTTGTCCTTACCAGTGGCGCGGTATTGACACCCTTCCAATCAAGGCAGAGATCGGACCCCATCTTAGCTATTATAGTGTATTTGGGACATGTCGGTTAGATAACTACTTCCCATAGTTTCAATATCAGTCTTAGTAAAAGAACTCAGATAGTTCTTAAGGATATCAGGATAGACAGATATAGTCAACTCAGATACAGTACGAAACTCAGCTAGTTCCATCAGATTCAAGACTATCAAATATAGTTATTCATGCTATTAGTTATCAGAACTCATGTTATCAGATATATCAGTTATCAGAATTCAATTATCAATCATGATATGTTATCAGTAAATACATGTCATCAGTATTCATACTCAGTAGTCATGTTATCATGAACTCAGTTTCAGGACTGTTATATATGGTCAATTAGATCCGTTTTTCATAATCAAAACTATTAGAAACAATCATTTTGTTTATCAGTAATATAACATCAGTTCCTCTTTATTTAGTAAACTCATATGTCAGTAAATCAGTACACAGAATTCAGTATCCAGTACTAGTACAGTTTCAGTTACAGTTATTATGTATTCATGCATGTATTCTCACATTCATGTTAGTCAGTATTGTTCATACATATGAACCCCATGCATTTAGTCTACCTCACTTGCATACCAGTACATTCAAAGTACTAACGCATACTTTTCTCGCGCTATGGTGTCTTATACCATAGGTTGGGATGCATGGGATCCAGAGCTCCCTTAGCAATTTTAGAGTCAGCCAGCAACAGTAATTAACAGTGAGTCCTCATCCTTCGAGGACAATTATGTTATTATTCATATCACTATTTTAGTTTTTAGTTTATTTCAGTAGACGATGTTAGTTTGGAACATGTCCCCTTAACTCCTAATTCAGTTCTGTTTAGAGGTTTTCAGACTACAGCATATCAGACAATTATTTCAGATTTGTGTTGGTATTTTTATACCATTTTTAGATATTATTTTATCAGATGTTTATTCAAATTTTAAACTTATGGCCTTACAGTATTATGTTTTCACATATTTTACAGTATGGTTATTCATTTCTCAAGTACAGATATAAGTCATGGGTTAGCTTGTGGTCCTTCGGGGTCATGGGCACCGTGTAGCATTTTGGTTCAGAAAATTAGGGTGTTACAGTATGCAGCTCGACTCATAGGTTTGACATCACAGCCCGACGTGTAGACTCCCATCTAGCCTCGGTCATTTCTAATATAGTTCGGACCCATGGCCGAATCTATCCATATAAAATTACCACCTCTGTCTTGATATTTTGTAGTTAAGTGTAATTGACTCTCTATTTATCCACCAAGATCTATAAGAACTCATGAGACACTAGCATCATACCTGAAGCAGCAACTGTAGTAGATGGGCCAGGGGGAACTGAAGATGCACCCGCTAGTTTTTAAGTAGGAGCCAGGGCTGATGTAGATGTACTGGGGTCCTCTCACCTTAAGTACTAACTTAGAGGCCTCTCTCTTCTCCTCCATCTCAAATTACATACTAATCCCCACATTACCTCTCAGTGTATCAACAGGCTTTATAGGTACTGATGGGCCCTCAGACTAGATTGGAGGTACGGTAGTGGGCGCACATGGTCTCTTAGGAAGGTTTGTACTTGACAGATCCTTCATTGTATTAGTCTTTGCACTGGCCATCGCCTGCACTCTCTCATCAACTCCTTGCACCTCTGGCATACCAGCCTTATCACATATACTCTGAATAAGACATGGGAAGGGAAGAATCATAGTCTCACCAAATGCTCTCTCATGAAGCTCATGTTAGATAATCATTACAAAGTCAATAGCATACCCAACCATCATGTTCCCAGTCAGAGAACCCCCATTTGAAGTTAATTCATTATCCACAGCAGTCTAACACAACCTATAAAAAACTAGAAACCACTAGAACTTCATAGTAAAAGTCAGTATTGCCTTCTTTATCATACCCTACCCTCGATCCAAGGGGTATCAGCACCCAGAGGTGAGATATAGCTATCAATCCATCTCACTATCTCAACTCTCTCACTCCTGTGCTCATTATCATGAAAAATGTGTCTATCTCATACAACTTTATATCTATTATCACACTCTACTGTAGATGTTAGATCAACATAATTTGATCTAAAAAGAACTAGATGGATGGTCGTTATTGAGATATCAACCATAACCTCTCTCACAAGTGTCTGCTCAAACTGAGGTTGCTTAGTATACCTTAGAATACCTCTCAATCTTGGCACACTCAATGATATTGTGGCATGGTATAATTTTCACGACCCAACCTGAGGTTCTGGCCACGACGGGCATCCCAAACCACGAATGCCTGAGAGACTGCTATAACTCCCCAACTAACTAGTGATATTTTCTTCTCAGGGCCCAGGCCCACACAGCTTTAAAATATGTTACTATAGAGTAAGGCTTTCTTACTTATATACCTAACATCCCTCCTATGTTTTGCCGATGTGGGACTCTTTCCTAAGTGTTGGTATTACATACACCCTCTTTATGGACTCAGCGTCCTCGCTAAGGTTTGCCCCATTGAATGGGATTTGCCTACACTCAGGACTGAAGTTTGCCTACACTCAGGACTGAGGTTTGCCCCACCTTACTGGGATTTGCCTACACTTAGTTTGAACTCTGGCCCATATCGATAAGGCTGATACAGGAGCAACTCTGATACCATTCTATCATAACCCAACTCGAGGCACAGGCCGCAATGGGCATCCCAAACCATGAAGTCCTGAGAAACCCCTGTAACTCCCCAACTCACTAGTGATATTATCTACTCTGGGACCAGGCTCGCACGACTTTAAAATGCATCACTACGAAGTAAGGCTTTCTTACTTATATACCCAACATCCCTCTTATATTTTGCTGATATGGGACTCTTTCCTAAGTTGGGGTGTTACAAAAAGGTTGGGAATATCTATGTTAAGTGTTAGAATCTAAGTTTTAAACTTGGATGACTGAGTTAATAGAAAAAAGAATTGAAATTCTAGATGGTGTGAACACAGGGTATGGTGATACTCCTGAAGATTCTAGGTTAGTAAGTGTTTGAGTATTTATATGATGACTATTGGGGCTATAGAAAGTTAAGAGTTATATCTAGAAGGAAGTATTAGTAGTGGGTTTTACACTTTTAGGTATAGTTTTTTAGGGTGAGTTTATTATTTTTGTGTATTGTTATATCTTTGACTCTAGAGTAAACTGGTTGTAGTTCAGTTAGAGTTCATTCAGGGGTCTATGGACTTAGAATGATAGATTTAATCTAAGGGGGATGATAGAACAAGAAACCAAGTCAGGCTCTCAGATTTTAGTAGTAATGACAGTGTGTTGAAGAACAACACTAGGGAGAAAGATACCCGACCTATTCTTATCTCAGTTCAAAGTTTTGTACTTCGGTCATCATAACATCTACTCATGCCTTACATGTCAGCTCTATGATCATAGCTCATATTCATTCACTTTCCATAGAATCATTTACGCTTTCAGTTCATAGTATGAGAAGGTCTAGTTTACTTAGCAGTACAAATCATATTCCATGGATTCATGAACTCCAAACTCAGGGCATGCAGCTCATGACTCATGTCCCCATGCTTTATAGTATGTTCAGTTCTAGGTACTCATGCTACACTCTTAAGGATCAGCAAAATTCAAATTATGTCATGTAGGTCATCAGATTAGATCTCTTTGATGAATTCATGATGTTGATATTTTATTACTCAAGTCTCAATTTAGTGTCAAAGTTATGTATAGTATTCTTTTATGCTTCAGGTCCTCATGTTCTAACCTTTCAGTGACCTCTTCTTATGTGAAAGTAGTGGCGATGAAAAATTAATTATCAATGGTTTAGATGGGAGAGAGTAAGTGATTTTTGTTGGGGAAACTTTATGGTATCCTTATTTAGTCCAAGGATATAAGTGTGAAAGAAGATTGAGGCAAAGCTTTTGGTATTTGTCATGGTTAGTTGAGAATTCCATGTGTGTCTTTTTGGGGATAGTGTATGAAAGTTGTTATTGATAGAGGTGTTAGAGAGTGTGGTAAAATTCCAAAGTGGGTTGATAGAACAAAAGTTTGTGTGTGGTTATAATGATAGGCTTGAATGTGATGTTGGTATATACGTGGATGGATTCATTATTCATTAGTGAATTCCTAGTAAGAGATTGAATTTAGTTGTTGAAGTGGTAAGAGAAATTCTTCTTGTGATGAAAGATGTGAAACACGCATGGGGTATTGAATTCATGGTTCATACTAGTGTTATGGTGTTATATATAGTACCTTGTGATTTCAAGTTAGGCTTGAACATGGTGAGGGTATGTAGTTTAACTGAGACTTTAGCGGGAATAGTTATATATACCTATGTAAGAATTATAAGTTGTATCAAATGAGCATGGCATTTTAGGGGAAAAGTATAGTTGAGGTAGTATTTGATAAGTGTGGCTAAGTTTGAAAGTTAATAGTTGCATTGTCTGAGGCCTATTAATTCTATCATAGCTTATGTTTCATAGGCCTATGTTCCATGTTATAGAGTTGTAGCTATGTTGTGATTCCTTACTCAGATATCTTATTCAGATTATGCCCAATATTCTTTGTTCCTTAAGGTTATTAGAACTTCTTGCAAAGAGTGTTGAAAATATACTCCAGTTTAGTATGACCTTTCAGTATGAGTTAGTCCGTATAGCTAGCAATTCATTTTAGCAGTTAGACAAACAAGTTCCTACAATTCATTTTAGCAGTAAGACAAACAAGTTCCTATGGTTTTCCTTCTTTTCATCTAGTCTTACTATCCGAAGTTTCATGAGTATGGCTATTCCATGAGGTATTTCATTCACGTCCATGCAAATTTTGAATTCAGTTCAGTCCATGCATCATGTCTACGATTCCGCTATTTAGTCATGACTCAGTTCATTAGTGTTCGGTGAATGATCTCATTTTTCCAAGTGTTCCAACTTAGACATTGTAATATCCCTTGTACGACCTTAGTCCCATTATCACATGATTCGTGCTTATATAATGTACTTGGTGATGTCATGAAGCCCTTTTTTTTATCCTATACATATTTTGTTGAGGGACAATTCCTAATGAGAAATTATGAACTTTATTCTATCCTCGGTAATTCTTAGGATTTTTTTTGTAAGCAGTTATCACTTCGCAATTCTATATGTATGATTGTATCATGAGCATTTCAAGTGAGTTCTAAACTCTCAACATGAATCAGCTCCTTATAGTCAATAAAGTCAAGTACCCTCAAAAATCAATTTCATGATAGAAGTTTTAATATTTCAGCTCAACTATATCCTTCATTAACAAACATGTCATGTGTAGCTTATTCCATACTTCTAAAGTTTTAAAAGTTCCTACCCATCATTCGAGGAAGAATGATTCCAAGGGGGAGATAATGTAACACCCCACATTTTTAGATAGAAATCAAACCATCGTTCCTACGTGTGTAAACTCTCATCCCATGATCTATATTTGAATTCCTGTGTCATAATCATTACCCTAGTGTGAAGAGTGCTTATTAGGTGAAAAATGTTCATAGGAATCACTTAGAGCAAAGTTGATCTAAAAGCCTTTGATTTGGCCAAATTTTGGTATTCGATTCCACAAGGGTCAGATTTGAACATGTATAAATTTTAGATATGTGGAATTTTGCATATCAAGACCCATCAAATTTTAGATAATTGAATTAGCTTTCCACCTATACCAATTTCGTCTTAATCTGATACCCAAGCGAAAAGTTATGACCATGCTAAGGCATATCAATCTCGAATAGAACTAGATGAGGTATGCTATTGGTATGCGTCGCACAACCTCAGGTGTGATATTGACGTACGTTACCCAGCAATAGCACAGTGCCAAAATTGCTTTGTTTTGACTTATTTTAAGGGCGTTGAGATCTTTTCACACCCCTAACTCATTTCTAATCATTTTTGAATGATTTAAGCGGTCTTAAATCACGATATTTCCACTCACTTAACCCTAAACATTTAGTACATAATTCAAAACCCTTTCCCTCTTCCCAAGAATGAAATTCAACCTTTGTCTCCAAGAACTCAAGGATTCAAGTTCCAACTCAAAACTTTCTTCAAGAATTCATCTAATTAAGGTATGTGTGGTTTTGAAAAAGGTTAATCTTTCATCCTTGTGCTTGAATTTATTATTTTTAAGTTGAATTTACATGTTTTAAGTTGGGGTTTATTCCCCAATCCTCATGTGTTTAAAGCATAGCATTACCCTGTGATTTAAAGGACTAAATAGCATAAGAGTTGTACTTATTCATGTTTTAAATAACAAGTTTGATGTTTTGTCTTGAATTTGGTTATTTTGATGAAAAATTGTTATTCTCCTAAGTTTAATACATCCCATTCTTAAATTCATGTATTATACTCAAGTACTTAAAAGTCTTATGTTTTAGGTCTTTGAATTATGATTCTATTCCACCGTTTTAAGCATTGTTATTGTATTTCTGTGATCATTCAGTGCTGGCGGGTTATAAACACCCGATACCTATGTGTTTTACATGAATTCTATTTTTAAGTAACAAGTCAGTCAGACCATGGTTTTATTAAGATATTCAAAACACTATGTTCATGCTGAGCATTTACAAGTACAGTACCATGTCAAGTTAAACGTCCAATAACACCAATGTCATTTAGTTAGGAATAACACTTAGCACTGAGGAAATGCAGGGATGGAGACTCCCCTATCATTAGAGGCATGAGTCATTTGTAGTGGTCCCTAATTTCTAGACTTACGATGACACCGTAGATTATGAGTGGTCCCCCGTCAGTAGAGGCATAACACCCTCATCCTTCATGACATCATCCTTATGGATCCACATCGTCATTCATATGTTGGTACCCCTAGCAAGGTACCGACACCCTTTGAACTGGGTTACAGGCTAGACCCTGATAGCTCAGATTGGGGTATTTTGGTTATAGCTAGCTCCCACAATCTCATTATAGTATTCAGAGTGTGTCAGTTCAGGTTTGCTTGACCAAGTAATTAGATTTTCAGTTATTCCGATATCAGTTATTCAGATTATTTCAATACATGTTTATGCTTGGTCATGCCTTCTTAGTTTTACATGTTCATGTTTTTTATTTTCAGTATCCATACATGATCCTAAGTTTCATTTTATAGCATGTTTAGCTTTACATGAGATTTACATACAGTATTCATGTTTTATCGCTTCCCCGCCTCAGTTCTACTTATTCTACAAAATTTAAGATTTAAGAAACCAAGTGTAGTGATTGACCAGCTTATCAGATTATGTTTGTTACTCATGTTTTAAGACACTTCAACTTTCAGTTGATGCAATCTCTTGGTGGGTCTACTTGCACTTAGCATGCATGTTTTAAAATTATATATCTATTCAGTTTTACTTATTCCATTCACCCCCACTTACTCAATACATTCCAAAGTATTGGTTCATATATATATATATATGATTGTGTGCTACATTGTCTCATAATGTAAGTACCAGTTGTAGCCCACACATCATAATCAGATAGTTTGCAGCTTCCAGCCAGCAGATGATGAGTTCTCTTGTTTCGGGGACTCAAGACGGTTCTAGTCTGCGTACTATCATGTTAGTATTCATATGTATTGATTAGTGGTAGTTGGAGGCGTATCACAAATATCTATAGTCCGTATGGTAGAGGATTCATAGATTGTCAGTCAGAGTCATTCATATAATTCAAGTTCTTTCTTCAGTTTTATCATGTTGCAAACTTTATCAGTATTACATTTATTTAGACTTCCTCATGATCATGTTTTTGCTCAGCAAATTTAGCTTTTAGTTACATTATAAATCAGTTGCTCAAGTAGCATGCCAGTACGTGGGTTAACTTGGGATCACCTGTGGTTCTAAACACTGTGTCACGACTAAGGGGTAGTCTCGGGCCGTGACGGTTTCCTTTAGTCTTTTTACTATTTTAGTACTTTTGACTTTCTTTTGGCATATTCTGGGTCATGTCCCGACTTGGTTGACAATTCTCTAGATAGAGGCTTTGTAGACAGGTGTTGGTTATTGTTTCTGGATTTGGATTTGATTTTTTTGGAACTTCTTATTATTACTTTACAAGTTTGTTCATTTCTTGGGTTGGCTTCTGCAACTTCTTATAACTATGCTCTTGAGGTAAGGCTAAGGGTCCATCTCAAGCCTTGGTTAGTTTACGATGTCCATCACGACCAGAGCCCCCATTCGGATCATGATCTATATCTCCCCTTTAGGATCATTAATCCTTGAATGAAGCTTAAAATTGAGTTGGACTGGTACGGAAGGAACTACTCACATGAAAATAATTTCTAAATCTTAACATATAACATGATTAGGACTAGTTGAGACTAAGAGTAAGGACTCAAATGAAGTGTATAGACATGAATGCATACTTCGAAATCGATAATCGACGAGGGCATGAAACTGAGAAAAGTAATTATAGGATAAAAACTATTACCTCAAGCCAATTCGGTGCTAGGAAGGAATAGATGAGGGTATGCTTGGCCATCATATTTGTTTCTGTTTCCTAAGTAGCTCCTTCAACCAACTGATTCCTCTATAAAACCTTTACTAAAGAGACCTTTTATTTATCAACTTGCAAACTTTCCTATCAAGTATCTCAATTAGTACATCCTCATACGAAAGACTATCTTTTACACTAATGCTCTCTAAAAGCGCAACAAGTGATGGATCACCAATGCACTTCTTTAATAAGGACACATGGAAAACTGGGTGCATTTTTGCAAACTCAATGGGTATCTCTAGCTCATAAGGAACATCACCAATATGCCTCAAAATCCAATAGGTACCAATATACTAGGGACTAAGTCTCCCCTTCTTGCCAAATCTCATTATCTTTTCATGGGTGACACCTTCAAGAATATCCAATCATCAACATCAAACTCAAGGTCTCTACTCCTCACATATACATAAAACTTCTGGTAAATCTGACCAATCTTTAACCTCTTTAATTTGTTGAACCTCTCTCCATAGCCTCATAAACCAAATTTGGCCCAATCAAAGTATTCACCTACCTCAAACCAACCAATAAGATGCCTACATCTCTGCCAATAAAGTGCCTCAAGTAAGAGCTTTTGTAATACGCGGACTATATAAGAAGTAAATGATCATTCCAATTATCATTGAAGTCAATCACACAAGCCCTCAACAAGTCTTCTAAATTTTGTACAGTGCGCTCTGTCTGACCATCTATCTGTAGATGGAATATTGTATTAAGATATACTCGGGTACCAAGACCTTTTTGGAAAGACTTTCAGAGCTAAAATATAATCTGAGTACCCTATCTGAGATGATAAATAAGGTAATTCCATGCAATCTAAACAACTCATGGATATAAAGTCTGGCACTAGTCTTCGGTTGAATATGTAGTCTTGATAGGTAAAAAGTGAGCTGATTTATTCATCATCTACTACCACTCAAATAGAATCGTGATGTCGTTGCATGCGAGGTAAACTTATGATAAAATCCATGTTAATCATCTTCCACTTTCAAGTATGAAAGTTGATATCTTGAGTCATACTTCCCGATAGCTGATGCTAAACCTTAACCTACTGGTAATTTGGACACTTAGTCACAAAATCTGCAATGTCCCTCTTCATGCCATCCCACCTATAAACTTTCCATAGATCACGGTACATCTGTTGACACATGGATGAATAGAATACCAAGAGATGTGAGCCTCCATTAAAATACGCTACCTTAAATCATCTATATTTGGAACACACAATTTATCCTAATAGCAAAGAATACCATCTCCCCATTGAGAGAAAGCCTCCATTTCTGACTATGGACAATATCCTTCAACTTGTGAAAAATGGGATCATTGTCTTGTTTTTCCTTAACCTCCATCACAAGGGAAGACTCTAAACCATTCTAAATAATAAAACCACTATCCTATGAATCTGTATGATGAACCCCTAAATGTGCAAGCCTGTGAACATCCCTAGTTAATTCCTTCTTTCCTTCTTCAACATAGGCCACATCCTCAACATGGGCCACACTACCTATGGACAACCTGCTAAGAGTATCATCTACTATATTAGCCTTACCCAGATGGTAAGCACGCTAATTTAACAATCTTTGAGAAGCTCAATCCATTTCTTTGATCAAAGATTTCTGACTAAAAATATAGTAAGGATTCTTATGATCCATGAACACATCGACATAAACACCATACAAGTAATGTCTTTAAATCTTCAAGGTAAAAACTTTTGCTGCCAACTCGATATCATGAGTTGGGAAATTCTTCTCATGAATCTTAAGTTGTTTGAAAGTATAAGCATTGACCTAATCATTCTACATCAATACACACCCAGCGCCAACTTTGAAGCATCATAATACACTATAAAATCATTTGAACCCTTTAGCAAAGCCAAAATTAGAGAAGTAAGCCGAGCCTTCAACTATTGAAAGTCCTTATTCCAAGCCTCAGAATATCGAAACTTAACCTTTTTCTATGTCAGTCTAGTCAACGTGACAATAATAGACAAAACCCCTCAAGAAAACTCCTGTAGTAACCATCTAAGCCCAAAAAACACCTAATGTCTAATGGATAAGTGGGTCTAAGACAGTTGTTTACTGCCTGTATCTTTTGAGAGTCTACCTGAATATCCTCACTAGACACAACATGGCAAAGGAAGTAAAATGACCTCAACCAAAAATCACACTTTTTGAACTTAGTGAACAACTGCAGTTATTGAGACTCTACAATAAAACTCTCAGATGATGAGCATGCTCCTCCTCACTCTAGGAGAAGACACGAATATCATTTATGAAGAAAATGATGAACATATCCTAATATTGTTTGATTACTTTGTTCATCAAGTCTATAAAAGTTACACAACCATTTTTAGACCAAAAGACATAACAACAAATTTGTAGTAACCATACTGAGCTCTAAAAGATGTCTTCGAAACATCATACTCCTAACTCTAGGATAATGAACCAAATCTAAGATAAATCTTTGAGAAATAATTAAAACCCTAAAACTGTACAAACGAGTCATCCATCCTAGAGATAATATACTTATTCTTGATTGCGGCCTTGTTTAACTGACGATAATTGATACATATTATAAGAGAACTAATTTTTTGCATGAAAAAGCTAGAGAACCCCACAGGGAAATACTAGGTTGGATGAAGCCTTTATCTAAAAGGTCTTTCAACTATTTTTTTAATTTCTTAAGATCAACCAAAGCCATTCTACAAGGAGAAATAGATATGGGTTGCATATTTGGAAGAAGGTCTATCCCAAAGTCAATCTCATATTTAGGAGGGATTCTAGAAAGATCCTTAGAAAACACTTTAGGAAACTCACTGACTACTAGAACTGACTAAAAAGATAGGGTCTCAGACTTAGAGTCCTTAACCCCAACTAGATGATATATAAACCCCTGAAAGATCATCTTCCTCGCCTTAAGGTAAGAGATAAAATGACTTATAGGCACCACATGACTATCTTCTACTATAAGACAAGATTATCTTGAAACTAAAATTTTACAACTCTGGTTCTGCAGTTGACTGAGGCATAATAATAATGGAGTCAATCCATGCCAAGCATGATATCAAAGTTAGTCATGTCTAACTCAACTAGATTAGCTATGGTGACTTTATGAAGAACTAAAACACGATAATTTTTATAGACCCATCTAGCTATGACCGACTCACTAACTAGAGTAAAATAGAAAATAGTGCTTAGAGTTGTTTAGGATAGACTTCAAACTTAAAAGCAACATATGGGGTCACAAAAGATAATGTAACCCCAGGGTCTAACTAATCAAACACATTATGAGAAAAGTCCCACAACATACTAGTGACTATATCTGGTGAGCTCTCCTAATCTTGACAAGTGAAAGTGCATAGAAATAATTCTGGCGCTGACCGTTGCCTTCTCTAAAAGTGGCACCCTATTGAACTAGGCGACCTTTTGGAGTTGCTGAGGAAATAGACTGAGCTCGATTACTTCCATTATGTTACCTACTAGAGGGGTGATCCTTTAATTTGTGACCTGGATAACCATAACTAAAACAACCCTTCTTGCCATACAAGCAATCCCCAGATGGTTCCTACCACACTTGCTGTAAGAAGAGTAAGTACACCCCCCGTAAACACTTCTTTGCGAACTAAAGACTAATGTTTATTCTTCTAATCCTGTTAAGGTCTAAGTGCTATAGATGGATTAATAGTTGATAAATGTGATGGTCTTGAGATCTTTGTTAGAAAGAAGACTAGTACCCATAATTGGGTCTCTGCTGGTTATACTCAAAGTTACCGAACTCGACCCTCTTATTATTCTTTTCTTTATCCTTCAATTTCTCTTTCTCTATCTGTTGGGAATGAGTTATCAATCTAGAGATATCCATATCCGTAATCAACGTAGTAGTCTTGCGCTCCTTCTTAAGCAAATCTAAAATATTAAAAATAAACTTATGCATTTTGTCCCTTGGCTTAACCGCAATCTTCAGAGCATACCTGAATAGCTGAGTGAACTTCAGGCCATATTCTTTAACTTACATAGATCCCTGCATTAAGTTCATAAGATTTTTAACTTTTGCCTACCTAAACTCCCTCGAGATGAACCAATCAAGAAAAGTATCAACAAAGTCCTCCCAAACTTTAGGACCCATATTTTTGCAACAATTGCCTTTCCACTAAGTATACCACAAATAATCCACATCCTTGAACTAATAGGAGACCAGCTCAACACTTTCACCCCATTCACCTACATAACTAGAAGGACCTTCTGTACCTCATCAATGAATTTTGGTGGGTCTTCCACAACCTTCGATCCGAAGAACTCTAGAGACTTCATGCAGACAAAGTCTTTGACTTAAACAACAACTGACCTACCAGTTGGGTTAATGGGTATGCTACATACTGATTCATCAGTACAATCGGGGCTTGTGCCAATATCTGAATGACATTATGTAACTAGCATTTATAATCCCATTATCTGTTAGTGTATCTGGATTGACATTTTGATCGTTTCTCTATTCGTTGATTTTCGTGTGGAGGCATTATCTGACGTAAAACATGAATTGGAAGGATAAATAAAGTTAAAATCTATCCCATAATCTGATACCAAGTTTGTCATGACTCAAGTCTACACCTTAAATGAGATATGAAACTTAGAACCATAAATGATCCCAAGCAAATACTTGGTATTGGCTTATTACTAAAAAAATACTAAAACACTGAGCGGAAGCATAAATCATAAAAAGGATAATGGAAGTTTTATAAAACTGAATATCTCCAAAAAAATAAGATATTGAAGTATCTGATACGAATATCTAACCAAACTGAATAAAAATAACCGTGTATGAACGCCTTTAATAATTGAAGATGAGTTGCAGGGACAAGTCTCTAGCTAACTCAAATACTGGAACTAAAAGACTGAAATAAACTTAAACTGTCCCTGAATCATAAGGACTCACCAAGTATGTTGATCTGAGTGTTGGAAGTGTATATAACTGCACGGTTGAAAAAAAGTACCCGAATTTATATGATAATAGGAAATAATGCAAAGAAAAAAGTATGTGGTCTATAATATAGGATGTGGGAAATGCAAATAATGAATAAGTATGTAAATCATGCTGTAAAAGTAAAGTAAGGTAAATCATGTATAAACTGAAGTACAATGACCCATGCGTTTCATAAATAAGGATTGGAAAAATTGTATCATTTAGACGATATATAAACTAATCATATCTGAACTGAAAACTAGTGAATCATATACACTTATTGGGCTTAAATTATTTTATGAGGAGGTTTCTTCTAACCGACATAAACCATGTAGGCGAACATGGAGTTCAAGTCTGGCCCATGATAGGGAAAGCTTCTCTATTCCTTGCCATCATATAGAACCTGAACTTAGGTAAATCCACTAAACTGAGCCA
The DNA here is from genome assembly GCA_030864225.1 of Capsicum baccatum var. pendulum. Taxonomy (NCBI): domain Eukaryota; kingdom Viridiplantae; phylum Streptophyta; class Magnoliopsida; order Solanales; family Solanaceae; genus Capsicum; species Capsicum baccatum. The sequence goes on along the minus strand of CM061557.1, from coordinate 68,021,828 downwards.
CAAAAGCTAAATATAACCTATATTGGCACGTAGTTCTAAAACTTTTGTTGTCTTAAACCTCTATCCACTCCGTGCTAAATACTACTCCCAGAATATATTATTAGTTGCTCATAAATATAAACTGATATCTAAAAATAAAACATGAACCAGTTAAATTACCGTTTTATTGAAATTTTGATATAGAAAAACTAGTCTTGCTAAATTTACTAAATTCTAGGATCACCTGTTCACAATATGCCAAGCTATATTAAAATAAACTGAATTCCGTCAAATCATGTGTAGTTCTTCAAATAGTATAATAATTGTATTGAAGTCAGAAATCATGCTTAGTCACTTTTAACAAGAACCATGATCATAAAATATCATAGGAAAAGTTAAATTTCAAGAAAAATTCATAGTTGGATATAAACTAGAAGTATTAAAATGGGTAACTTATATAAATCTCTTAATCTTTAAGTGATATTATATAAAATCTCAGCTATTTTATTAATTACATTTTATCCCGATTTTTTGAAATGGTGATACATATGTTATATGGTGATACATATAAAAATGTGATACATTTGAAACTAACTAGATATTTTTTTAAGGAAGTAACAAATTCACTTTTATTCTGTGGAGTAAATCACGCACGATCAGTTACACACTAAATTAATGAGATTCAAAAAAATTCCAATACCCTAATTTCTATCGCTTCATTCAAACGCACTCTGAAGATGGCTGCAATTTTTTATGCGTTATTAAACACGAATTGATCTTTATTTAGGGCAAGAGCAGTGGTTGAAAGATAAGTTGATTGGCTGTAGAAAGTCCTCCCATCAAACTTGCCTCCTCCATGTTATCATTTTTAATTTTCTCAATGCTTGTCTATTGTGTGATTTGCTATAAATCATGCTCCAGTAACAAAGACTCTAGAAATTATATATCTCTGTCCGACCAGGAATAATGGGCTTGGCAGCATATATATGGGTTATTCTCAAATATAGACCCAAATTAGTATGGCTTTCAAAGTTTAACCCCAAATAAAAAGGTTTTTTTAAAATAGCCTTAACTTAGTTAAGTCATAATTTTTGGACGAAAAATACCCTTCTCCAAATTATTCGCTGTTAAATCTATTTCATCTTCAGAATTGACTTTTTCTTCCTTTCTTTCTTCCAAATTCCAGAATTAAGTTTTTCTTCCTCTCTTTCTTCCAAATTTCAGAATCAACTTTTCATTCCAAATTCCAGAATCGACTTTCAAATATTCGCAGAATCGACTTTAGCCGTAAGGGTTCTTCAGGTATGAAATTCATCATCAAAATTTATTGTGGTAACTTTAGCTTATTGATGTATTGTGGTAATTTTAGCTCATTATATAATTAGCATATTGATTTGATTTTTGGAGAGGTGAACGTATGCTGAACTTTGGATATGCTGTTGTTGTAGTAACATATACCATTGAGGAATTGCATCAAAAAGGTTGTGGGGAGTTTGTTATTGCGGTTATAATTATGTTTTAGTAGTTGTGGGGGGATCGGTCTTGGAGAGAAAGGCCGTTAATATGGGAGTTAACATTGATCGCAACATATTTTGGAAAGGCCAAACGTATAAGGTAAGGTGGTACAAGAAATTAGTTCCAAGTATTTCAAACTAGTGGTATAATTAGCATTAGAAGATGATGAGGAATTGTGTCGAATAGGTTGTGGGGAGTTTGTTATTGCGATTATAATTGTGTTTGAGTAGTTGCGGGAGTTTGGTCTTGGAGGTAAAGGTTGTGTTTTCCATCTTTAATAAATTCAGCCTATGTTTTAGAGAGTAAAGAAGCACTAAATTGTTGATTCTAAGAGAGAGCACCTCAGCTATTAGCTTGTATAACACAGAGCAGCAGGCAATGGGCTAAAACTCTCTAATGCTAGTAGGATTTGACACTTTAGGTAACAAGGTTACTATTGTACAGTTCACTGCATTATACAACTTTTTCGTGCTAAAAAAATCCTTCATTGTTGAAAATGCATCATATTTAATCCTTCATCTTTTGTTAACTACAGTAGTATTGGTTATGTCTACTTTAGGATAGTAGTATTCATGAATTCATCTCTTTTTGCTGCTCGCGGTATGGAAGGGTAAGGGGTTATTAACTGAGATCTTTGGAAGCACACAATAAAAATCTAAGTATATATTACCGTTCCCACATTCTTTATCATTTGGTCTTTGACTTTGTCCAGAGAAATTTTATTTAAGAAATATCCAAAAAGATAAGAATACCAAGAAAGTGATCCTCCATTTATTAGAGCCCCAATACAACCCAACAACAGTAGTACTATATCCAACTTGGTTGAGTATTTGAACAAACTTAGTAATCCAACTTTCATAGGAGTTGGCGTGTAATCTTCTTCATCATGTATTCTGTGGTTCTTGTCAGTATCATTGTACAAATAATTTCCATACAGATCGAGATTTGATTGTCTATAATGTTGAACATGGTGGCTCTGCTCCTCATAAACATGGTCAACACATTTCACCTCACAATTTAATGTACCAGTGTTGAAGATATGTCCCATATAATTGACGTGTCCATAATGACTTCTTACGATGCCATGACTATGTGTATTTGACCTGCAACGTTAAATTAATATGATTAGAAAATTTGTATACATGCAGATTGATGTTGTGAAACAAATTTGACCTATTGTGTTTGCTTAAGAATATATAGTGAAGTATTCGAAGTTTGCTCTCTAACATCTGAAGCTTTTCGATGAGATGTTCACACAATTAAGCATTTATCACAGCGTTTAGATGCCTTATGTTTGAGTCTAACTGCACTAAAATACATGGGGTTTGAATCACCTAGCTTATACACAAAGCCCTGAATTTTTATTGTAACATGCTCTCTTCAGTATTACTCTACTTCTCAATAATAGTCAGTACATCATTCTCTTTCAAGGACATACTATCAGAGTATTGAGTTGATAAACTAAGCTGTATCACTTGCAACGTATCTCTAAAGTAAATAGCCCTCTCAGAATCACCCCTATAGTGTGTGTTATTCAGCAGTTTCAAGTGCGATTTTAGCATCTTCAGATTCTGCCATACATTTCAAGTTATGCCCCATGGACAAGAGTTGACACTTCCTTAGTCTGTAATGATTTGGAAGATGACCTATAACTCTTGCCCCAGAGGCAAGACTGAGACAGTTATGCCCCATGGGCAAGAGTTGACACTGTCATAGTCTGTAATAATTTGGCAGATGACCTATAACTCTTGCCCTAGAGGAAAAACTTTAATAGTTATGCCCCTTAGGCAATAGTTGACTATGCCTTACACTTCAATGATTTTACTTGTTGAAGATATATATTCTAAATTAAATTGTTACTAATCTTTTGTTGTTTTATTTTTCACAAGGGTTGTGCTTGGAATGGATGGAAAAGAAATGAGTATTGAAAGTATTGATAGAAATAACGAGTTACAAGTTATTGAACAAATATTAGAGGCTGAAATAGCTAAGCCATCCAAGACTAAGAGAGTACGCCAAAAAATAAGAGGATACTTGATGTCAAGACTACTCTCTTGAGACACAATGCCTCCTTGAATGATGTTAACGTCAAGTCGATCTTCATTGATAAACAAAATATGATAACGTATGTGTCAAACATTGCCATTGCACACAATATCCAATTTAAGGTTATCAAATCAAGCACAATAAGATATTCACTGCGTGTTTGGACGACAACTGCGTATGGCGGCTTCATGCCTCGAAGATTGTCGATTCTTTGCTCTTTCAGGTTACTACATATGAAAAGGCTCACAGTTGCTCGGTTGATTTCATAATGTCCGACCACAGGAATGCAACATCAAAGGTCATATGTGACTATATACTAGAACTCGTGCACGACTCTAGTAATGTAATCACACCCAATTTCATAGTAGATGAAATGAGAAGGAAATATGGAATCATCATATCCTACAACAAAGGATGGCGAGCGATACAACATTCCTATATGGTGATAAGAGGAACTGCAGAAGAGAACTACAATAGGCTGCCATCGTATCTTCACATGATGAAAGAAAATAACCCAAGCACGTACATGAACATAAAGAGAGATGATGAGAATAGGTACAAATGCTATACTGTTGAAATTGAAAATTTTTATCCAAGAGGCAACACTTTATCCTTTATTTGCACTGATTAGATTATTAACATAGATGGAACTCTTGCCTTATGGCAAGACTTGGTTTAGAAAATTATTGAAATTGAAAACTTTTGCCCAAGAAGCAACAGTTTATTCTTTATTTGCACAGATTAGATTATTAACATAGATGGAACTCTTGCCTCATGGGCATGACTTGGTTTAGAAAATTATTGAAATTAAAAACTTTTGCCCAAGAGGCAACAGTTTATCCTTTATTTGCACTGATTAGATTATTAATATAGATGGAACTCTTGCCTCATGGGCAAGACTTGGTTTAAAAAATTGTTGACATTAAAAACTTTTGCCCAAGAGGCAACAGTTTATCCTTTATTTGCACTGATTAGATTATTAACATAGATGGAACTCTTGCCTCATGGGCAAGACTTAGATTATTAACACAGATGGAACTCTTGCCTCATGGGCAATACTTGGTTTAGAAAATTGTTGAAATTGAAAACTTTTACCCTAGGCAAAAGTTTATCCTTTATTTGGACTGATTAGATTATTAACAAAGATTGAACTCTTGCCTCATGGGCAAGACTTGGTTTAGAAAATTGTTGTACAAATGTTATCCTGTTGAAGTTGAAAACTTTTGCCCAAGAGGCAAAAGTTTATTCTTTAATTGCACTGATTAGATTATTAACATAGATGCAACTCTTGCCTCATGGGCAAGACTTAGTTTAGAAAATTATTGTACTCTGATTATAAACATCAAATGCAAATTGTTACTAATATTCTTTTGCTCAACGCAGGTTTCAATATGCATTCTTTACTTATGGTGCTTCAATCATTGGATGGACCAACTGTAGACCAATAATAATGGTAGATGCAACAGTTTTGAAGGAAAAATATCATGGTGTCCTCATGATAGCAGTGTCAAAGGATGGAAACAACAATATATTTCCTTTGGTTTTGGAATTGCAGACTCAGAAAATAATGAGTCTTGTAACTGGTTCTTCAATCGGTTAAGACATGCAATTAGGGTACGTGAACAATTGTTTATTCTATCAGATCGTCACCCATCCATTGCAAATACAATTGCAAATGTCTATCCAGAGTGTCAGGACGGATATGCATCTATCACATGGAGAAGAATTTAAGAAAAATATAGTTCTCAGATGTGATTCTATCACTCTTCTACAACGCAGCAACAACATACAAATGAACTAAATTTTATACTTTTATTAATGAGATAGAAAAAGTCGACAAAGTTTCTGCGGAGTACTTGAAAGAAGAAGAACCAGAAAGATGGGCTGGTTCATTTCATACCAACAGAAGGTATAATATTCTTACGACTAACAATGTAGAGTCCATGAATGCGGTACTGAGAAAAGCCAGGAAACTGCCAATACTGGGACTGATCGATTACATTCAGAAAAAGTTACAAAGTTGGTTTTATGAATGAAAAATGGAATCACAAGGCAACTTTCATGACATCACACGCTGGGCGAAAGTAGAGGTGACTGACAAGATCCAAGTCGCCTTGAAATTGAAAGTAAGTAATTGAAATTGTATTTTGATAATAGGGAAATATACGATTACTATTTTTTTATTGTAGATTATACATAGCTGGTTTATTGTTATTTGTGATTTATTGCTAGTTTTTTTATTTTCTTGAGATTCGCGCACGAAATATATGTTTTGTTGCTTCTGCTCATAGATGTGTGATCGTTTATGATTTGATGTTGTATGCTTGATTGTAGTTGTTTTTGGGTTGCCTCAAGATTCATCCCCTATGTATGTTTGATTGCTTTGTATGGCTGATTCTGCTCATATACTAGATGTTTCACTATCATAGTTGATTCTACTCCTAGATTATATGCAATATCTGTTTTATCTTAGTTTATTTGTAACTGATTCTCCTGCTCATATGTTGGAAACATCACTATTGAATCAGCTACTGTTCCTAAGCAAGGTTCTATCTTTTTCATATAATACAGGAAATTTGACTTTGAAAGCTCATTTCTTGGATTATAGATCCTTCTCCTACACTTTCCCTGACCAAGCCAAGCATCAAAACTCTAACTATCCCCTATATTGGCCCTTCTCTTCCATTTTGAAATAGAACCTTAATTGTTACTCCTTATTATTGGTCACTTATTATTAGATTTTTGATTAGTTCAATTTTAGATTGTGATTTGATGTTATATTCTTGATTGTAGCTGCTTTTTAGGTGCCTCAAGATTCTCCCCCTATGTATGGTTGATTGCTCTTTATGCCCGATTCTGCTCATATACTAGATGTTTCACTAGAAGTAGTCATTTATTTATCATTTTATTTACAGGTAGACCCCATTGATGCAACAAGATTTGTTGTAAGAGAAGAAGGAGTTGAATATATTATAGACCTGAAGAGCAAGACTTATCAATGCTTGGTATTTCAAACAGATGAGATACCATGCACCCATGCAATTGCAGCGATAGAGAGTAGACATATGAACAAGTCTAGCTATTGTTCTCATTGGTTCTTAAGACAGTCTTGGCTACAAATATACCAGGGATAAATCCTACCAGTTAGAAGTACAACATCATGGATTATCCCAGATAGCATAAGGATCCGATCACAAACCCCCCAGATAAGGAGGTTCTGCTTGGGAGAAGACAAACATCCAGATATCCTTGTAGAACAGAATCTTCAAGAAACAATTACAGATGTTCGAGATACAAAAGAACTGGGCATAACAGATCAAATTGTCACTATACTCTTATCCTTCATCCATATGCAACAAGATACAGAAAGAAAAATAAGAAAACATAATTAGTTTTACTTTTTATCCAAGAGTCAGATCAAAATAGAAGTTATAATAGGATTTTTTTATCCCTATTTTAGTTAGTAAGAAGTACTTTTGACTTTCAATCACGAATGTCTTCTTAATTATATGAATTTTTAACTTGTGGTGACGTATTTAACTTAATCCTTCTTATTGATTATTTATAAAAACTATTTAGCATGTTAAATTTTCTTATATATTGATGTGTAAAAATATATCATATTACTAGGATTCAGGGAAGGACTACACCCCCAAGAGATGTGATGTGAATAATTCCACGGGATATACTTTAAAATTTGCCTTAAAGGCAAGATGTAGAACAAGTTGTGCCCCATGGGCAAAAGTTAACACTAGCTTATTCTGCAATGATTCAGCAGATGATCTACAACACTTGCCCTAGAGGCAAGACTTAAGCCCCAAAGGAAAAAGTTATTCCCTATGGGCAAGAGTTGACACTAACTTAGCGTGTAATAACTTGGCAAATGATCTGTAGCTTGTACCCTAGAGGCAAAACTTATTAAAAAAATGAAGAAGTTATGTCCCATGGCCAAGCATTGATACTAGATTAGTGTGTGATGACTTGGTAGATAATTTATACGTCTTTTCCCCATTGATTTGTGTTGAACTAAATGAAAATGGCTCAAAGGGTTAGCTTGGGGCGACTCGTAGCCTCAAGCACCGTGTGATGCTTCGGGACCCATTTTTGGGGGCGTTACAAACATGGTATCAGAGCCTAAGGTTTTAAGGTGTCCTAGGGAGTCTTACAAGCCGCATTAAGTAGAGTCTTAATCACCGGTGTGTAGCGCGCCACATCTATGAGCAAGAGGCTACAAGACGTTTTAGGAAAAAGTGTGATTCTTTCTTTCAGAAGTCTATCGTGCTTAAAGTATCTCTCTCTGCTATTGATTCGTGCTCTTCTCTTTCAGAAATATGCCTCCACATTGAGCGAGAAGAAATAATGATGGTCAGCAACCTCAACCCGCTGACCCATTGAATGAAAACTTGTCTCATGCTGAATTTTGGGCAGCCTTTCAGATGCTGGCCCAAGCTGTTACTACAAATGTTCAGACCATATCTGGATATGTTTGTCATAGTGTTCATCGATGATATACTGGTGTACTCCCGTAGTGAGGATGAACATTCTGATCATCTCCGAACTGTCTTGCAAACCCTTAGAGATCACAAGTTGTTTGCCAAGTTCAGTAAGTGTGAGTTTTGGCTAAGGTCAGTTGCTTTTCTGGGTCATATCATTTCTTCCGAGGGTATTAGAGTTGATCCCCAAAACACCAAAGCTATTAGAAATTGTCCTAGACCTATTTCTCCGACTGATATCCAAAGTTTCTTGGGTTTAGCTGGCTATTACCTCCGTTTTGTTGAGCGTTTCTCCTCTATAGCATCTCCTATGACTCGGTTGACCCAAAAGAAAGTGAAGTTCTTGTGGTCTGAATCTTATGAGAAGAGTTTTCAGGAGTTGAAGACTCGACTCACTTCATCCCCTATTTTGACTTTGCCTAATGGTGTTGATGGTTTTGTGATGTACTGTGATGCTTCGAGAGTTGGGTTGGGTTGCGTATTGATGTAGAAGGGTAAGGTGATAGCTTATGCTTCTAGACAGTTGAAACCCTATAAGAAAAATTACCCCACTCATGACCTTGAGTTGGCTGCTGTTGTGTTTGCTTTGAAAATCTGGAGACACTATTTGTATGGTGTCCGTGTTGATGTTTTCACTGATCATCAGAGTCTGCAGTATGTGTTTATCCAGAGAGAATTGAATCTTAGGCAGAGACGATGGTTAGAATTGTTAAAAGACTATGATATGAGTGTGTTGTACCATCTAGGCAAGACCAATATTGTGGCGGATGCCCTAAGTAGAGTGTCCATGGGTAGTGTTTCGCATGTGGTAGAAGGCAAGAAAAAGTTGGCTCGTGATGTACATCGTTTGGCTAGATTGGGGGTTAGGCTGTTTGACTTTGCTGAAGGTAGTATAGGGCTTCAGAGTAGTTCTGAATCCTCCTTGGTTTCGGAAGTGAAGGAAAAGAAATACGTAGATGCTAGTTTGGTCAGACTGAAGGAGTCAGTCAAGGACCCAAGGGGGAAATGGTGTGTTGAGATTGCAGGGTAGATTGTGTGTCCCGAATGTTGATGATCTGAGATAGAGGATTATGGCTGAAGCGCACGGAGTGTGATATTCTATTCATCCTGGTGCCACCAAGATGTACCGAGACTTGCGGGAAATCTATTGGTGGAGTGGCATGAAGAAAGATATAGCAGCGTTTGTAGCTAAGTGTGCAACATGCCAACAAGTTAAGGTTGAACACCAAAGACCTGGTGGTATGATGCAAGAATTTAGTATTCCCACCTGGAAGTGGGAAGAGATAAATATGGACTTCGTGATTGATTTACCTCCTTCCCAACGCCATCATGATTCCATTTGGGTTGTGGTTGATAGGTTGACTAAGTCTGCTCATTTCTTGCCTGTTCATACTTTATATACTGTTGAGCATTACGCTAGATTGTATATCCGAGAGCTAGTCAGACTGCATGGAGTTCCCTTGTCTATCATTTCGGATAGGGGTACTCAGTTCACTTCGTAATTTTAGAAAGCTTTTCAGAAGGGTCCTGGTACCCAAGTGCTTTTGAGTTCTGCTTTTCATCCGTAGACCGATGGTCAGGCTGAGCGGACCATCCAGACCTTAGAGGATATGTTGAGAGCTTGTGCACTTGACTTTGAGGCTATGGAAAAAGTTAAGTTGATTAGGGAAAGGTTGAAAACTGAGCAGAGTCGTCAGAAGTCATATGCGGATGTTAGAAGGAGACACCTTGAGTTTGAAGTTGGTGACCTAGTGTATCTGAAAATTTCACCCATGAGAGGGGTGAAGAGATTCGGAAAGAAGGGGAAGCTTAGTCCCCGTTATGTTGGTCCTTACAAAATTCTTAGCCGTGTTGGTAAGGTAGCTTATGAGGTTGAGTTTCCTTCCAAGTTGTCCTCTGTTCATCCAATATTCCATGTCTCCATGCTTAGAAAGCATATTAGCGATGTTGTGGTAGTGGATTCCTCTGTGAGTGCTGACATTCAAGAAAATCTTTATTTTGATGAGACTCCTGTTAAGATTCTTGATTTCAGTGTCCGAAGACTAAGGAACAAAGAATTTCCCTTGGTCAAGGTGTTGTGGCGAAACTAATCTGTTGAGGGTGCAACTTGGGAAGCTGAGGCGGATATACGATCCAAGTACCCGCATCTATTTTCCGCGAACTCCGATCAAGCCAAAGGTACCGTTATTTCCTAAATCATGCACTTTTGATAAAAGTTGCAGCAGTTCAGCTGTCATTTATTATGTGTTCAGCTGTAGTTTCTTGAATTTATGCATTCTATGTTGCATTCGGAGTGAGAAACGATGTGGTGATGAGTCTAAAGAATGGTTTCAGATGTATGTTCTATTCCTTATCTAATCTTGGCATGTCTAGCGTCATTCGAGGATGAATGTTTCCAAGGGGGGATGAGGTAATACCCCGGGAAATTTTTCGTTGAAATTTTGTACGTAAACGTGTTGGGTTCTATCTTCTAGAATGAATTATAAATTTTCCATGCGGATTTTCTTAGATTATGTCCCACCATGGCGTAGAGTATCGAATAAGCTTTCCAATGATATGTGGATCATCCAAAACGGACACCCGAGCAACGAGTTATGAACATTCCGATCGAACCGTGAATAGTAGTGAACAGTAAAACGTGCAGGAAAAAGTACTGAGGTCTGGTGTATTTTTGCACCAACTTTAAACGATCATAACTCCTTGTACATAATGATTTGGGTGATCTACTATATATCAACGGAAAGCTCTGGGAGTCCTCTTTTCAATGAAATTGGTTTCATCCAATTTGTCTATCGGAGCAAAAGGTTATGGTCGATCTACTTTAGCCTATCAAAAGAAAATTTTTGGGTCAACTTTAAATGATCATAACTCCTCGTACACAATGATCTGGGTGAGATACTATATATTAACGGAAATATATGAGAGTCCTCTTTCTAATGAAATTGGTTTCATCCAATTTGGATATCGGAGTAAAACGTTATGGTTGATCTAATTCAGACTATCAAAATAGTCCACCAAAGGACAAATTCGAGAATTATTTAATTTTTAGGGGTGTTTTGGTCATTTTTCCTCACCCAAAATCCGTCCAAACCCTATATTAAAGCCTATTAGAAGCATTATATGTTATATTTCATCAAATTCCCTCAAAAAAAAAACCCTAAGCTCCTACATCCAACTTCAAGAACCTCCAAAGTTCACCATTAATTCTGCAAATTTATTCAAGATTCCAAGTTCCTAGTTCAAGAACTCCAAGAACCATCATTCAAAGGCACGATTAACATCTCAAAAATGAGTATCGATCTAAAGTTCATCATTCAAGGTATGTGGGGTTTCTCAACAAAAACTCTCTTTCGTTCTTGTGCCCAAAAGTAATTTTCTTTACAAAGGCCTGATTTTTATTTGATTTTTATGAATTTGAAGCATGAACCCATATCTTATGATGATTATTATGTAATCTTGATGTTTATGATTTTGAAAGATGAATTTACATGTGCGGAGATATAAAGCATGAATCTTGAATGATATTTATCATGATTTTGATATTTGGGTCGTGAATCCCCATTGGAAATTATGTTTTTTTTAGAAAGTGTGTGATATAAGCACGTTGATATTGACTATTTGAGATATTTTGAATGATTTGACCTTTTGGTCTTAATGGAGTTATTTTGAACTCGAGTGTGAAAAAAATCCACAACGTGGTTGATTTTGATAGATGGGAAGCATGATGGCTCCCGATGTATATTTATATATTACTGAAATTGTTTTGTCGCGGATTGTCTTTGAAATGATCTGAGCTAAGTTCGGGAGAAATCTTTAGCACCGAGTGGGAGGTATAAAGCGACCTTACTTCCCTAGAACTACGTACCCTCGTAGGAGTGAGCCTGAGGCTGATTTATATAGTGATCACTAGTTTGTGTGGATTTGATATCGATAGTCCTACTCCGATGGTAAGGATAGGACGGCTCTCCCCAACGTGGGTTGTATGTTGGACTCCATGTAGCTTGCATGGTTTATGTCGGTTATAGGATCTCCCAGTGTGTGTGTGTTTCCTTGTGTCTATGGTGAATGGTGAAGTGATTTGAAAGTGGAATTGTGAAAGTTATTCTTTCGAAAGATTTAAATGATATTTACATTATGAGAATTGATATTCTTGATGAACTGAAAGTGATTAACAAATTATATGATGACTCACATGTGTTATTGTACTTACTTCATCCTCTCATGATTATGATATTTTTCTTCGGGCTATGTGAGTCTTTCATACATCCTACATATTTCTTATAAATATTTATGATGATGATGTTTATACAACTGCATACACCCCCATATACTTGGTTCCTTTCCATGGTACTGACCCACATCTTTGGATGTGGGCTGTATTTTCTCAGAATGTAGGTTCAGGTGCTTAGTTCCAGGTTCGACAGTGATTCTTCGGGCACGCTGTTCTACATCATCTGTTGTGGTGAGTCCTCATGTTCCGAGGATGTGATGTCTGATGTTAGTTTCATGGAATTGTTTACATTTGATAACTGAGTATGAGTCAGTTGGGGCATGTCTCAATGGCTAACTGGTTTTATTGATTTCCTTAAAGGCTTGTCAGACTAGTATAGATGTTGGGAGTTGACTAATAAGTCGTATTTTGTTATCTTTATGAAATTCTTTTATTCTTGAATGATGATTACTCTGTTGATATTTGAGGGTTATTTATGGAAACGTCGTTGATTTGTGTTGAACTGAATGAAAATGGCTCAAAGGGTTAGCTTGGGGCTACTCGTAGCCTCAAGCACCGTGTGACGCTCTGGGACCCATTTTTTGGGGCGTTACAGGGGGGGAATGGAATCAACATTAGCAAACCTGGCACACTCATAACCCCCAGACACTACTAAGACCACACTCCTAAGAGCTCATCAAGTTATTAGGAGTGTTCACTAGGATGCAACATCATCAAATCCAAGAAAATGGGTAAAAAATTTCTTCAGAGGACTTTTAGATCTACAACGCCTAATCCATCTAAGCCACTTCATGCTCATGCCTCAAGCTAAAATGTGAATAAAGAAAACTAATGACACCATCCATCCGCCAAACAATAGAATTGGATATAATAGTGGACTAATACACTTGACACCACAAAGAGTTATCTTGACATTGAAATGTTGTTGCTTCTTAAGAAATCTAACTATGTTACAGAACAGTATTGGACTCAACTCAGATATATCTCGTCTACAGATGTCAACGTTTAGAAAACGGTACCTAAAGAAAAATCAAATAAGGCAAACCATGCTGCAAACTCACAAGGAAGAAGAGTTCTAAATTCTCAGTCACTCGCAATTCCAAAAAAAATAGTCCTTGTTTGAGGAGATGCCACAAGTGGATTAGGGAACAACTTATTATACAGTAGTTCCACTTTTTATGCTGCAACTATAATATTTAGTTCAGTTTTTGTTAACTGGATCTTCTCACTTGTTCAAATTGAATATATTCATATCCGTTCCTCACCCCTAGTAAGGGTTTATACTAAAGGATTAAAAGAAAAAATTATTATATCCAGTTTCAAATACATGAACGTACAACACTAGAAAGAATATGTAAAATAATAGAACATGTAAACATAAATGACAAAGAAGAAAACCTGAGCGGCAGGATTTTCATTTAGAAACATAAATGCCTATGTAGCATGTTTCGGCGCAGACTTTGTGACTACAGTCTCGCTGACAACACAAGCTTTGGAGTAGGGTGATGAGCTCGAGCCGGATACACAAGATCCACCATCTTCATTAGCAGATCCAGACAAACATACCCTGTAAATTTAAGAAGAGTTTAGAATTGACACTATGTGAGTAGTCGTTCACATCATCTATTAGAATAGATAAACATCTGTACGCAGAGTAACATTGAGAAGTACATACCGCAACCAACGTCCAATAGCCTTTCGAATCCTAGACGTAAGACTTATGGGGGCTAAAGGTTAAATGTGATGAAAGTATTACGAAAAGACTAAACATTCCAATATTAAGAACAGAACAACAGCCAAATAGACAAGAACATTTTCATTATCTCCTTCATCTATTGCAAGTCCAAAACTTAAGTTTCTATCTTCACTAACACTGTCACATGAAAAAAGCGTTTAGACTCTGACAATATCACCCAACTATAATACTAATGAAAATGATAGTTTATGACACAATAAGTTGAAAATACCCATTTTTTTGAATTAATCCAATAGCCCTTAACAACAAAAATGCCTCAACTCCTTGTGATTAATATATATGAACTCCCACAGTGCTAATTTGCTGTGAGTTTTAAGAGGTAGCTCCTTTTCAAAAGTTTAATTCATATTGGGCTAATCCAAGTTACATTAAAATGAGAAAACATCAAATCGAACATTGCAAGTTTGCAAGTACAACACATCCCTTATTATCCTAATTAGCAAAATTTTTCTTGGGGAGACAATTGAAAAAGCATGTTCATTAAAATTGTAACTTTATTCGTCAATCAAATCAATCAACTGAGTGATCACTCTTCACTTTTACTTAGTAAGTTCCATTTCACTAGAGTAAATTTAACTGATCTTTGAAACTAAATTGAACATTGTAAAGTTTGCTGCAACATGTCCCATTTTACTCTACTGAACAAAAATTGATTGAGCAAACAATTGAGAGGCGTGTTCATTAAAAATTATAAATTTATTAGTTGATCGAATCAATCAACTAAGTAATCACTCAAAACACCATTAAGTTTTACAAAAGACTTCAATTTCTATGATTATAAAACACAGACACACCAAAAGCAATACTTCAAAATCAACAATAACAACAGATACTACTCCCTCCACTCCATTTTACTTGTCACGTTTCATTTCACGAGAATCAATTTAACCAATCTTCAAAACTAAACTGAATTATATTAATTCACTATTTCAAATATAAAATTATCATATTTGATGTATAAGTTGCACTAACAAACTTAATTGAAGAAGTTAGATATAATGCTACTCCCTCCGTTCACTTATCATATTTTGTTTAACGAGAAACAATATGACTAATCTTCTAACCTAAATTGAATTTAATTAATTCACTATTGTATACATAAAATGTAGATATTATCTACAAAAACTATACATAAAATACTGTAAATTGCAATAGCACAGTAAATCACGTACTTTTCGAGAGCGTGTTTGAGATTAGAAGTAGCTTCAGTAGCTTCCTGAAGAGACGGAGCACCACCAGAAACAACTCTCGATTACGGTTCACCAACATTAACCATCATTTTCTCCTCTCCACCAGCCATCTCCCAGTCATCAAACTCCGCCACTACTTTTTGCATTGGCGACACATCAGATAATCCTCCTCTGCCTCCGCCGTTAACCACCGAACTTCACATCTTTCTATGACAATGATATAGCAGAAACGAACACCGGACGGACGACATTACGTATGGCAATATAAGTTGGATGCTTCGCTGTAATAGAACGGAATCCGCTGTTTGTGATGGTGACTCCGGCGACTTTCGCCGCTGCTCTTAATGCTCATCCACCACCCATGATTTTTTGTGATTAATTTTTTTTTTCGTTTTGGAATTTGGATGGATTATGGAATTCTTAAGGAATGAAGAGACTCAATGGAGGGGCAAAATGGTACTTTTAGTATATTAAAAAGTAAGGAAGGCTATTCTTCAAAGACATTCTTATTTAGAGTCAAATATCTAAAGCCACTCATATTTGGGTCTATGACATGCAATTTCCTGTATATAATTCTCCAAGTATGAAGCTAGTACTCCACAAGTCTACTGCAGTTCCAGAATGATTTGCTCCAAGTAAGAGCTCCGATGAACTAATGAGATTAAAAAAAAATTCAATACCATAATTTTTGTTGATTCATTCAAACGCACTCTGAAGATAGCTCACCTTCGTTGATTATAATTTGAATTATTATTCGGTGGCGGAGGATTACTATATGATATATCTGAAATATGTGTGATACATTTGGTTGAAGTTTGAAATGTATCACCCATTAATAGCATATGAATCACCCAATAATTGATGACACAGATGGGGTGGTTTTTTTAGTACATTGTTATGGGGATTTCCGATGGTGAATGGGTCATTTTTTAGTAGACTGGCGCTGGTTCACCAAAACAGTGAGCTCTGGTGATAGGGATGGCTACTCCATTTTTAGATACAGTGTGAACAAAATGTATTACCCATTAATAATATATGAATCACCCAATAATTGAAATAAATAACTATATCTACTATATGAATCACCATAATACCATATGTATCACCCATTAATATCATATGTATCACCCATTTAAATCATATAACTGTATCTATCTTATTAATCACCATAATACCTATATAATGACATCATATTTATCGTTCATATGAATCACCATTAAAGAATAAACATGTATGAATAACTAAATAAATTTATATATGTATCAATTGATTTTAAAAAAAAAAATTGAGAGAGATTTTAGGAAAGAAAATTGTGGAAAAAAAAATAGTTGCATGCGTTAATGGAGGAAAAAAATTAGGAAGGAAGGTGATTTAATTAATGATAATTAAGGAGAGATTTTAGGGAAGGAAATCTTTGGGAAAAAAATAGATTGAATGAGTTAATTGTGGAGTAAAAATAGGATGTGGGATTTTGTTGATATGTATCAAGAATAAAGTTGAAAATTCAGATTTTATGTAAATTTTAAAAAAGTAAGGAATATTGGTAATATAGTCTCTTAAGTTTGGGGTTTGTGTAATTTATCCTTTTAAAATTCTGCTAGCCCTACCAAACCACTCTGGCTCTCCAACTACAAGTTTTAGTTGATTTAAATAGTTTACATCATCAAGAATAATATGATATGATATAACATTAACATTAACAACATATCTAGTGTGATTCGAAAAGTTGAGTCTGGAGAGGATAGAGTGTACCCAGACCTTATCTTGTGAGGTAGAGATGTTGCTTCTGATAGGCCGTTGGCTTAAAAAAGTAAGATATGATAGGGGTCCAAAAATAAGTTATTTAGCAATGCATAACAGAACCAGGAAATATCTTATGACAGAAAACCACTCTTATTCCATTTTCTTGTATCTGTGATAGTGCATGTACAATCACATTTCTCTTTAACTATTTACAATCAAAATCTGATCCTCTATCATATTTAGAAGAGGCACAGAAAAGAAAATTTCAAGGGATAAAAAATCAATGTTGCTAGTGTTAAGAGGGCAGAACAACTATCTCCATGAATAATGAAAACAAGTAAAAAAAAAAAACATTCCATAATCTGCTAGAGACTAAAAGACTTCTACATCTCAGCGTGATCCCAGTTAATTGCTTTTTCTTCAAACTTAGATTCTGCTTGATGAAGTCTATTGCATGCCAACTTACTCATCATCGCGAGACTTGAAAAGTGTATATTTGATCAACAAATCCTTACAGCATGAGAACTGTACACTAATAGCACTGCTTCCTTAAAGAGGGTGATCCCACCTTCAGAGGCGAATCCAGGCCAACGTAATGGGTTCAACTTTGCACTAAACTAATGTACTGTTAAAATTATGGTTTCAATTTTAACATTTGTTGAGATTTTAACAGGTTCTTCGAGATATATCTATACTCTATTTAGAAAGTTCTGGGTTCCAGATGAACCCACTGCCAAAAGGCTATATCGGCCTCTCCCCACCTTACAGCAGTCTTGACAAACACCCCTTAATACGTCAACATTAAGAACCAAAACAATTGTCGACCAAGTAGAGGCTTCAAAGACCACACAAAGGCATGCTCATCCAGAACAAGAATGATTGGCAATGATCCAGATACTGGATGCCTAAACAAGAAAAAAACGAGTGGTGGGAAATAGTTAGAATCCTCACACTCTTAACCAAAGGTCTCAGGTTGAAGCACTGAAAATACAGAAACTCCTGGTTGGGAGCAGTCTACCTCCTATAGTGAGCCCTAACTGACCTGGATCCAGATTAGTCGATCTGGTAGATTTCAAATATCGAATATCTAAAGCCAAATTAAAAAAATAGTGGCAATTAAAGTGGGTAAAACATTTTATCTAGGTACATCCTATTCCTTTGTTAGGGCACGCCTGTGAGTCAAACCTGTTTGAGTATATCTGGTTCATCAGTATGGACTATAATGGTGTAATGATTCTCAAAGAAGGTGTCTATTAAAGCAATACTTTTGCTTTTGACTATGTTAATTTGCAGCTGTATTTACCTTCAACCATCTTGTACAATGAAGACCACCATCTATCTTTGGAAACCTGGTAGTGATCCAGGGTCTCTTCGATGTCTTTGTCGTGCTTACCCTCTAATACTCCCTGCAGAGTGATTACAGCATTCTTTGTTTTCTTCAGGATATTATCCTCGTTCTCAATTTCTAGCTGCACAAGATCATTTTGGGATGAAGTAAGTGTAACAGCTAGTGCAAACTATGCCGCTGCAGCCCAACGTGTAGAAGCAAGCCACCCCCTTTGCCCATCTAGTTGTTTGTCCCCCGCTATACTGTTGCCATCTTCCCCTCCAAAGACCAAGTTTAGTAAGTATTGAGCATTTGCGGCTCCAGTACTCTGAACCATCCTAGAAAAAGCACTTCCCTCCTTTTTTAATAATACTTCTGGAGTATCATATTCAAGTACCTGACAAGAGACACAACAAGTAAATTGAAATAACCCACATAAAAAAAGGGAACAAAACCAATGCAATTCATCTTTAGTATATTTAGAATCCACAAGTGGATCCTCAAATGTGCAACCTGACATGACCTGCTATTACAGTGAGTGACAGGACTAGGGCTAGAGCAAGCACTCTACCTGACCAGAATCAAGCAGAAGAATTCTGTCACAGTCAATGATAGTGTTCAAACGGTGAGCAATGATGAGCATGGTGCATGACTTAAATTCTTCGCGTATGGTTTTCTGAATGAGAGCATCAGATCTAACATCAACAGCAGCAGTTGCTTCATCAAGAACAAGAATCTTTGACCGCCGAAGCAATGCTCGAGCAAGACTTAAAAGCTGTCTCTGTCCAACACTGAAATTTTCTCCGGCTTCCGAGACCTTAATACATCAAAGTAGTTTTTTGTTAGATATAGCTGAAATTTGTTTGACAAGGATACTCGAGATAGACGCTGGAGAATAAAGAATGTCATCTAACTATAATTACAAACAATTTAACTTTAAAATTTTCCCTTTTTCCTTGATGAAATGATTTAGAGCCACAGAAATATCTAAGGATTATTTTAGACCACAAGTTTCAAAAAACTCCCTTTTTTTCTTAAACACCATGCCAAGTCAAACAGTGCCACATAAAATGGGACGGGAGTATTTTTTTTCATTCTGATGAAAATTAATTTTATGATATAGACGCTTATGACCTCACCCTCTTAGACAGCTTTGTCAAGACTTCACATACGTTGATTGACATTTTTATACCCGGACAATAACACCTTGCTGATGTTTTTGTTTCTAGACTTAAATCGTTAACTATAAGAAGGGAATCAAATAAAGCCAGATTACCACCTATGTACTCTTAAGAATTTAATACTCAGAGAAAAGGTGTTAACTAAATAGAAAGCTCCCTATCTCGACGACCCTTACCCTAGAAAAGTGGAGTTTCTAAAAGAAAAAATGGGTCCGTTCTTGAGATGGTTAAGTGTATGATTTTGAGAAAAAGTTGCCAAAGACTTTTTGGGTGGAGACGGTAAACACATCAATTTATTTGCAAAATAGACTAACTGCCAACAAGGGTTGTGGAGGGATGACACCAGTTGAAGCATGGAATGGCATAAAAAGATCGATTAGGCATCTTGTTGATTAATTGCCTCAGTTATTGTAGTAAAAGTTGAAGCAGTTGCTAGACATTATTCAGCTTTTTTAGCCATGTTGGACATTATCCAGTTTATTTTTAAGCCATGTTCTGTTAACTTAGTTTAGTGGTTGTTTTTTAGATATTAGTGGTTTAGTTGTTTTAGATATTGTTAATCATGGAATCATGTACAAAGTAGTGGCTTAATTATAGGCTTTAGTTATTCCAACTTTTTAGTATTCAAGCACCACTTCAAATTAATAAAAAATCAATCTTTGTGCAGTAAATTATTTGTTCTCTTCTTTATTTCTTTGTTTTCACTTCAAAGAGTTGAAGTTAACCTTACAACTCCAACAAATTGGTATTAGAGCTCGCTTTTTGAGGGACCTGCATTTGAGGAAAATATATCTTTCTCTTTTTGTTTTTTTCTTTTATGAATTCAGAGACTCCTTTCATTACATTAGCTCCACTTGTCTTCAAAGGTAA
Organism: Capsicum baccatum var. pendulum; assembly: GCA_030864225.1. Lineage (NCBI taxonomy): Eukaryota > Viridiplantae > Streptophyta > Magnoliopsida > Solanales > Solanaceae > Capsicum > Capsicum baccatum. The sequence continues at coordinate 68,001,497 of CM061557.1, read as the reverse complement.
AGGCTATCATGTCTGGGCAGCAAGAATGGAGGCACATATGGAGGAAAATGATTTGTCGGAATCTGTTGAGGAGGACTACGAAGTTCCTCCCTTGCCTGAAAATCCAACCATGGCGCAGATGAGGAATCACAAGAAAAAAAAAACAAGAAAATCAAAGGCTAGAGCAACATTATTTGTTGCAGTCTCATCTGAAATCTTTGTCAGGATTATGACATTGAAATCAGCTTTTGAGGTCTGAAATTTCCTAAAGAAAGAATATGAAGGAGATGAACGGATTAAAGGTATGTGTACTCTTAACCTGATCCGAGAATTTGAAATTCAGAAGATGAAGGATTCAGAGACAATCAAAGAGTATTTTGATAGATTACTCAACATTGCCAATAATGTAAGTACTTGGCTCTGAATTTCCTGATTCTAGATTGGTTCAAAAATTTCTAGGAACAGTCCCCGAAAGGATTGAAACAACTATTTCTGCATTGAAAAATTCTAAGGATTTGTCACAAATTAGTTTGGCAGAACTATTGAATGTTTTGCAGGCACAAGAACAGAGAAGACTTATGAGGTCTGAAGGATCAATTGAGGGTGCACTACCTGCAAAAGTTCAATCAAACCAGGGAGACCAAGGAAAGAAGAAGCGAAACAACAAGGAAAACTCAGGTTCTCATACTCCTGAGATCAATACGGGAGCGAAACATGATTTTCCTCCTTGCAAGTATTGTGGAAAGAAGGGTCATCCACTGTTCAAATGCTAGAGAAGGCCAGACCAACAGTGTGAGAAATGTCTGGGACATCATCAGAAGGTTTGCAAGAACAACACCCAGCAAACTAATGCTGCACAGGTAGCTAATCAAGAAGATAAAGAGCAACTCTTCGTAGACACATGTTTGGAAACTAGATTCTCGAGTGACAAGTGCCTTATTGATAGTGGTTGCACAAACCACATAACATTTGATCGTGATCTCTTCAAGGAATTGGATATTTCAGTAATTTCCAAAGTACAAGTTGGTAATGGAGACTATATTTCTGCTGAAAGCAAAGGTATTGTGGAAATGAAATGCTCCTCAGGTACAAAACTAATCAAAGATGTGTTTTTGGTACCTAATATTAGTCATAGTCTGTAAGTGTTGGCTAGATGCTTGAGAATGGTTTCAAACTTCTCTTTGAATCCAATTACTGTCAAATCAAGGATGAAGATGGCAAAAAATTATTCAAGGTAATGATGAAGGGAAGGAGCTTTATATTAGATCTTTTAGATCATGAGCAAAAAGTTTATTCTGCAACTAAGATCAATGCACAAGTTCCACACAAAATACTCGGACATTTCAACTATGTTGCTGTAATTAACTCACAAAAGAAAGATCTGGTTTGAGGGCTGCCTAATCTTGAAGCTAAAATACCAGATTGCAGAACTTGTCGATTCGGCAAGCAAGCAAAACTTCCTTTCAATAAAGAAACCTGGAGAGCCACTGGAAAGCTAAAATTAATCTACACAGATCTGACTGGCCCTCACCGAAGTTCGTCGTTCAAAGGGGGTGCTTCCCCCAGAATGGGGCCCTACGCGGCGTGAATTCGGATTAGTCGAACTCCAATGTGGGTACCGGGCACCAAATAGGAAAAAAATACTGCAAGATGGATCTTCAACTGGCAAATATGTTTACCAAAGCCTTGCTAAAGAGTAGATTTGAATTTCTCAGAGAAAGACTTAGAATTTGCAGCAATTGAAGAAAGGAGGAGTGTTAATTAATTGTCTCAGTTATTGCAGTAAAAGTTGAAGCAGTTGTTGGATATTATCCATCTTTTTTAGCTGTGTTGGACATTATCTAGTTTTTTTAAGCCATGTTCTGTTAACTTAGTTTAGTGGCTATATTTTAGATATTAGTGGTTTAGTTGTTTTAGATATTGCTGATCAATGAATCATATACAAAATAGTGGCTTAATTATAGGCTTTAGTTATTACATTTTTTAGTATTTAAGCACCACTTTAGATTAATGAAAAATCAACCTTTGTGCAGAAATTATTTGTTCTCTTCTTTTTTTCTTTGTTTTCACTTCAAAGAGTTGAAGTTAACCTTACAACTCCAACACATCTAAAGATGTTTGGTTCGTTCTGTTATACACATGTACCAGCTGTCAAATGGAGTAATGAAAAAGCCGAAAAAGGAATTTTGGTTGTTTATAGCTCTATGTCGAAGATCTATAGAATCTACAATATTGAATCTGAGAAAGTTTTTGTAAGTCAAAATGTGAAGGTGGATGAAAATGCTTATTAGGATTGGAATATTTCTCAAGTTAGAAAGATGGTTGGTGAAACTACTTTTCAAGATTCAAATGAAGACTTGGAAGCAGAGAATGATGAACATTTTGCTGTTACAGGCACCAAACCATTGATTGAAATTTATGAAAGATGTAATCTTGTTGTCCTAGAACCTTCAAACTTTCAAGCTGCTAGTAGGGTTGAAGAATGGAAGCAAGCGATAGAGGAGGAAATTACCATGATTGAGAAGAACGAGACATGGAAACTCATTGACAAACCTGAAAATAAGCAAGTTATTGAAGTTAAATGAGTGTACAAAGTGAAACTAAATACGGATGGATCTATCAACAAGCACAAAGCAAGGCTGGTCGTTAAAGGTTATCCTCAACAACATGGAGTTGATTACTCGAATACTTTTGCACCTATTGCAAGGATGGACACCATCAGAATTTTAATTGCATTGGCAGCACAGATGAAATGGAAAATTTGGCATTTAGATGTCAAATTTGCCTTCTTGAATGACTTTCTAGAACAAGAAATTTATGTAGCTCAATCAGAAGGTTTTGTGGTTCAAAGAAGTGAAGGTAAGGTGTATAAGATTCAAAAAGCTTTATATGGGTTGAAACAGGCTCCAAGGACCTGGTATAGCAGAATCGATGCTCAATTGTGCAACCAAGGTTTCAAAAAAAATAGCAATGGTGCTACACTTTATGAGAAGACACTCCCTAATGATGGCTCATTAATTGCTTCTTTATATGTTGATGATTTGCTTGTTACAGGCAGTGGTGGGCAAGAGTTGCAAAAGTTTAAAATGAAAATAGAGAAACAATTTGAAATGTCAAATTTGGGAGAGATGATATATTTTTTGAGGCTGGAAGTATGCCAATCAGAGTTTGGAATGTTTCTCAATCAGCACAAATATGCTTTAGAGATTCTAAAAAAGTTCATGAATGCAGAATTGTAAACCAGTTCCTTCACCATTGGTTTTGAATACAAAATTCTCAAAAGAAGACGGAGCAGAGAAGTGTGATGCTTCATTATATAGAAGTTTGATTGGAGTCTCTTGCACTTGACAGTTTCAAGGCCTGATTTAATGTATGTTGCTAGTTTGCTTTCAAGATTTATGCAAAGTCCCAACGACATTCATTTTGCTGCAGCGCAAAGAGTGCTTAGGTACTTAAAAGGTACTGTACAACTTGGAATATGGTTTAGAATGGTTGAAGAAGGTTCTTTGATTAGCTTTGTTGATAGTGATTGGGCCGGGCATATTGACGATATGAAGAGCACTACTGGCTACACTTTTTCATTGGGTTTTGGTGTATTTTCTTAGAATTCAAAGAAGAAAGAAATAGTGGCACAATCCACTGCAGAGGCAGAGTATGTAGCAGCATCTACGGCAGCAATCAAGCTATTTGGTTGAGAAAATTCTGAAGAATCTTGGAATGGAATCACAAATTGTAACTAAGATCAAGTGTGATAACACCTCAGCAAGTGCAATTGCAAAAAATCCAGTGCAGCATAGTAAAACAAAGCATATCCTTGTCAAGCTTTATGCCATTAGAGTAGCTGAGAAAAATAAGGAAATCAAGTTGGTCATTGTTGTTCGGAGGATCAACTCGCAGATATATTTACCAAAGCTCTTCCCAAATTCAGATTTGAAACTCTTTGTGGACAACTTGGAGTTACCAGCAAACATCTCAAGGAGTGTTGAAATATTGAGTTATTTGTTGTTATTGTTTCTTTTTTAGTTTAGTACTTTTATTTCTGAAATTTAGTCAGTTAGTTGAGATAGAATAGGAGTTTATTTGTATCCTAGTTGAAATAGAATAGGAGTCTTTTATCTATTTATTTTCTAAGACATGAATGAATAAACAAGCTATATTTCTTTGGCAATCGTATCCTTTCTTCTTCTCTGTAGAACAACAGGAACAGATGCTTTCTTTAGGAAATATGAATACTTTATGGTAGAGACAAGCCATTTTTTGGCATTTAATTGGTCCAGGAAGAAAAAATTGTTCCAGCTCCTCAAGGTAGTAAGCAATCCGATGTAGCTAATCATTAGTAGATGAGTATCCACGAATATAGTAGGCCCTGCAAATAGACAACAGTTTTATTCTAACTATACTAACTATATGTCTTGGGGGTTTCAAAAGCCTTCTGTAAGTTTCCAGAGAGTGAAGAACATAAGAAACTGATTTTACTTGTTGATGAACAAGTGGAACATGAGATTGATAAATTAATAGAGAGATGTTGATGAAAACAAAAACTACATCTTATTGCAGATTTAAACTTATTTATAAGTTACAATCCTAACTGAAACTAAGTAACCAACTCCTAAGGATAAGGATAACAACTACAGATAAGATAGAAACCAAATAACTGCTTACAGATAACAACTTCTATACAGATAACTTAAAAATAAGACTGTTGTAGCACTTATGCATTTTTCTAACACTCCTCCTTGCTTTAAGAGCTGCAAACTCCAAGTTTTTTACTGAGAAGTTGGAATTTTCTTCCTGGTAAAGGTTTGGTGAAGATATCAGCAAACTGCTCCTCGGTTTTTCAATAGAGCAGAATCACAACCACCAGTTTTTTGCACTTCCTTCAAGAAGAAAAGCTTAATATTGAAGTGTTTTGTTTTGGCATGAAATACAGGATTGTGAGAAATTCCTATCGCAGATTGGTTGTCCACAAATACTTCAGTTCCTTTTGTTTGATTCATATGCAGATCAGCAAATATTTTCTTCAACCACAGAGCTTGATTCGCTACTGTTGTTGCAGCCACAAATTCTGCCTCTGCAGTGGATTGAGCCACAATATCCTACTTCTTTGAGCACCACGAAAATATTCTGGAGCCAAGACTAAAGCAATATCCAGATGTGCTCTTCATGTCATCTACTGATCCAGCCCAATCACTATCAGAATACCCAAGTAGTTTCGGATTTGGATTTTTCTGAAACTTGACACCATAATTAATGGTTCCTTTGATGTATCTGATTACTCTTTTTGCTGCTTTTAGATGCAACTCACTAGTACAATGCATGAACCTCAATAAAATGCTTACAACATACAAAATATCGGGTCTTGTAGCTGTGAGATACATCAAACAGCCGACTAAGCCTCTGAAGTACGTTTTCTCTACTTTCCCAACTCCATTATTCTTGCTTAGTTTCTCTTTTTGGTTTATAGGAGTACTCATCTCTTTGCAATCTTCCATGTTAAACTTCTTCAGAATTTCCTTAGCATATTTCTTCTGACAAATGAAAACTTCATTTTGTCCCTGTTTGATTTCCATTCCAAGAAAATAAGACATTAGACCAAGATCAGTCATCTCGAAGGCTTGCATCATTTCTTGCTTGAAATCCTCAATATGCTTTGTATTGCTTCCTGTAACTAGTACATCATCAACATATATAGACACAACAAGAATACCAATGCCATTATGTTTAACATAAAGAGTAGATTCTGATAGACTCTTTTCAAAGCCTAACCCAAGCAAATGATTATCTATTCGACCATACCTGGCCCTTGGTGCCTGTTTAAGTCCATAAAGCATTTTTCTTAGCCTGTAAACTTTGTCCTCTTTTCCTTTCTTCACAAAGCCTTTGGGTTGCTCAACATAAATTTCTTCTTGGAGAAAACCATTTAGAAATGCCGATTTGACATCCATCTGATACACTTTCCAGCCCAAGTGTGCAGCAAGAGCAAGAAGTAAGTTGATTGTGTCAAGCCTAGCCACTGGTGAGAATGTATCAAAGTAATCCACACCAAAACTTTGAGCATATCCCTTAACGACAAGTCTTGCTTTATGCTTGTTGACTGAACCATCAACATTTAACTTTGTTCTGAAGAACCATTTTCAACCCAATTACTTTTCTGTCTTTAGGTTGATCAACAAGCTCCCAAGTCATGTTCTTCTCAATCATAAACAGCTCCTCTTTCATCGCAACCACCCAATTTTAATCATTCTTGGCTTCAATGTACCCAGCAGGTTCACATACTACCATATTACATCTCTGCTATATATCAGTGAGTAGTCGAGTACCTTTAACTGGTAAATGATCCACCACTTCATCTTGCGATGAGAGTGATATTTGCTTTTCAGGAACTTTGGCAGGAAAATTGTCTGCTGAGTCCAAAGAGTTCAAGACAGATTTCTTTGAGTCTTCCCAACACCATTCTTCATTCTTTATAAAATGCACATCTCTACTGAAAATTATATTTTCAGTTTGCAGTTGGAAGACTTTATACGCCTTTGAAACTGCACTGTATCCAATAAAAATGCCTGGAACATATTTCTTATCTAGCTTGTCTCGTTTAATTTGAGGAACATAGGAAAAACAGAGACAACCAAACACTTTAAGGAAGTTTAATGATGGTTTGAACCCATACCAAGCTTCAAAAGGAGTTCGACCTTTCACCGCCTTTGTGGGAAGCCTATTTTGGAGAAAAACTGATGTATTTGCTGTTTCTGTCCAAAATTTCTTTGGCAAGTTCTTCTCGTGCAACATCCATCTGGTCATCTCCATTATGTATATGTTCCTTCTTTCACATACTCCATTTTGTTGAGAAGTATATGGAGTAGTAAGCTAATGATGAATCCCTGCTTTCTCACATAAAATATTGAATTGTTAAGAAGTGTATTCCTTTCCATTATTTGTTCGTATGGACTGAATTTTACAAGCAACTTCATTTTCTAATTTTGCTTTGAACTTCCGAAAGACATAGCAGCCTCTAACTTATGCTTGAGAAAGTAAATCCAACACATGCAAGTTAGATCATCAAGAAAAATGATATAGTAAAGACTACCTTTTAGTGAGGGAGTCCTTTGAGGTCCTGCTATATCGGTATGAATTAGTTACAATTTCTTTGATGCTCTCCAAGTTGCCTTTGGAAATGGAAGTCTGCTTTGTTTCCCATATTGACACCCAAGGCAATTAGAAGAATTCACTTCTAAAACAGGTAGGTCCTCGACTATTCTGCCTTTTGCATTTTAAGCAACCCTTCATAGTCATAATGTCCGAGTCTCGTGTGCCATACTTCTACAACATTTCCTTTGGCCGAAAAAACCACATGCTCCTCAAATGGATCTAATGAGAAACTTTTACCTCTCATTCTTACTTTAAACATTTCTTGATCTGATGCATCCTTGATCAAGCAATGTTTATCTTCAAAATTTAATTTGAAGCCGTTTTCCATCAATTGACCAACACTAAGCAAGTTCTGATCTATTTCAGGTACATAAAGCACTTCAGAAATTGTTTTTGTACCTGAGTGACTTGGAATAGCAACCGTTCCTTTTTCTTGTACAAGAATATATTCACTTTTACCTATTCTGACTTTAGTAATGGTCGTAGGCTTCAATTCCTTGAAGAGATCCTTGTCGTTTGTCATGTGATTAGTACATCCACTATCAATCAACCAACACTCACTTGATGATTTACTTGAAAAACATGTAGCAACAAAGAGTTGATCTTCCTCCTTTCCATCAACGATTAGAGCATCTGTTTCTTGTTGCTGATTATTGTTCTTGCAAATGACCGTTTTATGCCCAAGTTGATTGCATTTACTACACTTAGCATCAGGCCTCCTCCAACACTTGTATGGTGGATGGCCTTTCTTGTTACAATGCTTACATGGAGGAAAACTTCTTTTTGTTTCCAGTTTTTCCTGTTGCAGTACCTGCTAGAGCGCTTTCATCATTCTTCTTGTTCTTCTTCTTTTTATTTTTGCCTCTATCTTGAGGCTTGGCAAACAATGGTCCCTCGGTATTTCCTTCATCTCCCATGACCTTTCGTTGTTCTTGAGCCTGCAAAGCATTCAACAACTCCGCCAAGGTGATCTTGGACAGATCCTTGGTGTTTTCCAAAGTAGTTATGGTTGTTTCAAATCTTTCCGGCACAGTTACCAGAATTTTTTCAACAATACGAGAATCATTAAACACAGAACCAAGCAATCTTACTCTATTTGCTCTGTTCAGGAGCCTTTTAGAGTAATCTTTTATGGTTCGATTTCTTTCATCTTCTGCATCTCGAAATCTCTTATAAGATTCAAAACTTGCATACCTCTGATCCTCTCATCCCCTTCATATTCTGACTTGAGATAATCCCATGTCTTTGGCTGACTTTAGAGACATAATTCGAGGGAAAATTGAAGAAGATACTGCTGAAAATAGACAGGCTTGTGCCTTTGATTTTTTGGTTTTCTTATCTTTATGGTTCTTGATCTGGGCCGTAGTTTGATTGTCAGGCAAGGGAGGAATTTCATAATCCTCTTCAACTGCCTCCCACATATCCATGGCATCTAGATAAGTTTCCATCCTTACAGCCCAAATCTGCTAGTTATCACCATTAAAAACAAGTGGTGCCATAGTTGAAAAACTTGATTCTACATCTATGCTTCATAAACTTGCCTTGTTTCAGTTATTACTTTGATGAAACACCCACAGATCCCTCAAGAAATAAGTGCTCTGATACCAATTGTAAGTTTCCAGAGAGTGAAAAACATAAGAAACTGATTTTACTTGTTGATGAACAAGTGGAACATGAGTTTGATAAATTAATAGAGAGATGTTGATGAAAGCAAAAACTACATCTTTATTACAATCCTAACTGAAACTAAGTAACCAACTCCTAAGGATAAGGATAACAACTACAGATAAGATAGAAACCAAATAACTACTTACAGATAACAACTTCTATACGGATAACTTAGAAATAAGACTGTTGCAACACTTATGCATTTTTCTAACACCTTCAAAGAAATAAAGAACTTCACTCAAACTTTCTATTCTATCTTGGAATCTGAGGAAGCATAAGGAAATTGAAGATTCAAGAGTCAAGAAAGGGACTAGATAAAACTAGTTCTAATAGGGGACGTTTATGTCATTACTACATGATAGTAGGAAGAAATGCAATAGAACGAGCTTGTCGGCGGACCACTGTCGTCCCGTTCTTGAGTGAGCTGGAGCGCAACCATTTTATCCGCTGAACTAGCTAGAAGCAATCAAATTCGTAAGTTCAAATCCACAGAGCGTGATTTTTCTTCTTCTTAGATCTAGTTAGACTTTCAGATTCATTCAGTAACTTTCACAACAATCGAAATTTGACCTCATGCGCTTGTGAATAAAAGAAAGGAGGAGCAGAAACTTAACGGTAAAGAGAGGATATCCAGGGCTCAATCTACGGCTGCGTCCATGGTTTAGTAGAATAAACACTTACAAGGATAGTCTACACACACAAACCCAATCTCGTTTTCTTAGGGTTATGGTGGCATTATGTTTAAATTGACTTCCCCTCCCCTTCAACCTACCCGAACTCCCAATATTATCAAATAGAAGAGTAAAATATAATAAATGCAGTAATCCTACCCATTGTGAGAAGCATCTTCCACTTTGTAATTGAAGGGTTCCAAACCTCGCTTCGTTGTTCAGTCCCTTGCTTCCTTCCTCCTCTTTTTCCTTTCCAGCTCTTTATTTAATTCGAGATGCATGTTTCAACTACGTCTTCCATGATTCTTAGATCCATAGATAGCACCGGTCCATGAATAGCAGCATCCCTCACGACTTAAGACTGATTTTTTCTCCTCTCCCCACTCTGCCACACCAAGGTAAGTTTCTCCTAACACTTCCTTAGTCATTTCTTCACCGATTACGCGAATCATAACTTCAATTTTTCCTTCAAATTCAAGAATCTTCAAAGGTTTTCTCTTTTCTCCTAAGAGTTCAAGTGAAGAATTTGGAACTTTTCTTCATCATTTGAGTAAGTTACTTCTCCAACATGAATGCATGGGTCTTTGTCGATATTAAGAGCACATTTTCAAATTACGGCTCATGGGATAGTGATCTGAAGCCATAAGTCCTGGCCATGGGAGGTTGAACGAAAAGGTAGAAATGAGTTAGGATGGTCTCATGGGTGTAATGTTGCTTGCTCCTCACCTATGAAATGCCAAAAATGAGAAGAACCTAATAAAAAAGGGCCAAAACATGTATATATCTGTATCTTGTATGAATGATCGTGCTAAAGCACGAAGGCCTAGATACGGCGGATATGATTTTATATAATCATCTATGCCAAGCACGAAGGCCTAGATACGGCGGATATGATTTTATATAATCATCTATGCCAAGCATGAAGGCCTAGATATGACAAAAATTACCTTAAATAATTATCTGTGCCAAGCACAAAGGCCAAGATATGACAAAAAATACCATATATAATTATTTGTGCCAAGCGTAAAGGCACGAATAACAGAGATGGTATCTTATACAATTATGTGTGCCAAGCACGAAGGCCCAGACATGGGAGATAATATCTCAAACCGATGAAGTATGCAAATGGTTCGTAGTGCCAAAAAGTTATGAAGCCTTGTTGAGATGAAATCCCACCAAATATATCTTATGTCTATTTATGGTAATATAAACTTATTTTAATGCCATTGATTATTTCTTCTTCCTTACGAACATATATGATGAAGTGCCATGATATTCTCTTTACATGTCTTGCTTTTTCATGCTTTATCATACAAGTGTTATTCCAAAATACTCACGTCAATTTTCGGGGGTGTTACATCATATGTATGGTGCAGGAATCGATTATCAGGATGACAAGACTCCACCCTAGGCACTCACTCTCTCTTATCTCCAGCTGCTACGGGTAAGCGCGAGCCCCATTTCTCCTTTGTGGTGTTTTTGTTATGTCATGTGCTAAGTTATTTTGGATACGCGAGGACATGCCCCGGTACTTCTACTTGTTATTATACGTCCTAGAGACTTCATAGACAAAGCTACTCATGTTATGCATATGTATTGGTATCATCTCTGTTGTAGGTTCATGCCTTCTTCATATTGGACTAAAAGATCCATTCTACGAAAAGATGCCCCCAATGGATTTTATGTTATGAATCACTTTCACGTCGAATTTATATACGTATGTACATATGCCCATTTAGGGATGGTTCACTCGATCAAGTTAAGGTACCTAGTGCTGGACCCCCAAACCAAAGTTTAGGGTGTGACATATAAGTTGGGAAGAAACAAAAGGGCATTCCTATGACTAGATACAAGTATTTTTAGATTTAAATTACACCTCATACATAATCTATTTTTCAAGCAGTTCCCTCACGCGGGACCAATCTTCTTCTAAAATCAAACACGAAGAGATTTCATTGATGAATGGAAACAAGAAATCAACTTAATAACTCACCTTCTCTCGAATAAACTCATTTCTAACCCTATTTTTCCTACTAAGTACCCACATCCATCGCAGCATCCTCATCTCTATAACCTTCAACTTTTGGATCTGGAAGTTCTTGACTGACCAACATTTCGTTTCATACAACATAGCCGGTCGGACTGCCACTCTAGAAAATTGGCCTTCTAGTTTAGGGGCACCTTCTTATCACACAAGACTCTAGAAGGAAGCCTCCATTTCATCTACCCAAAGCCAATATAGTATATGACATTCTCATCAATTTCTCCATTTCCTTAAATCATAGACCTAAGATACTTGAAACTATCTCCCTCCGAATGGCTTGGCAATCTAGCTTCACTACCACATCCGCCTCATGCGTCTACTCACTGAACTTGCACTCCAAGTATTTCGTTTTGGTCCTGCTCAACCTAAACCCTTTAGACTTTAGGGTTTTTCTCCAAACCTCCAACTTATAATTAACTCCTCCCCGAGGTCTCTTCAACTAAAACTACATCATCTGCAAATAACATACACCAAAGAACCTCCCCTTGAATATGCCCCGTCAATATGCATCCATTACCGAGGAGAATAAAAATAGACTAAGAGTCTATCGGATTTATTTATTTGATGAAGAGGAATATAATGAGTTCCTTCAATATCAAGCAAGTAGGCAGACATCTCCACAAGTAACCTCAGTCGCACAACTAATATCTTTGGATCGTGAGTTGTGGACTGACGCTTCCATTAATGCTTTTGGAGATAAATCACTTTTGCCAAATATTTTTTTATTTTCAAACTCTTCCCGTGGTTTCTTTAGCCAATGCAATCAAGACAAAAGAAAAAGGAGTTAGACAAGTTAATCTTGTATCCTCTATACTCTAAATTATATTCTTTATGACCATGGTCGTCTTTTTAATCTTGCATTAATTAGTCATTTGACTTGAGTAATAAATTGTGCCATAGTACTTCTTGATGATTCTTTTGTTATGTGGGACTATAGTATGGGACAAATGATTGGCCTAGGACATGAATCATAAGGCCTCTACTACCTCACTTCTTAAAATTTGTCCATAGCATGTCTAGTTACAGATCCCTAGGACTTAATTCACAAACATTTGGGACATTCGAGTTTGTTCAAGCTACAAAAGATGGTGCCTAATTTATCTAGTATGTCCACATTAGATTGGGATTCGAGTCAATTGGGAAACACACACGCACTACTTTTCCACAGTCCTGAAAATCGTGAGCGCTAGTTTTTTTCTTAGTATATTCTGATATTTGGAGTCTTAGTACAGTCAGTTCAACCTTAGGATTTTGTCATTTTGTTAGTTTCATTGATGATTTCTCAAGTTGTACTTGGATTTGCTTAATGAAAGATCATTCGGAGTTGTTTTCTATATTCAAGAGTTTTTGTTGAATTACAAAACCAATTTGGTGTCTTTATTAGTATCTTTTTTAGTAATAAGATCTTGGAATATCTGTCCACTCAGCTTCATCAATTTATGACTTATCAAGGAATTATTCATTAGACATCTTGTTTGTACACTCCTCAACAAAATAAGATAGCAGAGAGGAAGAATAGGCACCTTACTAAGACTGCTCGCACTTTTCTCGTTCAATCCTAAGTTTTGTTGTGTTTTGGGGTGATGCAATTCTCATGTCTTGCTATTTAATTAATCAAACACCCTCAGCTTCCATTCAAAATCAGATTCTTTATTTAGTATTGTTTCTGCAGTTACCTTTATACTATCTTGTCTCTCGTGTATTTGAGAGCACATGTTTTATACATAACCCCTGGAAAAGATAAACAAGCCCTCGTTCTCTGAAATGTGTCTTTGTTATTCGCGGGGGCAAAAGGGGTATTTTTGCTACTCACTTGATCTTCGTCAGTATCTTATGTTAGGCGATTTCACATTTTTCAATGTCGACTTACTTTACATTTTTTCTATGATCATCCTAATCTATCTGAGGTCCTACTTGCATTGATTTTTTAAGAATCTATAGTTACTTCTACATCTCCATCTACGGTGCCACTACTCCAGACTTATCATCAGCATCTTTGTACAATATCAAAGCCAGATGATTCATGTACTTGCGGTGGACCCCGCACCTACTGCAGACTTTGTCTCCCCTAGCCAATCAATTTCACTTTGAAAAGGTATATGGTCCACTCATTTGGCATCACCCAATTGCGCCTTTGTATCATCTTTGTTCACTGTTTCCATACCTAAATCTATAGGTGAAGCACTGCCTCATCCAGGATGGTAGCAGGTCTATGATTGATGAGATGTTTGATTTACATACAAGTGGTATTTGGGATCTTGTTCCTCTCCTTTTAGGTAAATCTATTATTGTTTTTCGTTGGGTTTATGCAGTCAAAGCTGATCCAAAAAGCCAAATTGATCGACTAAAGGCTCGTCTTTGTTGCTGAGAGGTATACTCAGATATTTGAGCTTGATTACAATAATACTCTCTCTCCCATGGCTAAAATAGCATATATACATTTTTTTATCCATGGTTGTTGTTCGTCATTAACCTCTTTAACAGTTGAACATTAAGAATATTTTCTCTGTCATGAGGAAGAAGTTAATTTATAATGGAGCAACCACCTTGTTTTGTTGCTCAAGGGAAGTCTAGTAGCCTAGTATGCCAATAAAGTCTATCACTCTATGGTTTGAAATAGTTTCCTTGAGTTTCATGATCTCAGTTACAGTATACGTATTCATGCATGTACTCCAATTCAGTTATATTCATGTCATTCAGTCAGTATTGTTTATATATATGAACCCATGCATTTCAGCCTACCTCACTTAGCATACCAGTACATTCAAAGTACTGACGCATACTTTTCTCTTGCGCTATGATGTTTTATATCATAGGTTCAAATGCATGGGTTTTCAGTAGTTACAGATTATCAGCAGTCAGAGTTAGTGGTGAGTCCTCATAGTTTGAGGACATGATTATTATTTTAGCATTTCAGTTTATTTCAGTAGCCGAAGTTAGTTAGGGACTTGTCCCATCAACTCCACATCTCAGACAGTTTAGAGGCTTTTTCAGACTAGAGTATTTTACTGATGTTTCAGTTTTGGTATTATTGTACCGTATTCAATTTTATTATAGTATTGAACCTTATGGCATATTTTTCACCTAATTTCCACATACTATGGTATTATTATTCAGTTATTGCAGCATGTACCAGTCATGGGTTAGCTTGTGGTCCTTCAAAATTATGAGCACCGTGTAGTGTCTGGGGTACAAACTCGGGGCGTTACAAACTTGGTATCAGAGCCTAAGGTTCAACAGAGTCCTAGGAAGTCTGAAAGCAACATCTAGTAGAGTCTTGTGCATGGGTGTGTAGCGCGCCACACTTATGGAAAGGAGGCTATTAGATGTTTTAGGAAAAGTTTTCCTAAATTTCAGTATTCATGTCGTGCGAGTGAGAATGAACTCAAGTTAAGCTCTCGGTCTAATTCATATCTTCCTTATGCTTCCAGAACATGTCTTCCAGAGAAGCTAACAAAAGAAGTAATGAAAACCAGTCAGCCCCTCCGCCCGATCAGGCAGATCCCCTGAATGAGCATGTTTCTCATGCTGAATTTAGAGTTGCTTTCACCTCCTTATCTCATTCAGTAGTTGCTCAGAATAGTCAGTTGGTTGTTATCCTATCTAGGCTTACAGCTCATGCTTCGTAGAGTAAGGAGGAGAGGCATACTAAAAAGGGGAGAAAGAATAAAAGGGCTAGAACGTCTAGGCCAAAGATTGGTCGAACCAATCCCCTTTGTCTGAGATATGGCAGAAACCACCAAGGTATCTGCAGAGCTGGCAGTGATGTGTGTTTCGGATATAGCAAGCCAGGCCACAGGGTCAGACAGTGTCCTCAGGTGGGTTCTCAGAGTCAGCATAACCGTCCCCTAGCTGAGTCTGGTCGCCCGAATCAGCAGGGTGCCGCATCCAGTGCCACCAGTGGGCAGCGCCCAAACAGACTCTATGCTCTTCAGTCCCAACAAGATCAGGATAGTTCTCCTAATATGGTCACTGGTACGTTACAAGTTTTTCATTTACATGTTTATGTTTTGCCAGATCCAGGAGCTTCGTTGTCCTTTGTTACTCTATATATAGCCATTGATTTCAGAGTCAGTCCCGAAATTCTAGCAGAGCCTTTCATAGTCTCTACCCCAGTGGATAAATCTATCATAGCCCGGCGAGTATACAAGAACTGTCCGATTATGGTATCTCAGAAAGTCACTTCAGCAAACTTAGGCGAATTAGAGATGACTGATTTTGATGTCATTCTCAGCATGGATTGGCTTTATTCTTGCTATGCCTCAATCGACTGCAGAAACAGAATTGTCCAGTTTCAGTTTCCGAATGAACCCGTCCTGGAGTGGAGGGGCAGTTCTTCAGCACTTAGGGGTCAGCTTGTTTCTTACCTTTGGGCTAGAAAAATGATATCTAAGGGATATGTCTACCTTCTCGTTCGAGTCCAGCACTCTAGTTCAGAAACCCCTACTCTTGAATCAGTGTTAGTAGCATGTGAATTCCTAGATATGTTTCCCGAAGATCTCCCCGGAGTTCCTTCCAAAAGGGAAATCAACTTCTGAATAGACCTTCTTCTAGATACTCAACCCATATCTATTCCGCCATACAGAATGGCACCCACAGAACTCAGAGAATTAAAAGAACACTTAAAGTATCTCCTAGATAAGGGATTCATCAGACCAAGTGTGTTCCCGTGGGGTGCCCCAGTTTTATTCGTGCTTAAGAAAAATGGTTCTCTCAAAATGTGTATTGATTACCGTCAGCTAAATAAAGTCAAGGTCAAGAACAAGTATCTACTTTCCAGAATCGATGACTTATTTGACCAACTTCAGGGTGCCTATTACTTTTCTAAGATAGACCTCAGATTAGGCTATCATCAACTTAGAGTCAGAGAATGTGACATCCCGAAAACAGCCTTCAAAACTTGGTATGGTCACTTTGAATTCTTAGTCATGTCCTTTGGTCTTACCAATGCCTCAGCAGCTTTCATGGACTTGATGAACCGTGTGTTCAAGCAGTACTTGGACATATTCGTCATAGTCTACATGGATGACACTCTTGTCTATTCCCATTGTTAGAATATGAATAGGAATAGCATATTGAATTCTACTTAGAAAAGGATTGTAATATAGTGTCCTATTAGAAATAGAATTGGAATGTAGTGTCTATAAATAGGGTCTCAATGTAATAATTTAGATACAACAATTCAATAATATTTTCTCTCATATTTTTCACATGGTGTCAGAGCCAAGCCCACTCAGTTCATTGTTTCCGATGTTGGGCCCCCCGTCTTATATTGTCCACGCTCCAGATGTCCAGCCCTAGGCGTTTGGGGGGTGTTGGAGTCTCATATCGGTGGGTTAAATGAGGGTTAAAGGGTCTTTGATCTCCTTATATGATCTTGGTTTCCTTATATGGTCTTAGGCAATCCTCCCCCCATGAGCTAGCTTTTGAGGTTGAGTTAGCCCCAAGGTTCATTTCTTTATCATGGTATCAGAGCAGGTTTTGTGAGAAAATTTCTGGGAAGAAAACTCAATAAGACAGCCCGATACTTCACTTTCCGGCGACTGTTAAGTCCAATTTGAGCCCTCATCTATTTTTTAAGTGTTGTGTGCGAAAACCAACACCACCACGAGGTGAGAAACACCCAGGTGAGCAAACCCCAGTGCTCGAATCTTATCTCCGGCGATCCACGTGCCGTCGGAACTTTCAGATCAGCACCTCACGCGCCGGCGCATGTGGTTTATTTCGGCCAAGTTTTTTATTTAAGCTAGGTCGTCACTTCATTACAAGGTTGTACCAATAGTTTTTTCTTGATTCCGACAAGTCTTTCAAGATTCCGATCACCGGAACCTAAATTCCGGCGACTTTTCCGACAGTTTCTTTTTTTAGTAGCCTCTCTTATTCATTCTGAGGCTGCTCATATGATTATTTTTTTATTCCGAGCAACTTTCGAACATCAGATCTTATATCCAAGGACTTTTCTTTTTTTCGGGCCAAATTCTAACTGTATTTCTTTTTCATGATTAAATCTGAATCTTAATAAGGAGATCAGAAACTCAGATGTTAGAGCTTATGAAGAATCAACAAAAAGAAGGTCGATTTGGAAGATCTCGACCTAGGTGTAGTTATTGTAAAAGGTTTGGACATACTCATGGCAAATGCTATTCTCGACCTAAGTGTAGTTATTGTAAAAGGCTTGGACATACTCGTGAAATATGCTATTCTTTGCATGGTCGACCATCCAAAAATGCTCATATTGCTCAGTCTAACACCACAGTTGGTCAACGTGTATATTTATCTGACAAGGAATATAATGAGTATCTTAAGTATCAAGCAAGTAAGCATATATTTCTACCAATAGCCTCAACTGCAAAATCTCCTACATTTGGATCATGCGTTGTGGACTCAGGTGCTTCTGACCATATTTCTGGTGACAAATCACTTTTGTCTAATATTGTTTATTCACAATCTCTTCCTACTATTACTTTAGCTAATGGAATTCGAACAGAGCCAAAAGGAGTTAGACAAGCCAAACCCTTATCTTCTGTCTCTCTAGACTCTGTTCTTTATGTACCTGGTTGTCCTTTTAATCTTGCATCTATTAGTCATTTGACATGTGCCCTTAATTGTAGTATAACTTTTTTTATGATTCTTTTCTAATGCAGGACCGCAAAACGGGACAGACAATTGGCATAGGACATAAATCACAAGGCCTTTACCATCTTACATCTTCAAATTCCTTCAAAGCATGCTCCGCTACAGATTATCCCGACCTTATTCACAAACGTTTGGGACATCCTAGTCTATCCAAGCTACAAAAGATGGTGCTTAGTTTTTCTAGTCTATCCACATTAGATTGTGAGTCGTGTCAACTTGGGAAACAAACCCGTGCTACTTTTTCACGTAGTATTGAGAGTCGCTCAAAGTCTATTTTCTCATTAGTTTATTCCGATATTTGGGGTCTAGTAGAGTCAGTTCACCCTTAGGATTTCGTTACTTTGTTACTTTCATCGGTGATTTTTCAAGATGTACTTGGGTTTACTTAATGAAAGATCGTTCCGAGTTATTCTCTATATTCAAAAGTTTTAGTTCTGAAATACAAAATCAATTTGGTGTTTCTATTCATGCTTTTCATAGTGATAATGCCTTAGAATACATATCCTCATAGTTTCAGGAGTTTGTGACTCATCAAGAAATCATTCACCAAACATCATGTCCATACACCCCTCAATAGAACGGTATAGCAGAAAAGAAAAATAGGCATCTCATTGAGACTGCTCACTCTTCTCATTGAACCCCATGTTCCACTGCATTTTTGGGGCGATGCATTCCTCGCATCTTGCTATCTCATTAACAGAATGTCATCATCTTCGATCTAGAATAAGGTTCCCCATTCCATACTATTTTCTCAGTCACATCTCTACTCTATCCCCACCCCCCACCCCGTGTTTTCGGGAGCACATGTTTTGTTCATAACGTAGCTCCGAGAAAAGATAAATTAGCCCCTCGTGCTCTCAAATGTGTCTTCCTTAGTTACTCTCGAGTTCAAAAAGGGTATCGATGCTATTCACTTGATCTGGGTCGCTACCTTATGTCCACTGATGTCACATTCTTTGAATCTCAACCTTTCTATACATTTTCTGATTATCTTAATATCTCTGAGGTTTTACCAATACCTCCAATCTTTGAGGAATCTACGGTTACTTCTCTATCTCCAGCTACATTACCATCACTTTTGACTTATCACCGCCGCTCACATCCAGGATCAGTCCCAGATGATTCATATCCTGCACCTGATGCTTCCCCTACTGCGGACCTGCCTCTTCCTAGTCAATCAGTTGCACTTCAAAAAGGTATAAGATCCACTCGTAATGCTAACCCACATTATACTTTCTTGAGTTATCATCATTTTTCATCACCCCATTATGCTTTTGTATCATCTTTGTCCTCTATTTCCATTCCTAAGACTACAGGTGAAGCACTTTCCCATTTAGGATGGAAACAGGCTATGATTGACGAGATGTTTGCTTTACATACGAGTGGTACTTAGGATCTTGTTTCCCTTTCTGCAAGTAAATCTATTGTTGGTTGTCGTTGGGTTTATACAGTCAAAGTTGGTCCAGATGGTCAGGCTGATCGGCTGAAGGCTCGCCTTGTTGCCAAAGGATATACACAGATATTTGGGTTTGATTATAGTGACACTTTCTCTCCCATGGCTAAAATAGCATCTAGCCATCTTTTTCACTCTACGGTTGTCGTTCGTCATTAGCTTCTTTATGAGTTGGACATTAAGAATACTTTTCTGCATGGTGATTTTGAGGAGGAAGTTTATATGGAGCAAGCACCTGGTTTTGTTGCTTAGGGGGAGTCTAGAAGCCTAGTATGTCGATTGCGCAAGTCACCCTATGGTTTGAAACAATCTCCTCTATCTTGGTTCAGAAAGTTTAGCACAGTTATTCAGAAGTTTGGCATGATTCGTAGTGGAGCTGATCATTCAGTGTTTTATCGCCATTCTGAACCATATCTCTGTATTTATTTAGTGGTTTATGTTGACGATATTGTTATCACCGGCAATGATCAAGATGGTATCACTAACTTGAAGCAACATCTCTTTCAGCATTTCCAGAATAAAGACCTTGGTAGATTGAAATACTTTCTAGGTATTGAGGTTGCTCAGTCCAGCTCATGAATTGTTATTTCTCAACGCAAGTATGCTTTAGACATTCTTGAGGAAACAGGAATGATGGGATGTCGACCCATTGATACTCCTATGGATTCAAATGCTAAACTTCTATCAGGACAGGGGGAGCCACTCAGTGATCCTAAAAGGTATAGACGGTTGGTTGGAAAGTTGAATTATCTCACAGTGACTAGACTTGTGAGTGTTGTAAGTCAGTTTATGACTTCCTCCTGTGTGCAGTTGTTTGGATTTTGCGATATATAAAGTCATCTCCAGATAAAGGATTACTCTTCGAGGATCGAGGCCATAAGCATATCATTGGATATACAGATCCTGATTAGGCAGGATCACCCTCTGATAGACGTTCTACATCTGGATGTTGTGTTTTAGTAGGAGGTAATTTGGTGTCCTGGAAGAGTAAGAAATAGAGTGTGGTTGCTCGATCTAGTGCCGAAGCAGAATATCGAGCAATGGCTGCAGCAACTTGCGAGCTGGTTTGGATCAAGCAATTGCTGAGAGAATTAAATTTGGAGAAACTGGTAAGATGGAACTTGTATGTGATAATCAGGCAGCCCTTCATATTGCATCTAATCCAATGTTCCATGAGAGGACCAAGCACATAGAGATTGATTGTCACTTTGTCAAAGAAAAGATACTCTCGGGTGATATAGTTACAAAATTTGTGAAGTCGAGTGATCAACTTGCAGATATCTTCACTAAGTCCCTCACCAGTCCTCGTATTAATTACATTTGTAACAAGCTTGGTACATATGACTTGTATACACCAGCTTGAGGAGGAGTGTTAAAATATGAACAGGAATAGCATATTGAATTCTACTTAGAAAGGGATTGTAATGTAGTGTCCTATTAGGAATAGGATTGGAATGTAGTGTCTATAAATAGGGTCTCAATGTAATAATTTAGATACAACAATTCAATAATATTTTCTCTCATATTTTTCACACCCGTAATGAGGATGAATCCTTTAATCATCTCAAACTCGTACTTCAGACTCTCAAAAACCATCAGTTATCATGATATCCATTCTTGTCTTACATGTCAGCCCTATGATCATAGCCATACTTGTGCACGTTAGCAATCATGCAAGCTTACAATTCCTAGTATAAGGAGTTCCAGTTTACCCAGTGTTACAAATCATGTTCCATGAATACAGAAACTCCAGACTCAGGTCATGCAGCTCATAACTCAGGTATCCGTGTCATGCTATACAGTATGCTCAGTTTCCATGACCCCTGCTACACTCCTAGCGATCGACTAAATTCAAATTTCGTCATGCATACCTTAGGTCCTCATGTTTTAACCCTTCAGTGGACTCTCCTTACAAAATGATGTAGTGATGAGCAGTTGCTTAGAAGTGAGAGAGTAAACGTTTCATGTTAAGAAAAGATTATTGCATGCTAGTTTTACACGAGGCTGTAGTTATGAAGATAGGCTTGAATGTCATGTTGATGTGTAAGTGGCTAAATGCATTTCGGATATTTGAGTAGGCTTGAACATAGTGGGAGAATTCAGTCCAGATCAGACCTCAGTAGGTAGAGTTATCAGAACCCAGTATTCAGTTCCAGTACAGTCTCGGTTGCAGTCTTAGTTACAGTCTCAGTCACAGTCCCAGTCTAGTAATTAGATCAGTAACTCAGTTCAATTTTAGATTTGCTTGACCATAACGCACAGTTATCAGTATTTCAGTACCTCAGTTTACAGACTATTTTAGAGTTATGTTATACGCTTGGTCTTGCCTTCTCAAATAGTACAGTTTTCGAGAATTCATGCCCAGTTATCTCATGTTACTCAGTCAGTCCCTACCGCATAAGCATAATACTATGCAGTTTCAGTCTAGACTAAGTACAGTTCAATCCTACATGACCAGTATTCAGCTATCAGCCACTCAGTTAATCAGATAAGTTAGTACGTTTATGCGTTCGTGCTCAGTGCCCATGTTAATATTTTCAGTAGCCTCGAGCGAAATACATGCAGTGTTTTAGTAGAAATTCCAATTGAGGGAATAGTCGAGAAACGTGGCTAAGATTGCAAGCTAGTAGTTGCAGTGCATAAGGCTTAGTAACTCTATCTTAGATGTCGTTTCGTAGGCTTTGCTCCATATTACAGAATTGCAGCCACGTGGTGATTTCTTATTCAGATGTCTTATTCAGACCATGCCAAGGTTTCCCTTTCTCCCTAAAACCACTAGAACTCTATAGAAAAAGTGTCAGGGAAATGCTCCAGTCGAGTATTAGTTTTCAGCATGAGTTAGTTCGTAAACCAATAACTCAGTTTAGCAGCCAGGCAGACAAGTTCGTATGGTTTGGTTCCCCATCTTTCCATCTAGTTGCACTATCCAAAGCCTCATGAATGTAACTATTCCAAGATCGAGCAACCATGTGGTTGCGCGAGTTCAGCTCAGTTCAGGTGTCATGCTTCAGTTTCAGACCCCCGATATGCAGTCATAATTAAGTTCGTAGGTGCCCTGTGCATCTCAATTTTTCCTCAGTATCTCAGCCAAGTCAACATTTTTCAGGGGACATATTGTCCTAAGGGAGAGATGCACTATAATCCTCGAGCTTTCATGACGTAAACCTTCCATCTTCTCTTCACGTAACGAATCCAATTTGGAGTAGTGGGTACTCATAGGTGAACCCATAAGTTCAAATCTCAGTCGTAAGCTATGTATTCAGGGGCTCAGTTCCGTTCATAATATTCAGTCCCTATATCACGTTTCAGGCTCAGTTATGTTTGTCAATTTTCTGTTGAATGCCTTTCAATATTGAGAGTCTTGTCATTAAATAGAAAATATTCAATGATTACATACCTAAAGATCCGTCTTCCTATCCCTAAATATCAGCTTTTCTATCCCTCTAAATCTGCTATTCTATCCCATCAAATCTGCTTTAACTAAAGTCACTATTATTCTCTTTAATTACTAAATCAAATCTATGTAATTACACTAATATACAACAATATATGATTACATTAATATACAATATTTACATCATGCTAACATCCCCCCTCAAATTGATGCTGGTAGATCAAGAAGCATCAATTTGCCGACAAGAAACTGATGTCGTTGTTGTGCCATTGATTTTGTAAATGCATCAACTATTTGAAGATCACTGGACACGTGTGGAAGAGTAATGACACCTTTATCTACAGCTTCTCGTATATAATGACAGTCTACTTCGATGTGTTTGGTCCGCTCATGATAAACCGAATTAGTAACAATCTGAATAGCACTTGTATTGTTAGCATGGAGAGGAGTAGGATTAGATTGAGGAAATCCAATCTTAGTAAGTAGTCCACGAAGTCACACAATCTCGGAGCAAGCAGTAGACATTGCTCGATATTCAGCCTCTGTTGAAGATTTTGACATGCGGTCTTGCTTCTTACTCTTCCAAGATATCAAAGACTCTCCAAGAAATATGCACCAACCAGTAATCGAACGACGAGTGTCAGAACATCCCACCCAATCAGAATCACTAAAAGCATTAAGACGAATAGGCGAACCACTAGGAAAGAATAATCCATGATTAGATGTTCCTCGGAGGTATCGAATGATGCGATAGACAGCCACCAAATGAAGATGACGGGGAGCTTGCATGAACTGACTAACTTGTTGAACTGCAAAAGAGATATCAGTCCTGGTAATAGTAAGGTAATTTAAGCTCCCAACTAATTGCCAAAATATAGTTGGATCAGGAAGAAGATCGCCTTCCTCCCGGCGATATTTTACATTCAATTCTAATGGAGTATCCACAGAGAAGGAATCCTGAAGACCTGCCAAAGAAATCAAATCTTGGGTATATTTGTGTTGATTTAGAAACACACCGGATGAATCACGATGAACGTCCGAACCCAAGAAATATGTAAGAGTACCAAGATCTTTCATATGAAAAGAATCCTTAAGTTGTTGTTGCAGGCTAGTGATTGGTAAAGAATCAGTTCACACCATACTCCTGTTTGTTACCAAGAACAACCAACCGAGCTTTGTACCGATCAAGAGTTCCATCTGAATGAAATTTAATTGAATAAACTCATTTACATCCAATTGGATGGACATTTGAAGGACATGAAACAATATCCCATGTGTCATTTTCTTTAAGAGCCAAAAGTTCTTAGTCCATTGTCTTCTGCCAACATTTATGCTTAGAAGCTTGTGAGTAACAAGTTGGAACAAAATGGTGGATAAAGTAGATGAAAAGCCATACCAATTAGGAGTACGAGATACTCTCGTAGATCGTCGAGTGGGCTCAAGAGGAGCAGGCCTTGAAGAATTCTCAGATTCTAGTTGTGCTGCAGTTTCAGGCGGCGGATCAATATCAAGAGGGGGTAAAGTTGGCCGCCGACGTTCGTACACAAATCCGGGTTTGAACCTCTTAGAAAAAAATGACAAATCTTTAAAAGTAGGAAGAAGAAGAGAAGAAGGAGATGACTCAACATGAGTAGGAAAAAAATACTGATTCTCAAAGAAAATAACATTTCTAGAAACATAAAATTTATTAGAACATGGATCATAACAGAGAAAACCTTTCAGTGAAGTACTATAACCAATAAAAACACATTTAGTAGACTGAACAGAAATTTTATTACCCTGAGAAGGAGGAAGATGCACAAAACAAATACAACCAAATATATTGAAATTATCATAGCTTGGATTTTTGTGATAAAGACGAAAATATGGAGACTCAAGATTTAACACTTTAGATGGCGGCCTGCTAATTAATAGACAGCAGTAGACAAAGCTTCAACCCAATATTTAGATGGGACAGAGGTCTCAATCAATAAAGTACAAGTGACATCTAAAAGATGACGATTTTTACGCTCAGCGATCCCATTTTGTTGTGGAGTATATGGACAAGAGCGTTGTGAGACAATTCCTTTGTCAAGCAAAAAATTTTTGAATTCATTTGACATATATTCTCCACCAGAATCAGATCTTAATAATTTGATACAAGTAGAAAATTGAGTCACAATATAAGCCAAAAATATCTTGAACATGGAAAATACTTCAGACTTGGTACAAAGAAAATACACCCACGTAAATCGACTATAGTCATCTATGAATGTCACAAAGTACTTGAACTGAGCATGAGAAACAATTGGTGAAATACCCCAAACATCACTATGAACGACATCAAAACACTTTGTAGCACGACTACCCAAATTAGGAAAAGGAAGAATTTTACTTTTGCCTAATTTACAAGTAGAACAATCAAATGAAGCAGGAGAAAAATAATTTTTACTTCCTAATAAACTAGAATTTGATAAATGAGACAACACAACAAAATTTGGATGTCCTAGACGTTTATGCCAAAGCTCAGTCTTATTAGTCGTAGAAGTACAAGCAAAAGATATAACAGGAGGAATAGAAAATTGTATAGGAAACAATCTTCCAACTTTAGGCCCCTTCGCGATTATCGTCCCCGACACCTGATCCTGCATAAAACAACCATTACGAGAAAAATTTACATCACAATTGTCATCAACCAATTTTCCAACTGAAATAAGACTAGTTGAGAGCTTCGGTGAAACAAAAACATTCTTGAAAGTTGGAGCAATATCCCCAACCTTGGTAATGGGTAAATTACTGCCATTAGCAACCTGTATTTGTGATGAACCTTGATACTTACGAATATTTTTTAGCATGCTTGTTTAGTTGGTCATATGATTGGAAGCACCAGAATCAACAATTCAAAAATTAGATTTAACATCAATACCTTGTAATCCCAATGCTGAAAAGACTGATACGATCATTTGTTGTACCATTTCAGGAGTAAGAACTTGTCCTGAAGGTCCTGAAGATGAGTTCTCAAGAGTGGAACCATTTACTGCATGAAAATTATTTACCTTACTATTTTGAGGGCGTGTGGGACACTTTTTGATAATGTGTCCTTGTTGTTTACAATAATTATAGAACTTCTTGCCACAATTTCTAGCAATATGGCCATATTCCTTGCAATTGTAGCATTGAGTTCTATTCATATCCCTACTCATACCTTTACCTTGAGCAACAAATGCAATAGCGACATCATTTCCTTCTGAAAGCATTTTGTGTGACATAACGCTGCTCTTCACGAAGCAATTCCCTAAAACAAACATACAGGGAGGGAGACGGGTCACGATTCATCAAGTTAGAGCGAACACTCTCAAACTCAGAGCGTAACTTTATCAAAAATTGATCTCTCTTGCTTTGCTCATGAACTTACTGAATTACAGAGAGAGATTCGGAAGGTATTTTGGCATAAATAATATCTGTAAATTCATCCCATAAGTTCTGAAATCCAGAATAATAATCCTGGATAGAAAGACCTCCTTGAGAGTAATAAGCAATTTCATACTCTAAGTGAAAGTGCCGGGCACTATTATCTTGGTTGTAAACCTTTTGTAAATAATCCACATGGCCTTAGCTGTCTTGTAAGGCCTGAGATTAGAAACAATAAAAGGGTCAATTGACCCTAAAAGCCATGTCATCACCCGAGCATCTTTAATCTTCCATTCACCTAACTTTGTAGGATCAGTAGGAGCAGGATCGGCTCCATCTATATAGCCCCATAGTTCTTTCTCGGAGACAAATAACTGAAACTGAAACTCTCATGACGAAAAATTCTTTCCAGTGAAACGAACACTGAATGATTCAAACTAATATGAACTCATAATTATGAAAACTAGAAACACTAACTCAAAAAGAACAACCAAAATGACTAAGATCAAAGTCCTGGGTGTTAATTGTCGAGGAAAAATCAACAGAAACCGAAATTTTCAAAATAAATTTTGAAAAAACCCACAAATGAACTCTATGAAACAAGAAAGCCAAAAGAAGGCTTTAATATCATGTCAATTTTCTGCTGAATGTCTTTCAATATTGAGAGTCTTGTCATTAAATAGAAAATATTCAATGATTACATCCCTAAAGATCCGTCTTCCTATCCCTAAAGATCAGTTTTTCTATCCCTCTAAATTCGCTATTCTATCCCACCAAATCTGCTCTTACTAAAGTCATTATTATTCTCTTTAACTACTAAATCAAATCTATGTAATTACACTAATATACAACAATATATGATTACATTAATATACAATATTTACATCATGCTAACAATGTTCTCATGTTCCCGATCATGCGTATTCAGTAAATGATCTCGAGTTGGAGATCGGTGATTTTGTATTCTTGAAAAACACTGCTATGAAAGGAGTGAAAAGGTTTCGCAAGAAGGGGAAACTCAGTCCCTGATATGTCGGTCCTTACCGAATTCTCAGTCGTTTCAGAAAGGTAGCTTACGAGCTTGAGTTGCCTTCAGACTTAGCTTCAGTGCATCCAGTGTTCCATGTCTCCTTGCTAAAGAAATGCATAGGTGACCCAGCAGTCGTATCCCCTATAAAAGGCATAGATATTCAGGACAACCTCTCTTATGAAGAGATCCCAGTCGAAATCCTTGATTTTCAGACTCGCAGACTAAGGAACAAAGAAGTCCCTCTAGTCAAAGTTCTTTGGCGAAATCAGTTCGTTGACGGAGCTACGTGGGAAGCAAAGGCAGACATGCGGACCAAGTATCCTCACCTCTTCTCCGCAAACTCAAACTCAGCCCAAGGTACTAGTTTTCCTATTAAATTTACTCAGTCTCATGTTCAGATATAGCTACCAACTTGGTATCAATTAACGTTGCATACACAATCATGCATTACGAATCAGTTCAGTCATGTACTCATCCATCAGATATGCATGTTCAGTATATGAACACAGTTTATCAGTAATCCCAGTCATGCATTCATGAATCATGTTCAGCTATGTACTCATGCATCAGATATACATGTTCAGTATGATAATTCAGTATATCAGTAATTTCAGTCATGAAATCATGCTTCAGTTGTGCATGTCCAGTGTCTAAACCTAGTCTATCAGTATTCTCAGTTCAATCAATCTCATTTGAGGATGAATGTTCCCAAGGGGGAGATATTATAAGACCCCGCAAAATCCTAAGCTCAACTCAGTAAGCTTGCTAAGGGGTCCCAGACTTAGAAAATTCTAGCTATGTATTCAGATTTAGGATTATTTTGGCCTTCGTAAGTTGGAAACTCTATTTCATGACTCTTACGACCTTAAAATATCGATTTTTAGGTTGATTCATGATCAGGAATGTCAGTAGGGGTTTCCGAACAAGTTTCGGATTTTTCAAACTTCATTTAGATCAGTTCGAGTGACTAAAATAGTGAGTCAACACGATATCGATGCGTGGCATCATCCATCGCATCGACGAATAATTTTTTCCTCAGCTCAGTGCAAATCCAGTGAACCGATACGAACTCGACACAGCGCGTTAGCCATCGCGTTGAAAATTAAAAATCCGCATCCTTAAGGGTATTTGGGTCTTTTCCCAAGTCCTTCAGCCCCCAAAAACACAAAATTTAGCCTTCTATTTGCAACATACACTCATTATTTCACAAATTGCTCAAGAACCAAAACCCTAAGTGATTGACTATCAAATTCAAGGCTCAAGAATCCACCATTAATCTTCAAGAATTTAGCAACCAAGGTATGTGAAGTGTTCATCCAAGGGTTCCTTCCACCCTTGGAGTCCAAGAAACTCTTTTAAAGCTCAAGTAGTTTGATTTCATGATTTCCATGATTGGAATTTATGTGTATTCATGATTATTATTTGAATTAGGTTCCTATTTCATGATTTATTACACGTTTCATGTGGAATTGATTATTATGTGTGTAGATTCATGTGAATCCATGATTAAACCCTTGAAATTGTAAAATTGGAATTGAATTATGATGCTCACATGTTGTTTAGTATTATGTGCATATAGTATGCCCTGCAAGTGTTTGATAAAATGCCTCTATAGATACATTATGAACAAGTGTGCATTTTTAAGCTATGCAAGATCATGTGATGCTTTACTTTTCATGCTATTGAGTCCTGGGGGTATTTAATACCCGACAACTTAGTTTTTTACCTAGAGCCAGTGTCAGTCACAGAATAATCTTAGTAATGCCTCGATCAGTAGAATTCAATCATGTTACGATCAGTAGTACTCTCAGTCAGTTACAGAACTCAGGATAAAACTCAGTAGACTCAGTATCAGTCCAATCTAGTTCAGTATTCAGTTCAGGCCTCAGTAAATTCAGCCAGTTAACAGAATTCAGTAGTATTCTGTCAGTCAACGGAACTCAGTTCAGTTCAGTTAGACAATATAATTAGTAACAGTTTAGTCAAGCCTAGTATGAACTAGAAATCAGTTCAGTGTCTATTCAGTTGGGAGTAGGATTCAGCACCAAGTTAACCTAGGGATGGGGGCATTCCTGCCAGCAGAGGGTTTGACCCTTAGTAGCAATCCCTACGTTACAGAACTACGTAGCCAGCGTAGGTTGAGATATCCTCCTGTCAGATTAGGGTTGATACATCTCGTACAAGTTTTCCTGCCAGCGAGGGTTGACGAAAGAGCTTCCCGTTAGAGAGAGTTAACTCATAGTTGTCTTTACCCGTGGCACGGTACTGACACCCTTCCAACTGGGGTTACAGGTTGGACCCCAATCTATTCAAAAAAGGGCATGTCGGTTAGATGATTACCTCCTACAGTCTCAGTTTCAGTTCCAGTCTCAGAATAGAACTTAGTTCAGCTCTACAGATTTAGGACTGTCAGATACAGTCACTCAGTTAAGTATAGAACTCAGTATAGTTCCACAGGATCAAGACTGTCAGATACAGTCACTCAGTTATCAGTTAAACAGTATCAATAAACTCAAATATCAATAAATCAGTAATTCAAAATTCAGTATCCAGTGTTATCATGATCTCAGTTACAGTATAAGTATTCATACATGTACTCTCATTCAGTTATATTCATGTCATTCAGTTAGTATTGTTCATGTATATGAACCCAAGCATTTCAGCCTACCTCACTTAGCATACCAGTACATCAAAGTACTGACGCAAACTTTTCTCTTGCGCTATGATGTTTTATATCATAGGTTCAGACGCACGGACTCCCGATCATCCCTAGCAGTTACAGATTTTTAGCAGTCAGAGTTAGTGGTGAGTCCTCATAGTTCAAGGGCATGATTATTATTTCAGCATTTTAGTTTATTTCAGTAGCCGGAGTTAGTTGGGACTTGTCCCATCAACTCCATATCTCAAACAGTTTAGAGGCTTTTTCAGACTAGAGTATTTTTCAGACAGATGTTTCAGTTTTGGTATTGTTATACCGTATTCAGTTTTATTACAATATTGAACCTTATGGCATGTTTTTTGCCTAATTTCCGCATACTACAATATTATTATTCAGTTATTGCAGCATGTACCAGTCATGGGTTAGCTTGTGGTCCTTCGAGATTATAAGCACCGTGTAGCGTCCGAGGTACAGACTCGGGGTGTTACAGTATCTTAGTAGATGAAGAGCTTCGGGGGCAAGTGGCAGAGGTTAAGAAGGTGAACGACAGGTTGATATCGATTAAGTTGGTCGTTGGGGGGTCGTCTTTGAGCGTTATTACTGCCTACGCTCCGCAAGCAGGTTTGGACGAGGAGGAGAAGAAAAGATTTTAGGAGGCTTTAAATGAGGTGGTTAGAGGTTATGTTGCTCGAACTTTTCAAAAATGTCATAGGGTGTGTTAGAATATGAGTAGGAATAGGAATAGCATATAAAATTCTACTTGGAAAAGGATTATAATGTAGTGTCCTATTAGGAAAAGGATTAGAATGTATTGTCTATAAATAGAGCCTCAATGTAATAATGTAGTTACAACAATTCAATAATATTTTTCTCTTATATTTTCTCACAAGGCATCAAAGCTTTCACGATCTTGGTAAAGAATCAAAGAGTTTCCGCTGCCGGCAGGTGGCTATAATCCATATATGTCACCTGTCTGGCCAATGATTATGTTAGCAAAAGTTGGGTCACTGACTCACTGTGTATCTTTCTAGTGACTATTTTTACATATCTTTGCGTAGCACCATGCATCTGTCCGGTGACTACTTTTTCATATCTATTTTTCTTAGCAACGTACTTCTTTTCGGTGACTATTTTCTCATATTTGATTTGCATAGCACCGTGCATCTTTTCGGACTACTGTCTCATATATGAGTTGCATAGCACCATGCATCTTTTTGGTGACTCCTCAGATTTAATTTACATAGTTCCGTACGTCTTTCCGGTGACTCCTCAAATCTTTTTTAGTAAGGTCGTGCCATCATTTCGACCCTGCCCATATAATTTCTCTTTTCCAGCAGGATCGTGCTGTCATTCCGACCCTACTCATATAATCTCTATTTCTCAATAGGGTCATGCCATCATTTCGACCCTACACATATTTCTCTTTTTTCAGTAGGGTCGTGTCATCATTCCGACCCTACCCATATACTTTTTTTCCTCAGATTGTAGTCACTTTTCAGCCATCAAATCTAATAATCCGGCGTGTGAGCATGTTTTGGTCAGAGTCACTTTTAGTCACTTCTAGTCACTTTTAGTCACTTCTCACAGGGTGCGTGTCAGATTCTTCAAAAGTAGTGCAATTTTGAAGTATCCAACACGGGCGCAGCTACATTTTTGGAGAGTCCGAGCAACTTAGGTTAGAGGCATTCTGAGCAAAGAGATGTTCGCTGAAGGGGATTTCAATAGGCATATTGGGTCTGTACCGAAAGGGTATGATGATATGCATGGCGGTTTCGGTTTCGGGGATCGAAATAAAGCAGGAGTTTCTCTTTTGGATTTTGCTAGGGCTTTTGAGTTGTGAGTGGTGAATTCAATCTTTTCGAAGAGAGAGGAACATCTTATTACCTTTCGTAGTTCGGTGGTCAAGACCTAGATAGACTTTTTGCTCCTTAGGAAGGGTGATAAAGAAATTTGTAGAGACTATAAGGTCATACCTAGCTAGAATCTTTCGACTCAACATAGGTTGTTGGTGATGGACTTGGTAATCAATAAGGGCCGAAAGAGGAGGAGTGTGGAGGCTCGGCCCAGGATTAAGTGGAGTAGCTTGACTTTGGCTAGTGCTTTAGAAATGGGGAGAAGTTAAAGAGTAGGGGGCTTAGGAGAGTAGAAGGGGTGTGGATAGTATGTGGGAGACGACTGCCAATTGCATTAGGGAGACCGCTAGAGAGGTGTTGGGTGTCTCGAGAGGTTGATCTGGCAAGCTTCGAGGGGACTGATGGTGGAACGAAGAGGTTAAGATGAAGGTGGAGTCTAAGAATATGGCTTATGCTAAGTTGGTTGAGAGCATGGATGGTGAAGAGAGGCAGATGAATAAGGTAGCTAGGAGAGAGGCTAAGTTAGCGGTTACAGCAGCTAAGACAACAACTTTTGAGAGCTTGTATGCGGCTTTAAAGGAGAAAGGTGGGGATAAGAAGTTGTATAGGCTTTCCAAGGCCACGGAGCGAAGGGCTTGTAACCTTGACCAAGTGAAATGTATCAAGGGAGAGGATGGTACAGTGTTGGTTGAGGATGCCCTCATTAGGTAGAGGTGGCAGTCCTATTTTAATAAACTTTTGAACGACGAGGGGGACAAAGGTTTTATGTTGAGGGACTTCGAGAAATCTGAGAAGTGTCGCGATTATGGTTATTGTAAGCGTATCAAGGTTGAGGAGGTCAAGGGGGCTATTCGCAGGATGCGTCTGGGTAGGGCGACGGGGCCAAACGAGATTCCAGTGGATTTTTGGAAGAGCACTGGCGGGGCAAGTTTGGAGTGGTTGACAAGGTTGTTTAACATCATTTTTAGGGCAGCGAAGATGCCTGAAGCGTGGAGGTAGAGTACGATGATTCCATTGTAAAAGAACAAGGAAGACATCCAGAGTTGCAACAAGTATAGAGGTATCAAGTTGTTGAGTCATACTATGAAGGTTTGGGAAAGGGTGGTAGAGTTGAGGCTGAGAAGGATTGTGACTATCTGTACGAATCAGTTCGATTTCATGTCAGGTCGCTCAACTACGGAGGCCATTCACCTTGTGAGGTGATTAGTGGAGAAGTTTCGGGAGAGGAAGAAGGACTTACACGTGATGTTTATTGATCTTGAGAAGGCATATGACAGAGTTCCCAGGGAGACTATGGAGGTGTGCTTGGAGGCTAGAGGGGTGCCCGTAATGTATACTGGGTCGATTCAGGACATGTATGATAGCACAAAGACTCATGTGAGGACAGTGGGTGGTGATTCGGAGCACTTTTTGGTTTTGATAGGTTTGCACCAGGGATCGACTCTTAGCCCTTTTTTGTTTGCCTTGGTGATAGATGTTTTGATGAGGTGCCTTGGTGTATGTTATTTGTTGATGATGTGGTACTGATTGACGAGACTCGGGGAGGAGTTAATGATAAGTTAGAAATTTGGAGACAGACCCTTGAGTTTAAAGGATTTCGATTGAGCAGGACTAAGATGAAGTACTTGGAGTGTAAGTTTAGTGATGTGTCGCAGGAGGCTGACATGGTTGTGAAGCTGGACTCTCAGGCCATTCAGAGGAGGGAGAGTTTCAAGTATCTGGGATCTATGATTTAGGACAATAGTGAGATTGGCGAGGATGTCGCGCATCGTATTGGGGCAGTGTGGCGAGGATGTCGCGCATCGTATTGGGGCAGTGTGGTTGAAATGGAGGCTCGCTTAGGGAGTTTTATGTGATAAGAAGGTGCCCCCAAAGCTTAAAGGTAAGTTCTACAGAGTGGCAGTCTGACCGGCTATGTTGTATGGAGCGGAGTGTTGGCCAGTTAAGAACTCCCATATCCAAAAGTTGAAGGTGGCGGAGATGAGAATGTTGTGATGGATGTATGGCCATACTAGAAAAGATAGGGTGAGGAATGAGATTATTCGGGAGAAGGTGGTGGTGGCTTCGATGGAGGACAAGATGCGAGAAGTGCGGTTACGTTGGTTCGGGCACGTGATGAGGAGGGGCTCTGATGCTCCAGTACGGAGGGTGTGAGACACTGGCTATGGATGATTTTAGGCAGGGTAGAAATAGACCGGAGAAATATTGGAGGGAGGTGATTAGGCATGATATGGAGCAGTTACAACTTACGGAGGACATGACACTTGATAGAAAGGTGTGGAGGACACGGATTAAGGTAGAAGGTTAAGGGGTGAGAGTGCATCAGTTCAAGTAGGGGAGCATTCTTTATTTGTGTTTGAAGTTTCTTGTTCGTGGTGTTAAGTGATGTCTATGATTTCGGATAGATAGTTTTTAGTATTATCTTGTGGTTGTAGTATTATCTTGTGGATAGCGGTGTTAGTTTATTTTGCATACTGTACTAGTCTAAACGCATTTATGTTTTGTGATCGCTATATTGTTATCGGTCCTAAGTCGGGGGTCCATCGGAAATAACCTCTCTACTTCACCTTAGGTAGTGGTATGGTATGTGTACACTCTACCCTCCCCAGACCCCACTATGTGGGAATACACTGAGTATGTTGGTGGTGGTGGTGGTGTGAAAATCAGTCATTCTATTGAAGTAGCACAACCCTATTTCGATATCATTATATCAACTTATCAATCTACAAAGCCAGATTTTATTGTTCTAACTTTATTTAATATCTTTTTCATTGAAAATTTTCATTATTAATATTCTTAAATCATAAGCTATTGATATGACGAACTTTCCTTAAAAAGGAATTGTTAGAACAAATCAATTATAAAATATTAAGGGTTTTGCATCTAAAAGAAGTAGACGTTAGATAAAGTTCTATATGAAGATTTTTTCTTTCAAAAAAAATAGGGCCTCTCATTAAAGTTTGGATTTAGGCTGCCAGTCTTGTTGAGCCGGACCTATGAAAGATATAGCCAGCTGGTTGATAAGTTGAATTATCTCACGGCAACTAGACCTGACATTTCTTTTCTTGTGCGTGTTCTAAGTCAGTTTATGAATTCTTCCTTTGAGTCGTTGGGATGCAGTTGTCCACGTTCTACGATATACAAAGTAAGCTCCGATCGAAGGACTAGACTTCAAGGATTGAGGACATGATCAGATTATGGATATACAAATGTTGAATAGTCAAGATCATCTTCTGATAGATGGTCTGGATATTATGCTTTAGTAGGAGGTAATTTGGTATCCTAAAAGAGTAAGAAACAGAATGTGGAATCTCGATCTAGTGCAAAAGCAGAACATCAAAGAATGGTCATAGCAACTTGTGAGCTAGTTTAGATCAAAGGATTAGTCAAATAATCAAAATTTGGAGAAATCAATCAGATGGAAATTGTCTGTGTAATCAAGTGGCCCTTCATATTGCAAAATATTTGGTATTTCATGAGGACTAAGCACATTGAAATTGAATGTCACTGTGTCGGAGAAAAGATACACCTAAGAGATATCGTTATGAAATTTGTGAAGTCAAGTGATCAGCTTGCAGATATTTTCACTAAGTCTCTCACTGTTCCTCGTATTAGTTACTACTATAACAAGCTCGATACATATGATTATGCACCAACTTGAGGGGGAGCGTTAGAATAGAAATAGGAATGTATATCGTCTCTTTCTCTCCTACATGGAAAAGAATTATAATGTAGTATATATAAATCAGTGTAATAATATGGCCAACAAAATTCAATAATAGTTTTCTCCTTTATTCTCTAACAAATATCCTGAACTAACTAATGTGGTACAAGATAGCATCATTCTCTTAGGACACCGTGGCTTAATCACAAAGCAACAAGCTATTTGCTCAAGCGCACTCCAGTCACATCACTTCATAAAGCATACCAGATCAATTCCAAGGAGCAACACTATCCAGTGCTAGACCACAGATTGCGTTTAAATTAATTTGTGCCAAATAATAACAAGAACCGAACTCATTAGCAATGTATAACGTGCTACCAAGTAATTGTGATTGTGGATGTAAAAGTTGAGGTCGGCGTGTATTGTTAAAAAGAAAAAAGAATTAAATTTCCTGGGGAAATATCTTTCTGGAAAGCAAAAATAATTTATGCAAGATATATTAGGTTTCCGGAGAAGGATGGGATTTCACATGAAGCTATGAACAGATTCCTTAAAGTTAAAATGAAACAAGAAAAAGGGAAAGAGGAAGGTGTACCTACTTATGACCAACTGTGTATTTCGTCTATTCTTTTTTCCCTTCTTATAAGTATATGCCGAGGGTCTATCGGAAACAGCCTCTCTACTTCTTTGGAGGTAGCGGTATGGACTGCGTACATTCTACCCTCCCCAGACCCCACTTTGTGGGAACACACTGGGTTTGTTGTTGTTGTTGTATAAGTATATGTATGTCTTTAGCCACGTCTGCTTATATTAAAAAACATAGGAGGAGGCTACAGGCTACCACATTTTTGTTTGCACGAATAAGTGTATTTTTTCAGGCAAAAGAAGATATGGACTAATCTGCAAACCTTTGATTCCCATGAAAAGCATCCATTCTTGATTGAAATTGCTGGAAGTCCAGGCTCAAGAGGTGGATTGGGAAGAAGTATTCTCTCTTCAGCTAAGAGAAGCTCTTCTAGACGTTTCAACGATACGTTTGCATTAACAACCTGCAAAGCAAAACATATGAGCAACTATGTAAATTAAACAAAGAGCAGAATACAAAAAAAAAAAGAAGTTTTGCCCATGTAAAATTTCAAAAAAAGAAAAATTCAAAGAGGAAAAGGTTAAAGAGAATGCATGGAATGTTTCCCTATAATTGTAAAACTCAATCGACTTAACGTAGTGCTTAAAACTTTTTCCTTTTTGAGGTACGAAGTGCATACTAAATGTTATCACCACAATGAATCTTGAGTAAAAAGAAAAAACTGACATTGTTTAATCAAGAAATTTTACATTATAGGAAAAGGTCCAGGAAAAAGGATAAGGTGGAATATTTAACAAACCAACTTTTGGGTGATAAGGAAGAATAAAAATAGACACATCAGTGCCAAGCCGCCAAATATATTCGGTGATTAAAAGAGTTACTTATTGGCCATTCTGACAAGTTTTCAAAAGGACATATTTGCTACATCTGGGGGATGATCATGTGATTAAATTAATCATTTTCACCGGAGAAATATATTTACATCAAAAAAGTAATACTCTCACATGATAACCAAATTAACACATTGATTTAATCAGAAGTGTAATAGTAGTTCAAAGAGAACATGCCCGAAGATCCTGCTTAAATGTGCTAATATTAAAATGCTTCATTCAGTGTTGCTTATTCATCCACAAGTCCACAAAGTCATGTCACTTAGACTTAAGGAAATTGTTGCAGTTATACATAAATGAGCAAGTCTCTGGCATCTAAACACTATTCAATTTCACTTCAACACATAACTTTAGTATCTGATAATGCCATCATTGCTGGCTAAATCTTAGCTATGGCCTTCAATTTAGATGGTTAGAAATGACAAATAATTTGTTTTATTTTCCTCTTTATCTTTATTTATCATGGGGAGGGGTGGTTTTAGGTGAGATATTCAATTGTCTATCCAGGAATAAATGCTACAACAGGGGTTCTTCAAAGATAGATACCAGCAAACTGAGGGTTCTCCAACAATTGAAAAAGGCAGTGACACTTCTTGATATCAGTGTAGGAGATTGTCAAAAGGCGCTTGACAAAGAAAACCTGTGTTATTGTAATAGGAAGCATGAAGAGAGGAAAACGCAACACCGCGAACAAGGATAGAGATGTAAATGCCCTTGCTGGTGTTAGATCTCCGCCCAGAAGGGAGAATATGCCAAATGAGATTACAATCACCACAACTGGAATACTGTTCAGAATGAAGCTATTCAACTGGTATGAATAAAAACAAAGAGGATATCAATTCAGATCAAGAGGGAAAAAATGAAGGAGAATTAAGTAAAATTTCAAAAGCAGTATTGGTGTTCAATTCTGCCCGCAAAGACCAGCTGTGCACCAAGGTGAAGCGAACTGTTTTCATTCATGCAGTCTTGTGCATATACATAAAAATGTTACGGCATCCGTGTCGGATCCTCCAAAAATCACTACTTTTGGAGTATCTAACACACCCGATGGCATTTTTTAAGAGCCGAGCAACATAATGAGGGGTAGTACAGTTGATTCAAGCTGTACTCTTGCGGCAATACAACATATTGCAACTCTGCTTAACCTCCACGGAAGGCACAGTAACATTTCCTTTCTGAATAATACAATTCATGCTTCTATTTCATTTGAAACTGGGCTGGACGGCTCACAACATACCGCTCCTAGTAATTGTGATTTCCTAAACCAAGTCAGCTCTTCATTCCGAACTCCCTGAACCTTGGACTGGAAACTCGTCTCCCATGCGTAAGATCTGAAAAATACATATCACTAGTGTTACAAATCATTAAACTAGATCGTATATTTAGGGGTTACAAACATGCTTCTGCGAATGAACTATACTTGACTGTGTCCATTGCAGCCAATACTTCATTCATGAAACCAATTCTCTTGTCTGTTCGCTGTAATCATTCTTCCGTCAGTTTGCACATCTTCCTTATCACAAATGTCTGCATAACCGAAATATCTTTTTCATTAAGACAATAGTAAGAGAACTTATCCAAAAAAGGAGTGGAAATTCTGTGACATGGGAATAGAAGATATCAAGAATATTTGTGCATGCTCTGAGCACACAAAAAATTGAAACAAGTATAAAAGAAAACAAAGTCAACACAACCGTACTGAAAAATGAATACTGCATTCACAAGAATAAATAGTTTAACACCTAAATTCTATGAAGTCTTTTCTTTAATCAGGTAAATTGAGATTTCATTGATAAATGCATCCAGTAGATGCTGTACAAGCTATTCTGCAAACAAAATAGAGTCAACTCCACAACTCTACGCAGCCTATTCTGAGCAATATTAGGCAGGTGAATCCTTTACCAGTGAAATTATGGGTAAGACTCTCCAACGTTCAGGTAATAGATACACTACAGTACAAGTTCTGATAATAGATATTCTACGTCTGCACGGGAAATTCTTCACTTCAAACATAAAAACTATCAATACCCTACAATCAGCACCTTTGGTTCCAGTCAATATGGAAAATGAGCTTTTTATTGTATCCATCATTATCTCTCACTAATTACCCTTAACATCAAGTACTCATATGTGAACCTCCTCCATCTAACCGTAAGGGATTGCATCAGACTGGTTTTCTGGGGAAGATGTGATGCTCTGCAGCCATATAAACATTCGCCAGTGCCTTAAAAGTAACCACCATTACTTTAAATGATTCACTGGTGTACTTTTTGAGCCCATGACATATTGCAGTCATGCAAATGAGTTTCATAATGACTCGTGTTGCGTAAGATTCTTTATCATCTTTATACAACTTGCATGGGTTGTTTCCCCTATTACACAATTATATTACTAACCTTAAATTGAATAAAAAAACATTTAGGATAATCCTATTAGCATATGCACGTGCTCCAAAGAACTTGGGTGTAAAACCATTTGCCTTAATTACAGAAACAAGTCCTTTTCTTCTTGTTGCTCGAAAGTGCTCTTCCTCAAGCAAGCAATCCTTCAAAATTTAGGTACATAATAAAGAATGGAAATATCTTCAAGACAAATGTGCAAATGTTTTAAAGTGAGAAGAAGAAAAGTAAAACTCCTTACCTGTACAGGAAACATAAGAACCAACATAAGTGCACCAAGAAGTGCTGCAACTCCAATTGCTGGTAAAGAAGAATCAGTGCAACAGTGATGCTAAGAGGAGCTGACCAAATAGTATGAAGTGTCAGACATGTTTGCTGAAGAAATGAAAAAGGCATCAATGTCAAACCACAAAACGATCACATCTAAAACAAACTTCTAAAACAGGATTTTAATTAGTCTAGGCACAGAGAAATTCATAGATTAATGCATCTGTTTCGTAAAAAGGTCGTTCGCTA